>OY755247.1:52928186-54183899 GCA_963576725.1 Azorinus chamasolen
TCTACTCTGTTTGTAAATGTGTTGCAAATATAGATAAAGTAAACTATCAATTAAAAACAATTAGCACAACTATTTCAGAAGAACGTTTTTTAACTTTTGGGAGTCAGTTTTTTTAAGTATCAGGTTGTAGACTTAAAAAAACGATCATCGAAGCACATTTCCTGGTGAAATAAGATACGTGTTCAGCAGTCCTTGAATTTTCAGAACGTGGTGATTAATGGCGCCATGTGATCAATGGGAATTTCAGAAATAAAAGTGATAAAATCAATTTTTGTACTTAAAAATGTCATCTTGTCTTTAGAATGATGTGCGTGTGATGACCTATTTCAGATTGGACTAAATTACAGGGCACTGTAGATCAGTTTAGTCATTGATCATTGGTTGATTGTATCGACATTTTGGAAGTTTCTTCGTGTTTTGTCGAATAAAGACAGGATAAAATGTACATAAAGATGCCGAATCGGATATTCCCATACCATAAATATCACAAACCGTCAAGATATTTAAATGTGCCTGTAGATTGAACCGTTCTGTGTATTAGACACGTCTCTTCATTCTTATCGATAGTGCTACTTGGATTTTGTGATTCCGCATTTCTAACCCTTTACTAGATACAAATGTATTGCTATTAGTGCTGGATATATTTTATTTTAATTTATTGACATCTAAGGTCAATCAGCATATATACAAACACATGAAAATCACAATTCATAAAATATCATTATAGTAATAAAGAGCTATAAATACGACTATAAGAATGTAAGAGTAGCTTTAAGCTATGTCTTTCTATATATATAATTAATGGCCAGCTTATGAACGCATACCTTTAACAATTTAAAGTAATAAATGCTTATGGCATATGGATAACCCATTAAGTTGAAAGCGTATTTTCAATTGGATCCATTTGTTAGAGGTTAGTAAATTTTTAACTTGAAATAATGTAGCAAGATTTTGGTTTAGAACGGGATTATTAAAAGTATGTGTTTCAAATCCAATACAGTTCTGGTTTAAAAAAAAATAAAGTAGCTAGTTATAGTCTACTTTCAGTCCGAATGACCGCTCAGCCGACTGTACATTTATTCCCCTGGTCATTGAGTCATTGGCCTACAATATTGAGCACTGCTAACATATGGCGCAATCATGCAGCCGCAGTACCGGCGAGTGACCCTCACGGGTACCCATTT
The DNA here is from genome assembly GCA_963576725.1 of Azorinus chamasolen. Lineage (NCBI taxonomy): Eukaryota > Metazoa > Mollusca > Bivalvia > Cardiida > Solecurtidae > Azorinus > Azorinus chamasolen. Next base: position 52,929,371 of record OY755247.1, read on the forward strand.
TTACCAATGGGTGGAGAGGATGTGTGGGTGGGAGACACGGAAAAGCGTCTCTGAAATTTCCGGGTGGGACCTGGATTTGAACCCCGGACCTCCGGACTGATAGTCAAGCGCGTTACCACTAGACCACCGCCACCTATAAGCCATATATATCACAGTCAAATATATTATCACACATAATTATCACAGACATATTATAGATCTAAACATCACAGACCAAAGTCACATTATTTTTAGTCATGCTATGTGTTTAAACTATCTCAGCGACAATTTCGCTTAGCCCTTTACTCCCTGAATATCCATATATGAAATGATGGCATCTTGAATATAATATGATCAAATTTCAAATGGTACAGTTAATCTGGTCTGGGTCTACTCTGTTTGCCAAGGCGTAGAACCGCGTATTCACATAATAATAACATGATGAATATTTATAAGCTCGGTGTTTATAATGGTATATTGTAATATATATATTATATTCGCAAATGACAGATGTTGTATAATATGACCAATTTAAGTGCATAAGTAACCACATCAGAACCTGACCATACGCCTCTTACAGGGGCTGTCAGACCCGGGTGTCCTCTGTTTACAACTGTGTTAAACGCGTTCCGTCCTACCCTGCGGCTGCAGTGGAATGTAACGACCACTCCGAGTATTTTTTTATCTGGTTATAAGTGAAAAGGCTACCGAAATGATTGCTTTCGTTCCGTTTGCTGTTTTGCATTAGATTATCCAACGCAAAGTTGATACTACTTATCGCCAGTTAACCCTTTCACAGCCAAGGCCGCAACAGTGCGCCACGACAAATAGTGCAGTCCAAAAAAATATAACCGCCTTTTCAAGACGGCGTCTGATCAGGGACTTCATTTTTTGTCTCAAGCTCTATATATGTGCTTTATTCTTTAGACATTTAGAATCCAAATGTTGTGATAGAGTGGTTGAAAACAGCATGGTTAATAAGTTGTGGAAGAACATCTAGTACCCACTCATCATTATAGATTCATTGAACGAGAATAAACAGTCAGCCTGGTGGATAGAGTCATGGTAGGGCATGCAGCATCCAATATCGGTGATAGAATAATGGAAGGACAGTTTACATCCGCTCTTGGTGGAAATAGTGGTAGATGGACATTTAACATCAACTTTTCATGATAGAGTCATACAGTCCTTAACCCCTTCCGTGCCACAATGACGGGTCTATGATGTCACATGCAAACATTTTGGATCCAGATGAGACGCCGAGTAACTCGGCGTCTCGTCAGGATCCAAACTGTTTGTTACTGTTACTATGTTTTTGAAACAAAAATGAAGAAAATAAAAAAAATGAATATTTATAGCAGACGACAAAGTTAGCAGACGACAGAGTTTGGCAGCGAAAGGGTTAAAGGACAAGCAACACTGGCTCTTGGTTAAAGAGTTATATTTCGTAGAAGAATATTAAGTATCCCCGGCGTCCTCAGATAGTGTCAATATGATATGTGTGTGTGTATGTGTGTGCTATTGATTGTGTCGAGAGTATAACGGGACTTGTACGTATATATTCCATCATTTTCGGTGGGTTATACGTGACTATTAACCTGTACTGTTTAAGTGTTATAGTAAATGACACTAAATATTCTGACAGACAAACATAGACCAAAATGTAAAGAACCGGATCACATTGTTCATGAAGGGACAGTATGTTCAGTGCATTCACTATTTGCTACTATTGTCAGTCTAATTTAACCCTTTCACCGCCAATGTCGCATAAATGCGGCTCTGATCAGGGACTTCACATTTTGTCCTAATCTCTATTTCTATATATGTGCTTTATTCCTTTGAAATTTGCATTTATTTATCTCACTTTCTTATTTTACTGAATGATTTAACAATCTTGGATTGCAGATAACATTTAGAAATTTAGTGCCGAAAGGTTTAATGGTATTGACTCATTCATCTTTGAAATAAACACACGTTGAAAGTTGTCATTGGTGTCCGAATACTTAGAGCATTTGCGCCAATGTATATACAATATAACCTGTCTTACGCGGTCACCAAAAACGTCTTATTATGGGTATTTAAGGCAGGTGGTGGCTTAATGCAGGTCAACGGTAATGCGGAAAGCTCCTAAAGGAGTTTTTTGCATTATGTTTGCCCTGCATTAAGCATTCACTTGCTCTTTAATGTTTCTATTCAATAAATGAATAACCGTTTAGGACAGGTTCTACCGTATAACAATAGGTTTACCGTACTTGTTTTTTTACAGTTGCTGGAACAAATACGAAGAGGGTGCTTACATTTGGATAATAAAGGCCCCCATGGTTATCACTGTTCTGGTAAGCTGGTTTTCCTTCTTTTCCTCTACCAATGAATACTATTTCTAACACGAACGTTTCGTTTATAACAACGGTAACTACTGAGTGTAGTAAACTTACGACATAAGTGAAGTGACCTGAATCAAACACATATTTGGTATAATTAAGTAGCTCAATGGTTTATCGAAACTCTAAATGTGGTGTTAGTTTTATAACTTTGAAACTTATTCCTTACCATTTAGCACTCTACAGACGTCACGACTCTGTTATTTGCACACAGTCACGACTGAGACGTAATTCGGTTTCTGTTTAGGACGGGCACTGCCTGACGCGTTGGGTGTATCGTAATATCAAACATATGAATCGAAATACATGTTTGAGAACGTACTACTATTGCAGTGTTATGCTCTTTCGTGAATTTCCCCAGGTGTGGATATTGTACCGCATAGTTTGACTAAAACGAGTAACCATAGGTTTATACAATAAACATGACTACACTATCGCCGCCTAACCGTATAATTACCCAGCAATGACTACAATGTAGCCACCCAACCATATAATCACCCAGCAATAATTACAATATAGCCGCCCAACCATATAATTACCAAGAAATGACTATAATATAGCCGCCCAACCATATAATCACCCAGCAATGATTACAATATAGCCGCCCAACCATATAATTACCCATCTATGCCTATAATATAGCCGCCCAACCATATAATTACCCAGCAATGACTAAAATATAGCCGGCCAACCATATATGTACCCAACAATGACTACAATATAGCCGCCCAGTCATATAATTACCCAGCACGCAATTTCTGTATGTGCAATTTCTTATATGGTGCAAGTTGTGCTTGCTTTCAATTCGATCAAAATTTTGAGACGCTTTTGACCGCGTGTATAACCACATGGAGGTGCCGAGTTACTCGGATTTTTATCTGGATGTAAACTGATTGCATAATTAACAGGATAATATATGTATTTGTTTAGGTAAGTGTCCCCTAATTGCTTAATAATATCCTATATCTCATGCCAAGGGTATTCAAATAGGAAACACATACATGCAATCACCGATACAATGTCAAGTGACGTGTTTATCGGTGTAATATATGAGGTATTTGTATTTATATTGCCCAAAGTTCACTAATCACTGTGGTTTCCAGTTTTACAGTTGTACCGTGGTAACATATTTGGTCCTGAGATATGTGTTTTCTATCAAGTTTGTCCTTGTTTGTTTCAGATCAACTTTGTGTTCTTCATTGACATTGTAATTGTATTGTGCAAGCGTGTTAGGTCTCACAGATATCCAAAAGGAAGTTCGAAGCACTTAAGGTAAGTTATACCTGCCCGAGGTTTTGCATCAGAATGAATAAACTATTAACCTCATAAAGATTTTTCTCCAACAGAGAACACACAGACCAGACAGCTCTTGTAGGAGCCGTCTGATCAGAGTCTTCTCTGTTTGCCTACGATCTAATATAGAATCGATTCTGCAGTGTCTGCCGTAATATCATTCATTTTAACATGTCTTTATTATTACATAATTATTATTTAAGATTGTTTATATATAAACAAATTGTTTAAATAATTTTGTTTCATGCACGTATTCTTTCTGAAAAAGCTGGAAGAAAACCTGATATCAAGACGACATTATGTTACAGGAAAATAGCCAAGTTTGCACTGGTATTAATTCCGCTGTTTGGTGTGATATACATCGGCTTTGCAGCGTTTCCACAGGGTGTCAGTGTCGAGGCGGACATTATATATCTATACTGCGAAATGTTCTACAACTCACTTCAGGTACTGTGGTACAATCCGTAATATATCCCCTGAATTTAGTACTAAGCTTATACATGCCCTAGGTATTTTGGCTATCACTATATCCTACCTGCATGTCAGTTTGGTAGCATTTTTATAAATTTAGATCAGCCTAGCATAATAACAAATAGTGTATACCCTGATCAAACTGCTCCTTTATTCACAGTTTGGTTCTGGTTAGCGCTATTTTTTCCAGGTCTGAAGGAATACTTAACTTACATGAAATAAGGGTTTTATATGGAATTTTTACTTGATTCGTTTGTTGAACTGTTTACCTCGTAAATATTTATGTTAGACATATAAATGTATTTATATGTATTAGCCATTTGTTTTTAATTGCATATGAGCGACATGGCGTTTTGGCCCTTGCAGAAAGATTTATATTATTTCATAAGCAAACGGAGTAGATCCTGATCAAACAGTTTATAAAGGGTTAATGTCACTAGCAATATGTTGAAGATTTTGCCATGTTTGAACAATATAACTTAACTTTTTTTCCTATTGAATATTAACGTAAGAAATAATTTTATCATAAACGTGATATTTTATAATGGCATATGTACAACGGATTTGTTTTATATAAGAAGAAACTGTAGTCATATTAATTACGAGTTCATAGGTAATAAGAGCAAACCCTGATCAGAATGATGTTACAGGTGCCGTCTAATCTGGGTCTACTCTATTTGCAAAGATGTGAAAAGGCTTTTATACGAAGGCAAAGATTAACCATTAACAAATCGCATGCATCCTAATGGCACATGGGTTCCCCTCACCGTGGATTTTACTGTAAAGATGTATACTTCAGCTTAACACAGTTTTGATAACAAGCAGCCATTCATTGATTAAACACTGTCGTCTCAAATAACAGGTGATTGCTTAATGCAAGGCGAAAACAATGACGAAAACTCCCATAGGATAATTAATTTACCGCCAGCCTTACTGGTCAATAATTATACCTCTATTTGGTGACTACATATAGTGTGGACGCTGATCAAACGGCTCTTTCTAGAACCGGGGTTTGCACTATTTGCATTTGATTTCTCTCTGAACACTTAAGGTAATTAACCTTCAGCCTGCTATGGGCGGATGAGTGAATACCTATGCAAACAGTTTGGATCTAGATGAGACGCCGAGTAACTCGGCGTCTCATCAGGGTACAAACTGTTTGACACACTGATTGCATTTAGGTAGACAAACTGATTATGGCTAGAATTTTGAAAATGTAGTGGGTGGAAAATTCTGTCAAACTAATTTGCTCAGCAGACTAAAGGTTATGGTAATTGTGACAATTATGGCATTAACGGATTGACTAACTATACAAATACACTGGTATCTAACATACGAACTAAGACAGTCCTTTCTTTTGCTTATAGATATATATGTAACTGTTTTGTATGTAATATGAAATGCTTTTGTTTGAGAGCTTCAACGTAGATTAGTCATTGTTGCTAATTGAGCTATCCTCGTTAAAAAAAGTTATTATTTCATTCATTCATTCATTCATTCATTCATTCATTCATTCATTCATTCATTCATTCATTTATTCATTCATTCATTCATTCATTCATTCATTCATTCGTTCATTCATTCATTCATTCATTTATTCATTCATTCATTCATTCACTCCTTCATTCATTCATTCATTCAATCATTCATTCATTCATTCATTTATTTATTTATTTATTTATTCATTCATTCATGCTTTCATTCATTCATGCTTTCATTCATTCATTCACTCATTACATTACATTACCATCACATTGCTGTTTTGCCAGTACGACCACTGGAAAGAAATTATTTTCTAAAACATATGCTAGTTTAATACAGGATAAACATTATGCAGAGAGCTCCAACTGGAGCGTTCTACATTATATTGTGTTGCATTAGGCAACCACATGCTTTTACATTCTCTTATATTGAAAAAGTATGTGGTTACGTCAGTGAGACGTACTATAATATGTTAATGTAACAAAAGGGGCTCACAAGTAATTACACATCCATCAATCAAACACGAGTGTAGTAGAGCCTCGCAAACGCGATTACGTGATTAATTCATATAGGAGACCGTGTTAAACTTGTGGTTGCTTAAATCCGGACAACATTGATACATAACTCCTATACATGTATAAGCATTCTGTGTCACTCGTGTCCTGCAGTAAGCTATCGCAATGTTTTAAAAACTCCAGCATTAGACTTAATTTAAAATGTCGTGTTAGCGAGAATTTATTATATATTTAATATGGAGTCTGTAGAACAGTTAGTCCGGAGCCCACAAATCACGAATATTGCAAACTGTTTACATCTATATTAAGCACCAAGTATCGCAACGTCTCATCATGATCCAAACTTTTCGACACTCGGTCAGTAGTTTCTGAACAGCATACTGGAATTGGAAGAAACTAGCTGCCCCAATTCCAATCTTAAGCAGACATTATGTTTTTTCACAGCGTGATTAGGGTTAACCACTTCACCGCCAAAGGCGTAGAAATTCACCACGACAAATAGTGCAGTCCCAGTCGCCTTTTCAAGGCGGTGTCTGATCAGCGACTTCACGTTTTGTCTCATTCTCTATTTCTATGGCTGTTCTTGATTTCCATTTTATTATTGTTCCGAATGATTTAACAAAAAAATGGATAGCATACGACAATTGGAAATTTGGCGCCGAGAGGGTTAACCTGAAACTCATTAATTAACAACAAATACAGAAGTAAGTTGGTTCACTGATATATACAAACAGTAGAATCTGCCTTAAGCGGTCTAGTTATGAGTCTTTATTGCAAGTGGTACCTTAATGCAGGTCGGAAGCAATGCAGATATCTCATATATGAGACTTCTGCATTACTTTTGTCATGTATTAAGTAATCACCTGATTGTTATCCCGCATAATATGTTCATGGAAATAATGGCGGCTTAAGTCAGTCTCTCGTGTACACATGTTTTATTGAGTTATTTGAAATAATCCGTTTCATAGAAAATTGTGCGTATTTCAGATATTAATTTCGCCATCTCCATACCAATCTGTGTGTCTTTAGAATTGTCTCGAATAGAAAAAAGTTCTGATTTGATCACTGTTTTGAATCGTTGAGACGATTGTAAAGAGTGATATCACCACAAAAAAATACAAGAGGTGCTATTGACCCTTTCCATTCTAAAGACCTTCAACATATCAGAGTTGAACAGATTTGTGTTTCATAACCCCCTCCTTGTTGATTTGCTTGGAAGCAATTATGACATCATGAATATTTATTATCTGGAATTTTATCACAGTATACAGGAATGTTATACCGTCTGATCTTGGTAGTCTGGCTTTGTATATACGAGCAAAGACGTTTATACGAAGGAAAGGGTTAAGCACCTGTATGTAACGCTCTAATATTACATTTACTTTTTCAGGGTTTCCTTCTGGCTTTGCTGTTTTGCTTTCTGAACGAGGAGGTAAATATGTACATAAAGGCATGGATATTTCAACGATTGTATATTCGACAGACATCTAGAATTATAAAGAGGTAGCTGCGGTTCGATTTTGCCTTTAGTCTATCAGTTTATCAGTTTTAAAATTTGACATTGAGACATTATTTTAATGTTAAATAATTAGTATACTATATTATTTGCGCTATAGTGCAACGCCTGTTGATATTACTTTTACCCTAATTGTCCTAATTATCCTGACTCCATTTTCCCCTTCCTCATCTGCTTTGCAAATGTAAATGATTTAATAGACAATATTTTGACCACTTTCAATGAGATTGACATAGATGCAAATCAGTTTTTAGATATGTTCGTCTGCAAACAATGTCGCCTGCTTTAAGTTTCAGAGTGGATTTTACGTCTTTGTTTTGTCTAAAACGTTAACAAGCCTTACTGGCACTCTTGTGCCAAGTTTCCACCAGTTTGGAAAACGTAACCCATTCCTTCATAGACTATCTTTAGACTGAACCTCTTTGGATAAATCTACAGAAAAGGAGCATTTACTAGAGAAAGTGAACATTTTAGAATTATGTAGTTTTGAAACTATTGTGATAGATAGAGCATTTGATCCATATGAGTAAATGCTGTATTTACCGGTATTGCAATGGTTTCAAAATGTGTCATTTACAGGGAAGGGAATGGGTTACTGAATCAACCTGGCCAACTTTAAATAACTGACATAATAGCAACTAGTAGTATATACTCACAACTTGTTTGGCTATGATCAAACGGCTCCTTCGAAAGCCCTTTTGATCTGGACCTGAACAAAATACATACTTATGTTTGTTCGTCTTAATACTTAATGTAATTCGAGTACTACAGACTAATTAAACATATTCTATAAATCCCAGAACTGGTCTAACATGATATTGTTAACCCTTCTTGTGCTAAGCGCGTCCTCACTTGCCTTTGCAAACATCGTGTGTCCAGCTGAGTCACATAGTTACTCGTTGCCTCATCTGAATACGAGCTGTGTGGAATTCGGTTAATAGTTTCCATAACCCTTTCGGCGCCCAATTTCTAATTGCCGTCTGCAATCCAATTGTTTGTTAAATCATTGAGTAAAATAAAGAAATGGGATAGATAAATGCAAATTTCAAAGGAATAAAGCACATACATAGAAATAGAGATTGAGACAAATAGTGAAGTCCCTGATCAGACGCCGCCTTGACAAGGCGGCGTCTGATCTGGGACTGCACTATTTGTCGTGATGCATTTATGCGACTGTGGCGGTGAAAGGGTTAAAGATCGACCAGTGCGGAAGTCACAGACATGTCCGGAAATCAGAGGGCGTGCTGAAACCTTTTTTCAGCATGAGAAGGGTTAATAGTAACAAGCAAACACTGAAACCCCAAACACGTATTTTTACCCTTCTGTTGTTACATGTCTCTCTTCGTTGTTTTAATTTTCCCCGTCGGGCTAATAACTTTATGGACTTTTTGTATTCATTTATGTCTTGTTTCACTTTGAGAACATTTGACAATATATCCATGCCTATTATTGTTGTGTTTAAATATTTATTCTGATTCCTAACAATTGCTTGTATTTGTTGTGTCTTCATTATTTAGATTTGTTTTGTTTTGTTTTTGAATTGTTTTTTCCTTGACCTGGTAGGTGTAATTAATAAACTCCCCATATTATCTAGAACACTTTTTCCTGGGCCCAAGATTATAAAACTTCTGAGTCTGAGATCATTCTCAAGTATCTGATTGGTCAGATTCTGAGCAAGCTCAGAATCTGACCAATCAGATGCTTGAAAATGATCTCAGACTCAAGCAAATGTTTTATAACCTCGGAGCCTGATGTTAATCCTTACCCCGCTTTGAATGCTCAAAATTGGATCTTGGGAAATTAAGAATTATTCCGATCAATTAAGATTTTGAAAATAAACTATTGACCGACTGTCCAACAACGTTGGTACTTTTGAGACACTGAATTATTCGACGTCTCATCCGAACCCAAACTGATTGCTATTGCGTATCATATCGTGACTAGAGGGATTTGGGGTAATGTGTTGTAGTTTAGTCAAATAAAACCAATGTGTTCTACTTTAATGAGCAGTTGGTTTACTTATAATAATTGCAATTCCTTTTTTCTTCAATACCAGCCATTGTCTTTTGCAAATATTTGTCCTGCTATATTTCTAGAAATAAATAAAAAAAGATATCCAATAAACAAAGGTATGCTATTCTCGTGAAACACCCGATTGTGCAATGTCTTGTAGTAATCAGGTATGATCCAATAACCCTTTGAATCTTAACCAATTATCTGATGAACATTGATGCATAACTTGATCACTTCATAGATATCAATTAACTTAAATGTATAAGGTACATATTTAAAGGGAATTGTTGGCATAAACAAACTATTGGATCAGATCTATTTCATTCTCACAATCCAGCAGAGCAGACCCTGTTCGCACTGCTTCTTCTGGGGCTATCGACTTTGGTTGCAAATGTATGAAAAGGCATTTATATGACGGAAAGAGTTAATTGATAGAATCCAGACTCTTATATAAGCGTTTTGTCTGGGTCTGCATTGTTTGCAATTGACAGTACCCTCATTTCCCGTATTGACAGTACCCTCATTTCCCGTAGTCAATGTGATACAAATTACTAATTCTTCACATTAAAATTCTATATTTTAGTAGGCTAACAACGTTTTAAAATTCGTGTCTAAAATGTGTTCTACGTGCGTAAGTGTAAATAAGTTGAACCTCAACTCTGTCAGAGTGGAATAGTCCACCATGGTATGTTGTTAGAATCCATACAGTAGGACATTTACTTCAATGCCTGATCAGTAGGTTCCTCTAGCATCTCTCTGATCTTAGTAAACAGTGTACTCGTTTTTCGCTTATATAGATATATATTAATATAGAAATCAAAAAGGAATTTACAACACAAAAACATGTTTCAAATTCAGTTTTTGCATAACCCTGTTGCCCTTCAATGAATATGTTAATTTTAATAAAGTTCGATGGCGTAAGCATTCTGCTTTATGGCGCATACATGTACATGTGAACCTTTGTATCTCAAATTCGGAAAATTGAACTTCGGGATAACTCGAAGTAAATGCTCGGCCCTTCCATAATTTACAATGCATACTTATTTTAAAACGTATCACTACGCATATCTATAAACACATGTGACAGCTTAATGCATGTCGAAGTGATGCTGAAAGCTCCTACAGGAGCTTTTAACATTACTTTAGATCTGCAACTCGAACCTTTGTTATCTCAAAAATTCATTTGTATTGTCCCTTGACGTTCGAGGTATCGAAGATCAACTGTTCATACTTTATTAACTAGAGCGAAATTTAGAGTGTGCCGCGGTTCATGTCTCCTCTAACAAAAGTGCATTAGAAACTGCATTGAAAAACCATTTATTAACTAAATCAGATGTTTTCTTAATGCAGGGTCAAAATAATGCACTTCAATATAATGGGAGCATTTTGCATTACTTTCGCATAAAAGTACCATGAACCGTTAATATTCTTCATAAGACTACTCTGTAAGGGTCACAAAACCATTACTCAACTATAAAGCAATACTGTCCGATTCTATCAGGCCTTTAAGAATGGATTTCAATAGATAAGGATTAAGACGGTGTTTAACTATATACTCCAATTCACGGTTTACAGTAAACCCTCTAAACCGATATATATCCAAGAATGATTTAGATCTCTTTTTGTAACAGATGGTGCCTTAATGCTGACTGAAAGTTACATAGAAATCTCCTTTTGGAGGTTTCTATATGAACATCGCCCATAATTAAGCTTCCATGTGTCTGAAAGACTGGCATTGATAGTAATTATAAATCGGATTTGGAGAGGTTTAACTGTATTGCAATTGTTACAGGTCCACAATGAGATCCGGCGTCATTGGTACCGAAGAAGATTCACAGGGTTTAGCACTCGGTCCGCTTTCCTATCGTCCTGGCGGAAGGCTTCCAACATGTCCAGAGGAACCATCTCAACCGGCGGACACATGAATGATCACGCGGTGAAATCTGAATATGACGGAGCCGGTTCCATGAGAGGAAACAACGACAAACGGCCATTGAACTGGAGAACCTCATACCGAAAACCGGAAGAGTGCTACCCTCTTCAAACAAATAAATGTGACGCTACTGTACCACAAGACTGTGATTTATAGTAAGATACTTACTGAAAGTTAATGAATTTACTAAATCATATTACGGTTTAATACATTCGAATGGGTCTAACAAAGACACCGACACCATGGGAGCCAGCCATAATTGGTACCATTTGTGCTTTGGTGGACATTTATCAAGCCTACTATAAAGACTTGACAAAATGACCAAGCATCCTACGATACCGTACAAAATACATTGGCCATGGCAAGTTAAGTGATTGTTAATCGTTCTCGTGCTGAAAGCGTACGTATATATATATATGGATATGTGAAATATTTCTGATAGGGACCATTCTTATGCTGACAACATAAATCCTGCTAAAACCTTCGTCTGATATAAATTTTACTTACCTCCGATCCATTGATATTATTTTAGAAATATTGACCGAGGTCCATGCTTATAAAGCTTTTTAATTGAGTCTGACTTTGTTCTCAAGCTCTTGATTGGTCAGAGGCTCAAATCTGACCAATCAAAAACTTGAGAACGAACTCAGACTCAACCAGAGTTTGCAAAGTCTACCCAGGTCGCGGTGAGGATGGTAAACTATATCCGTGGGGATTCTAAAGAGTGATCACACCATTGGCAATTCTGAAGAATTTAGGGGTTTGTTGGCGGAGCCTTTCTTGAAATAATGTGCAGGTAACACAACCACTACAGTATTTGTGCGGTTATTGACCATGTATTACACTATTTAACGCTCGCCAGTCCTAATACGATCAATCGTGTCGTCCAACATCAAACAAACCCATAGTATCCGAAGTCACAGCGTAAATATGTTATGGCTGATCGCAGTTGACACATTGTTGCAAGGTTGTAACAACTGTACGAGATAATTATGTCCGTGTAAACTGTTGCCATTAATGCAGCATCGATCCTGATAGGGTGGCTAGTGACTTGGTGAATCACCTGGATACAAGATGTTTGCAAAATCAAAGTGTGCGAAATGTTGACGAAGGAACAAAGTAACGTTTTTAATTGTACAATATATATGTTATGGACTGGTATGAGCTGGTACTATGTGCTGGTATGGGCTGGTTACTAAGCTCTTTGATATATGACACGTACTTAACGCTTCAACTCCTGACAACAAACTACTGACAATACAGTAAAACTCGATACTACGAAATTTTAGTTATGACAAATTTATGCCTTTGTAGGCAGGCTGCTGCTTAAGGCAGCGTGAACGTCATGCAACAACGCTCCTCCTAGAGAAGCTTTATGCATGGCTCTCAACCTGAATTAAGATCCCACACGTTTTACAGATCAATAATGCTACGTATTTTAGTGTCTGTAGTGTTTTTGAAAAAACAGTTTGGACCCAGATGAGACACACCGTAACTCGTCGTCACGTCAGGGTTCAAATTGTGCGACACTCTGATCACGTTACCGTAAATAAGTAAATCATTTTAGAAATACAACATATTATTAAACTTTGTACATAGTTAACCGTGTACCACATGAATGTTAAACCCGTTCCTCCATAATGTTATTTTAGGCCCAAACTATTTGAATAAATCTTGAATAAATCTTCCGAAAAGGAGCATTTACCATATAAAGGAAAACAAATTGTGTAGTTTGAAACCATTGTGATAAATAAAACATTTGCTCCTGTTGAACAAATGTTCTATTCACCACAATGGTTTCAGTGACTTTTACTGAGTAGTAGAATGCCTATTTATGGAGGAAGTGGTTCAGTTAGTAAATATTCACGTTGTTATTATTTCTAACTGACCTTTGATATTGACATGTAATAACTGTGGTCTTGGCATAAACTATAGGTACATAACTATATTATTTCAAGAGCAAATATTGCAGATACTAATTAAATGCTCCTGCAAAAGTCGTATGACCCGGATCTAATGCGGTATATGTCTAATATACTATATTGTGGCAAAAGTATCCCTTCCTCCGATCAGTACATGCTACATGTTTAGTATACAATATTGCCTTCTTCACATATACTTAGTTTTGGGCAATGTGTGCCATTGGCAGATTGTGTATATCTTTCTTATAATACAAAATTCGTTTAAATTGCAGCATTGCCTCCCAGTATAGGATAAATCGACAGGATAAATCGGCTGATAATTGATTTTACGTCTTTAACCCTGTCACCGCCAATGTTGCAAATATGCACCGCGACAAATATTGCAATCCCAGATCAGACGCCACCTTTTCAAGACGGCGTCTGAAAAGTGACTTCACTTTTTGTCTCAAACTCTATTTCTATATATATGCTTTTCCTTTGAAATTTGCATTTATTTATCTCATTTTCTTATTTACCGAATAATTGAATAAAATTGGTTTGCAGACGACAATTAGAAATTTGGAACCAAAAGGGTTAAACCATACCTGTGCCTATTTGCAAAGGAATAAGAGGACTATCTCTGAAGTAAAGTGTTAAGACTGGAAGTATGTGTATCTTTTAAATGCGAGAAATAACTGCGTTGGCATTTGTAGACAGTGTACACTCAAATCAAAGGACTCCCCTGTACAATGATTGACTAGTCCACTTTAGTACGTCAGCTTTGAACTTGTTAAGGCGTATAGTATATGTATGGTCTCTGTATGGTATATGTGTATGGTTTCCGTATTACAACAATGTTATATGAATGCTTACTAGTAATATTGCATAAAATATAAATTTATCTTGTTTCAATATTCATCACTTTGAGAACATGCGACGTTGAATAACAACAGTTTACAGTATATTTTCCTTTTCTTTCTTAGAGTAAATGGTGATGTGGTTCGATGTTTTTCTCACGTGATTGTCTTTAATGTTCGACCAATATCTGTACGATTGAATGATGTTAACAGAAATACACAATTTATCGATATTTATGCCTCCGGTTATATGTTTTTACCGGGATATAATACACCAATATCTATATTCTGAAAGTGGATGATCCTTCGAAAACTAAAGTAGCAATGCCAAAAGAGAAAAGTGCAGACTCGGTTTTATTGAGTCTGTTCATTAGTAGTAATTAAAAGTGCAACACCACTCATGCCCCCTAATACCGGCTTGAGCATTATTCATTCTTTATAACTTATATTATCAAAACCAATGATCTCGAAGGACCAGAAAATATAACAACACTGAGAATGAAGTACGGGACGATTTTGTACGGCCGCCTCACACGCACTTAACTCCTACTTTTGTGAAGTACCCTAATTAACCTAAATAACCAGACACAGAACCTCACGTTATACCCCATATTTAAAGCTCATGTAGACTAATATAATAGTAACATTGATTATCCTGATCAATTTGCTCATGCATAAACAGTTTGATTTGCGATTGCACTACATGGTCATATTTTTCTTACAATAATAGTAGCACATTGATCATGATTATATTTCTTTGTAATTTATAATACCTTGATTGATTGAAGTAACCGATTGAATGATTAATGGATTGATTGATTCAGTTTGACAAGTGTCACAGGCCAAGGCATGTGCTATAATTCACACCAATATTCGGACACATTTCGGCAAATACTGCATACTGAGCCAAATTGCTCATGTAGGAGACACAGTTTAATCTGGGTCTTCACTATTTGCTAATAGGTCAGTCTGGTTTAAATGAGAGCTATGTAAATCATAGCTAGTTTTATGGCAGACAAGCCCAATAGGTGTTGGGCGAATATTGGGACGAACTGGGGCTAAATGCGTAACGTCCTGGGACGAACTCCCCATAGCCTGCCGGGAACCGGTTAGAACAAGCTCGAATACAGATAACTTACTTTGCTCCGTGGTGTCACTTATTTATCTGCTTTTTACATATATTTGGATTATATTATACTGCAAGCATCAGACACTTCGAACGAGAGTGTTTTTCGTTAAAGAACTTTGTTATACGTCGATTTTGAAAAAGGCGTTTTCAGTGTAAGTTGCAACTGCCTCAATGGAAGGTACCTTGTTTACTGTTGTGATAATCGGCCATGGCTGCCTTCGCTGACTTCGTCAGGACATGCGTGGCGGATACGGTGGTTTAATGGCCAATTATGATCTCGCTGAATGCGATGTGTTTCGTCGAGGACTTACAAGTGAACTATCCAGTTCTGCAAACTGTTGGAGAGAGGCGATTTGGAGTCACAATATTGTAATATCAATAACTGCAACATAGTAACAAAGCGCATACCCTGAACACCCATCGCGGTAAATGATATGCATTTAAATAGTTTTATCAAGTGTTCAATGGTCTATGTTGCAAAAAGGCAGGACATTCTTGAAGTATGAAAACATTTGCAATAACTGCATCGAATAAATAACCGCTATACTAGATACAATTAATGTAGTTTATTTCGGGTCGCCAATTCTATGTCATTTATCAACCAATAACAGTTATCTAGAATAGTTGAACTTTGTGTATTGCAATTATGTTTGGAAGCAAACCGTTCGAATGAGGCTGTAGGATGTCTGAGTACTTAGAGGTAATAAGCTATTACAAATCCATAAAGAAAGAGATTGAGTGGCAAATACGTAGGATATTTAGGGCATTGACTTTTTCAAAATGCGTAGGTAGATATCAACATCTGCATCATATGCAATGTTCAACCCCATATTCATATTAATAACGCCTTTTCACGGTTACATTAATTGAATAGACACAGATCAGACGGCTACAGTGCCCCTCTCTACAACGACAACCTTTGGGATACGAATATTGTATGTGTTGTTTAGAGGGAGTTGTTATAGGGAGGGAAAATCAAACATAATTAGGTTGTTCGCAGATCCACAGATACGATGTATTTCGAGAACTAAAACCGTTATGCCTCCAACAAACCCTATGTTGTGACCACTCTTTAGACTCGTCACAAAGTGACGATTCTAAAGAGTGGTCACAACATAGGGTTTGATGGAGGCGTAAAGGAAATACGATGGAAAAAGTTGTTTCTGGAGCCTTGTTGTTTCGGAAACAGTGACATGCGTTGTTGTAAGGAGGGAATCGTTATTGAGAGCGTCGTTGTAGGGAGGGAGCACTGTACCTACTGTTGGATCCGTTTGCTCAGTTTTGATTCCGTTTTATTTTGTATAGATCTGATTATAAAATGCTTGCCAGACACGGCACATCCTATGTTTATGCATCATCATAAAGACACAGATATTAAATATTCAGGATGCCATTACGTCGTGCATACATAATTATGCATCAGTTGATATTGGTTATGCAACGATTTAAAGTTTTTACGTTTTGTAGAAAGCCTCCATTAGCATTGCATTCTCTGATCAACTATTGCATTACGAGGCAACGCCTGAACTGCATCTAAACAATGTTTTAAAACCGTACAATTATCTCTTTTGCATAAAGCTGGTCATTCTTGAATAATGAATTCGTTTGAAATAATCTAGAAAATAAATTGAATAAAGATAAAGTGTTTTAGATAACTGCTCCGGACCACGCTACACTTGCATGCTATTTACGAACCTAGAACAAAAATATACTTCATTGCGCTTAAAACAATATATGAGACTTTCTATTTGATATAGAAATGCATTAGCAGATTTGTTTATGGAGTAAAAAGCCCATCCCTTAGACGATACTAGTTCTTCAATCGTATTAACGTTTATCCACTTGTGACAGACATATCCTGATGAGACGCCGTGATTCAAGATGTTTTCAAACACGATTCAGGTCGCAAATAGCAGATAGGGGAATAAGGGTTTCTGTCAGGTTTTGAAACACAAAATATCTTAGTCTCAAGATGCGGTTGAATGTCGACGGAGTGCTTTAAAATACCGGTAGCATGAATATACAGGCGTTATATTTAACACGGGCATGCAAGAGCTTTACCAAATCGCTGAGTAATATTGACTATGCTAACGTTACAGCGGCTTTGAAAACTTCCAACCTTAATTGCATGGTATAATATTTAGGGTTTCGGCAGAATTGTAAGAGAAATGTTATATATGTACAGACATGTGATATAATAGTTGTGGTAATAACAAAATAACATTCATAATTGACTTTTGTTTGAAATACAAAGTCCAATGTAGATAAATGTATCCGTATAGGAGTTCTGTTATTGGTGCACCAGCTGATGGTAAGCAATTATGACGGAACAACACATTAATTTATAAAATAGTTCAATATTCTACGAGTTGAGAGCCCCATTCTAAGGTTCACTTACATGTTCTAAGCAACTTCACGTAACAAAATAGACAGCATTGTTCTGTGTCCATCACCAACCAGAGTCTCTAATATACGTCTTAATTATCCGTGGTATATAAGTACATCCAAGTACAGTTTGTTTTATGCCTGTAGTCAGTATTCGATTCCTTGAAGCGTGCTGAATGCCCTTTACGAAGTCATTTTTATTAAACCTCGTCGGCTACTGTATCTGTCAGCCCTTCTCGTGCGCTGTTGACGGGACAAACAAAGGTTCAGATAAGATATTAAAACATTTTCAATAATAGATTATTTATTTCGCCACTACATCTTATACTACGACCACTCTTTAGAATCCTAATCGACGATTCTAAAGAGTGGTCACGGTATTAGGTTTGGTGGAGACATGACGATTTAAGTATCTGTAGCTGTGAACATTTTAATATAGATTTTGGAATCATATAAAACAATTGGCCATACAATAAACACTGAAGTAGTTTTTATTTGGAAACAAGACTCAAGCCGCATGCAAAGTTGCATATTACATTTTGTTTCAAAAATGTCCTTTCTGGTAATACGTTTAAGGTACACTTCTGGGTGAAGCAGTATAGTGCATACTTTATCTTGTTTCACAGGCACTATTTTGTCGTACTTGAATATTTCGCTTATAATGCATAAGATATATAAATAATTCAGAAATTATATTTGCCCTTCAATTTGTTTACATGCACCTTCACATTTTGTTTGGCGAGACATTATTTACTTCCTAAGATACCAGACATTACGCTACGCGGTCGTAAACTATTAACCCGATACCTGATGGCATATTCCTACAAGAATAATGACATATTGCATATAATGTCCTATGACCACGTTGTTGTTTTTGGCAAGACAGACACTGTATAATATTAGATTTATGTAATTCCATTAGCAATGTCATGGTCATACGGGGTCTATCTGAGGCATCTTGTCGAGGTCTACTCTATTAATGCGCCTATATCAGGTAAACAGTTAAAGTACAGTAGAACCTGTCTTAAGTGATCCTCAAAAGGAGGACTTATTATTGGTATGCAATGCAGTTGGAAGCTAAATGCAGACCAAAAGTAATGCAGACAACTCTTATAGGATATGTTGTAAGTGTGTATACAGATAAGTGAGATAAAGGGGTATCTTGGAGTGATGTTCGTATGAAATACTGTGTATGAATGATTTAACCAGGAACATAGTAAGCGCGACCTAACTGACATTTGCAAACATATTTCATACTCGTTGACTAAGCTGTTTGCCCCTCGGTCAACAGTTTATCAATTGCTTGTACGAGTCAGCAGTAAGTAAAGGATTATTCTACACTATGAGTTTTATATAAAGGACAGTTCCATGTCGGTGTGACGGCTTCCCAAATACTTCCGATTTATAGGGATACTAGACAGTAGTTTGGTGTAATACGCAAATATTATATTGAGTCTTCTCTGTATTACATTAGGAATTAGGGACCATGTGGCATGTCAAAACAAATACAATTTTGGAAAAACAGTATAAATCATTTTCTAGATAGTTTTATTTTACTTGCCTCCTAAATATTAAAGGTATATCTATCACATCGAGATTTAAAATTATAGTTGTAACAGTCATTGTTTATCTTCTATATCATCTATTTATTTAATCAAATAACGTAAACCATTAATTCAATTGAAAGTTCCGGAACGTGTTATGGTTGCTGAATGACATACGACTAGAGCATATAAAAGTGAGAAAACGGCCCTTCAGGGAGCGCCATCGACAAAAGGACACAGCTGCCAAGAATCATCACACATTGAACAGCAGAATTACAAGACAAAACGTGCCGAAACGTACAAAACTATTTACCATATAAAAGACAAAATAGACCATAGGGTGAGTTCAAGCAAGGGTAAAATTACCGTGACAGAAATGGTAAAAATAGATCAATAGTATTCAATAATTAAGTATATTAGACCGTTCTAAGACAGCATCTTTCACCATTAATCTGATCTTTTTCTCCTCAATGTATGAAATAAAGGGCGACTTACATACATTATGCATTTATGTTTTCAATAATAATCTTGCTGCGTATGTGAAACTGAATAGTACTCCTATTCTTACCTCGTCATAAGTAGAACAGATCGGTTGCAATATGGATTTTGGTGCATTTGTGACTACATTCGAATTCACTATTTTGTTTTTTTCTTGGTATAGGGTTTTCTATCGCTTGAACACAAAAACAGTCACATCAGCCACTTCGCGAGGTCCAGTAAATCACAGGTGCAGGACCCCAAATGAACACCCGATAGAACCAATGACCTTCCTCTCATGAACTATGAATATACCAAGACTGGGATTTGAAACACAGAAGTAAGGGGACAGGTTATTGTCCCGAATCAAATAAATTTTGCGAAACCATTGACCATGCGTCAAACAGCTTGGGTAATGTTCAGACGCCGAGTTACTCTGCGAGTTACTCGGCGTTTCATCTGCATCTAAGGTGTTTGCAAATGCGATTCAGGTCGCGGATAGCGGGATCATATCTGCTTGTAAATGTGTGAAAAGGCATTTATATGAAGGCACGGGGTTAATTGAGTATTAAACAGTGAAAATTTTGATTTGAACTGGGATTACTCGATGTCTCATCCGGGTCCAAATTATTTATACATACGAGTCAGGTCGCGGATAGTTGGATAAGGGTAAGGTAGCTGGACAGAGGTTATGCTTATTGGTCATTACTATCTTGTCTAGTCACACCAAAGAGAAGCTGAATGCACTTGTACTGAGAATGATATTGTGGTATACCTAACTACTAACGTTACTTTAACAATTGCCTAAATTATTGAATTGAAACGGTCACTTTAGCCGCCATCGTCCTGTCACTCGTAGTTTCACAAGGACTCAAACGGCGTCTCAACAGAAATCAAAATGTGTAGAATAATTATGTCGCTGAAAACTATACTGAAAACAACTACATGGTTCCTAATGTCAAAGTTATAACAGGATAGTAGTAAACTGCTTAAGCAAAGTGATACGACTTGTTTTTAGATGTACCTCATAAACGATGGTTAGTTTTACGTCGTACTCTCGGGTATAATAGTGTAACACGTTTTCAAACATAAGCCGTCTGCTACAAGCATCCTTTGTTTTATTGACCTTTATCTCCAAACATATTACCGCAGTAATTCTGATAAGGGTTTATCGACGTCTCGTCTGGGTCTAACCCGTTTGCAGGTAATCAAATACGGGATATTGGCAGCCAAAGAGTTAACTAAAAAGGTAGTGAAGTCAAGCAGGAAAGGACACACAAAAAACGCAACCAAAACCAAAACACCAACTGAAAGCAAGCAACACATCCACACAACCCCATACACGTACGCACACACACACATACACGCACGCACGCACGCACGCACGCACACATACACACACACACACGAATAAAATCACAAACACACAAAGACATTCAACAAACATAAAAACAAGGGTGACAAAGAGTGTACTGCTTTGGAACGGTCAGTGGCAAAACCACCACTGGGGTTTAAACTCGTTCACGGACGTCCTAACCTCACACTTATCTAAAAGTCACTCTAGCTTAAACACTGGACCAGGTGTAAATAAAGCTATCCACGACAGACGTTCCCATAACATACATAGAAGACGGTAAACACAGGACAATATGTATAACATAGCATGACAAAAACTGTGAAAGTCCGTCAAATATGTACTCAATGACCTTGCTGAAATCAGAGCAACTGCAGGGAAGCCGTTAAGGGCACAACAGAGAAAAGGCAAAACACGAGTCTGGTAAGTTCATCCCGTTTCTGGGTTTAAGAGTATACCATCATAGAGTACTACCCTCAGCCTGTCATGATAACCCCAAAATAATTGAACGTTATAAATAACAAAGCGAAATTAGGTTTCAAATTTGCGTATTCGGATATTGGTGTTAACCCCTGTTGTAATGCATAAATGCGTTGATATTCTGATCTGGTGCTATTTTCACCACGCCCACTTCGACCAGATTTTGAGAAACTATTGACAGAGTGTCAAACAGTTCTGATCGGAACGAGACGTCGACTTGCTTGATACCTCATCTTGATAGAACAGAAGTCAGAAGCAGATGTTACTGCCACACGAACGTCTACAGCAACAGAGTAAACGCCAATGAAGTGCGTGTGCACATACATACACGCACACAAACTACACTCACTGAACTGTTTCCTGCCTGCTCAACACGACAACCTATCTGATATATACATGTATACATGTATAACCAACATGACCAAAAGTTGGTGCAGCGAATACCAATCTGTTTGCAAATGACACTGCGATCGAGTACACCGGGAGATGCGTTAACAACAGTACATGTATATGATTTACGCATCCATGGACGTTTTGTTATCTTATAGATATTACAGTTGTAATGGGGAACTAATGAGAGAAATACTCGTTTTCAAAATACAGTAAAACCTCTCTATAACGGCCATTAAATTGTGTTAATTAGTTGATATTTAGGGCAGGTACCTGCTTAAAGCAAGGTGAAAGTAAAACAGAATGCTCCTATAGGAGCGTTCTGTTTTACTTTCACCTTGCTTTAAGCAGCCACCTGCCTTTAACATAAAATACTTGATGTAACTTAGTGGCCGTTATAGAGAGGTTTTACCGTAGAACATACGTGTAAGATGATGCCCCGCCCTTTACTCCATGATATATGATATGAATATTCATGTAGGAACTGATTATATCATGAATATTGATTAACGGTTAATAATGGCACATTGACACAGAGATGTTAAGTCATGACACAAACAGTAGAATCATACAGCAAACAGAACATGATATCCTGTGTATACTCTGTTTGTAAATCGTAGAAAGGCATATTTATGGAATAAATGGTTAAATGTCATGTTCTGACTGACGTCAGCGCCATTACAGATAATTTGCAATTCCTGAAAGATTACACCGCAATCCGTATTAGACGTTTCCTGAATTATACAATCATCAATACTCCAATTATGCGGCTAACGAAGTAATTTGTGCATGTTATTATCATTTAACAAGGTTCCTTGTCTTTATTTTTGTTTCTATTGGGTTCCAAAGGACGATAAGATCACGACACTATAATCATGCCAATAGAATTATGTCAGAAAACATTAGTACATGAAAACGTTTTTCTTAGAAAAAAGGCAAAATGGTTGACAATCATGTATATTGATTATGTTAGTTGCACGGTGAAGTCAGATGCTTAAACTCGTAAAATATAATATGTGTTACATGCTGAAAAAGATGATTATACGAAAACATGTAGCTTCAACTAATAGAAAGTATTAATCTTATTAATTGTCTTTACTATTACAAATACTTGTAGTTGCTATAATGATTACATTCTAGTTCTCGAGGATGTACGCATGGCATTCTATCAATTTGAATTTAGCAATTGTGCCGTTATTTGTTCTCCGTTTTTAATACATATTAACAAATTGTACTCAACAGTGGTATTTTAATTGTCGTTACGAGTATACACGTTTCGGAATTTCATATTTTAGTTAGTGATAACAATGGAATAATGTTACAATGTAGTTTCAATCATATGTATTCAGGGTAGTGTCGAGAAAAACGACCGACTGCAAGTTAATGATGCTAAACAGTCGTTGGCGGGTGTGTATATAAAAACGCGTTTGGCGGATTAGTTCATAAAGTAATTAAATTACAGGGCTACAGATAAAGGTGCGTTCGCAAATACTTTAATCGTCATTTCTCCACACATCCCTATAGCGAGACCATTCTTTAGAATCGCCCTGAATAGACGATTCTATATATTGGTCACAGTATAGGATTTGGTGGAGGAATAAAGGAGCTATTCTTGGAAATGTTTAAATTTACGCATCTTATCTGGACCTCTGATTTACATGTTTAAGGTATAATACTTTACATTAATAAGTACTTAACACTGATATTAAACAATTATTTGCTTTCTTCTTTACCAATGTTAGGGTCTAATAAAACTTAAATATACCTGCGCAATTCAACTTCGATATCAATAACATTGTGTTAAAAAAATAATTGGACTAATACTTCAAAACGCCCAATATGAATATGTGTACATCACGGTCGCAGTTTAATATAGTTTCATATGGACTGATATAAAAGTTACGCTCTATCAAACGGGTTTAAATTCTAACAAATAACCATTAAGCTCAATATTTTCTGACATATGTTCGGTCTAAAACAAACCACAATTAGCTATTTATAATTATATTAATGTAGTCAGTTATGACATTTTTCGATTGCATCGTTACAATATCGTATCCTAATTGATCAACAACATGAACTCACACAGCTTGCAACTTTTCTACAATGCCAACATTTCCCATTCACATGAACATTAATTTCGGATTTTATTGCTCGTGATAAATCTCTAAACCAACACCCACACAGACAATATAGCCCCGTTTTGTTGTGCATAGCTTTCACTGAATGTTAATGGTGACATGCCCTGTTGTGTTTGGCGCTCCCTGTAGGACTGTTTTAAGCATTTTATAAAGACCACGCTCAGACAATAAACAGCAATACATTGGAACCTATTTAAAGTGACCACTGCAGGGTTGCCACAAACCAGAGGAAACAAAATTCCCTGACAATTCCCTGACATAATTTCAAATTTCCCTGACACATTTCATCGCGAAATTTGGTATTTCTGTCATGATATCTGTAAAACGTTATGGACTTTTAAAATATATAACCTTCAATCTCATGTTTTCAAAATTTCCTGACAATGCCCTGTCAGTTGATTTATATTCAAATTTCCCTGACAGTTCTCAAAATTCCCTGACTTTTCCCTGACGCGTGGCAACAATGCACTGAATAAATAAACATAGTTGTACTTAATTTGTAGCCTGCTGAACAAAAACAACTTTTATTTGTACACACTGCCACCGATTTCATTTTTCACAGTTGATTTATGTTTGTGTTCAGCAATCGGTCAAAATATCAAACAATGTTCATCCTGCTGAGACTCCGGTGTCTTGGTCTCTCATGTAGATTCACACTGTATGCGTAGGATATCATTCACCAGCCGGCAGGAAGCTGCATGTAAAACACAGAAAGCTGCCTAATACCGCTGCTATGGCGAGTTTTTGTGTCGAACATTCGTCCTGCAGTAAGCTATCGCCTGCTACTTAGATCAAGAAGTATCGCTTTAGAGAAGAGTGTATATAGGTCTAATTATACATTATTATATATGTACTAATTGTATCATTCAAAGAGATGCAACCAACCAAATTGAAAATACTGTTTGCTTCCTGGCGTTGTAAGGATATTTTGTAAAACAACCATTCATTTTAAGTTTCAAGAACTCCCTGGAATATTGACAAAACCATGAAACATAATTTGCGGTATTTGTGATATTTGAATTTACGACTGTGATAAAACTTTTTGTCTAAAACCAGGGAGGCATTATGCGATGTACAGTAAATCCTCGGTTATTCGAAAACTCAAATACGTATAATTATCGACATAACAGGCGGCAGGTTGATGCAGAGTGAAAGTCAGGCAAAATGTTTTCATTGGAGCTGTCTGTATAAATGTCACTTCACATTAAACGACCCTTACAGGGTCTGAAATCTTCTATATTAAATTCCGAATTATTGGGATTCTACTGTAGTTTGATATTCTTCAGGCGCACACGATATTAAATGTTCGCTTTAGAGTGCTTTAAAACCTTCGAGCGGAATGCAATAAGGTGTGCATATTTGTTGGAAATGTTCATGTAAACCTTTGAATGCGGGCTACGAGTATACCGATGTCTACAAACTGTGTAGATACAGATCCTATGGAGGCCTTCTGATCATGGGTCTGTACTGCTCGTCTGGCACAGTTACACATTTCATAGTGAATGAACGGTACAGTAAACTAATGGAGGACCCTACCACTTTGAAAATTCAGCAAACATACTACGAATGGCAACGGGTAATCTATTAAACAGCTGGTAGTCGGCACATGGAATTTAATAACTGATTAATCCTATAGAACAATACAAACGTTAAAATCTATACAGTGATAGCGAACTCGGATATAACGAAAGACCGGATAATACAAAAGAAAATCCCCCGATCTTTCCCTTCTTTGTTTCTATTCACATCTGCCTGCTGAATACAAAATCGGTTATAACGAAAAATCGGCTAAGACGAAGTTATTTCCTTGTCCCGAGATCGAAATTTCTATGAAAATAGCTCGGGCATTACAAACTCAACTGAATGTCACAGTTTGAAAAGTGTCACACCAGTCCTACCGTACAGCAAACACCTTCACCGACTATCGCACCGGGCATAGATCTTTGTTAATGGTCAAGTTTTCTGTCGAGGACACACAATTGCATCATTCCTACAAACAATGAAAACGGTGCATAAAATATACGCTGTGGGCAGCGTGCGAGGCATAAACATGCCGCTGAATCCGAATGCAAAAGGGACGAATCTGATGGAAGAATGGTATCTCGCTTTATTTAACAATTTCGATGACGTGATTGAAACCAGATACAATCGTAACCGACTAGTAATCGTGCATCTGATTGGATGAATTTTCCCATTTCCTATTGTATATTTTGATTTCGGCCAATAGAAACGTTTGTCAGAATATATGTTGTAACTTCATACTTTGCATTGAAGCATCCGCATATAACTATTCTAAGATATTTTTCGGACAATCGGCACCGAAATAGGCAAATCTGATGGTAAACCCAATACACCATGTAGTTCCAGCGATACCACTGCCACTTGGCTGAACACTGTTGGGCATAAGTTATGTCGTGATACATATATAAGCACATATTATACATTTATAAAACACTAATTGAAGGTACACGAATTACCACGACACCAGGAATAAAAACATAAATTGTGCACTTACATGCATATAAGACATTCTCTTCACTAGAATAACTATAGAGTCAGTCTAGTTTTGCACTGAGCCATTGATATAGGGAAGAAAATGGTCAACAATTTTCACCAATTTTGTTATTTATAACTGACGTGAATTTGCCTTTCCTTTATCTGTCATAAGAGACATGCTATGAAATTACCAAACACATGACAAAGCCAGTTGTATGTATGTAGACTTTGGTCAACAGAGACACTATAATGTGGCTTCTGGTCAGGATCAGAATGTGCATAACCTTGGTATACTTTAACGAAATTCGCTATACATGTATACTTCCTTTCAACCGGTTGACGTTGACTTTGGATTCGTCCGAAAATAGGACTTGACCCTATTTCCTGCGGGTAAATCGTAGATGTCGTATTGCTGTGCCAGTCAGTTGTCACGGTACAATTACTTCAAATAAGAATTAGAGGAATGACCGTAACTACTATTGGTATAATTTGTGACCCAACCCCTTTCAATCTTCAGTGAAATAAAATATGTTTAAACTTCCAATAAGAAATAACTTACAGCGCACTGCGGGCATTATGGCATTATAGTGACCTACCAGCCAATCCCTAAATAGTTTATGGTACAAAGCCAAAGGCTGTGATCTTAAACGATTTCAGGCTTACTGGTAGGTCACTATAATGCAATTAGGTCCGAAGTGTGCTGTACTATTTCTTATAGTATACATTACCTCTTTGTTCTTTATTTTAGCAGTTCTGTGTCGCTCCTTGGCACTACCGCAAAATATGGATCGGTACACGTTATATAAGTAACGAAGAAGAGTACTTTGATAAGGTATACTATTACAATTTAGTGGTATAGATATATTTTACATTTATAAATAATATTCAAAAATACGTTTGCGTTAGTAAATGTACAAAGGAATATTCAAAAAAAAAGAAACGTTTTGCAATTGTTTTGCGAACCTAACAGCCTAATAATGTTAATATCCTGGACTGACCGTCCTTGTCACCATACCTGGTATCGATATAGAACACCTAGGCGGAGCTCAAAACACGCATGCATGGACGTCAACCACCACCGAACATCGTCGTATACAATACCGAGATAATATTCCTCAGAACGATACATTGCGAATGTAATTGGCTCCATGAGACGTAGATGCGTCGCTTGTAACCAGGCCAATAGAGGATACACGAAATATTGATAATCTGTGAAAATTTAACTCATGGGTAATGAACTTTAACATAATGAAATCGGGGTTATGTGTTGATATATGTTAATGAAAGTTACACGGTATGTAGATAATGTATCTATGAATTGAAATAAAACCGTTATTGATCATGTGAACTCTTTTGTTTAGAATTATTGTTGCTTCTCTAACTGCTGTGTTTCTTTTACAATGTATCGATAAAAGCACTATCGTTGTAAGAAGGGTATATGTTTTGGTAAGTACAGTGTTAATGAATATGAGATAACTAACATCCTTAATAAGAGCGATCATAGCAGAGTTAAGGCATAAAGAAATATATGTTTATAAATACATTTTTGTATTGTATTCAAGCTATTTGTAAGCTGAAATTTCAAGTGTGCATGTCACTGTTACCCTAAACCCGGTCAGTTCTTTGTTCAAAGTTGGAACATCTCTAGCGGAAATAGATTACATTTCAATGTTTCTTTAAAATACCCTTTGCTGACTGAACTGAGGTGATTAATTTCAAATTTCCGATTGTTTGCCATCAAACATCTAGATGATGTTCTCTATGTTATTGTTATTTCTGTGATTGCAACGCCGATATAGTAGTATTTTATTTCATTATTTCCGACAATAAGAGGACGTGGGCAATGGATGGGCAACTATCTAACATTTCTGACGCCATTTGTAACAGGATATGGTTTATCCTTCAGCCTGCTGAGCAATTATTTTTACAGAATTTTTCACCTACTAAATATTGAAAATTCAAAGCTATGATCAATTTGTTCACCAAAATGCAAATATTTGGATCCTGATGAGACGCCGAGTTACTCGGGGTCTCATCTGGATCCAAACTGTTTGCATAGGTATTCACTCATCCGTCCATAGCAGGCTAAAGGTTAAACTGCATGCTAATACATACAAATTGTAAAAAACAAATATATCCCTCTTGTTGCCAAATAATGTTCGTCAGCAATCAATGTTGTATGCATTAAGTTTCTTCACATTTTCTCAAAAATGTCAGTCAAACTGGATCCCAAACTATTTGCATAGGTAATTACTGATTTTACCCATTGCAGCGTGCCCTTGTGGTTGCTCTACTGTGACTTCGGTGATGAACGATTGAATTAATCCGTTTGTATCATAATTCATATGGACTGCTATATTTTGCTTGCCATTACATGTATATATGAATACTTTGTAAGGCGGGTGGGGCTCAATTCTAATGTTTAAAAAACTTGTGACCAGACACTTGTTTCCTATATGGAAATAAAATATGTTTAAACTAAAACTTTTGATAGATTTGGCAAAATACATGTATAATACATGCATAATCAATAAACCTGTATCAAAACGAATTGTTATGTACTTGGTTAAACGTGTTTTAACAACGTAAACATAATTTGCATATGGTGGAAATATCAGACTATAAATTCTGAAGGGTGGTGATCAATAAAGAAATGAAACAGAAATATACCACATACTCATACCACATTATCAGATTTTTGAAATTGTTTTACAATGCTGAATGTTGCTAGATTAAACAGTAGTGTAGTAGTTCATAACCATAATTGCATGTTTGTTACAATATAAGGTATACAAGAAAACCACTGTTTAAGTAAGGGCACGTGCTTTAAACCATACCAGGAAAGGATGTATATGATGATCAATCGAATAGTGGCCAATGACACTGGGACCAATTGCGTATGTAATAGGTCCAGACAGCACGCAAAGTCTCAATTGTCAATTATATACACCCGGTCAGGGCCACTAATGACTTTTTAACGACTGTCTCTGTCGTCTGTCTCGTTACGTCGCACAACTCTAGTTTCAATGTGATAAACAAACGGTGCACGTGCATTTGCTAATATGTTATGTAAGATCCACGGAGGCATGGTAAAATCTGATCAGGAATATTTCTCCCTAAATTCATTGGACGTGTTTTATATGTGTGTATGTGTGCATTGTGTGTGCGCGCGTGCGCACGTGTGTTCGTGTATGTGAACGTGTATGCGTGCGTTCGTTTGTGCGTGCGTGGAGAAATGTACGTGTGTGTGTTGTGTACATGTATATCTGTTGTGTGTGTTATGCATTCTGTGTGTAGTTTGTGTGTGTCACTGTGTTATAATATTATGTTTTGTATTTTTGTTTCTTTTTTCGATGAGTATGTTCCACTCAATTGTTTGTGTTTTTTTGCTAAAAAAGCATATCTCCGAGAATCGGTATCGTGGGGTTGATCGTTTTGCTAATGGTGCAGACAAAACCCAGCCGCCACTCCAAAGACAAGTTTCTCCATCAGGAATAATAATACACTGCATATGTTGACAGCTGTCAGATAATATGGACAACGCCTGCAATATGCAGTATTGTCTAGGTCTGAAACAATAACAATAGCCATATAGATAATAGAAATGCCTGGACGAATTGTCCAGGTACATCGTATTACCTAATTTAGTACTTCTTTAGCCCATAGTGAGCAGAAACGACGGACATAAATCAACACAAACAAACTTCTTGAATACGAACATATGCATATGCAGTAATACGATTTATTTAAAAAATCATACATATGTACTTGAATTTGTACCAGTCGTAGTCCATTGAGTGCCACTTGAATTTGTACCAGTCATAGTCCATTGAGTGCCACTTGAATTTGTACCAGTCGTAGTCCATTGAGTGTCACTTAAATATGTACCAATCGTACTCCTTTCGGTGTTTGAATGAGATTGTCTTCATGATAACTACGGCAATAAAATATCATGTTTCACCGGTCAGTGATGAAGAAACTATCACTTTGAATTCAATTAATATGCATTGCAATATTTTATGTCCCCTTTCATAAAGAAACATTTTTAACATTAACCTTGCGCCTGCTGAGCAAATGTCTGTTGGTATAAATTGTCATCCACTTCCGTTGTCACAGTTGATTTATATTCAATTTATGTTCAGCAATACGCAAGTTACTCGGTGTGTCGTCTGGATTCAAACTGTTTGCATAGTTAAGCACACACCGGCCTATTGCAGGCTAACTATTAACTCATTCTCTCCTAGGCTATTTTTAGACCCAACCTCTTTGAATGTATCTACCGAAAAGGAGCGTTAACTAGAGAACTGGAAAAAATAGAATGTTGTAGTTTGAAACCATTGTGATAAATAGAGCAGTTGCTCCTATAGGAGCAAATACTTTATTTATCACAATGGTTTCATAAAGTAACTTCTACAGATGCGCAAAAATGCGTCACTAGGGGATAATGTGTTATATCTTATTCAAATTTATATTTGCAATCTGCAAGTGATACAGTTTTGCAATGCATCCTTTATAAAAGTATTTATTGATTCGATTAATAACTATATGAAACGTCCGGGTAGTTCTCACCAACGGCAACCTAGGTGAATCGTCAAGAAAAACAGCTGCTGTAGTCAAGGTTGCCTTTTGTCGCCGACCTTCTTCCACATGTTCTTTGAGCTAACCATAGATGAATATGAGGGAACTGTCAGTATTGGAGGCAGATACAATCCTAAACCTGCACTGTGATATTGATGGACTGCCAGATCTTTTGCAAGATTTCAACGACTTAATTAAATGCCTTATCAAAGCATTCACATAACTTTGGAATGGAGATAAGTGCTGCGAACTCAAGAAGAACACCACAGATGACCATGGATATTATATTGAACAACGGGAAAGCTGCAGACGGTATCAACCGTCCTACCTAGGACCTATCACGATTGACGAAGGTTCTACACCTGAAGCTTTACCTACAGTTGCGCAATCAGTAGTTGCTCTTACAAAGCTGAAGTCAATCCGGAAGGAAAGGGCCATTTCACTCCACATCAAGATGAGACTTATGTGCTCTCGTTTCGTTCCAATACTCCTGTATGTAGAAGTGAAGTTTGTAGGACACCTTGATTTTTATGCTTGTTTGTTTTAGAATGGTATGGTAAAGTGTATATAAAATGTATGACTGTGGTAAAGCTTACGTGATGAAATGTCATTTATCGCCAAAGGGCGGTCATATCAATGGAATTGGGACAAACGGGGCCTTTATCTACTGACAGATGAGCCACTTCATTAATGAACTATGTACAATATACTAACTGCCATATGACGACTGGTGCACAGAGGTACATGTACTCTGCAAAACGATGATATTGTGACATTGACCTTTGATCCAATGACCCAACTTTCTGCATAGGTCATCTACTCACAATATGTTCTGTCATCCTGTGGTATATGACGACTATCAATCAGAGCAACAAAATAGGCCAACCCCCACCTTACCCGTTATCAATTTCAGTGGCGTAAACTCTTGTTTGGAATGCGTTCAGTTTTCGTATGAAGATTAGATTAAGTGTGAGTTCGGAATAGTGACGTTTCACTCTGCTGATCTGTCAAATTCCAAACAATGGACATGCTAAACAAATACACAAGAATATTCACTGGAGTTGCTATTTGTACTATTCTCTATTTTCAATAAATGAAGTATGAAGTATTGTCAAGGTATTTAGTGCTGGAGAATATGACAGTTTTACCCTCTGTGTAATTCCTGGAATCAATATATCGCTTAAATTCGTCTGGGCAACATCCGCCGGTTAACATTATATAATTAACACATGGCTGTCAGGGTGATAGAGGATATTGTCAACCCGAGAATTGGTATATCTAATAGGTAATTATGCCAGTTCAAGGGTTAGCAATATCCTAAATTACCCCGACAGCTATGTGTTAATTATTTTATTATACAGAAACACTTTGGAAGTACAATACTTAGTCTAGTTAATTTTACAATAAGAAGAAATAAATAGCGATGCATATACATGTAAGGTGATATACCCCGATATATTCACCCGGAAGCTCACTCTGGGGGAAATATATACTGATATATTCACATTGAAGCTCATTATGAGGTGATATGTCCCGATATATTCACATGGAGGCTCATTCTGAGTGTGATATATCCTGATATATTCACATAAAAGCTCATTCTGAGGGTGATATACCATATAATCACATTTGAGGTACATGGGAGGTTTGCATTAAAGGATATATTGAGGTATAGTAATGACGTTTGACATTTACCACATCTATTATTTCGTTTGTACTTTTTTTAATAAAATACTCATGACGTTCTCTGCCAATGCCATGTCTGTTACTACGAATGAAAACAGCTAACATCCAGTTTAGACACCGAACTATGAAGACTCAAATACTTACAATTGTTGATTTTTTTCATACAGATGGCGACTTAATGCAGGCTGAAAATCACTTCACGCAGGCAACATCTCTAGAAGCTTTCTGCATGACTTTTACCCTGCATTAAGCAACCACCTGCCTACACAGACATCATATTTTAATTACTAAAATGTCGTAGTATACAGTTTGTACTGTATATAAATAACACATGCTAATGGTCAAGGCTAAAACAATGTATTTGGCCTTCAGCAGTGATATAATGCAATAATTGTCAGACAGTTCTGAAATCATAAGCAATAACTCAATACCCTTATTCGTATGCACATTTATATAGAATATGAGGGATTTGTGTCTAGGACAACTCATTTAACATATGTCTTAGGTATGTTGGATTATGTAAGTGACGTTAAATATCATCCCGCTAGTGTCAACCTGACTCGCATTGGCAAACATCTTTGATCGAAATGAGACGCCGAGAAACTCTATTTTCCATTAGGATACTAGGTCCATGCTTATAAAGCTTTTTAGTTGAGTCTGAGTTTGTTCTGAAGCTTTTGTTTGGTCAGATTTGAGCCAAAGCTAAATTATGACCAATCACAAACTTGAGAACGAACCCAGACTCAATTAAAAAGTTTTATAAGCATGGATACAGTCTGTTTGACACTCGATCAATGTTTTCCTAACAGTTTGGTCAAATCGGAAATAGTCATAATTGTACCAAATCAAAAATAACGACAACGTATGAATCACTTTCATATATGAAATATGTTTTAGAATTGAATGCCGTAAACACCCTCTCAAGCAGCTACCAAAATAATGAGTCAAAGTCTATGTATTAAAGGCATTTGGTTCCTTAATGCAGGACGAAACTTATGCAGAAAGCTCGTGAAGGAACTTTCCGCATTACTTTAAACCTGCATTAAGTATTTACCTACTCTTGGAGACATAGATCTATGTTTATTCATAAAGTGGTCGCTTTATAGGTTTTTTTCTTTACATATTTGGTAGTAACAATAATTTATTATACATTAGGCTGTTAACTGGAACGGGGGCATACACTATTTAGGAGCTGCATTACTTATCTGATGCAGTTCAACGCTATTGGTCCAAATTGTCAGAGAGGCAAATAGTGCAGATCAAGATCGAACGAGCTGTGTTGATCAGGGTCTACACTATTTGATACTATATCAGTCTAAACTAATGTTATCGAAATTGTGACAAACTGAATTAGCTGGCTTTACGATTCATTTGAGAATTGGATAGTGATTGTCCGAATATGAAGGGCAATTAGGGAATAATGATTGGATTGCATTTCTTTGTTTGAGTTTGGTTTAACAATATTGCAAAACACAATAGCCATATGGCACCGCTTAATTTGATTGTACTAAATATGATGTTCAAAGAGAATTAGATATCAACCGGCTATACTTGTCAGGTCATAAATTGTCGAATGATTGATATTTTTATCAGATTACGTTCGTGTAAATCTAGACGTCATGAAAATTCAATCAACTGATATATTTTACACAATGCACGTCTCCTGGGAAATTGAGGTCGGTGTTATACTATGTGATAATGAACGGAAGGGTATATTATATTTTGATAACGATTTAATTTTCATCAACTGTGAAAAACATGTTTGTTTAAATTTGGATCTAATACACTATTGACTACTTCCGATTGGTAAGTAGCAAAACTAAAACAAGTACAGTAAAACCTCTCTATAACGGCCACTAAATTACATCAAGTAGTTTGTGTTAAAGGCAGTTGGCAGCTTAAAGCAAGGTGAAAGTAAAACAGAACGCTCCTATAGGAGCGGTCTGTTTTACTTTTACCTTGTTTTAAGCAGCCACCTGTCCTAATTACCAACCGAATAACACAATTTAGTGG
The DNA here is from genome assembly GCA_963576725.1 of Azorinus chamasolen. Taxonomy (NCBI): domain Eukaryota; kingdom Metazoa; phylum Mollusca; class Bivalvia; order Cardiida; family Solecurtidae; genus Azorinus; species Azorinus chamasolen. Next base: position 52,964,385 of record OY755247.1, read on the forward strand.
CCGTTAAAGAGGTTTTACTGTTTTACATTCACATGCAGTAAAACTCAGCTAAATCAAACCTTTCGTAAAGAAGAATTGATAAACTATTCTGAAGTTGGCTCCTTGGTGCAGGGTGAAAGACATGCAGAAGACACGACCTTCCCACTGAATTAAGCTACCCCCTGTCTGTCGCAAAGAAAAACGTAGTTTCCATCGTGTGCAAACAAAGGCGACACATATCAGACCTCCTGAATAAGCCGTCCGATCAGGGCTTGCTATATGATTGAATCGACTCTACATGCTAGATATTGCGTTGTGGCAGCAGTCTATCAACAATGTAGCTTGTCTATCAGATCGCAGAAACTATAAACTTCGCACGTACCGCCTATTCAAAAATGATCTTAGTCCTGAAATGTATTGCGATTTAATTATGCCACCACGTCACAGGGCAGCATTCAGTAAATTTCGGTGTGGTGTGGCTCCTTTAAGACTTGAGACTGAGAGATATCCAGGCCTGGTCGTCACTGAACGTAAATGTCTATTCCGTCACAATGCTGAAGACGAAAGCCAAGTAATGTTAGAATGTGATCTATACAATGACTAAGGAGAATGCTTGTTTAACAGAGCATCTGTTTTGAACACTACAATGTTATGAACCTGGCAGTTGTCGCGAATGTCGCGAGAGAGTTGTTCTAAAGGTGTACTTTCTTTTGTGATTTATAGTATTTATTTTACACAATATAACGGAATAATATAAAATGAATATTCATTTATATTGTGTTGTATTAAGGGTTCTTTGCTCCGTCATTCGGCACATTCCTCCTTTGTACGTGTATTGTGAAACCCTATATTACTTTAACGTATGCTCAGTCGTCATGTTGCATTGTTCCGTAAGTTATGTCATGTGAAAACGGCAGTGATAGTTAACAGATTTAACTATAGATGCTCCGTTACGTGTGGAGTGTGCTCCGTTACGTTTTGAGCGTGTGGCATGCTTTTATGTATGTTTCACGTGCTTAACGTTGAGCACAATATTCTTATTGTATATAAAGAGCCACGATTGGATGTCTCGGGGGTTCAAGATTGGAAGTGACATTATTCATGATGTGGATTTATAGTGAACGGCTTCAGTTATAAGTAAACGCTATGTGAAGGAAATTAAAGGTGTAAAATGTTTATGGAGTTTATGGACTATATTTTCACCTCGGAGAGGTGTGTTAAAAGTTAAGAAGAAAGTACTTTCTATGTGGCAGGAGTTTGGGGGCGACTTTAAATATGCTCTGCCACAGCAGTAAAGGACAGACTAGTATTTTCTTTCACTAATACAAATATAATACTGTTTTGTGCCAAAACCGGCTTTAATCTTTTACAACGCCGAACTTTAGTTTTATTTATGTAAGCAATTGTACATTTCCTATTAAAGGTTTTAAAATCGGAGGTATAATGTAGCAAATTAATTAGCTATTATGTAATCACTGGCACAATCACCATTTAATGTAATTAATGTCTTTTAGTTTTAAGTGATTTGTCTAATTTTATACAGAGTACAGTTTATTATTACAATCTTGATCACCTCCCTTCAGAATTTACAATCGCGGTGCCAGATCTTGACGGGGACTTGTTTGTTCGATATTCTGTGTCAAAGCGTATCCCTTTTTCGCTATGTTATATCACCAATTAATGAGTATAAGGGACTGTATACTTCTTTTGCTCATTTTGTTGAATGTATATAGTGTGCGGTTTCTCTATTGTGGTCATTCAAATTCAAATTCAACCATACGTGGTTTGTGGGAGGTGCCACTGCTTGATGCAATTTTGAAGCAGAATGGTGAGCTCTTAATGGAGTTTTCTACACTGCTTTAATTCTGCATCGGAAGGCCACCATTGAACATTTTGATCCTAGGTGCCTGTGTGACTACTTTAGAGAGGTTTTATTATATGTACACTACCATCTTAATAGTCTCTCATAATTATTTAATGAATCGCATGGGTCCTATTAGTTGACAATGTATTTGTTTTATACTATAATGCAATCATGATGAGACTAGAATAAAGTTATGCTTCTGTGATATTTTCGTAATGCGTTGCTAGCGAATAACCCTTATATTTCTAAAGTACGTGCTCTTTGTTTATATTATTTTCATAATCTCTTAATATCGACGTCGGTATGAACAGGAAATTGCAAAGCATTGCATTTGGTGCATATTATGTGTAACATATTTGTGCCTCATTGAAATAGTCTCTTGAAGTTCTGTGTTAGAATGGTTTGGTGCTCTTGTAATTCTGAATAAAATGATTTGTTATAATACAGATTGAGTATATGTTGACATGAGAGAGAATCGTAAATTTAGTAAAGGTTGGTACTACCTATGGTCTCGATGTAATCCTTGATTTTATTGTGTCACCTGCCGAGAGGCAGTGTGTCACTAAGGTATCACTTTCCCGTCGTCTCTCTGTCTGCCTGTCCGCCTGTCTCTCTGTCTGTCACACTTTCCTTACTGTCATTTCTGCAGTAATCTTTACAGAACTTTCAAATTTCATATATGTCTTTCTCTCATTGAGGACCATTAATGCAACTAAGGTCCGTTATTCTATATGCAATACTTTTTGAGTGATTCGCCTTTGTTCCGATTTTCGCACTCCAGCGGATTAACAGTTTTTGTGTCACCTGCGAGCTGGCGACACATGTGTGTCTTCGAACACTCTTGTTTTATTATGAGACTAGGCAAATGTATTAAAAGTTGATCTATTTATTGTACATGATGCCTATAACAAATACTTAAATATTTGCTGTTTTTTTATAAAATCCCTGTTTATCTCAAATCTGATTTGAGGTAATAATCGTTTTAAGAACCTTTTGTAACATGGCTTGTTTGGTCGTTTTTCTGACTTCAGTTTTTATGTGCTTTCTAATCTAAGTAGTTTCTAAACATAGTTTTTAAACATACAGACATATGTACTTATAAGTTTGCAGATAGCATGTGTGTTAGATAAATAGAGGCTATATACTGTTTAATTATTGTACAGATATAGTGCAATAAGTTTTATAAGGATAATGTGATATATGCATATTATCTTGTAATTCAAATATGAATGGCATGGTTTATTTATAGAAATAATGATGACTTTGTATGATTGTTACCACGACTGAAATAAAGAACATTGTCATGTTTGCACCTTTGATGATAATAATGATGATGAAGATGATAATGAATATCTTATATTGTCGGTAACGTTGATGATGACACAGGCAAACAGTGTTAACACAGGTAACATAGTTCCTAGGAGAATGTGCATACTGATCAAGATAGGCGTTGTTTCGTTAAAACATTCAAGGTCATGATGTATATCAACAACTACTGTGTTTATAATGTGAATACAACATGACAAAAATAACGGGTTTCAAAATAACATCTAGACGGGCTTCCATTAAATAATATGAACATAAATTGGTAACTTGTTGATCTGTAAACTGATTAAAGCTTGCATTCATCTCGTAACTGAGATACATTCTTACTGACTTCATTATATATGTGTTATGTCTCGACAGTATAAATCAAGATTCGAAAAACAAACGGAAGTCACAAATAACTGATGGACAGTATGTCAGTGTCTCATTAAAATCTGTCCGCCGTTGACAGAATTAAAAGAGAGAGAAATCATATGGGAACTAGTAATTACTCTGAGCTATTAATTACTAAAAGTGTAATTTTGCTTTCTACTGTGAAGTTGTGATCTGCTTTGAAAGAATGTGTAGAGTATAATACAGTATAAAATACGGTAGAACCCCTCTAACGCGACCAGTTAATGAATAAACATGGGTGTATTTATAAGCAGGTGGTTGCTTAATGCAAGACAAATGTAATGCAGAAAGCTCCTATGGGAGCTTTCTGCATTACTTTTGAGTTGCATTTAGCTACCACCTGCATCTAGGACACATAAGTATACCCTTTTAGGTGGTCGCATTAGCGGGGCTTTGCTGTACTCTAAAACAAGCTACGAGGTATAAGTATGACACTTATATGCAGTTTGTAGCTTATCGATGGACGAATATTTCGCAGAAAGTTCCTACACTAACTCTTTGCACTACTTTTGTCCTATATACGGTAGCTAAATGCAGAACTCAGTTTATGCAGAAAGAGCATTCTGCATAACTAGAGCCCTCCATTAACCCATCATCTCATAGGCTAATTTTAGATTCAACCTCTTTGAATAAATCTACCCATAAGGAGCTTTAACTAGAGAAAATGAAAATTATAAAAGAAAATGTAGTTTGAAACCATTGTGATAAAAAGAGCATTTGCTCCTATAGGATCAAATTCTCCCTTTTTCACAATGGTTTCACATTTAGTGATTTTTACAGAGTCGTCAAATGTCGTCAATATGAGGGAATGGGTTAAGCAACACAGCTTCTTAAAAAACATACGTCTATTCATCAAATGGTAGCTTCAGATGGTTAAGTAAAGATCTAATTAAAAGATCATTAAAGACAGGAGGTTCCTTAATCAAGAACATTAATAAAGTGCAGGGGCCCTCTGTAGGAAGTTTCTGTAGTACTTTTGTCCTGCTTTAATCCTTTTCCTGTTCTATGTTTATATGAAATGTCAATACCTACTGAATATTCACGAACGAAAATATGAATGAAATATGAAAGGTGGAAAATTGTACTCATTTTAGAAAGTAAATAAGCAGATCTATCAAATTACTTTAGCAAAGAGAGCAGACCCTGATCAAACCTAAAGGAGCCGTCTGATCTGGGTCTACTCTGTTTGCAAATCCGTAAAAATGCGTTTCTATGAGGAAAGGGTGAAGCAACTATATGTTTTAAATACATGTATATTTATTCACAAAATGGTCGCTATAGACATATTCTTTCTTATACGGTGTATTACACTGCATACAGCTAAACGTTTACAGATAAACGTCGATTATCTGAACATCGAAATAAGTATCGTTACTGATTTGTAATACATGCGATATCCTATGTACATGTTTTAACAACATAAAATTACACGTATACATCAAGTGAATATCATCATCGGTTTTCAATCCAGGTGGTAGCTTAGTGCAGGTTTGGTTTGGTTTTTATTGTGTTTTACGTCGTATTATCAGTATTTCAGTCATATCACAACGTTCAGCTAATCCCAGGTGGAAGAAGACCCAAGAGGCTCTTCTGTGCACGGAACAAATTGCATTGTTTCGTGCGTAGAAGAACATCCAGGTAGAAATACCGATCTACCGCAAGCCAGCTGGACAGTTTTCTCAAATGAAAAATCTAAATGCCCATACTGGGATTCGAACCCATAGCGGCGAGGGGGTTAACTTATCCTCTGGGAGCCTTTTCGTATGCCTTCCACACTGCCATAAGCAGTCACTTGACATAAACATATTATCTTAAAGAAATATATAAGACATATCGGTATTTAAGACATTTGGAAGCTTAATGTATGGCAAAGTCACCGGAAAGCTCATATGGCAGCTTTCTGTATAATGTCTATCCTGTATTCAGCAGGCCCAAGTCTAAGCAGTAATTCATACTTACTGAAATTTAGATCAGCGAGTTATTACTGTAATTCCGTGGCATGGCTAACCTTGGGACACGCGGTGTTAATACACAATTAGAGAGAGATAGACAAAGACAGAGAGACAGCGACAGAGAGACAGGGAGATAGAGAGACAAAGAGATAGAAAGACGGAGATATAGACAAAGGGAGAAATAGAGAGACAGACATACAGACAGTCAGAGATATACATACAGACACACATGCAGATAGACAGAAAAATAAGGACACATATATAGAGACGGGGAGGAAGCGAGAGAGAGAAAGAGATAGAAAAAAGAGAGGAGAGAGAGGGAGAGAGAGAGGGAGAGAGAGAGAGAGAGAGAGAGAGAGAGAGAGAGAGAGAGAGAAAGAGTATGAATCCAAGTATAGGTTAACCATTGTTTGGACAGGACTTACACTTGATATGTCTGTTGTCTAATTATTTTGTTTATTGGATGAAATATTGTGAAATGTGGCAACCAAGCACTGTTAGCCCCATACCCAGCGATGAAAATGTACGTCCGATTGCATTAACTCCACGCGGAGTAAACAAAGCGATGCCTGCTTAAATTTTGACCAGTTCAATTTGACAAATATATTTTCACTCACTTTAGCCACACGATTAGAGTAGCTCGGCGTCTCAGCTGGATTGAAACCATTTTTAAATGCGAGTCAGGTCGCAGATAGAGAGAAACGTGTTAAAAGGATTGAGTTTTATGCCACGAAAACACAAGTCTTAAGTATCCCTCAGTGACGACGTATCTGAAATCTAACATCCTCTTCAAATACAAGGATGAAACTAAATTGATTTACGCCGGCCTTCCTCAGGTGCGATGCTTTGTTTTGAACTTCCAAATACGGAATCTATTATATACCACGCGCTCCAATTGGTTAATAAATCACATTAAACGGAAACAAAAATAACTTGATATTATACAGATAAAATCTTGGAAACAATACCTGGAGGGAAATATCAATTTTAGATTTCCGAGTGTCTCTTTATATTTTCCTTTTTGTCCAAGGTAGTATTTATCATTTCTTTGGTAAATGACGAAATTGTTAGATTGAATTGGATACCAACTAGACATTAAATAACGATTTATACATCACTGTAGTAGCTCTATGATTAGAATATAGTATGTGTGCCTCTGTTGAATAGGATAGTCTAAGTGTAACGTTTCAAAACGTCACTTTTTCATTTTGTATTGAACATTTTAGTTGATTAATGACCATGGAGATACAATTATTGCATACATATTCATGAAGGAAACAAATTAAACACTGAAGCTCAATATAAAATTACATTAAAAATATCGCCATAAATGTCAACCAATCAGACATCCGAGAAAATGTATTAGCATTTCACTTCATTAATAGAGAGATTTACATTTATGCCATACTGACAGTGAACTAAATTAATCTTATAATGATGCATAAACAAGGATATTCGTGGACAAGGCCGATCCTGTAGAATCAGATATATTTTATTACATAAACAAACATAGCCCAGGGTCATATCTGCAACGTACGGCGTTATAAGTCTAATATATGGAGTAAAGGGTAAACTACTAACTGCTAGCTTATCCACAGAACCTGTTGCATGATTGATCACTTCAATTTTATGAGCCACATACTTTCGCTGTGTACTCGTAACATGTTGTACAAATGGTATATGTTTAACCCTTTCCCTGTTCTATGATATTTCAAATTTCAATAAGTAGCGACTGTTCATGGACAAAAGAGTTACAACGGAATGTGAAAGGTGGAACATTATAGCCATTTTAGAAAGTAAAGAAACAGATCTATCACACGCCATTGGAAAACCCTGATCAGACGGCTCCCATGGGAGCAAATGTTTGCAAATGTGTGAAAACATGTTTATACTAAGGAAAGGGTTAGACAATCTTATGTACCTACGTTGAAATACTTCAGTTTAGGGATACATAATCTAATGACTAAATATCAAATAGCTTAAATCCTGGTGAGACATCTAATTAGGAGCGTACTTATCCGGAGATACATTGATAGCAACAAAAAGCTCGAGTGGCAGGATAAGGATCAATGGGTTCCCAATGTCTGCCATTGAATTACTTTCCATTTATAATACTTAGTTCAATGTTCTGCATTTGCATCTCATATGCAGTAAAACCTAACTGAACTGATTGTTAAAGAAATAACAATGTCGATCATTTAAGCCTGTGGCTGTTTACCCTTTATTCCATCCATGTTCATTTATTGGCATATGGACCACCGAAATGTATGCCATGGCATAAAATAATAATTATACAATCAGATCTATGCAAATTCATTTGCAAATAGATCAGGCCCTGACCCGACGTCTGATCTGGATCTACTCTGCTTGCAAATGCCTTAAATGCGTAGCAGTACGCCCCCTCGTGTACCCTTTTGCATGATTTGACCGTGCATTAAGGTGCCACATATCTTACATATCGAGATTGATAACTATTCGAGTGTTTGGGTTTTAAGGAGGGTTTACAGTCTAAACATCTAGACATGGGGTTAGAGATAACACAACGAGCGTGCATTGCATGTTAACCCTAAGCCTGCAGAACAGAAATAATTTATGGTGTCTGCACTAATTCTGATGTGCTGCAGTTTTAGTTTTTGTCTAACTTTCAATTCTTTAATTTTTTGAGAGTCTGCTGACTGAATGTTGAACAGTTTGGATCCTGATTAACGTTACATCGGCGCTCGATGTCTAATCTGGATCCAGTCTTTTTGCATATAGCGCTTAATAGACGTCCAGGAAATCTTCCGATTTTATTAACCCATTCCCTGGTCAATATCCATGTAAGAAAGTATGACACCATTTAGCTCATATCAAAAGCAAACAGGGCATCCCCTGATTAGACTGTTCCTATAGGAGCCGTCTGATCTTGGTCTACTATGTTTGCAATTGCGTGAAAATGCAATTATATGACGGAAATGGGTTAATATATACAATATCTTGTTGTTAATATAACAATATTTTCCACGCCGACGCTGTATTTTGTGAGGTATAGTGTATGTGTACTGACTCCACTGGGATGCAAGTTTATTTAAGCCAATTGGTGGAAAACAGAATAACGAAAAAGGCATAATGTAAGACACACATCAAATTTAGCACATTTGACATTTTTGTTGCTGTTGCATGACAAAAAAATTACTATGCTAGTGATTTGAAGTTAATCTATAGTTTGGCTAGTTAGAAACGTTGTTAAATTCGAGCCTAGTAATTCTTATAAATGGCTTAAGAATAAAATAATATTATATTTTAGCCGGTGTGAAATGGTGTGGTTGCTACAGTTGCCAAAGAGTAATTGACTGACATGAATAATCATTTTGTACTCTTCAAACGCTTGTTTCTACATACTCACAAAGTTCCATCAAAATCAAGTGTATCTCCTCTATTTAACAACACTTTCCATGGTATAGTTTCGTACATATTGGCGTTATGTTAGCGTCTCGTCAGGATAGATACGCATTGACTTTGTGATAGTTCCCTATCAGGACATATATGTGTTGACGTTATATTAGCGTATCGTCAGGATAAATGCACATTGGTATTATGATAGTGTCTGATTGGGATATTTTTATATACGTATTGACATTATATTAATGTGTCATCTGAAAAAATACTATTCGAACTTATGTTAATAATATGTGAACAGGATATATACATATTAATATTTTGTCAGTGTCTCCCCATGCTCAGTGCCAATATGTAATTGTTTATGGAATGAACACAGAGCAATATGATAGTATTACTCTCCCAATTAAACCTGAGACTCTAATCTTTGGCGTGTTTATTGGGATTTTTCGTAATAATCTGTGACGAAAATAGCAAAACGAATGCCAGTAATAATCATATTATTACACATACATGTATATATGAGCTGAAAACTGATCTTTAGTTCCCGACAATGCCTTAAAATAATCAAAAGTATTTGCAAATAGCAATTTTATCCTTAGAGCGTTAAGGCCTTGCTGATTTCTTAGTCGACATTATGAATGTACATGAATTCAAATAAATTGGGGGAACACATGTCATTATATTCGATTGATATCTTGAAAGTCATGTTCCCCGATTACTGTGTGTAAAATTATCTAATGCAAATGTAATGACATTAAGTATGTCATCAAATTATTTTATAAGAAAATAACAATCATGAATGAGAGTTTTAACCTACACTCGTCGAAATAGTGTTCAATTGCCTTACAAACTGAGCTACGCAGGAATTCGTATTCTTACAGTACATTTGTTAGGATGACTGTATATTATCAAGTATGTTATTGATTAATATGGAATACCTTCTTAAATTCATATGAAGATTCCAGACGATAATAAATGGAATATGCATGAGCATCAGGTCAACTTGGGAGATTAATAATACAAACACTACTCACTAAGGGACATGTTCGTTACGTTTTAAAATAAACTGTTGTTTAAATGGTGTTTAAATCTAATATTACTATAGCACTAAATTGAAGAAGCATCTGCTATTATCTGCATTCCAAAGCCATGGTCCCTGTTGATGTTAGTGTGGTTATATCCGTCCAAAGTATATGTGTCTCAAGGATAATTTTGATAGTGATAATGTCAGGATTCTTCAAATACCTGGCGGTTTATAAATTTAAAATAAAACACGTTCTTGTTTCCACGATCAATATTCCTTTATGGTGAGCATTATGTGTATACATGAACACCTTTTAATTAGTTTCAGTGTATGTCTACGATTTGTGCACAATCCCTTTTCATATACAAAATATACATTTTATAGCGTTCAATGATAAAGATAAAACATTAGATGTGCAGTTGAGCACACCTCCGATGGTTGTCTCTATTAGTAACGTATATGTGCTTTATGCGCTTGTCTAGCATTAGTGAGAAAGCAATCATCAGTCGTGAGGCTTGGTTTATGTTTCGAAACCATACATCATAACGTTAGTATTCTATTTGTATGCTCGTTTGCTTCACAATGGAAATGTACTTATGTAAAACTGTAACATGTGTGCACGGGTCGTTTCTTTGAAAGACACCTCGTCATTGATAAAAGTACAAGAGTTTCAAGTAGCATGTATTTGAAATGGAACGGCTGCAATTACCAATCCATTACTATATTAATTTGATCATATCAAATATGATGTTCCATGATTTCTAAATGTTAACCGGAAATATTTCTAGGAAGTATCATGTCGGGTGTTTCATATAGTTATAGATATGGTATGGTATCTTGTATGTACAACAAGGCAATGTGATAAATTCAAATTAAATGAGATATCTGACGTAGTCTAAAGCTCTAGAGATTTTCTTGTTACATTGATGGACATAAAAATATATTGACATTCGATATATATTTATTCTTTCAGTGCAGCAAACGAGTCACTAGAGTTACTTGCAAATAATGTAGAACCAGGTGAAAGGGCCCAGTCAGGAGTTCTCTCATCAAGGTATTCACTGTTTGTCATGTGACTAATTTGTTCCCCGAAAACATTCCTGAATATTCTTGGTCTGTTTGAAGTTTGGAATAGTACATTTGGAAATTTAGATTTTAAAGGGTTAATACTAAATACGGTTCACAACTCAACGATGTATTATTGTATTATCAGTGTAGATTGCTTGATAAGCAGGCGATACAACGAAGGCAAAACGATGATGCGTATGTGATGGCCTAGGCAATCTATCCGCATTACATCTGAATTACACTGAGTATTCCGACAGGCAAACATAGCCAAGTAGTGCAGATCCAGTTCAGACCGTTCCGGAAGGAGTGGTTTGATCATTTTCTATATAAGTTGCTACTATGTCAGTTGAACTATACTATTACTCCGCATAACACATTTCAATGGCACATTTAAAGATGACTAGCTATGTCCTAAAATCTCGACAATGTGCACACAGTCTTTTGAATTTCCGCTCCAAGTAGAGTGGAACCCCTCTAATGCGACTACCTAAAGAATAACCATAACTGCCTTTATAAGCAGGTAGTTGCTTAATGCAGGACAAAGGTTATGCATTACTTTTGTCATGCATTAAGCTACCATCTTAATCTAGCACCTAGAATTATACCTCTTTTAGGTGGTCGCATTAGCAGGGGTTTACTGTACTTACACGTAGTCTGCTCGGCAATTGTTGTCGGTGGAATAACGTTATTGACGTTAGTTACCAAAGCTGATATATCTGGCATTGCAACACTACTATCAGGGAATCAAAAAGTTTAGATCGTAATGAGACGCGTCTCATCTAGATCCAAACTGTTTGTATATGTTATTACTTATCAACCCTCAGCAGACTAAATGTTAAATTGTGAATGATGCACGCACTGTATTATGCAAATGTAGCGAAACTAAGACGATTTGTCTGGAACACGCCGTTGTAATTCCAATAGTTTTGTTTTCTATATTGGTATTCATCACAACATGGGATTTTAATAGCATCCGGAATCAGTAAAACTACATTCAATACAGACAGTCCATACATGGGAAGATGTAACTGGATGCCGCCTTATAAATAATCAGTTCTGTTGAATACAACCGTTGACATGTCCACACCTTCGTGAATTTATATACAGCTGAACTTCGATATCTCGAACTCGGATTATTCGAACATCTAGAAACACATGTGACAGCTTAATACAGGTCTAAAGTAATGCTGAAAACTCCCATAGGAGCTTTCAGCATTACTTTAGATCTGTATTAAGCCGTGACCTTGGGAAATCGTTCAGATTAGAAATCGTATGATTCGAACTCTTGTTATCTCGAACTAATTTGTACGGTCCCTTGGAGCTCAAGTGATCGAAGTTCAACTGTACTTCCTTGTTCAGCGAAAGGAAGTGTAAACCCTTAAAGGAACTTAATTCACCAGAATACCTAATGGACATACAGGTAATTAAAATAACCCTATTTAAATACACGCATCAATGGACGTTGCCTTGTTTTACTGATTGCGTTAAGTACTGATGTTGCATACGTAGGTCTATTGAATTCAAATCGTGATTTTGGGCATTAATAGTGAAATAGTGAAAGTACAAAAATGAGTCATGCAGGAAATACCACATACAGAACAAACACTCGCCCGAACAGCAACACAAGGAAACAGAAAATATACATGGGTAGAAAAAACAACAAGAGACGCACAAAGACAAAACAAACATACAATAGGAGGAAGATGGAAGTACCGCCTTGGAACGGTCAGTGACAAAAGTCACCGGGGGTTTAAACCGGTTTATGGGCGCCCAACCTCACCCTTATTCCATCCCCATCCTAAATGACAAACAGTGTAAATAAACGTATCCCCTCTCCGACTAATCTACAACAACCGCGACAGCAAATACAGTGGTAAAGTGCATGTATAACAAAAAAACATTTAATTGAACATACTGTATCCACCTATCGCTAGTGTACTCAATGATTGAGCTGCAAACAGAGTAACTGTAGAAAAGTAATAAAGGGTACGACAAAAATGAAATAGTACAGATATCCGACGTTCTCCTTCCATTTCTGGATTTCAGAGGTCGCCTTCATAGAGTACTAAACCTTTCTTGTCGGCGTACATGCAAAGAGGCCAGCGTGATTGCCAACTGTAAAAGGGTTCACAACCAAACATGCAGTATGTTGTAATAATACAGGATCATATCCCTTTTTAATGAATTGTTTTATATATTTGATGAACAAAGTGAGAAAATGGGTATGTCCAATAATTCTACGAAAAGTACAAAAATGAGTCATGCAGGAAATACCACATACAGAACAAACACTCGCCCGAACAGCAACACAAGGAAACAGCAAATATACATGGGTAGAAAAAACAACAAGAGACGCACAAAGACAAAACAAACATACAATAGGAGGAAGATGGAAGTACCGCCTTGGAACGGTCAGTGACAAAAGTCACCGGGGGTTTAAACCGGTTTATGGGCGCCCAACCTCACCCTTATTCCATCCCCATCCTAAAAGACAAACAGTGTAAATAAACGTATCCCCTCTCCGACTAATCTACAACAACCGCGACAGCAAATACAGTGGTAAAGTGCATGTATAACAAAAAGTTTGTAAATCACATCACCATAAAATTCAGGATGTGAAATACCGTGTCGCAAAAGTACCTTGAGATTACATTTGTACTTGCCAATAAGCGAGAGATTTCGATAGTAAAATTTAGAGAAAGTTTTTCTTAGTTTATGGTATCTATATCCTTGTTTAAGCAGTTTTTCAGTTAAAATGAGATTTCGACTGTTAAAATCGTCAACAGATGAACAAGCTCTAGCAAAACGAATAAGTTGAGATATATAAACCCCGTAAGATGGAGCACGGGGAACATCCCCGTCAAGATGAGGAAAATTTACAATATTAAAATCAAAATCATCTCTTTTGTCATATATTTTAGAAGAAATCATTCCATTATTAATTTTAAGGTCTAGGTCAAGAAACGCTGCATAATTGTCGGACGGGTTAGCTTTATTCAATTTGAGTTCTTTAGGATAAATTGTAGGAATCAGAGCATTAAAGAAAGGGTTATCTAAGTTAAAAATATCATCCAAATATCGACAAGTATCATTGAAGGCTTTTATAACATCTTCTTGTGATTGAGGATTCAAACTCAACATGAAATCTCTCTCATAGCAGTACAAAAACAAATCTGCGACAAGTGGTGCACAATTCGTACCCATGGGAATACCAATTACCTGACGGTATATAGCATTCCCATAACGTACAAATATGTTATCCAAAAGAAAGGTTAGTGCTTCGCAAACTTCTGAGCAAGTCCAATTGGTGTAATATTTCATTTGCTCGTCAGTAAAGAAAGCTTTTTCAGAATTACATGCCAAGAACGATGTTTTTTCTCGGGCAAATACTTTCTGGATCAAGCTAGTAAGCTTATCCTTAATTAAAATATGAGGAAGAGTTGTGTACAGAGTAGAAAAATCGTAAGTGCTTACAGTGGATGCAAGATACCTTTTGTTCTTAAGTTTGTTTAAGACTTCTGAAGAGTTCTTAATAGACCAGAAGAGATTTATTCCAGAATTTTCATAAGTCTTATCACAGTAAAATTTTACATGTTCCTTTACCTTCGTTAAACAGGAAGTCAAAAGTATAGACAATTTAGTAGTTGTACATGAACTAGAATTTGCAATGAAACGCGCTTTATATGGTTTTTTATGTAGTTTTGGTAACCAATACATAGTAGGAAGTTTATGTTGTGTAATTTTAATATCGGTTCCAAATTGTTCACACTTTTTGACATGGTCTGAAATGATGGTCTTTTCGTCAGTGGTAACTGAAATGTATGACTTGGTATTAGTAATTTCCTGCTTCAAGACGTCGATATAATGTAATCGTCAAATAATAATCACATTATTTGATGCCTTATCAGCAGGAACAAAAACGTATTTTGAATGGAAATCCTGTAAACCCTTTTTAAGATGTCTAAATGAAGTTCTAGGTTTAGGTGGAAGAAGGTGTTTATTAGAGCTGTAAAAGGAAATGCGTTTATCAATTATATCAAAAATTAGTTTTTTCCAACAAGAAAGGGCAGTAGACTCAACATGTTCTCTTCGACACCATTTAATACTAAAATTTTGTAAAGCCTCCGCAATCTGAACTCGACAAGAGTTAAAATCTATCAAG
The DNA here is from genome assembly GCA_963576725.1 of Azorinus chamasolen. NCBI lineage: Eukaryota > Metazoa > Mollusca > Bivalvia > Cardiida > Solecurtidae > Azorinus > Azorinus chamasolen. The sequence goes on from OY755247.1 coordinate 52,979,534, forward strand.
GATGGTATTCTATATTTGGGACCTTTATTCAAAAGAGATCGTAGACGTTTATCTTTAATTATCTCAAAATTACCAGTAATCACATGACCAGCCGGAGAATAGCAAAATTTTGAGGTGGCGCAATCTCAATTATCAGGAATATTATCATTAATATTAAGGTCGACCACAATTTTATTATAGTTGAAAATTGTATTTCTGATGGGTTTGTTATATTTGTAGCAGATGATAGGTGGTCGTTCACTTGAAATTTTATGTCTACAATATCCAAGATTTTAGAGAAGCGTGGTGAGCGTGGGGTCGTGGAATAGAATCTTTGTGATCTTGAGGGAGCTAGGGGGAATTGTGATGATCGCAAGGATCGTGACAAAATATTTGACTGTCAACCACTTTTTCCACGATTATCCCGATTAGTTGTTATGACTTGAGAGAGCATGATAAGACGTGGACATCTTAGCAGAGGGATGCACAGCTTAACATACCTTAACATAGAGCACCGAGCCTTGATACCACATTGTACGGGATCTATGTGAATCTTTCAGTTTAACTAAGATTCTACCATATTTCTTTCACGCTGTATCACTCTCAACTACGATTTATCAACATATATTGAGTCCTATCGGTAATTCAATCACGCTACGGTATGTTCTGTTACAATCATCTCAATTGTCTCCAACGTTCTGTATTGCTCTGATACAATCTGATAAGTGCCGGTGCTGTCTTTACATGTTAGCTCCAAGCTCTGCAAGATTTGTGTCACACTCTCCGTGATCCAAGGTTTGAAGATGCCTGCCAAAAGAGGACGGAAAGGTTCCGCCAAGAATGGCAAGGTTACCCCCACTCCCCCACCATCACAACCAGCAACTGAAGAAGCTCAGGCAGAAGTCATTGTGGAGCCAGCGGAAACAAAACCTATCCCATCTCCACATGAAACACCCCCACATCAGCCACATATGGCCTAACCCAGCAGGTCCTATGCCTTTTCGTCTGTCTTCTCTTTCTTCTCTCTTACATATCGTCTTACTACGTACCATGGTGCTATTGTCGACCTTCTTTCCTACGAGCAACTATATATGCATACGAGGGCTGATTGATAAGTTGATAAGCCTCATATGTAGCTATGTGGAGTTAGCAGTGAGTTGTGAGTTGGGAGTTGGACATTCATTTCTTTAACTTTGCGTGCGAATACCCAGATGGTAACGAAACAACAGCCAGTGAGTTGGACATTCGTTCCCTATAGTACGAACACATAGCTAGAAGTGCATAGCTGGAAGTGGGTTCGACATTCAAACACATGATCACATGTTAATTCGAATACACTTCTAGCCGCGAATACCCTGCCAGAAGTAAATTGGACATTCGTGAAATGCGAACCAACAACTATTAATCGAAAGTCTAACTGGCAGTGGATTGGACATTCAAACACATGATTACATGTTAACCCTTCGCTTGCTGAATTTTAAAATACATTTCTCCTTCTTTACCCATGCCCTGTTGTATAATTACATATATTTTCGCTGTGTACAAGTATTTCGCTGTGCAATCACTGCTGTGGAGTGCACTGGTTGCACAATCAACTTGTAAATAGTGCAGACCCTGATGAGACAGCTCCTTCAGGGACTGTCTCATCTGGGTCTTCACTATTGACAGGTACGTATATTGACGTGAATAGCAAGCGAAGGGTTAATTCGAATAAACTTCCAGCCGCGAATACACACCCAGAAGTGAGTTGGACATTCTTAAATGGGAACCAACAGTTGAAAATCAAATGTCTATTTGGTAGCGAGTATGACATTCCAACGCATGATTATCTGTTTATTCAAATACTCTTCTGGCCGCCAATACCTAGCCTGAAGTGAATTGGACATTCGTGAAATCCAAACCCACAACTATTAATCGAATGTCTAACTGGCAGTGGGATAGACATTCATACACATGATCACATGTTAATTCAAATACACTTCTAGCCGCGAATACCCAACTAGAAGTGAGTTGGACATTCCTAAAATGCGAAACCACAACTGGCACTCGAATGTCTACCTGGTAGCGAGTCGGACATTCAAACACATGATCACATGTTAATTCGAATACACTTCTACTCGCGAATACCCAGCCAGAAGTAAATTGGACATTCTGGAAAATGCGAACTCACTACTATCAATCGAATATCGAACTGGCAGTGGGTTGGACATTCAAATACATGATAACATATTAATTGGAATTAATTGGAATACACTTTCAGCCGTGGATACACAGCCAGAAATGAATTGGACATTCGTGAAATGCGAACCCACTACTATTAATCGAATGTCTAACTGGCAGTGGGTTGGACATTCAAACACACTAACATCCTGATCCACCCTGACCCACACCTACCCGAGCTATTGTTTGAGAAATTTAAAAAATAAAGTAAAACCGTCAAATTCACTCAATGTTTTGAGTATTTCTCCTGCCACAATAAGAAAAGAATACACCTCTTAATAAAACCCGTCGATGTTTTGGAGTCCAAAATATACGATAAAAGGGAAGATTTTAATCTTAAAATTGTTAATTATCCTTTATTAGATGGAGATGTGCCCCGTTCTACATCTAATGGGGTTTATATTCGAATATACGGTTTGCCAGAGCCTGTTCTTTGCTAGAAGATTTTAACAGTCGTAATTCAGTTATAACTGATAAACTTCTTAAGCAAGGTTACAGATATCATAAACTTTGGAAAACGTTTTCTAAATGTTATTATCGAAATTTACCACTCATTAGTAAATATAATTGCAATCTACGAACGTTACTGCAACAAGGCATTTCTCAACCAGACTTTTATGGGGATGTTATCTACAAACTTAGGAAATTTCATAATGCCCTCCTGACTCTCGTCAACGGGGGCATAAAAAGAAAACCCAGAGGACATGGCACCAAAAGACCCACCAAGACCGACTTTAAATAGTAAAGGCATGCGATAGCTTAACTCTTTCACTGCCGACTTTTGTCGTCTGCATATTTTGTTGTATGCTACAATTTTCAGTATTTGTGTTTTCTTTATTTTTGTTTCATGAAATATTAACATAAAGAAACGGTTTGGATCCTCCAAACTGTTTGCATAGGTAGTGACAGATGCGATATTGCCAGCGAAAGTGTTAATTCAGGATGACATGTAAGCGCCTATAGGAAGGTCTGCTTTCCTTGTTCGCCCTTTAAAGTGATAGTCCATGGTTTTAACGCGTTTTAGAAATGCCCAATCTATTCATATATCATGGTTTATATGTTGAACAGAAACATGCGAATGAAACCCGTTCGAATAAACATTGACGAAGACACAATGTTCAGGTGTCTGATATCGAATATAAGATGTAATTCTCCGATGGATTAGTATCTATTTGGGCTGTGTTTTATAAGTAAACAACGAGCAGTGAGCCGTGACTGTACTTTACATTTTGGAACGTTCTACGATTTAGGTGTGTCGGTGTTGCTGCAGTCCATCTAACTAAGGGTAAATCACGATTTTCACATGCATGGTTTTAATATATCAAACAGACAGAATGCTGATTCCCCCAAAACGTGATTGTGCTGATGTTTATGGTTCACTGCTCGTTGTTTACTTATAGTGAACATACATTTGCAAACAGAGTAGGCCCAGATCAGACGATTCGTGTCTACTATGTTTGCTAATGACATGATATAGATCTGATCCCACATTTTTTTTGTCAAAAGCAAAAACAAACATTAAACAATACATTATCAATATTCAGCTTAACACATGAATATTGAACAGGCATAGGGTTAAAGCTAGTAGCTTTTCTCATTTGGATCTGACTCATTGTTAGCTGCTTCTGTTTCGGACAAGAGAAACTAATAACTGAGTATCAAATAATTTGGATTTTGATGAGAAATCGAATTTCTCTGTGTTTCGTATCAATGTAAGCTTATTGCAAATGTAAGTCAGGGCACCATGTAGTGGAATACGGGTTAATGTTTCATAAATTACTCTGGTCAGAACGCAATCGGGGAATAACGGGCAATAACTTTAACCTGAGTTGTTACAGAATACAGAACCAGAAAAAGTTTGTTAAGTGCATGCCCATTGCTAACTATAAATCGATTATTTAAACATGCTTAAAACAAAACCAGACTCCACTGTACGTTACATTCGACGTCTCTTCTGATTGCAAACAAAGTAAAATGACAACCGTGACCTCCGGTACACTTTAAAGGTAAAATGATTACTGTGAAGTGATGCTCTTAATGGATAACCTATTTTCTAATCTGTAGGAATCTTTAATTCAAATAACAGATATTAAAAAGGACCATGGGGACATATGAAATTACATAATGTCAATGTATTTATGTAGATACTACAGAAACGTCTCTCTAATACAATCAGGCAATACTTTGTTAAAAACACAATAACAAGTGGCATTTTAACCCTTCGCTTGCTACTCACGTAGCAGGAGCTGTCTCACCAGGGTCTGCACTATTTACAAGTTGATTGTGCAACCAGTGCACGTCACAGCAAGAAAAGGGTTAATACATTACGTTTGCCCTATATTAAGCAACCTACTGTTATTACTACATGGATATTACTTTCTGCATTACTCTCGTCCAGCATTAATAAACCACCCGCTCTTATCTTATAGACATCCATCTTTATTCATTATATGATCGCTATAATGTAGGTTCTAGTGTACATTTCGCTGTAAGAAAATATGTTTGTGTCCCTTATCTTGCAAAGAGCGCCTTGGCATAAGTGTGCATACGTTGTACCTCTAATAGTTTTTGGACCTATCTCTACTTTTTAAAAAGAAAATACCCAGTGCATCAACTACCAAACAAATGCACGTAGTCTAAAATACTGAATCAGATTAAATCAGTCGTACGAAAAGCAGTAGTCTTAATTACTGAATTACACGTCGTCAGTGTACGACATCCACTATCCTGCAATACTGAATAACACTTAGTCAGTCGTACAAGATACACTAGTCTGAAATAATGAATCACAGTGAGTCATTCATATGAAAACACTAGTCTGAAACACGGAATAACACTGAATCAGTCGCATGAAATACACTAGTCTAGTCATTCGTACGACTTAGCTAAGCCTGAAATAACACATCCGTCTGAATTCTGTTACCATTGTATAATATGTATACATAGTGGCAATGTGTGATTTCCCCATTCTCGAGTTTCCAGTAACCCATAATGCATCGCGGCTGGGTGAGTTCCGGTTTAGTTCCTCGAAATGAAAATACGCGACGATTGCTGATTGAAATTGGATAAAGATTATTGTACAACTATTTATGTAACTGAAATACTGTTGGTCGGACGTAAAACCCAACTCACTCACTCACTCACTATTTATGTAAATATAAATACAAACTAACTCACCTTATTATACTTATGTAAGCAAAAGCGTACAGTGAAAGAAAATCTGTCAAATATATTTCGGGTTTCACTATCGATAAATGACAAATGTAGGGCAGTTCGTAGATCCTGTACACTCATATCAGTGATTTCCATAGAATATCTGTAAAATTGTTACAAATATTTACACATTGGAGAAAAGATTAGTCCACACATGTACAATCTATGGTGATATCGAGGTATTTTCAGTTTTGACGATAGCCCCCCCCCCCCCCCACCCAAAAAAACCAAAAAACAACAACAAAAAAAACCAACAACAACAAAAACACACACAAAAAAAAAACCACACTCACACATACAGCATAGGGACTTAGATTTGTCAGATTTGTCCAGATAAAAAGTAAAAGGTGACCCATTTAGTCTAAAAGTCAAATTCTCATTTCGTCTAACGGTATAAACTTGTCCAATTTCCATTTCGTCTAAAACTTAGAAATCCCATTTGGTCTAAACAATAAAAAGGATATATTTCAAGTTCAAAGAGATACATTAATAGTTTTCTTACCTAATTTTGGTATCATTTTATTGAAATTTGAATTTTAGTTAAATGTATTCATAGTGTCAAAATAAAGACCCAAATCACAGGGTCTTCTTTTTATCTGGATCTACACTATTGACATTGCACATCTGTCAATTTTGAAAAATTCAAGACTGTGTAACTCTTTCCCTCATATAAACGTGTTTTCACGTACTTGCCAACAGAGTAGACCCAGATCAGACGACTCCCAGAGGAGCCGTCTTATCAGGGTCTGCTCTGTTTGCTAATGGAATTTGATAGATATGTTTCTTTGCTTTCTAAAATGTCTACAATGTTTCACTTTCCACATTTTTGTATAACTGTTATGTCCATGAATATTCAGTACGTATTTAAATATTGAGTAAACAAAGAACAGAGAAAGGGTTAAATAATATTAACATCTTAGTTTAAATCTACATCATATAGTGGTTATTTCATGACTCAGTAATAATCTGGATCCTAAACATTTGTATCCCTGATAAGCTCTTTTCCATATAAAAACACAAAATATAGTACAGTATATGACATTCACACCTTATTTAGTGTCAGTCTCTACTCAATTAGCACCTTTAGACAATGTGAGGAAATGTATCTGAAAAGGTGTGAAATACCCTTTTGACGAAATGGGATTTTTTGTCTAAACTTAAAAGTTTATATAGTAGATGAAATGAGTTTAGACGAAGTGGGAGTAAACCATGTATGAGTACATTAGTCACCCAGAACAAACCAGTTTTGTCTTTTCAAAAAAAACATTGCTTACATCCTAGCAATTCGTTCTCCCATCTCGAAAAGCGTGTTTTAATTATGAAAGTGATATGATAGGAATTAAAAAAACGAAAAACAAAACTACTGTACATATAGTTCATGGCATAATTTTATTGCAATGTATTTCCATCAGCTGTAAAGGCATTTTTCACACTTTTGCAAACAGAGAAGACTGAGTCTACAGTGGTTTTAAATGCCAGTACTGTTTTCCCGCATTCAAAAATTTAAACAATACAACCATTTGCTTTGAATACATGAAGATAAATTGTGTCAGTTGGATACTTTATTGTGATATTATTTACCCAGTCTAAGTATTGCTTATTCACTAACAGGAGAGGAGTAAATACAGGAGTAAATATCAAAGGTGCCAGATGGTCAATAAATCCCCGAATTTACTCAGCAGGGGACAAGGGTCTCCAATCTCAAAAGTTGACAGTGATCACACAACTGCCATCAATCACATACTCTCTTATCAATTATTACGTAACACGAATAGACAGACATACCAAACTATGTGCCAATTATCTAAAGTTATGATTTGTTAGATTCCCGAAATCTTTTTTAGAAGAAAACTATATTTTGACAAATTAGATCTATACCTTAGCACAATTGAATCCCAACGATTTAGATCTATTTAAATTTAGATCAAGTGAATTTTAGATCTAAAGATAATTTAGCTTGATTTGATCTAAATCTATTAAAAAATTATTTTACCAGATTTGCTATGGACCCTACTGTACAGTAGCCAGAAAGACATTTTACACCACACGAATGAACGCCATGAGACTGTATACATGTATAGACATGTTATAAACATATCTTATCTAGATCTTACCAAATTAAAAGGAGGTGTAAAAGATCTAGATCGTATCAAAATAAAAGAAGGAGTAACATTTAAACATTGATGATAAAAATTTCGATCACCGAAAGAAAAATGCAAGATGTCTTCTTTACCAATCTCTGTACGTATTGTAATCGAGACGAAAACCGGAACTCACCCAGTGCGCAAAGGATTATGGGAAACTGGAATAAGGCGAATGAACATTTCTTGTCTTTTGCAACGCCCATGGTTGTGTTAATTACTTTAGCAGGGTGATACTTAGGGTCACAGCTCTGGTACCTGTGTGTCAGTATCTCCACCCGTCTGTCTGTCACAAATGCCACATGTCTGCCGTCAGATTCACATCACACATAATTATGTTCCTGTGAACACAATTGGTGTACCTTCACATCAGAATTACCTTAATAAGATATGATTCTTATTAGCTGTCACTATTGACTCAGTTGAGAAATGCGATATTAACCCGTCGCTACTCGGCTTCTAATATCGATCCAAGCTATTTGAAAATGCGAATGAGGTAGCAGATAGCGGGGAAAGGGTTATGCAGACATTCGTGATGACTTTTGCTGAACGTATGGATATAGACTATAGACAAGACATCAGGTACATAGGGTTACGTCTTGATTCTAACTATATGTGCAAGAGATACGTGATATGTACCGTGCGTAATTAAGTGCTGTTCTACATAAAATTGATTCCGATAACAGGACAAATTGCTTCAGATAACAGGACATAATACATTATCATTCAATCACGGACACTCAAGACATAAAAAGGAAATCATTACGTGTCATCTTAAGTTAAGCCTTTCCCAGCTATAAAAACATAAAGCATTCTCAGAGATGGATATGTTGCAATTCTGACTTCTTCCAATTTAATTACACTTGGGAGGAGCTATTGCATGAGTGTCAGACTGCATGGGCCTTGGTGAGTCTCCAAGTTACCCGTTGTCTCACCTTCATCCAAGTTGTTTGAAAATGGGAGTACTGACTACTAACGTACTACGTACTAAGTGGTACAAGTGTCATAGTACATTGCTCAGTCTGTATATACATATACAATTATACATACATGAGGATGCATATTGGTATGGTTTGTCATTAGGTTCAAATATGGAAAAACTGTCACTATATGCTGGCGGTATTGGTGCAGACTAATGGTTCATTTTGCTTAAAAGATTTAACGTTTGTTAAGGATAAGGTGGAGTATCCAGAATCTCAAATTGTAAAGAAGTTATTTGGCCAAGCGCGTTATACAAGAGCTATGCGTTGTAACATTTAACTTGCATTATCCCCGATCTGTTACAATTTTCACACAGTTGCGATTAGACTCTTTCAAACATTTAAGATACGATTAAACCGAGTGTCAAATAGTTTGATCCTGATAAGATGGTGTGTTACTCGGTCCCTCGTCTGGACCGAAGCTGCTGTAAATGCAACTTAAATCACACTTAGCAGGTAAAACAATTAACGAGCACCAACCCATCATTTCTGGAGAAACAAGATACATGTACAGCGATCTAAGATTAACACAGAACGTGATGATTGATGGCGCAAGATGATCAATGGGAATCCTAGTCATAAAGGTGCCGAATTCAATATTTGTACATTATCAGAGCTCCGTATCTGCGAAATAAGTGTGCATGTCAGAGCCTATTCTCGATTACAGGCATTGATCATGGGTTTATGTAATTGGATCCAAGGATGGTCACTAGAGATTATAGTCAACTGAACAAATCATAAATTGGTCATGAAGATACTAGGAAAGATCTTTCTAAATCGCCACGTACTGTATTTAAAACCACACACAACGTATTACTACATCTTTAGAGCCTTCTGCCATACGAATAAATCGATCAGTCGGATTATGTTTTCATATTGCTATGTCGAATAAGGAAACCTTTCGTCGGCTACCGGCAATTCTGTGAATATATTAGAAAACATTTCAAATCTAAATGAGCTACCAAATAATTCGGCGAAATTTAAGAATCGCAACTGTTTGTTTTACTGATTATGCCGTTTACAGAAATGATTGTAAGGCTGCTTCGACAGCTGAATTAAAACCCAATAACCACTAAAACCTCAATGCTCAGTAGCTTAATCATTGAAACAAATCGCTTCACTCCATCTCTTACCGCTCAGCATATGCAGGTAGTGTTTGTGCCGGTGGATCTAGTGTCAGGATCATGTGTCGTAAAGTCTAGAATCGTCAAAGAAGAACAGACAGGACGTCAATGTTTGTGAACTATGCTATTCTCTAATTCAGATTTGCAGTAGCAGACACAAACAAACTAACCTTTAATACTTAAACTACTCAGTTTTGCAATTGTATTTATACTGGCATATATCATAATGTAGAAAATATGACATTGGATGAATACATGAAAATAATACAAATCTAGGGTAAATTATATCTTCTACAACGATATACATGTATTAGGAAAACGTTTGACAGAACGTAACGACAACGCATTGGTATACGTTATAAGAAGTTTCAACAAAGAGACATGGCTACCACAACTATAATGATTGAGTCCTTACTATGCTTCAACCGTTGAACTGTTCAGTGACTTCTGGGAAACTATCGACCGAATGTCAAACAGCTTGTGTCCTAATGAGAAAAAGGAGTTACACTGTTTGCAATATACAGTCAGTAATCTATGTTTTGCTGATGGCATGGACATGTGGGATTGGGAGTAACACTAGGATATTCATAATATGAATATGTATATTACGATTAAATCGTGTCATAAAATTATTTGTTGATAACAGGAAGACAAGTACATGCAGGTCAAATGCCAATGTCAGCAGATCGACTAACTCCTTTTCAAAAGTGTGATCCCACATCGGAACATGCTGATTACACCTTTGCTTTCTAGGTTGTGTATAGAGGGAACTGTCTATAAGCATTGAATGTTATGGTAAAACTTCAAATGTATGATTTATTGAGATTATACACCTGATCCACAACAAACCACATCTAGTGAAAACATGGATGTTGTTGCTCGAATGTTATTGTTTAACGTCTGTTGAACTTCAATATCTGGAACTTGGATAACTCGAACTTCGGGATAATTCGAAATAAAAGTTCGGTCCTTCCAAGATTTGCAACACAGAATTGATCTAAATTGTTTCACTGCATACATACTACCAGCATGTCTTTAAACCTGCAATAAGCTGTGACCTTGGAGAAATTTGACCAGATAAGGAATCGGATTAATCGAACCTCTGTTATTTCAAACTAAGTTCCATAGTCCCTTTAAATCGATATATCGAAGTTCAACTGTATATGCGTATTGCTTTTAAATATATGTCATGACAATAACATTTGCAGAAAGAATTAAGCTAAAACACCGAACATGTAACTGAGTTGAATTGGCGTGTTAAATATATTATTAAAAGCACATATGACAAAACACAATATAATACATCAAACATATTACATATATGTAGATTTTATTCACTGTTATATTTTAGTTTCGTTTTCCCTCGGAAGACACCAGGAACGACTCACAGTACTTGAGGCAATGTATGAATACGTGATTATCTTTGCAAACAGTTCCATACAATTGAGACGCCGATAAAGACTCCATCTCATTGTGTCTAAGAGTCTAAGAGTATCAATGACACAGCACAGGCACATTAGATACGAACTTAACATCGGTACAGAATGTAGAATGTACAACTGGCACGAAGTTGATTACCTGTTTCCCCGCCAACGACGATCCCTCGAACATGTTTGCATATGGTTTAAAACTAGCTGAGATGTCAGCACCTGTATTTAAACTGAGAATGAGTTGGGAAACCGATACTTCTTGTCGACAATGTTTTGCTGAGAAAGTTAAATATAAACAGATAATTAAAAACAAGTATCCTGGGCATTGCAGTATGTTCTCTCGGATCACAAGTAATTAATACTTAGATGTCGCCAAGTGCAATGTATGCTCAAACTCTGATCAACTACAATGTTTACTCCCCGTTGGATTCGTTAAAACATTTAAGAAACTTAAATCCTAATGATATGCCAGAAGAGTGCAATACAGGATGGTTTATCAACTCGGGGTAGGACAGGTCATGTAGATTGTATTCATCGATGATGAAGTGCATTGGGGAACATATTAACTCGGCGTCTCAACAGGATTCAAAATCGCTGGTTCTCTAATCGCGATTTGTAACGCAATGAAGAAATACATGTACATGAACTGCCTTTAAAAAATATTTATTATACATGTACATGTTACGACATAACTATTTTATTAATAGTTTGCAATATTATGAGAAGTATACTAATCAAATGCAGATATCTACGTCAAGACATACTGATACCATGGACATTAAGCAGTTGAATCTTAATTATGGCATATGAATACATGGCTGTTTGATATTGGCAGAAACAGTAGAACCGGGTCGTAAAAATGTGTAAGCAATTAGAGCGGTTTCATAATGGAAATATCTGCTGAACTGGGTATATTCTGCAACAGGAAAATGTGTTTGGGTGAGGTGAATAGATATTGCATAGCATACGAATCACCGGGCTTCCTTGTCAGATTTGGGCCGGTTCATGCCAAAATATTAATATGTCAGGTTTCCCGTGTATTTCAACTGATCACTATAGCATCGGGATCAAACGAAGAATTTATATTGCCAAAACTACTGATTAGAACAGTTTGATTTATATCTCAATGTACTCGGTGTTATTTCTTAAATTATAAAGATGCCAAACATGACTGTACGAAAGCAAATCTAATTCCAAGTCATGTATCCAATAAGTTTTAAAGTGTATGTTAGCATTCTTGATTGATATGGAAGCCTTATCTAAACTATATATTTTGTTTTAAGCCATTACCTTATGGGCTATTTTGGACCTAACCTCTTAGAATAAATCTACTGAAAAGGGTGATTTGATAGAAAAAGGAAAGTTTTAGAATTGCCTAGTTCTGAAACCATTGTGACCAAATGCTCTATTTATCACAGGGTTTTCAATAGGTGATTTTTACAGAGGCGGTAAAATACGTCAATGTGAGAGAAGCAATTTTCTCTTTTTGTGTTGCAATTTTTGCTTTCGGGGGATCACCACCCTTCATAATTTATAACATGGATATGTTATAGAGGTAAACGTAGACTGGTAATGATATGGGTTTATATATGTTGAAAGCGGCTGCTTCTTTCTTAGAAAAATAAAGCATCTGCTAAAGAAATACGTATTATTATTATTTTATTTTGAACATAAATAGAAAATAACATAGAATGAGTTGGGTTTATATATTCTGACAGTTGTTGTTTCCTTGTTAACCCTTCTCTTGCTGAATTTTAAAATACATTTCTCCTTCTTTACCCATGCCCTGTTGTATAATTGCACACGTCTTCACTGTGTACAAGTATTTCGCTGTGCAATCACTGATGTGAAGAGTGCACTGGTTGCATAATCAACTTGTAAATAGTGCAGACCCTGATGAGACAGCTCGTGCAGGAGCTGTCTCATCTGGGTCTTCACTATTTACAGGTAGGTAAATTGACGTGAATAGCAAGCGAAGAGTTAAAATAAAGTCTGAATAGGAAGCAAATACTCGTATTGGTACTACTTTATTTGTATTATGAAAATCATAATAAATTTAAAGTCACGACTATTCTATCAGACTTCATTGCGACACTTGACACTATATGTATTAGCAAAGTAGATAAAATTCCATAGGGAACTGGTGTACTGATTGAATTGCTATCAAGTTTTGTAATACCTGTTTTATTTAACTGACACCACCACACGAAGACGACGTCTATTAGGGGATCATATTATATAGCAACTCGTTATATGTAAACCTTCGTTAAGTATAAGACTATAATAATCGTGATTGGTGTAAACAATTGATAGATGTCTATAAAGTCCCCATAATGATAATCTATAGAGTGATCGCTGTAAAGTACAGTAAAGCTTCTCTAAGGCAAGCAAATTCAGGTAATATATTTATTTCTAGGTCTCAATGCCACTAATCGTCTTAGTGTAGTGGCGACAGGTATACAAAAATATCATGGGTACGTTTGCTGCATTACTTTTGTCATGCATTAAGCGACCACTGGTACTGCTGTTAACGGTTTCGCCGCCATGGGCTAATCAATGATAAGTTTTGCAAACATATTGGATCGAGATCAGACGCAAAGTGACTCGGCGCTTCATCACGATCCAAACTACAACACTTTGTTGTGTTTGTGAAAGAAATTGAAGACGCCCGACATGTAATCCTGGAGGAGATAAACATCTAAGGAAAATACATTTATTTTTATGCGTGTATCTGAGCAGGCAACTCATACCAGTGGCTCAACTACTTCATTTGACAAATGTGCCTTTTAATATACTTTTTCATACCCATATAGTATGTTTCAATCCATTAGAAGATCCGTTCAATTATAGTAACCTTTAGCCACCTAAGCAAATGATTTTACAAACACTTTCACCCACTTTATTTTAAATTTCAGGCGTCGATCATTTTGTCTACCTAAATGCAACTGATGATCGAACAGTTTAGATCCAGATGCGATGCTGAGTTTCGGTGTTTTTTTTATCCAAACTGTTTGTAAAGGTGTTCATGGATCCGTCGGCAGCAGGCTAAAGGTTCAATTATACTGCTGCATTGTGACTGTGTATCAACCGGATATATCATATTTACTGATATGATCTATCAAACATTCAATATATCAAAAGTGACATCTGGTATGCAAATAGTCCAAATCAATGCTTGACACAATTCTTTCTGTTTGTTCCGTTTGAGAGTAGGATACGCTGTCACAATAAAGTAACGCAATATCAAATGGTGTTGATGAACTAATTTATTTATTGTACGCGTACGTCTTTATAACGATCATTAATCTGTACTTCACAGCTATGGTGTGTTATGCCCTTGCCATCAACGTAGACCTTGATCTGATGGCTCCTGAATGAGCCGTCTGATCAGGGTATATCGTGTACATATCATTAATGTATATGATGGCATTCTTTCTGATATAAATATCCCTGAGGTAAAGCTAAAGATATGCTTATAAAATAATTGAGATTGCCTGAAAATCATAAATTAAAAACGAGGTAGAGTAAAAAGCAACTTAGCACCAGTCTTATATCATTTTATAGATTGTGATAAACTGTTTGCTGTCCAATCTCAAATACGTTTACAAGCATGCATATTATTATATGTCACAAGTCAGCAAGGCGGCAACTCTACCACAATTATCTTGGCATATTGTCTTTGGCACATCTTTGCAATATGATACTGTAAAGTGACTATCGAACCAAACAATGCACACGCGCGCACACACAAATGCCTAGGTGGAGGAACCATTAAATGTTCCATCTGAAATTCTGCTTAAATTGAAAATGTAAGATGTGACAACGGAAAATTTGCCATCATTGGTCATGTTATCTTCCTGGATATTTATATTTAACCGCACTTGCATTTCGAAACTATATATTTCTTTCATGTCCACTTTTACAATCCATACTAACCTTTCATATATCAGTGCCTTGTTGTTTCGAAAATAACCGTATGTGTCGACACCAGGTACAGTCATTAAACTGTATGACTCATACAGCAGGTGACAACGGTCAGTATATCTAAAATCGAGTTGTTTGCACAAACGTAAACTGTAGAATAATACATTAAAATCTTACTAAGACGACCGCCCAAAAGAAGTCGTTTATTATATTTAAAATGAGTGGTAGCCTAATGCTGGACAGGGTCATGCATGTTCCCATTGGAACATTCTGCATTGCTTTTGCCATCCATTTAGTAGCGGCATGGTTTTACAGACTACTGTCTTAATAGATTATGTGGTCGTATCAGCGAGACTCTACTGAACCAACTAGTGTTTTTACAATCGCTGTGACGTTGTGGTCCATATGTAATCCTCACACAAACAAGCCTTAACGACGCTATGCCCGACCTCACCTGCATCCGAAAGCAGATAAGATCCAGATAGCACCAGGTTCCAAATTTTGACACTCGGTCAGTTGTTTCTGCACGGTACATGCTACATTTTATGCCTGTCTCTTTAGGAAGGCAGATGTTAATATGAATTACATCTGAATACGTTAAGAAGTTTATGACCAAAATGTGCTTCCGTAGAAAAGAAAAAAATGGTAATGCTTTTCAACAAATAAATAACACTGTGTTTTATGCAACAAGCATGTATGGGAACACTATATATTTATATTTCCAGTACCTAAGATCCAATAGACGGACTACAACACAGTGTATTTAGTTATAGCTCTACTGGCCTTGTTTACAATTTGTTTCATTTTTATTTAGATCCAATCGATATATCAAGGAAACAAGGTGCCAACTAATGACATGATAAAAAGATCTGATCTTGTAGATGTATTCAGAATGAATTGGTTTGAGAAGCAGTTATACACCAGAAGATGGTCAGAAATGAAAAAGTCGCGCTATGTTTCCTTCTTATTTTTGGTAGTTGTCCGCCATGGTACTTCGCTGACGTAAAGCATGACGTCACAAACTAGAGCGCGAGATGCACAGGATTCTCGATAGGGTGGTGTATATGTGTGACATTGGGTTTATTATGTTTTAGGCAATTTCAAGTACATATTTTTCAATTATTACAAGACACAAATATCGGGTCTTTTGTCTGTATACATAGCAACTATAGCTTTTTCGCACAGTGTTAAAAGAAATTATGTTGCAATTAGTTCTACCCCCATAGTTAGACCGATTAGCCTATACTTGTAAATGGAAAGTAAACGAATACATATTTAGCGCCTTTGGAACGTTACGCTGCTACTACATGTTTGGTTTTTATAGCCTGCTGATTTTGGGTTTGGGTTTTCTCGTTCGGAACTGGACACTTGTTGTAAAATCAATACAGTCTCGCTAATGCGACCACATACTTTATCATCACAGGAATCTGTAATAAAATCAGAGAGTTGCTTAATGCAGAGCAAAGTGATATAAAAATATCCTAGAGCTGTTTTCAGTATTACCTCTCTCCTACATTAAGCTACCGCCTGTTTTAATAACCCAGAATTATATACCCTTTGAGTGGTCGTTTTTGACAGACTTAACATCGCCCTTTTCTAAGTCAGACAATATGATTGCCAACAGCCTGGATGCTGATAACATATTAATCCAGACTGCTTTCACATGCTTGTACATTTTCATCAGGGCAATATAAGGGTTGGACCGTAGGAATTTAGGAATACATCATTAATAGCAAATACACTCAGCCTAACGAAACCTGATCTATTTTACATATGGCGCACCACTATGTTGTCTTCACTACAGTCAGACCACCTTAGGTCAAACAGTTTTGGATGCCGGTGAGATGTTTGTTAAGTTAGGCGTGTCTGGAGCAAGCTAAATGTTGTAGCTTAGGTATTTAGAAACATGGCAGTAATGGAAAATGTAGTCAGACAAGGGCTGTGCAAGCTGGTACAATATAAAACATTAAAACCTTCTCTGTTAACCTACAATTATCGGCAAATTGGAATCCCTGCCATGTTACAACTGAGACAGAGCACGTTCATCACCAACCACATTTATAAATCAGAGTGTAATGTGTGTACTAATCTGTTGTCAATCGATGCTATTAAAGTATCGATTTGTTTGATTGTCTTAGATGGAGATACAGTAATACCTTTCTAAAGTGATCATCCAATAGTTGATAATTACTGGGTTTTAAAACGGAGGTGGTAGCTAATTGCAGCAAGAAAGTTAAGCAAAAAGTTCCTACTTCAGGGTCCATGCTTATAAAACTTTTAGTTGAGTCTGAGTTCGTTCTCAAGTTTTTGATTGGTCAGATTTGAGCCAAATCTGACCAATCAAAAGCTTGAGAACTCAAATCTGACCAATCAAAAGCTTGAGAACGAAACTCAGACTCAACTAAAAACTTTATAAGCATGGATACATGTGTCTGCATTACTTTCGTTCTGCATAAAGCAATCACATGCACTGAAAAACAACAGTAAATGTTAGCCAAGAGATCTCTCAACAGTATATGTTAGCCAAGAGATCTCTCAACAGTATATGTTAGCCAAGAGATCTCTCAACAGTATATGTTAGCCAAGAGATCTCTCAACAGTATATGCCAAGAGATCTCTCAACAGTATATGTTAGCCAAGAGATATCTCAACAGTATATGTTAGCTAAGAGATCTCTCGAGATGGACTCAACAACAGTATATGTTAGCCAAGAGATCTCTCGAGATGGACTCAACAACAGTATATGTTAGCCAAGAGATCTCTCAACAGTATATGTTAGCTAAGAGATCTCTCGAGATGGACTCAAAAACAGTATATGTTAGCCAAGAGATCTCTCGAGATGGACTCAACAACAGTGTATGTTAGCCAAGAGATCTCTCAACAGTATATGTTAGCTAAGAGATCTCTCGAGATGGACTCAACAATAGTATATGTTAGCCAAGAGATATCTCGAGATGGACTCAACAACAGTATATGTTAGCCAAGAGATATCTCGAGATGGACTCAACTGTTTTATCTGCAGTATATCAATCAGAGTGCAGAACAAGTCTCGTAAATCTTTATCATTAAAATGTTGTAATCAGGTCATTTCTTCTACAGCTGAAGATCTTTGTGATGAATCAACCGCCATTACTATCGAAATCAGATACACAAACTATCTCAGAGAAACGACATAACGTTGTGATTGATTACACCGGTGAATAAATCGTTATATTAGTAATACCGTGGTAATTAATAAATATGGATGTCTGTAAAAGCAGATGGATGTTTAATGCATGACAAACACTTTAAGCATAACTTTCGCCCTGACTGAAACTACCAATTTCTTCTAAAAACCAAACTTAGACGTTATCTTAATAGTCACTTTAGAGAGCATTTGTTGTACAATTGATAATACATGTGTGTGATTTGGGTGGTCTCATCAGGTTATGTCTCATTTTATAATGCATCAACTTTATATATGATCTCAAATTGGGTGAGAAACATAAATGTATATACCTCTGTATATCCTATCTGCTTATGTGCAGATTGCATACATACCAACGTAAATGAACTGAGGTGACATATTGTATTATTTGTTGTTATAATACAGGTTGACGTTGTAATTGTTTCTTGATTCCTGTATGTATCATGCTCTATTTGCAAACATAGTACAGTATTGTTATCTTCCTTATTCTTTGAAAAATATCAGAAGCCGACCTTTGATCAAAGTCCATTTATGGAGGGTCTTATTTATCAATTAGTCAGCGTTTTGGGCTGTCACAACTATACAATACATGCTATGTTTTAAATACATTTGAAAGGTGGACACACATTTCATTACAGCATGTCTACCGATGGTTTCGACGTCTGCATGTGTGAACATTCTACACACTACACTTATGTATAAACGAACACTGCAAACTAATATACGGTAACGTATCGGTAATTAGTTGTTAAAAAGAGGCTGTAATAGTTGGTAATCGCTTAATGCATAGCTTACTGACACAGACATCTCCTATAGGTACTTTCTTTATTACCTTTGTACTGCATTCATACACCACCTGTATTAAGATTTCGAATTAATCTTGTTTTGAGTGGCCGAATTGCATGCCTTTCCTGTATATAAATAATCACTATTGCAATACCAGTATATGTCACAAAGCATATGTTATTGTCTGTTAAAGTGCCAATCTCATTTCACCTAGTAAAGCTTAGGGGAGATTACGCATTCGGCCAGTGTAACTATTGGACGATTTGAATTACTCCCCTTCCTTCATCTTCGTTTTAACCCTCACTAAATGAGTATTTATGTAAGAAATATAGCAATACTGATTAGGTTTATATAAAGCCACATGTAAACGGGAAAGTTTAGTTATTTCTGAAATCACAGAGGCAGGTCTATATAATAGTGCATGAACGAGAAATTCAGGAAACAACACCACATACAAAACACATCCGCCCGAACAGCACCACGACAAAAAAAACAGTATACATGTACATACACAAAGACATTACAAACAAACAATAGGGGGGAGATTGAAGTACCGACTTGGAACGTTCAGTGACAATAGTCAATGGGGGGGGGGGTAAACCTGTTTCGGGGCACCCAACCTCACACTTAGTCCAAATCCAACATAAATGACAAACCGTGTAAATAAACGTATCCGCTCTCCAACAAATCTACAACAACCGCGATGGCAAATGCAGTGGTAAATTGCATGTAAAACGAAATTAAGTGAAGCATCAAACAATAAACAAAAGGACCAGAACATACTTAGTCATTTGGAGGCGTATATACGAAGGAAAGTTTTAACCATATACAATAATACAACTACTATACCTCACGTGTAGTTAATTCTTCCCGTTTAGGTTATGAACTGTACACACATTACTATTTATAACAATGACGGAATCCTTTAGTGCTAATTATGCATATGCTTATCTAACACCGTATGATGTTATTTTCAAATGTCTGATCACTTTACCTACACACGCAATGGTGTAGCAGAGCTGCAGATAATGGAGCGAACCCAAATACACAAGTCGTCATTTCTCCATCAAACCCTGTGCTGCAGGTACTCTTTAATTATGGACACTTCTAAAGAGTTTTGGTGGAGAAATAAAGTAGTTATTTTTAAAATTGTTTTGATTTATACATCTTATCTGAACCTCTAATGTATAACATTACACTGTACCACACGGGCACGAGTAACAGAAGGGTATATTATCTGAACCTCTAATGTATGACATTACACTGTACCACACGGGCACAAGTAACAGAAGGGATATATTACCTGAACCTCTAATGTATGACATTACACTGTACCACACGGGCACGAGTAACAGAAGGGATATATTAATGTTTATGATATTATAATAGTTTAATGCTTTACAAATTAGCTATTACAAAATTCAATGTACAAAAGTCATGTTTACGGCGCATATTCAGGCAATGATGTAAGAAATGTGCAATTTGACAAATAGAGTAGACCCTGATGAGTGGGTTTCTCTAGATGCCCTTTCATCGGTGTCTGCACGATTTGCAGAGGTCATTAGTGACTTGTTTTCCGCACTGCAAGGTCCACTGTTCACATGGCGGTAAGTGTAAGGTATCTAGGTAACTGATTGCATTAACAAACTCTGCCAAATTATTCATTAACTCATTCTCTCCAAGACCATTTTTAGACGCAACCACTTTGAATAAATCTACTGAAAAGGACCATAATTATCGAAAAGATGAAATTCAGAAATGTGTTGTTTTGAAACCATTGTGATAAATTAGAACATTTGCTCCTATGGAGCAAATGCTCTATTTATCACAATGGATCCAAAATGAGACTTATACAGAGGCGCACAAATGCGTCACTAGGAAGGAATGGGTTTATGTGTTGGGTTTGGCTAATTTTATCGCAGCAGGCATATTTACAATATCCTCATCTAATTGCTCGATACTTTGAAAACGGAAATTTGCTGCCGTATTCCAATGACGACCGAATGACCTGTAAACGTGATATGAGAACCAAGGAAAACAACAAACTAACCACTACTGATTTTACCCTATATCAGTCGCAAATATAAATACAGTAGAACCTATCTAATGCGACCACTTCATGAATAAACATGGGTGTCTTTATAAGCAGGTGGTTGCAGAAAGCTCATATAGGACATTTCTGCATTACTTTTGTCCTGCATGAAGCTACTACATGCATAATTATATCACCCATAATTATACCTGTTTTAGGTGGTCGCATTAGCGGGGCTTTATGTACTAGGACAGTACGCTCAAGGTTGGGTTTGAACATTACATTTGAACATTTTACTACTTCATATTAGATAAAGATTTTAAAAAACTATATTAAAAAAACCTTTCCCTGATATAAACCTGTTTTCACGCATTTGCAAACAGAGTAGGCCCAGATCAGACGGCTCTTAGAGGAGCCGTCTGATGAGGGTCTACTCTGTTTGCTAATAGAATTTCAAAGACATGTGTCTTTACTTTCATACAATGGCTACAGTTTTCCATCTTCTATATTTCGTTATAGTCATTTTATCTATGAATATACCGAGTGTTAAATACCTTGAATCCCGAGACTCACAGTATCCCGGCGTCTCATCGAGATCCAAATTGCTTTACACTCGGTCAAATATTTTCTCAAAAGCTATATTGAATACTAAGTAGTCACGATATTCACGGATTCGACGCTGGGCAGACAATATAGTTGTCCCAAACGGATACGAGTTAATATACTAGAGTTAACCAATTCTTTGCGTATTATTTAAGGAAAGCCAGTCCAGTTCGTACTTTGTAACCCATCCATTATGTACGTGGATTGGACGCAGCAAATAAAACTGTTTGCTGCAATAAGCCATTCTGACCCTGATCAAAGGGCTCATTCTGGAGCACTTGAATCATCTCCGTCTACACGGACTGTCAATGTCCATTTCAAGGGACACTAGGCACTGATAGGTTAGAATACATTTGAAAAAAATACTAATAGTTACACGGTTATTTGGCAGGGTGTACGGAATGGTATGACCGGGTTAGATCCCGTATTTCCTGAGGCGTTACCAGTCAGAGATCCGATTTACCTAATTAAGAAACTAATGTTCAACTCTTATTTTTGCTGACATTAGATCTCTAATTATATGACGACATGACAAGGAAAATATGACGTCATCACAAAGCAAATATGACGTCGTCTCAGAGCAATTTCGAAAGAGGAATTCAAACTTCACTTGTAAACATTTGAGTTTAAACGGTTACATGCTGTACTGATAAGTTGATATTGTTAAATTGAGGAACATATGAGGCACAGTTTTTTACGTTTATTATTATCGATGATTTGGTCGTAATCCATACAGAATTATTGGAGTAACGACGATATGAAATTTCGAATCGACGCTAAAAACAGAAACAAAACGAATGACGTCACGCGTCAAATTTGAATTCTGTATTCTCCGTGGAAGCCGCTGAATACGGTTATGTACACCCCGACAGTTTTTTGACAAACTGACCAATCAAATTCCAAGGATTTACTCTGACTGGTAATAGATTTTCCTAAACCTTCGATTAGATAAAATATTTCTGTATTTAACGCTACACGTTAGAGATAAGTGGACTTGTAAATTGATTCTAGAAGGTTACTGCTATAGGTCATTAGCAGCCAGTTACTGGAATGTAATCACTAAATTTCTCGACAATTGTTACTATATATCACCAGCCAGTTACATGGCAGTAATTACTATATGCAACTAGCTTAGTGTCCATATGTAAGAATGTCCGTCCGTCTGTACGCCATGGGTGTCTTTATAATCAGGTGGTTTCTTAATGCAGGACAAAAGTAATACAGCAAACTCCTCTAGGAGCTTTCAGCATTACATTTGTTCTGCATTAAGCTAGCGCCCATAAGTATACCTCTTTTAGATGGTCGCATTAGCGGGGTTTTACTGTACGTTATTTCGCGTGTATGCCCGTTGTTTTATGTTCTCCCTTTATTACATGTGTGTGGCTGTTGGTTCAAGATTGTGTCCAATTTTTCATATAGAGTAAACTCTAACTTAGTCCGATCTGTTTTGTTTAAAAGAATAGGTAACAGTGTATGCAATTTGTAGCTTAATGCAGGATGAAAGACACCAGAGGAGATTTCTTCATGAACTCCACTGCTCATTAAGCTGCCCTCTGTCCGGTAATTATATTTATCCGTGTGTTCGGGTAAGCGATGTTTTACTGAGTGTTGTTCATTTCATATTCCATACATACATGTAGTTAATTGCATGTACTTGAACAGCAACTTTGATTTTCTTCTTTTCACTAGGTTTTTTTCCCAGAACATATGTACTGACCATATCCATTTGTAGGCATACGGAGCTAAATATATTTTAAATGATTATACAGTAGAACCCTTCTAATGCGACCACTTAATGAATAAACATGGCTGTCTTTATAAGCAGGTGGTTGCTGAATGCAGTACAAATCTAATGCAGAAAACTGCATTACTTTTGTCCTGTATTAAGCTACCACCTGCATCTAGCACCCAGCATTATACCTCTATTATGTAGTTAGCGGGGTTTTACTGTATCAGATACATTTGAGAGACACTACTATATGAACAAAAAGAAAACACAGTCCAAGGAGATCCTTTATTGATTGTAATGTGCGTAATATGAGAGAGATGTCAGATTTGGGCTTCCAAATCGTCTGAATGTTTCTTCAAATTACGTTGTAACTGACAGACAAGAAAGGGCATACTGCAGCTCATCCATCACTTTATAGTGTATGTCTCATACCATTGATTCAGCTTAACAAAGATACATTGTCTCAGGACTACTGGTGTCATAACGATATGCTTAATCCTTTCACTGTTCAATATCCTAGCGGGGAATTATGAAATAATTATAGGCTAAATTTTGACAATGTTAACTGTTCAATGAAATGTTTAGCTTTGACAAAATATGTAGAAATCAGTTCTATAACATGTCCCTATCAAACAGAGCAGATCCTGATGAGACGGATCCGATATGGGTCTACTCTGTTTTCAAATGCGTGAAACGGCGTTCATAAGAAGGAAAGGGTTAAAACTTATGAGGCTGACAGGAAGGTAATACAATTTCAGTAAAAACTCGATACTAGGAAATTCTAGTAATGAAGAAGTTATGTCTTTGTAGCCTGGTTGTTGCTTAATGCAGGGTGAAAGTCGCCCGGAAACCTCCTAGAGGAGTTTTACTGTTTAACCCTTTGATTACTATATAACTGATATTTTTTTAATCCTTTGACTACTATACAGCTGCTATTCATTTAACCCTTTGTCTACTTTACAACTGATATCTGTTTATACCTTTGTCTACTATAACACTGATATATGTTTAACCCTTTGTCTACTATACCACTGATATCTGTTTAACCCTTTGTCTACTATACCACTGATATCCGTTTAACCCTTTGTCTACTATACAACTGATATCTGTTTAACCCTTTGTCTACTATACCACTGATATCTGTTTAACCCTTTGACTACTATACAACTGATATCTGTTTAACCCTTTGACTACTATATAACTGATATTTATTTAATCCCTTGACTGATATACAGCTGCTATTCATTTAACCTTTTGTCTACAATACCACTGATATCTGTTAAAGCCTGTGTCTACTATACCACTGATATCTTTTTAACCCTCTGTCTATTATACCACTGATATCTGTTTAACCCTTTGTCTACTATACCACCGATATCTGTTTAACCCTTTGACTACTATACAACTGATATATGTTTAACCATTTGTGTACTATACCACTAACATCTGTTTAACCCTTTGTCTACTATACCACTGATATCTGTTTAACTCTTTGTCTACTATACCACTGATATCTGTTTAACCCTTTGACTACTATATCACTGATATCTGTTTAATCCTTTGACAACTATACAACTGGTATCCGTGTAACCCTTTCTATGCTCAATGTTTATTCCAAATTTCAATGTCAATTGAATATTCATGAAAAAATAGTTACAATGAAATATGGAAGTTGGAATACTGTAGCCATTTTAGAAAATGAAGAAAACAAACATAGGAGACCCTGATCAGACGGCTTCTATAGTAGCCGTCTGATCCTGGTCTACACTGTTTGCGGATGCGTGATGTCGTTATATGAAGATAATCTCCTATCTGTCACAATTGTCATATACATTCTATTCGATTTAAGCTTTTGAAGAACTACTGACCAAACATCAAATAGCTTGTATCCTGATGGGAAGCCAAGTTACTTGCGGACATGCTGTGCAATGCCATTTGCCAGCAGTGTATAACCAGATCAGAGTGTTCCTAGAGGATCTCTCTTATCGGGATCGACAGGGTTCATCATAGAACATATTTTCAAATTATATCTTTCGCACAGAATGTGCTATATGGTGAATCTCTAACGGTTCATTACACTTAGACTGATTTAGTTACAGACTGTAAGCTGATTTTTCATATTCACTACTTGTCTCGAAATGAATTGTAGTATATCATAATATAAAACGCAATAACACATAGAAAGCTACCGTCGATGTAATGCTATCACATACTTTCTTACTCTATAGACGTGTATCTTGTAATACATCACAATGAGAATTATTTCCCTAAAATGGAAACAATTAGCACATCATTGCTCTGGTTCTAATACCGGTCTGGACATTTGGATGTTAATGTTAGGAGGTCTTTAAGATGGCTTGTGATAGGTCGGTTGTTTTTGCCGGATGAAACAAAATCACTGAACTGCTGTTAAAGCGACGTAAACCTCCGATACTAACAAATCAAACAAACGAAACATTAAAATTAGTCTTATATTGTTGACAGCGACGAAGATCTGTCCTATCTGGCTATCGGGTTTAGTTGATACACGTCATATCTTTTAAACTTCATCAAAACTGTCAGACTGCTTCCGTAAAGACTGTGAGCCGCTCTCGTACAAGCTATACTGTATGGCATAGTTCAAATAATAACGATCACGTTGTCTCGGCCTTTTCAGCTCATCTCAGCGAATTACACCGTGAACTCTTATTTTTCTATGCGCAAATTGGCTCGTATTTGAAAACAACATGTATTCAAGCTGCATGACGTTCGGTCACTAGTTGGATCGAATCAGATGTAGTCAAAAATGCTCCAGATCCATATATGAGCAGACAGTTTGTTTTACAGTAGGGTAAGAGTAACAACACTTTAAGTTGAAATATTGCACATTATCGGTAGAGATGTATTCCATTTGTTTTAGATCTAAACTCATCATACGTTATATTTCAAATGACTGATATATCATATATACGTACCTCTAATTGGTTGAGAATCTATGTGTGTGGTGTATGATCAAGTGCAAAAATTTCTAGTTACACACACATACGATTTGAAAGCGAACCTCGAGTGTTCGTCCACGTAGACATTCGTCAGCAGACTGATTGAATACTCCTTGGGACTAAAAGCTCCGTTTGGCGGCAGATTGTGGCGGCCACAGTCATAGTAAGTGTTTACATTAGTCCATTGGACGAGAACTCTAGATTAACATTCACATTTTCTTTTTGTGTAAAGTTGAAATGTGAAACTCTTGATCATAATAAACACCTGTAGTGTTATACTCTGCAAACATTTCATGCATCCTAATAAAAACATTCTCATCAGGGGATATTCATTACAGAGAGATATTTGTTTAATGGCATCGCAGCAGGCTAATTTACAATGTCCTCTTCTAATTCTTTGACAATTATAAAAACGGAAATTTGTTGCCGCGCTCAAATGCCAACCAAATGACCTGTAAACAACGAACAATAACAGTCTGTAAAAACATATGCTTAAACATGGATCTGGTAAGATTTTAGCTATTGCATGTTTGATAAGGAATTTTAAAAACTATTGACCGGGCGTCAAACAACTAGTGCCCAGATGAGACGCCGATCTACCCAGCGTCTTACCAAGATCCAAGTCTAGGTCAGATCGTATTTGGCCGGATAAGGGTTGGTTCAACTTACACGGTTCTTTATATACAAACTGAGGGACAATATCGACCGGAAACAAGTGTTGCAATCAGTATTGTGCAAGTGCCCGTGAATTTGGTGAACTAAGGAGAAACATATTACTGCATATGTGCCATTATTTACACAGTGTGTTTCTGTTGCGATGTCAAAGCGAAGGGTTGTATTCTCACCACTTATATACCTATTCAGATTGTCTTATATTTAGATTTAACTTTATCCCTCTACTCACCGTCTGGCTAGCATTTACAAACAACTTAGACCAAAATTAAACGCCGAGTAACGTGGCGTCTCATCGGGATCCAAGCTGTTTGATACTAGGCCATTAATTTTGTAAAAGCTAGATCAATTTGGGAGTAGTGAGGTTGCAACAGATCCATCATGAGCTTAGTTACATGTATATTTTTATTCACAGAGCGATAACAGTTAATATACTTCAGCAATTGTTAATCAGACGAAAACATCTGGAACAAATACATATGCATGTTTATTCTCACCTTTGACATTCGTATTTTAAATAAGAATAGTTCAACATCCCTACTGAAACACGTCAGAAATGAGTGGACTCGTGAATTGGTTCTTTGTTTGTTTATCTATAAGACATTGAAACACATTCTGTAGATTTAGTTGATGACAGAAGCGCTAAACTGTCGTATCATTATGTTAGGTATTGCATCTTATTTAAACAGGTCCTAGATCCATAGACCAACTGTCCGTACTTCTGAACAGACGTACATAATTTGCTTCTCCAACACGCTGTGCTGTTATTTCGTGTAATGCAGCAAAGTGCATGTTACATGCAAATAACACATTTCTTTGAAATAAAAATTGTGCTTTCTAACCATACCTATAGTAAAATATTGTCGATGACGATTAGGCTGTTGCTGAATGCAGTTTGATGCTAGATGTTGTGTTTAACATGTGCCTTACATTAAGCTGTCATTTGTATTCCATCATTACATATATACGCCTTTCTAAGCATTTGAAAACAGAGAAGACCTGGATCAGACGGCTCCTATAGGAACCGTCTGATCAGGGTATTCCCTGGTACGGTACAGTCTCTATCATTGCCAACATTCCCTGTGTTCATATGCTATTATAAAAGCATATCAATATTCATTATGGCATTATTTCCTACACGAATAGTCATGAAGTAAAGGGATGCGAAGATGTTATTGTTACTGTAAGTAGCATGTTACACGTATGGCATTCGTTCACATACGACTTAATAAGCACATAACTCTATTGGAGCCAACTAAATTTCGTGATAATATATTGATGTTTGCTTTATCATTTTCCCTGATCTATTGTAATTCTAAATTTCAAGGTTTTCCGCAAGCGGAACGGCGGCAGAGTAAACCCGTAGACTAAATGTTTTTAGTTATTTTACTGCCTAAATCGCCAGAAATCGTCTCACAGGGTCTCACAACGGCCGACTCAGAAGCTAACTTTAAATTAGTAAACATTTGGATCATAACGAGACACCGGGTAACTAGGCGTCTCATTAGGAACCAAACTGCCTGACACACCGCATATGTATTGAGAATGAAAGTCCATTCTGACATTTAAAGCAGACGACAATGTATGGAGACTAACATTATTAGATCGAGCAGCTTTATCATATGCATTTTAGTCGTAATCTAAACTTACGCTGAAAGTCGCGTGCTGTAATACATTTGGAAAACCAACAACTGTGTCTGTATCGACCTTCCTTCTAATTTAGTATGCAAATCAGAAATTACTAGTCAGCAACTGGACAGCCTTTATTAAAAGTCACTAGCTATCACACTGGTCCTCAATTTGCGCACCCTAATAAGGAAAGGCACTTATTTTAGACACGAGAATAAGCATTGTCATGGCCTATTGATACTAATTATGAACGTAGGCGATCTTTCGAAAGTAAAGTCAGCCAAGCAAAAACAGAAAAGTCAGAATCTGTATTTTTTGACAGTTATATGTGTAACTACGCACGCCACCACCACAACTAAAACCATTGCAATTTATGATCATGACGTACCGGAAAATATAACAGAAAACACTGAGAAACACAGCAACACTTGATACCGGTATCTGCTATAGTGACGTACATAGCCTGTACAAATAGGAGATACAGTAAAACCTCGATTATCCGAATTTTCGGTATAGAAGAATTTAGACCCTTTTAGGCAGGTGGCTGCTTAATGCATGGTGAAAGTCATGCAGAAAGCTCCTAGAGGAGCTTTCTGCATGACTTTCACCATGCATTAAGCTGCCACCTGTCTTAAATATCGATAATAATACGTTATTTTAGTGTTCGAATAATCTAAGTTTTACTGTATTTGAAACGCAAAACCAGCAATGAGACAAGGGAAGTTTGACGACTCGGTTTTATTGAGTCTGTTCAGTCATAGCAGGCAATAAAATTAGCACACATGCTTCTGAAGAAAAGCAAACATCTAATTCAGTAATAATCTTTGTATTTTAATCTCTTATCTCTTTCGCTGCCAATGTCACATCTGTGCTTACCTATGCAAACAGTTTGAATCCAGATGAGACGTCGAGTAACTCGGCGTCTCACCAGGATCCAATATGTTTATTACTGTGACTATGCTTTTGGAACAAACATGAAGAGATGTGTGTTTCCGTTGTATCATGCTTTGTGACTGGTATCATATGACAGACACTACTTTAAGAAACTAAAGCATCGTCAAAAGATATCCTTTATTTACGGTAATTAGCATAATATGAGAGACATGTCAGATGAGGATTTTTACATCGTCTAGGTCTTTCTTTAGATTACATTGTAACTGACAGACAAGAAAAACACACTGCACCTCACCCATCACACTAGAGTGCATGCAAGCTAGATTCACAATACTCAGCTTGCACTGTTTCCGGACTACTTTTGTTAAAATAGTAAGCTTACAGTTATGGGACTGACATGAAGAAATGATGAAGAGCAATTATTTTAAATGCTATATAAATAGGAAATCTATATACCGTAACCTTTTGCCTGCTATACAAATAATATCTTAACATTTTCCCTGTTCTATGTTTATTCAAGTTCAATACTCAATTACATACTATTCATGAAAACAACGTTTAAATGAAATGTGGAAGGTGGAAGAGTGTAACCATTTTAAAAAAACAAATAAACAGTTCTATTTGCATTAGCAAATAGAGCAGACCCTGATCAGAGGGCTCCTATAGGAAGCGTCTGATCTGGGTCTACTCTGTTTGCAAATGCGAAAAAAATACGTTTATATGAGGAAAAGTGTTAATAATTTATTTATTACAAGTTTCACCTACTTCCAATTGATGTTAGCTTTCGAGAAAATGTTGACCACGCGCCAAATGGCTCAGATCCTGGCGAGACACTGAGTTGCTCGCGGACAGCATGTGTAACTCCCTTTTAACCCTTTCCTTCATATAAATGCCTTTGCACACATTTGCAAACAGAGTAGACCCAGATCAGACGCATCCTCTAGGACCCATATGGTCACGGTCTACCCTGTTCGCTAGTGCAATTTGAAAGATCCGTTTCCTAACATTCTAAAATGGCCAAGCTGTTCCTCCTTATACATTTCTTTAAAACTGTTTTGTCTTTGAATATTCAGGTAATAACTTTTGTAATTAATATAGAACAGGGAAAGGCTTAACATGTGCCGTTCTTTGTATAACCAGTGTCTGTAACGATGATGTCAAAGCGGAGGATTTTATTCTTACCCTTTGTGTACATATTAAGAATATCACATATTTATATTTTAACACTTATTCCTCTTTTCACGAACTGCTTCATTTGAAAACTACTTTGATGCAAGTCTGTATCCATGCTTATAAAAGGTTTAAGTTGAGTCTGAGTTTGTTCTCAAGCTTTTGATTGGTCAGTTTTGAGCCAAAGGCTTTGGCTCAAATCTGACCAATCAAAAGCTTGAGAACAAACTCAGACTCAACTAAAACGCTTTATAAGCATGGACCCAGACGCCGAGTAACTCGGTGTCTTCTCAGGACCCAGGCTGATTGACCGTCGGTCAAAAGTTTCTCAAAAGCTAGATCGATTCGGAAGAAGATCGGAAGTAGACAAATTGCACCGCTCCAAAAATGAACTGACACTATTTCTCAAAGAGGCATGAGTATAAATATAGTTCACTTAAAGTCTACAGGAGACAAGATACCGGTACATACTTATATTTATACTTTCGACATTGTTTTAACCCTTTCCCTCATATAAACGTGTTATCATGCATTTGCAAACATAGTTGACCCAGATCAGGCGGCTCCTAGAGGAGCCGTCTGATCAGGGTCTGCTCTGTTTGCTGAAATAATTTGATAGATATGTTCCTTTACTTTCTAAAATGTCTAAAATATTCCATCTTCCATATTTCTTTCTAACTTTTTTGTTAATGAATATTCAGTAGGTATTGAAATTTCGCCTAAATACAGAACAGGGAAAGGGTTAAACATCAAACACACGTTTAATTAAAATTTGCCGTAAATACAATGATAAGAGTAGGACATCGCGCGTGGGATTGCTGTGTATCCGACCCTTCTCTCTGGGGCGTCCAATTAGCCAATACTTGGCAGAAACGGACGTTAATGAACACAACCAACGCTGAATACGATTTTCTACGCCTTTGCCTATGACACAATATAGGTGTGATTTGAAAGTGTTTGCTATGGCCAAAATTCCTGCAAGTAAAAGTTGTTCATATTGATATTCATTATATCATTATTTCGTACATGAATATTTATGACGTAAAGGATTAAATTGTTACTGTCAAATGTTGAATGGAATTTGTATGTCAAATCGAAACATTGAAACACTAAATGTTTGGATGTCGAGAGAAGCGCCGAACTGTCGTAACATTATGTCAAGTACTACAGTATATCTATAACAGGTCCTAGACCAATAGATCAGTTGTCAACAGGTTCAATAGTCGTATTTCTGTTAGTCTTGCATACTTTGTTTCTCCGACACGTCGTGCTGTTGTGGCGTGTAAGCCAGCACAATTACAGGCAAATCGTGTATTTCTATTAAAGAAGCCCTCGTTTATCGAAATGCTCCGATGCGCAGTTTTAAGGAGTGGTTTCTTCAGAATCCTACATGTAAAAAGTGCATAACTTATATGTGTAAACATTGATACATACAGGTGTTCAAGAAAACTAATTTATACATGACGTTCTAAAAGCAACCATTGTTAACACTAATGACGAGTTTATATATTCTTCTGAACGTTTAAACTCTTTCTCTAATGAATAATGATTGTATGAAACAGTATTAGGTAAAGGTTTATATTTGCATATAGTAACATGATATTTTGGCAATGGTAGACTAAGTACTACTGAATCTATACAATACAGTAAAACCTCGATAGTACGAACACACAAATACGTACCATTATTGATATTTAGCGCAGGTGGCATTTTAATGCAAGGTGAAAGCCATGCAGAAAGCTCCTCTAGAAGCTTTTCTGCATGACTTTTACTCTGCACTAAGCAGCATCCGGCCCACAAAGACATACAATTTTCATTACTAAAATATGTAGAGGCTTACTGTACCATAAACAACGAGAGCAGACTTTAATATGTTGACGTCTATAGAAACCGTCAGGTTGTGATCAGCTCTGCTCATAGTTTCTCGCCAACCACATAATCTAATAGTATATGAGTTTGGTAATACAGGGCGTAAAACCTTAAATGTCATCTAGCAGGGCAATAATAATGCAGAAAGCTACTATAGGAAGTTCCTGCTTACTGTTTGATCACCATCTGTTTTAAATCTCGAGAAATGGGCTTCGTTCTTGTGGCCATGCTAGCGGGCATTTACTGTATTATCATATACATTAGACAGGAACTACTCAAAGATATCCCTTCTTGATGGTATCGAGAATAATATGAGAGAGATGTCGGATGCACATTTCCACATCGTCTGGATCTGTCTTCAAATTACATTGTAAATGACATACACGATCACATACTGCAGCTCATCCATCACCTTCTAGACGAAGTCACGTCCATGTTGATAAAGAATAAATGTCTCAAAAGACACTGATTCAGCTGAACCAACTTCCATTCTCTCATGATTTCTGATGTTATACTGGTATCGTTAAAGATGATAAGGCTAACATATTTTCATTGACCGTCTGGATAATATGAAAAAATATGTGCCTGTTTATTATCCCATCAGCAAAACTGTAGACGTTAGTGTGCACTGCAAAGTTCATGTTTTCACACATAACATTTACAGATAGTGTTGAACGTTGTTGTAAGACTATACATCACGTAATATTTTAAATGCAGGCATGCTGTTTGCTAGCATTTGCAAACAGTGCAGTTCCAAACCAGAGTGCTCATAGAGACCTATTTGCTGACATTTGCAAACAGGGCAGACCTAAATCAGAGACGTCCTAGAGACGTCCTCTAGTCAGGGACGGCACTGTTAGTCATACATAGTTATTCGCAGGTGTTTTAGAATTTATTAGAGTTTCGTTTGTTTAGTTTCATCACTGTTTGAATAAGACCGATACTCTTTTATTGAACAGCTGTGACAACTGTACGTATCGACAACAAAGGTTTATCTTATTAGATACGGACATTCTTTCGACATAAATTTAAATTCGAAAATCTTCATCCGAAGATCGAAAATCGATTGAAAATAATCAACACTATGCTTTATTTTATAGAAAATATAGTGTGGAGACTGTTCCTTAAATCCGTTTAGTATATAATATCGCAGATATAAAATATATACATGCATTACCTTTATGAGCTAACTGAATGATTGTAAATTGCAGTCTAACCGAGTTATGTATGTAACTTTTGCACTTGAGGTAAAGAGCATTTATACAGAGAGGCATGCTGTTCATAAAATGAGGAATTGATTGTTGATGCAATTTCCATCGGAGCTTTTCAAAACTGACATCAGTAGAAAAAGTAGTTTGATAAATTTGGGCAACGTGTAACCATGTGCACACTGTAAAGACATTGAATCTGTGAGTTTTAGATTCACTAATCACCAGTGCAATGAGGTCGATCGTTCAGTAAAGATGTAGAAAACATGCAGAACAACATTAAAGATGTTCAACCCTGACATATCTGAGTGGAAAATCCATCTCTGTTTAAATACACAGTCCACTAATGATGAAATGTTTGACTTTTGTAGGGGATTTTGAATGACAAACAGTGCAGAATCTGATAGGAGCCGTTATATGTGTAGTCGTGTCACAATTTAACAATCAGTTGCCAATTTAGCGTACATTGGGTATTAAATGTCAAATGGCAACCTTTCGAAGTTGTATGTTTGGTATTAACTTTTATTTCTGTATGTGTATTCATTATATGTATACGTACAGTGAAAACGCTTGGAATGTGTTCATTTACAGGCCTTACTATGGTGAAATATATCGCAATACAGCTGATGTTTCCATCAGCACTTTACATTTTAGTTTCAAAATAAGAAGTATCCTTTCTATTTCTGGCAGTTTAAAATATTAGCAAAGTTAACGGAACAAAACTAATTAATTAGTCGTCTTATTAGATGCTTCATTCGATCTACACATATGTTAGATTTCATACCATGCATCTCTGTTTGTTTCTTCCTTCAAAACACTGATCACAACTATCTTTAGATTAGTTGAGAAACAGCAGATAGGAAAATCTACTGTAAAATACATGCTGCATGAGGCAAATAAGGAATAAAGACAAACCATTTTGTAGGCTTGTTTTGTCTATTCATTTTGAAGCTATTCCTAATAGCACCTAGAAGTAATTTGTTCATCTACATCGAATTTACCGTAGTATTAATTGAATGGTTTTACAAAATGGCAGACACATCGCCCATTAACCAACGCTGGCCTGTAGCCACAAGGATGTTCAAACGAGAGAATATATGAGGTACCGTATTACAAGTGTTGATATGATGGTTAAATGGTTCACGATCATTTTATGATTGATACGTGCTTTATAGCATTATTTAAGTATGCATGTATTTAAAATCTCTTATCGAAACGAAATGAAATGGAAATCAAATTTAGGCAATTGAATAATGTCAAACATAATATTAGAAATGTTCCTAGAATATGACAGGTTAAACATGTGTCATAAATTGTATCATTACCTGTGTAACCCCTTATAAACAATCTATATGTACTTTTAGTATCAAGTCATCTCTGATTACGCAGTGCCGACCAATATCAAACCAACTATCGGTTGAATAGGATCTACATTATGTTTATTTATGTAAGTCTAATAAAGGTTATCAAGATCGTGCAAAGCTGAATACTTACTGGTGGAGAATGGGGCCCGGGTGTCCGAATACCTAGTTATATTATAGTATACTATTCGGTCTTATCCAGTCAATATCGTAATGCCTTCTAGTTAATTGTGGTGTGTGTACGTGTGCGTTCGGATATGTACGCCTGTGTGCATGTGTGTGAGTACGTGAGTATGCGTGTGCATGTAAATGGGTGCGTGAGTGTGTATGCGTTTGTATTTTAACGACATTGGTATGTCGGGACCGGATATTGAGCCCCAACCTGCCGCTAAGCAGGAGCAGATCCTCTATATACGTGGGATAACCTGGAATTTAGATGTATTGTGACAAACCTTTGCCAACAAATAAAAACTATTACATATTTATGAAAACAAAAGCCATGCATAGCAGATCCAAGCAAGGGTACACAATGTATATGTTATTTTAAAAAAACAAAACTAACATATTCTCATGTTGTATTCTTTTTTGTTTTGTTTCAGGTAACGTTAATCGGAAAATGCATCTATCACATTATTTATTCCCAATTTTGTTCTTATATGTGTTACGTTTTAAAGTAATACAAAACATCTAAACGTCTAAGATGACGACACGTATATGACATCGGAACGATCTGGATGTTGTGCTCATTTGAAATCATTGTATTGTCTGCTT
Organism: Azorinus chamasolen; assembly: GCA_963576725.1. Taxonomy (NCBI): domain Eukaryota; kingdom Metazoa; phylum Mollusca; class Bivalvia; order Cardiida; family Solecurtidae; genus Azorinus; species Azorinus chamasolen. The sequence goes on from OY755247.1 coordinate 53,015,434, forward strand.
TTTTGTATTTACTTCTACAACCGTAAAACATATACCCTTCCTCGAATCTATTCATGGCTTTGTTTTAATGAGAATACGTGTAAGCAGACGACAGACGTACTCTGTACATATACAATTGTAACTGCATATATAGATGATTCGTTTCTCAAACCGTGACTGCATTCACATTGTAATTATTGATCTTAAATTAATTCCACATTTATTATTCTCATATTAAAGTGGTAGTGTCTACTTTCCACGTGTTTTTTTTAAAATGCCTAACAATTACATAAATCATTTGTTTATATGCTGAAAAGAAGTATATCGCAAGAAACAAGTCGAATAAACACTTAAGAAGACCCATATTTCACGTGTTTGATATATTATTCGGCAATGCATCAGTATTCATTCGGCTCGTGTTTCAGTTTCGTTAAATGTTCAACCAATGCCGATAATATTTTGTTGTAAAACAAAAATTATAAATATCGATGAGGGGCATTTTCGGTATAAGATCAATTTGATAATATTTATAATAATGACTTAACATAACAATTAATTATTGAAAATATGCGTTCATTAAGGTGACTTCCTCATTAAATATTTGTTTTAAATATTTTATATGCATTAGATATATTCAGTTTTGTAATGTCATTTATTCATGTGAAGCGATTTTCAACGCACATAATAAATAAACTGGCAATTTTGTAAACAAGAAGAAACGTACATGTACAGTAAAAGCTCGATGCTAAGAAATTTTAGTAATGACGAAATGATAACTTTATAGGTAGGCGGCTTTATAATGCAAAGCGAACGTCATGCACAAAGCTCCTCTAAGCTTTCTGTATGATGTTCACCCTGTATTAAGTTGCCGCCTGTGTTAAAGATCAATAATACTACATACTTGCGCGTTCGATTAATATAGTTTTTACCGTATTTAAAAGTTGAAGCTTTTTACCAGTTTTAAGTTTAAGAATCATGCCAAACACAGTCAACACATTGTCAACCTACAGTACCAACACACTATCATCTGTGAGATATGCTGAAAGTGTGTTGTTTGCTATTCACTCCGCCTCTTCGTATGCGCCAACTATTTTTGTTATAACCTAAATACAAGATCTCGGGCAGACAGGAGTAGTCTAATAGCGCATACCCAGATCAAACTGCTCCTGTACTATTTACACTAGTCTATCGTAATTGTCGTTCGTTCCTTTGACCGTCTAGTACAACAACAGCATTAACAAACGCACCAACATGTTTTCGGCTAAGCATATATTTTCACACAAAAAAACGGAAGTAGAACCTCTCTAATACGACCACATAATGCATATACATTAACATCTCTTTACCCTTTCCCTGTTCTATGCTTATTGAAAAATTCAAAATGAGGAAAGTAGCCACCAGGAAATATGGAATGTGGGTCAGTGTAAGTATTTTAAAAAGTAAAGAAACGGATCTTTAACATTCAATTAGCAAACAGAGCAGTCCCTGATCAGTCTGATTTGAGTCTACTCTGTTTGCAAATGCCTGAAAACGCGTTTAAATGAAGGAAAGGGCTAAAGTAGATGGTCGCTAAATGCAGGACTAATGTAATGCAGAAATTTCTTACAGGAGTCGTATGCATACATGTTGCCCTGTACTAAGCTACCACGCGCCTTATGTTCATAAATCACGGATAATGAACTACAGTAAAACCAAGATAATTCGATTTTCACCATACACTAATTAAGCCTTTTTTAGGAAGTCGACGGTTTTACTGTATTTCATATTTGAATGCATTGAGCTCATATAACTTTCAGCATTCTTCATTATGATATTAACCCATTTGCTCCCACGATCCCATATATGGGACATAGGCAAACAGTATAGACTCTGATCAGACGCCGCATAATGCGGCGTCTGATAAGAGTCTAAACTGTTTGCTTATAATGAATTTCAATATAAAACAAAACGAAATAGAAACATTTGACCAGTCACCCCTTAGATAAAAAAATGACTATAACAATATATAAGCATGGAATAATGCACTGGGAGCAGATGGGTTAATGATTGTAGCAAGGTCATGTATTTAATCCTTAGTCCACAGCAATATAAAGGTGGGATATCCAATTAGTGTTTAACTATATAGTCCACTCAATGTGATGCTTAAACCTGTTAGAGGATTTTAAATGATAAACAGTGGAGACCTTCTTCAGAGACTCCTCTACACTGCTTGCGCATTTCAGTGCATGTATGTCCCGTATTCAAAGTGTTACTTAAAATAAGGATGCACAGTGGAACATCTATAAACCGAACTGTTTATGACAAAATAAGGTACGTCTTTTAAAGGCGCCGTCACACCATAACGTTCTGGTCAACGTTCTCTGAACATTTTAATCGTTCAATTTTTGAGCGCTCTAGAGTGAGGATGACACATCTAGCGTGTGGTAAACGTGTACCTAACGCATGACTAGCGTGTGTCTTACGTGCGAGAAGCGTGTAACAGCGACCAAGTAAGATACCCCTGAAAACCGTTAGCGTGTGCTGACGTGCCACTGGCGCACCACGAACGATTTGTGAACGTTAGACGAGCGTATTGAGCGTGTGACTAACGTGTGAATAACGACAGAATAGCGCGTTTTGACGTTCGTTTGACTTTAGTCACACGCTGCGTGCGTTAGGGGACCGTTCAGCGGTCGTTGGCAGGTCGCCATTGAATCGTTCACTGCAAAGCAAACGATTAGCAACAACCAAGTAACGCTAGAGTAACGACTGACTAACGATATCCGAACGCGTGCAACGCTCATCGAACGTTAGTAAAACGTTCCATTAACGTTCTTAAACGTTTTCCAGCGTTTAAAATTAAACGTTGAAGAACGCTGGTCTCAATGAGAACTTTTGTGCGTGTTCAGAAACCTTTTTCCTGACCAGCGTTCTCCGCCGATTCCCGGAGATCACCGACGTTCACTGGCGTTCACACAACGCTCTTCTGGTGCTATCCCAGCGACCATGGGCGACTACCAACGTTTCCTCAAACGCCAGAGAACACTGACCAGAACGTCATGGTGTGACGGGCCCATTAGGCAGTTGACGGATTAATGCAGTGTGAAAGTCATACAGAAAGCTCCTTAAGGTTGTTTGTTGCATGCCTTTCAGCCTGCAGTAAGCTGCCATCTGTCTGAAATACCGACACTTGGTACTAATTGTCACGGTCGGTTTAGAGTGGTTTTACTGTATATGTAATATTCAGAACAGTATTCTGTTAATTTAGCATGAAAATTTTTTTTAGACTTTCAGACGTCACTCTATTCAGACGTTAGGTATACATGCTAAGTGATGTAATAAGACCATTGTATATCAAGTAATTAAATTATTGTTCCTTAGATTTGACAGTATACATTACATAAAACAGTGCATTTAACAAGATGCAGAGTTTCAAGATTACAACTTGTCTTCCGTCTCGATTTGTAATGACGTTCGAAGATTTCCCAATAGAGTGTTCTGTAATAGTCAGTGAGAATATTTATTGTTATGCTTTCTTCCTTTTAGAAAGCTATAATAGAAACATTTTGCTGCGTGGGAAGAAAGTGACGAGTCTCAATAGACAAGGTTATAGACATTGTCAGAATATTATATTTATTCTACAAATTTCGGACAAAAAGCTTGGGCGAATAAAACAGACAGTAGCTCAGAAGGAAATGGTTTAAATAGGTTTAAATAGGTAGGAAGTGTGTAATTAGCTGTTAATCAATTTAACCCCGATACACTTATATAAGTATACATCTTACAGCTTGTAACTCGGTGTATGTTCATTCTAAACAAACTGGTTTGACAAAACCTGTGTTATGTGCAGTTAATAGTAATCGTTACTGCCTGAAGCAACAGTTCTGAATTGTTGAGACCTAACTGTGGCGATAAGAGCATAGTACTGCACTTATCGCAACCTTTCGGTCTGACAAAACACAGACATTTGCGGTGACTGTTTATTAAATGCATGTGTGATATTTAACATGTCCTCTGTTGATCAAACTATTTTAACATAATTTTGCCCGAAATATTTTCAAAGTAAAACTTCAAGCTATAATCAGTTTGTCTAGCAAACAGCATTCAGGGTATACTATAGTTTAGGCCCCGATGAGACGCCGACATATTATGCGTCTCGTCTGAAATCAATCTGTTTGCAAAGGTAGTCACTCATAAGCCAGCAGGCTAAAAAGTAGTGAAGTCTCCAATAAATGTGTTTTAACACAATGGTGTTTATGTTAATCTTTATGCTTTTATGACTTACAGTAGAATCTGTCTTAAGCGACTTTGAATTGATTGAACGCAGAAATCTTATAGAGAAGGTGGTTGCTTAATGCAGGACAAAAGTGACACAGACAGTTCATACAGGAGCTTTTTTTTTTTGGTGAAGCTTAGGCTTCTTTTATTCAATATAGCTTATTATTTACATATGTACATAAATACAGTCAACATAATATGACGGCAACCAGTATTGTCACAGATCATTGCGACATTTATAGTCGTTGGTTCTCTGTTATATAGTGTAATAAGTGTACGTTAGCTCAGAGTAAAATTGTTTACAGGAACTTTTTGTATTACTTTGAACCTGTATTAAGCTACCACCTCTCCCAGAGATCCATACTTAGACCTCTTTTTGATGGTCGCTTAAGACACGTTCTCTTCTGTATAATTTCTGATTACATTTGAAGCGACCATGTTATAAGGATTAATTGTTCCTTATATTGTACGGATAGCGGCGTACGATATAATTGTGATTGGATATATATATATCATTAAAGTTATGCAAGTACTGCTCATTGATGAAACCATGTCAAAACAGAAATAGGTTCTTTCTGCCATATCGTGCAAATGATAACCATACAATTATATGATTATTTAGAAGTCGAGACAACCAGTCTGTTTATTTATACAGTTGGCAGTTTTCTATATTGGGATATGGTTTACATAATTCTGTGTTTTGATGAGCCAATTAGTCTATACATTCTCATGTAATGAATATTTCATTGAAGCAAAGCGAGTACCATTGTGGTAATACTGAGACAGTCTACGGAGCCACAAACATTGTGCCTGTTAAGAGCGCGAACTAACTCGCATTTGCAAATACCTAGGATTCAGAATAGGCACCGAATCTTATTAGGATCCAATTTATTTTATACTCGAATAACAAATTAGTTTATAAAGTAAAACTTGTAGCAGACCATAACTTGAGAAAACACAATGTTTTCCGCAGGCTAGGTATTAATATTACTAGTTATTGTTTTTCGGACGTCTATCAGTGTTTTAGTGTAGCCATAAAAAACTACATTGTAGATTGTCCATATGCTTTTTAGCAAATCTAAACAGATAAAAAATAGCAACATTAGAGAGCCAATGTTTTACATAATAATCATGATCAGAAAACGTAAATCGGAGTTTCGCAAAACAACACAGAAAAGATCAACTGGTGCATTATCTGCAACAATGTTATTCTAAACACTGGCTCCACCTTACCTTTCTATTAACTAAACAAATAGTTGTATCTCATATCATCATCGTGGTGATACTGAGACAGACTACGGAGCCACAAGCCTTATGCCTGTTAAGCGCGACCTGACTCGCCAATGTTTTACATAATATTCAAGATCAGAAAACGTAAATCGGACTTTCGCAAATCAACAGAAAACACCGGCTGGTGCATTACATGCAACACTATGTTATTCTAAATCATGGCTCCTCCTTACCTTATTATCAACTAAAGAAACAGTTGTATCCCATTTTCTCATTGCCGACACTGATTAGCATGACAAACAGTTCAGACCCTGATCAAAGGACTCCAAGGGGGACCATTTGATTAGGGTCTACACTGTTTGCAACTATCTTATATTCTCTGTTCCTTCCCACACCATAATAATTATCGATTATTTCCATAGTTTTGAACACATTCTTACCATAAGGCTTCAGGAACGCTCTTACCATGGTCTACACTGTTGACAGTACGCTCGCTTCCCGCATTGAACTGACTGTGTCCCGTGAGGATGCTTGCGAGAGTCTTATGCGAAAAAAGCTGCCAGGTATCTTGAGTTAGCTGATACATGTCTTCAGAGAGGATAGGGCATGTGGGTTTTCCTAGAGTTTTTCCCGCAAAGTCCTGTCTGGAGGATATACTAGAAAATTGAGGTGACAGGATCTAAGTGAAAGAAAACAATTTAACACCTGGCTAATGCTGCAGAACAGGCATCCTAGTAATGTTGCCCCTGGTTTTGGAGAGGAGAGCCATCCTATATACCTGAAAATGGTAAGTAGTGAGTAATTACTACTGACCTCGTCAATCTGAGGACGTAGTTGAAAATGGGTCGAAACGTCATATGACGGTTGAAGTCCAGCTAATGCGCTATCCAGAGGTAAATGCCATTTCCATGATCAACCAGCCGTACCGAATAAGCAATGAGGACCCTGACAGCATCTGGTACCTATATGAAGACGTCAATCTTAAGTATAGTGAGGAGCCAAAGTAATTGATAGCTGATCTTTTGTTGGTTATTTTTTTCAACAATATTTTATACAATAAAGAAATGGATAGGACAGCAGGCATAGCCCATTTAAGTCCTCTCCAGTGGTAAATGTCGTGCATGTATGAAAGATATAAATACACGCAGTAAGAATTATACCTTTTATGCTTATGCAAGATTGTTATTAAATAATGATTTATCAGTATACCCGGGCCCGATTGCACAACTCCTAATTAGATCAATATGGAAAAATAGTCAAACAGGGAGAGCCACACACGAAATGACACCGCACCAAACACCATCAAACAAGAAACGGTAAAGCCACAAGACAAAACATAACAGGACGCATATCAAGACGAAAAACATTAAACATTTGCAAATGTCTTGATAATGACTGCAATTTGCATATATTTACCTATTTGAAATAGATTCTAGGAAGTGAATGCGCCATTTATGTTTGATTTATGATGCCTGGTTGTCAATATGTTAGACATAATCCGACTAATTCGATGGCTACGATGTAACAGGTGACTCTCAATCTTCATATATAAATATGTCGACTTGCAGGAAACCAAGTCATAAAATGTCTCCAAAACGATGAGCCCAGCGTACCATCAACTGTGTTTGTTAAACGTAGTTTGGATCTAAAGCTTTAAAATGCATATACCATCCTGACACTGATGTAAGTAGTCCGGTTTTATTGTAAGAAACATTTCTGTAAAACTGCTTACTTACTAATGCTACCTCTTGCCTAGTTATTTACGACCAGACTCGCATTTGCAAATACATTTGATTTAGATGAGATTCCCCATGACTCGGCGTCTCATCAGAATCCTGGCTGTTTACACCAGGGTCCATGTTTATAAAACGTTCTAGTTGAGCCTGAGTTCCTTCTCAAGCTTTTGATTGGTCAGATTTGAGCCAACGGATATTTGCGGTAATATAGAGTTTAAATTGGTTACCAAGACTCAACAGTTTCTCAAAAGTATTTTTGAATCGGAAGAAGTCAACATTCAACCATATTGAGCAGCCATTATTTGTATGCAGTTCACAGTTATATTTGAAGAGGGAACTAGGCAAATGAGGTTTCCATAGGCAATTATTTAAAACCAACAACGGTGTGCATTAGTGTTGTTCATACGTCGCGTTCTAACGCACAGAATTATACTTTTGCAAATTCCATAGATCACCTTTCCTGATGCTGATTCTCAGCTAATGAGGGTCGGTGGTAGACAGTTTAACTTTACTTTAACCATTTAACTCCTGTGATCCCATAAATGGGACAGTGACAAACAGTATCGATTCAGATCAGAGGGCTCCTGACTGTTTACTGAACTCATGATCACAAATAGCTTATACCAGTATGTTCGATGCTTGCGATCTACCTTCCCCTCCCCTCCCCTTAATATCACAAATATAGGCTTCCAAAATCCGATTTGGACGAGTCAACAGTAGCAAAGGTGAGACTTAAAGGGTTAAGTGCTGTTTGATTTCTGCCTTTGATATAATACAGGTTCCTCTGCTCATTTGTCTTTTAACGCCATGAACATTCATGAAAGAAATAATGACACTATGAATATTGATTAGTTTATTTTACAGTGGCCCATGAACAAAGGAAAGTGTTACAATGACAGAAACTGTGAAATCACATCTATATCTTTTATGAGTAAACAGAGAAGACCCTGATCAGACAGCTCCTATAAGAGCCGTCTGATATGGGTCTACTCTGTTTGCAAAGACGTAGAAAGGCGTATTCGAGGAGGAAAGGGTTAATAAACTCAGGCATATGATACAACTGGCCTTGGAGATGAGAAGTTATTTTCTGTTTTCATCGCTCAAACCGGATGTTAAATCTAATATAAATATCAGCCATGGAGACATGTGGCAGCTTAATGCATGGTGTAGGTCGTGCTCCTCTAGGAGCTATTTACATGACTTTCACCCGGCATTAAGCAGCCACCAGCCTAAAAGTATATAAAGTATCCTCTATAAGAATACCGATTTAGAGGGGATATAATGTATAAGACCTTTGATCAGTGTATTCTGTGTTTGCTTATGAAACGATATGAATTTGCTCCTGGAGTTTGTGGAATGGTGAATAAACAATAAACACTCCACTGATTTATATTTATTATGGCATCATATCTTACATGAACATTCATGAGGGAAAGTAATACGTGGAAATGTGTGTACAGCCAATGCATCAGGTTTACTTGATTCGTGATAAATACTTTACAATATCGTACGGTAGACAATATTGGATTGGACCAAACAATAAATATTTCTTAGCTTAAATATATAATAATTCAATGTGACACGAACAAATCAAACACATATCTTGTTTACTTTTCAAACTTCAAATTGCATCCCGCATTAAACGGGCGTCCAGTAACATGGGTATGTAAGTAACTAATCATGCAGAACATACTAGGTTTAAAGAGGCCTAATCAGAAGAATTGTATAAATTATGCCTTCAAATCAGAACGCCACGAGTACGAATGAAAGCAGAGGCTCACACATTCACATGTTGCATTATATGTACAAGTTTGTTATATACGGGCATGTTTGCCCGACACTATTTTGACTCTTTCGCTGAAAAAAAATATGTGACGTCTGCTTCAATTTTCGTTTCTTTAGTTTTCTTCCATTTTCTTTCAAAAGCATTTCCATAGTAGCAAACAATTTAGAACACAATGGGACTATAATGTACTCGATGTCTGATCTGGATCCAAACTGCTTGCATAGGTAATCAGAGATGCGACATTGACAACGGAAGAGTTAAAGTAGATACATTTCTTTGCCATCCTTCAATAAACATTAATCAGTAAACTTATAAACAAGTCCAACTGTATATTATCGGTCCTGCTTCGATTCAGCTGAGACCCAAGTTACGATATCTAGAATATCTCACTGTCTGTGTAACATCAAGTTACTTGCTCATGCCTATAGATATATGCTAAACAGACCACTGTATCCGTAATTGGTTTCTGTGTTCATACATTCATCCATTACTATACAGTAGAACATGTCTTAAGCGGCTACCAAAGAGAGGCATCATTATGGCTCTTTCAGGCAGGTGGCAGCTTTTTTCGGATCAAAAGTAAAGCGGAAAGCTCCTACAGGTCATTTTGGTATAACCTTTGTCCTGCATTAACCTATTCCCTCATATTGACGGCCTTTGACGACTCTGTTAAAGTCACTTTGTGAAACCATTGTCATAAATAGAGCATTTGCTCCTATAGGAGCAAATGCTCTATTTATCACATTTGTTTCAAACTACAAATTCTAAACTTTTTCTTTTCTCTAGTCAATGCTCCTTTTGAGGTAATGAGTTAAGCAACAAACTACTCTTAACGAATCCTATGTTCAATGAATGAATCGCCTCTTAGGACAGTTTCTACTGTACAAATCAAACAGCTTTAACTATCCTAGCACCTGGTATTCTCTGCAAGTAACTTCATTTCTTTTAAATTCCCTCATGGTGTTCTCTTAAACATACGTGGCGTGTCATCCAGTTTTGATCCTGGAGCGACACAGAGTTAACCATTTACCCCGTGGATATTCGTGTCAGAAATAATGGCATTATGGATATGAATAACATTACATGTAGCAATAGCACTACGCACATAGGCATTATTGGCTATGGCAGAAACTGTAAAGTCATAAAAATTATCTGAATTATATCATAAACAAATAGAGCAGACCTTGAGCTGGTTCTTCTCTGTTTGCAAAGGCGTAGAAAAGCGTGTTTATGGAGTAAATTCACATCTGGAACAAACATGTCTGCAAAGATTCGTATTTTTGAATCGGAAGAAGTCAACATTCAACCATATTGAGCAGCCATTATTTGTGTGCAGTTCACAGTTATATTTGAAGAGGGAACTAGGCAAATGAGGTTTCCATAGGCAATTATTTAAAACAAACGACGATGTGCATTAGTGTTGTTCATACGTCGCGTTCTAACGCACAGAATTATACTTTTTGCAAATTCCATAGATCACCTTTCCTGATGCTGATTCTCAGCTAATGAGGGTCGGTGGTAGACAGTTTAACTTTACTTAAACCATTTAACTCCTGTGATCCCACAAATGGGACAGTGACAAACAGTCTCGATTCAGATCAGAGGGCTCCCGACTGTTTACTGAACTCATGATCACAAATAGCTTATACCAGTATGTTCGATGCTTGCGATCTACCTTCCCCTCCCCTCCCCTCAATATCACAAATATAGGCTTCCAAAATTCGATTTGGACGAGTCAACATTAGCAAATGTGAGACTTAAAGGGTTAAGTGCTGTTTGATTTCTGCCTTTGATATAATACAGGTTCCTCTGCTCATTTGACTTTTAACGCCATGAACATTCATGAAAGAAATAATGACACTATGAATATTGATCAGTTTATTTTACAGTGGCCCATGAACAAAGGAAAGTGTAGCTTAATACTAAACTCATTTCTAATGGTTGCAAATTAAAATTCTGATGTTTTCTTTGTATTACATATCTACTTCTGCTATTACTTATTATGGGTTCGTTCTATACAAATGCCGTTTAACGTCATTGTAAACAGAATATCCGTCTGAGCAGGGTCTGCTATATTTGCTAATGGAAAAAAGAGTATCATGTTAACATGTTTTCATGTCTAAACCGTCCTGTATTAACATGGCATTACAAATATAACCAGCTAGTAAATGCTCATGATACCATTATTTATTACATGCATAGTTATGAGGAGTTACATCTTACCCTTATCTCCGTGAATATGCATGTAAAAATGAATGACATTATGAATAGTTATTAGATAAATTGTTACAATAGCACAATCATGTACAAAGGAGATTCCCGAAACGTTCATGAATGACGCGGAAGGGATCCAGAACACCCCGAAGACATCCCGAATCAACCCGAATCTGCATAGGATATTATCGAGAACGTTTCAATTATGTTCACGCTACTAATATATGGATATTCTGGCCTGTTTCAAGAGTAATATTATTTGTTCACTGTAATGGCTCTCTAATACTACCAATGACTTCTAAAGTCTAATTCTAATTCTAGGTTTTGAAAACATGTGGTAGTATGATGAAGCATTTATAGTTGCATTAGTTTTGAGGACAGAACGTTGGACTTGGAAGATGGATTGTACTGCGACTGAATAACGCCGGTAGTAATAGAGGGCCAGAATGTCTGATAATGCTTCAGTATAAGTTGATATTCGAATATGATTACATGTAATTAAAAGGTAATGTTTAAGAAACACGCGGCATTGAATATAGCGGTTTTTATTACGCAACATCAACTTAACGGCGAATACATTTGATTTAGATGAGATTCCCCATGACTCGTCGTCTCATCGGAATCCTGACTGTTTACACCAGGGTCCATGTTTATAAAACGTTTTAGTTGAGTCTGAGTTCCTTCTCAAGCTTTTGATTGGTCAGATTTGAGCCAAAGGATATTTGCGGTAATATAGAGTTTAAATTGGTTACCAAGACTCAACAGTTTCTCAAAAGTATTTTTGAATCGGAAGAAGTCAGCATTCAACCATATTGAGCAGCCATTATTTGTGTGCAGTTCACAGTTATAGTTGAAGAGGGAACTAGGCAAATGAGGTTTCCATAGGCAATTATTTAAAACAAACAACGGTGTGCATTAGTGTTGTTCATACGTCGCGTTCTAACGCACAGAATTATACCTTTTGCAAATTCCATAGATCACCTTTCCTGATGCTGATTCTCAGCTAATGAGGGTCGGTGGTAGACAGTTTAACTTTACTTTAACCATTTAACTCCTGTGATCCCATAAATGGGACAGTGACAAACAGTCTCGATTCAGATCAGAGGGCTCCTGACTGTTTACTGAACTCATGATCACAAATAGCTTATACCAGTATGTTCGATGCTTGCGATCTACCTTCCCCTCCCCTCCCCTCAATATCACAAATATAGGCTTCCAAAATCCGATTTGGACGAGTCAACAGTAGCAAAGGTGAGACTTAAAGGGTTCCAAGGCGGTACTTCCATCTTCCTCCTATTGTATGTTTGTTTTGTCTTTGTGCGTCTCTTGTTGTTTTTCTACCCATGTACATTTGCTGTTTCCTTGTGTTGCTGTTCGGGCGAGTGTTTGTTCTGTATGTGGTATTTCCTGCATGACTCATTTTTGTACTTTTATTATCACAACAGTGTTGCTTGTGCCGTGTGGTGGCCGTAAAAAGTCTCCCCGTACACGTAATCGATGTTGTTATCATTCTCTTGCAGGATATGCAAGTAACATACAGAACTCTCATTCGCCTCTTACATCATCATAAGTATGTCATGCACCTCGTGGTAGGTGTTGTGTTCACCAACAATTTGATGCATTTGGTAGCTACACTAATGTAATTGACGTGTTGATGAACACAATACAGGTGCCCCTCTATCACTTTCCAATATGAATAAAGTTAAAATACCTCGAATAGAACTAAAAGCTTTAAATATGCAATCTGTGTCGTCTGTACAAGTACCCAGAAATATTTCTAATTTCTCTTCCCTTCAACCTTTTGTTCGTTTAAAACAACTTAATCTTCAGTCGGCTTCATCTTTTCACATACCATCTCTTTCTATTAATAAATGTTTTTTCAATGGACCAAGAGTTGTACTTTCACCTTTAAAATCTGTTATCCAAAATGTTTCTTCTATTCGTAAACGGTCCTTATGCAGGCGACACAGAGTGTATCCAATTATCCAAAAGTGCTTTGCTAAGAGGTGCATATGTTGTAATAACATTTCTTGTAATTCCACTATAAAATCTACAGTTAATGGTAGAACATTTAATGTCAAGATAAACTCAGACGTTGATTGTACTACTACTAACGTTATTTATGTTTTAACTTGAAACGCGCCTAGTTGCGGTATACAGTACGTAGGACAAACAGGACGTGCTTTGAAAACTCGATTTCGTGAGCATGCATATCAGTGTCGAAATCGTAAACTAAACAATTTTTTATACCAACACTTTCGGAAATCTGGCCATTCTTTTAAAGAGGTTTTAGTACAAATTGTTGAGCATATAACATATGATAAGGAGGCGACTAGTAGCTTTAAATCGAAAGCTAGATTATATCTGAATTAAATTGGATCAAAAAATTGCAAACACCTTTTCCTTTAGGACTGAATGATAATATTTACCAGACTGGAAATATTTCAAAAGAACCAGATATAGATATTTTTTCAATTTTTTCTATTAGAAAACGCAAATCTCGATCGCATGGCATTCGCAAGAATGGTAATATTAAACGAAAATCTCGTTTGAAATTGACTCTTCTTGATCTACATACTTTACGCCTAATTTCGGGTAAACATGCCATGCTTTCTAGACTTTCCTCCTTATCTATATGCTCATTAAAAGAAATTGACGAGCAAGCCGATAAAATTATTTTTCGATCAGATCCTCTCATAGGAACGGCTAGTTTGATACAAAGCTTTACTCTACATGTTCTCAGACCGCACATCGACAAATTATCTGAACACCAAAGATTCTTCTTGAAAATTCCTTTTATTAATAAAGGTATTGATTTTATTGACCTCCAAAGTATTTTTAGAGACAAAAATGTAATTGACACTATTCCTAAATACTTTAAAAATACAGAACCACCTATCATCTGCTACAAATATAACAAACCCATCAGAAATACAATTTTCAACTATAATAAAATTGTGGCCGACCTTAATATTAATGATAATATTCCTGATAATTGAGATTGCGCCACCTCAAAATTTTGCTATTCTCCGGCTGGTCATGTGATTACTGGTAATTTTGAGATAATTAAAGATAAACGTCTACGATCTCTTTTGAATAAAGGTCCCAAATATAGAATACCATCCTTGATAGATTTTAACTCTTGTCGAGTTCAGATTGCGGAGGCTTTACAAAATTTTAGTATTAAATGGTGTCGAAGAGAACATGTTGAGTCTACTGCCCTTTCTTGTTGGAAAAAACTAATTTTTGATATAATTGATAAACGCATTTCCTTTTACAGCTCTAATAAACACCTTCTTCCACCTAAACCTAGAACTTCATTTAGACATCTTAAAAAGGGTTTACAGGATTTCCATTCAAAATACGTTTTTGTTCCTGCTGATAAGGCATCAAATAATGTGATTATTATTTGACGATTACATTATATCGATGTCTTGAAGCAGGAAATTACTAATACCAAGTCATACATTTCAGTTACCACTGACGAAAAGACCATCATTTCAGACCATGTCAAAAAGTGTGAACAATTTGGAACCGATATTAAAATTACACAACATAAACTTCCTACTATGTATTGGTTACCAAAACTACATAAAAACCATATAAAGCGCGTTTCATTGCAAATTCTAGTTCATGTACAACTACTAAATTGTCTATACTTTTGACTTCTTGTTTAACGAAGGTAAAGGAACATGTAAAATTTTACTGTGATAAGACTTATGAAAATTCTGGAATAAATCTCTTCTGGTCTATTAAGAACTCTTCAGAAGTCTTAAACAAACTTAAGAACAAAAGGTATTTTGCATCCACTGTAAGCACTTACGATTTTTCTACTCTGTACACAACTCTTCCTCATATTTTAATTAAGGATAAGCTTACTAGCTTGATCCAGAAAGTATTTGCCCGAGAAAAAACATCATTCTTGGCATGTAATGCTGAAAAAGCTTTCTTTACTGACGAGCAAATGAAATATTACACCAATTGGACTTGCTCAGAAGTTTGCGAAGCACTAACCTTTCTTTTGGATAACATATTTGTACGTTATGGGAATGCTATATACCGTCAGGTAATTGGTATTCCCATGGGTACGAATTGTGCACCACTTGTCGCAGATTTGTTTTTGTACTGCTATGAGAGAGATTTCATGTTGAGTTTGAATCCTCAATCACAAGAAGATGTTATAAAAGCCTTCAATGATACTTGTCGATATTTGGATGATATTTTTAACTTAGATAACCCTTTCTTTAATGCTCTGATTCCTACAATTTATCCTAAAGAACTCAAATTGAATAAAGCTAACCCGTCCGACAATTATGCAGCGTTTCTTGACCTAGACCTTAAAATTAATAATGGAATGATTTCTTCTAAAATATATGACAAAAGAGATGATTTTGATTTTAATATTGTAAATTTTCCTCATCTTGACGGGGATGTTCCCCGTGCTCCATCTTACGGGGTTTATATATCTCAACTTATTCGTTTTGCTAGAGCTTGTTCATCTATTGACGATTTTAACAGTCGAAATCTCATTTTAACTGAAAAACTGCTTAAACAAGGATATAGATACCATAAACTAAGAAAAACTTTCTCTAAATTTTACTATCGAAATCTCTCGCTTATTGGCAAGTACAAATGTAATCTCAAGGTACTTTTGCGACACGGTATTTCACATCCTGAATTTTATGGTGATGTGATTTACAAACTTCGTAGAATTATTGGACATACCCATTTTCTCACTTTGTTCATCAAATATATAAAACAATTCATTAAAAAGGGATATGATCCTGTATTATTACAACATACTGCATGTTTGGTTGTGAACCCTTTTACAGTTGGCAATCACGCTGGCCTCTTTGCATGTACGCCGACAAGAAAGGTTTAGTACTCTATGAAGGCGACCTCTTAAATCCAGAAATGGAAGGAGAACGTCGGATATCTGTACTATTTCATTTTTGTCGTACCCTTTATTACTTTTCTACAGTTACTCTGTTTGCAGCTCAATCATTGAGTACACTAGCGATAGGTGGATACAGTATGTTCAATTAAATGTTTTTTTGTTATACATGCACTTTACCACTGTATTTGCTGTCGCGGTTGTTGTAGATTAGTCGGAGAGGGGATACATTTATTTACACTGTTTGTCTTTTAGGATGGGGATGGAATAAGGGTGAGGTTGGGCGCCCATAAACCGGTTTAAACCCCCGGTGACTTTTGTCACTGACCGTTCCAAGGCGGTACTTCCATCTTCCTCCTATTGAATGTTTGTTTTGTCTTTGTGCGTCTCTTGTTGTTTTTCTACCCATGTACATTTGCTGTTTCCTTGTGTTGCTGTTCGGGCGAGTGTTTGTTCTGTATGTGGTATTTCCTGCATGACTCATTTTTGTACTTTTAAGTGCTGTTTGATTTCTGCCTTTGACATAATACAGGTTCCTCTGCTCATTTGACTTTTAACGCCATGAACATTCATGAAAGAAATAATGACACTATGAATATTGATTAGTTTATTTTACAGTGGCCCATGAACAAAGGAAAGTGTTACAATGACAGAAACTGTGAAATCACATCTATATTTTTTATGAGTAAACAGAGAAGACCCTGATCAGACAGCTCCTATAAGAGCCGTCTGATATGGGTCTACTCTGTTTGCAAAGACGTAGAAAGGCGTATTCGTGGAGGAAAGGGTTAATAAACTCAGGCATATGATACAACTGGCCTTGGAGATGAGAAGTTATTTTCTGTTTTCATCGCTCCAACCGGATGTTAAATATAATGTAAATATCAGCCCTGGAGACAGGTGGCAGCTTAATGCATGGTGTAGGTCGTGCTCCTCTAGGAGTTATTTACATGACTTTCACCCGGCATTAAGCAGCAACCAGCCTAAAAGTATATAAAGTATCCTCTATAAGAATACCGGTTTAGAGGGGATATAATGTATAAGACCTTTGATCAGTGTATTCTCTGTTTGCTTATGAAACGATATGAATTTGCTCCTGGAGTTTGTGGAATGGTGAATAAACAATAAACACTCCACTGATTTATATTTATTATGGCATCATGTCTTACATGAATATTCATGAGGGAAAGTAATACGTGGAAATGTGTGTATAGCCAATGCATCAGGTTTACTTGATTCGTGATAAATACTTTACAATATCGTACGGTAGACAATATTGGATTGGACCAAACAATAAATATTTCTTAGCTTAAATATATAATATTTCAATGTGACACGAACAAATCAAACACATATCTTGTTTACTTTTCAAACTTCAAATTACATCCTGCATTAAACGGGCGTCCAGTAACATGGGTATGTAAGTAACTAATCATGCAGAACATAGGTTTAAAGAGGGCCTACTCAGAAGAATTGTATTAATTCTGCCTTCAAATCAGAACGTCACGAGTAAGAATGAAAGCAGAGGCTCACACATTCACATGTTGCATTATATGTAAAAGTTTGTTATATACGGGCATGTTTGCCCGACACTATTTTCACTCTTTCGCTGAAAAGAAATATGTGTCGTCTGCTTCAATGTTCGTTTCTTTAGTTTTCTTCCATTTTCTTTCAAAAGCATTTCCATAGTAACAAACAATTTAGAACACAATGGGACTATAATTTACTCGATGTCTGATCTGGATCCAAACTGCTTGCATAGGTAATCACAGATGCGACATTGACAACGGAAGAGTTAAAGTAGATGCATTTCTGTGCCATCCTTCAATAAACATTAATCAGTAAACTTATAAACAAGTCAAACTGTATATTACCGGTCCTGCTTCGATTCAGCTGAGACCCAAGTTACGATATCTAGAATATCTCACTGTCTGTGTAACATCAAGTTACTTGCTCATGCCTATAGATATATGCTAAACAGACCACTGTATCCGTAATTGGTTTCTGTGTTCATACATTCATCCATTACTATACAGTAGAACATGTTTTAAGCGGCTACCAAAGAGAGGCATCATTATGGCTCTTTCAGGCAGGTGGCAGCTTTTTTCGGATCAAAAGTAAAGCGGAAAGCTCCTACAGGTCATTTTGGTATAACCTTTGTCCTGCATTAACCTATTCCCTCATATTGACGGCCTTTGACGACTCTGTTAAAGTCACTTTGTGAAACCATTGTCATAAATAGAGCATTTGCTCCTATAGGAGCAAATGCTCTATTTATCACATTTGTTTCAAACTACAAATTCTAAACTTTTCCTTTTCTCTAGTCAATGCTCCTTTTGAGGTAATGGGTTAAGCAACAGACTACTCTTAACGAATCCTATGTTCAATGAATGAATCGCCTCTTAGGACAGTTTCTACTGTACAAATCAAACAGCTTTAACTATCCTAGCACCTGGTATTCTCTGCAGGTAACTTCGTTTCTTTTAAATTCCCTCATGGTGTTCTCTTAAACATACGTGGCGTGTCATCCAGTTTTGATCCTGGAGCGACACAGAGTTAACCATTTACCCCGTGGATATTCCTGTCAGAAATAATGGCATTATGGATATGAATAACATTAACTGTAGCAATAGCACTACGCACATAGGCATTATTGGCTATGGCAGAAACTGTAAAGTCATAAAACGTATCTGAATTATATCATAAACAAATAGAGCAGACCCTGAGCTGGTTCTCCTCTGTTTGCAAAGGCGTAGAAAAGCGTGTTTATGGAGTAAATTCACATCTGGAACAAACATGTCTGCAAAGATTCGTACATTGCCATAAGCCGTGTGAGTCACCGTTCAACGACTTCGACGGTGAATGTGTTTATTTCGAACATCCAGTTATAACACGAATTACGCAGCACTCGCTTTGGTCTGTTTAGAACAAATGAACACATAAATATTTCCACACTCTGGCAACTCTGTCTAATGACCAGTTCAGACGATGATTAAATAAAGCACACTCGACAAATCCCCTAAACACAGCCACTGTTGTCCATATACTGGTATTTAACGAGTGTTTATTACATAAACCACACACCGTTTAGTATTCCCAGACTTGAATACAGCATGCACTGGTGATCTTATGGGTAACGATAAAAGCCATTCTTGCTTTTTTTGTTCTCCAAGGAGTGTAAACCATAAACCGGATTTGAAATTTGAAAACAAAACAAAGAAAGAACAAAAATTGCTTAATATATTCTCGTGTCACATTGGCATGCTAAAACGCAACGCAATAAATTATTTTATAACATTCATCTCTTTATATAAATGTACATACTATTTGCCTCTATCAGCTTTATTGTTGCCTTAACTTAAAGTGCGGGTGGCAATCTAACAGCTTAATATATAGGATTTGCCCACGAAGTGAATGTTTAGCCGATACAAACAATTGTAGATAATTACAAAGTCTGGCATTGATAAGTGTTATTAGTAACGTATCCGATAGCTGATACGTTTCGAGAATATAATTCATTTCTAATGGTTGCAAATTAAAACTCTGATGTTTTCTTTGTATTACATATCTACTTCTGCTATCACTTATTATGGGTTCGTTCTATACAAATGCCGTGTAACGTCATTGTAAACAGAATATCCGTCTGAGCAGGGTCTGCTATATTTGCTAATGGAAAAAAGAGTATCATGTTAACATGTTTTCATGTCTAAACCGTCCTGTATTAACACGGCATTACAAATACAAACAGCTAGTAAATGCTCATGATACCATTATTTATTACATGCATAGTTATGAGGAGTTACATGCTACCCTTATCTCCATGAATATGCATGTAAAAATGAATGACGTTATGAATAGTTATTAGAT
Organism: Azorinus chamasolen; assembly: GCA_963576725.1. Taxonomy (NCBI): domain Eukaryota; kingdom Metazoa; phylum Mollusca; class Bivalvia; order Cardiida; family Solecurtidae; genus Azorinus; species Azorinus chamasolen. The sequence continues at coordinate 53,035,397 of OY755247.1, forward strand.
AAATTGTTACAATAGCACAATCATGTACAAAGGAGATTCCCGAAACGTTCAGGAATGACACGGAAGGGATCCAGAACACCCCGAAGAAATCCCGAATCAACCCGAATCTGCATTATCCACATTCGGGAACCATTCGGGAACCGTTCGGCGTCCTAGTTGACGCCTGGTCTTAGGATATTATCGAGAACGTTTCAATTATGTTCACGCTACTAATATATGGATATTCTGGCCTGTTTCAAGAGTAATATTATTTGTTCACTGTAATGGCTCTCTAATACTACCAATGAATTCTAAAGTCTAATTCTAATTCTAGGTTTTGAAAACATGTGGTAGTATGATGAAGCATTTATAGTTGCATTAGTTTTTAGGACAGAACGTTGGACTTGGAAGATGGATTGTACTGCGACTGAATAACGACGGTAGTAATAGAGGGCCAGAATGTCTGATAATACTTCAGTATAAGTTGATATTCGAATATGATTACATGTAATTAAAAGGTAATGTTTAAGAAACACGCGGCATTGAATATGGCGGTTTTTTTTATTATGCAACATCAACTTAACGGTGTTGGTGTTGATAAATGACTAATTCGTCACACCATGATATAAGGATATTATTGTATACATGTGGAAGCTGAATGCTTGACGGGAATGTCTACGGGTATTTAATGTCAGGATGAAACCACTAAAATATAATTAGAATATGGTGTCCATATGACACGGATGGTCACCTGACGATATTGTCTCTAAATCAACCACTTTTCACTATACGTTCTATATTGAAGACAATTTCAAAGTCTCATAGCTCTGGTAAAACTGTCGACACATATGTTCCCTCATTTGATTACACCGTCACACCAACGTTATTCCGTTATGAAAGTTTGAAGCAAACCCCAATTTTAGTGTAAGAGGAGTTAGACACACTAAATGTTTACATTATAAACTAGATGTCTGAGCAAATATTCCCTTCCTTTTCAAACGACATCTCCTCTGAAACTACTGACCCGATTTTAACCAAATTTTGTCAGAAGCATCAGTGGTTAGGGGGAACGAAATGTTGTTCACATTATGACCCCCGGGCTAAAAATGGCTCCGCCCAAGGGCTTATCAGTTTGTCATAGGAAAATCTTTAAAAATCTTCTTCTCTTAAACTGTAAGGCCTAGACTTTTGAAATTTGGCATGTAGCATGATCTTATGGTCCTTTACAAAAATTGTTCAAATTATGAACCGCGTGCCAAAAATGGGCCCGCCCAAGGGCTTATCAGTTTTTCACAGGAAAATCTTTAAAAATCTTCTTCTGAAACTGTAAGGCCTAGACTTTTGATATTTTGCATGTAGCATGATCTAATGGTCCTCTACAAAGATTGTTCAAATTATGACCCCCGGGCCAAAAATGACCCCGCCCAAGGGCTTATCAGTTTTTCATATGAAAATCTTTAAAAATATTCTCCTCTGAAACTGTAAGGCCTAGACCTTTGATATTTGGTATGTAGCATGATCTAATGGTCCTCTACAAAAGTTGTTCAAATTATGACCCCGGGTCAAAAATGACCCCGCCCAAGGGCTTATCAGTTTTTCATAGGAAAATCTTTAAAAATCTTCTTCTCTGAAACTGTAAGGCCTAGACCTTTGGTATTTGGCATGTAGCATGTTCTAATGGTCCTCTACAAAGATTGTTCAAATTATGACCCTGGACTGAAAATGGCCCCACCCAAGGGCTTATCAGTTTTTCATAGGAAAATCTTTAAAAATATTTTTGTCTGAAACTGTTAGGCCTAGACCTTTGATATTTGGCATGTAGCATGATGTAATGGTTCTCTACAAAGATTGTTCAAATTATGACCCCTCGGCCAAAAATGGCCCGCCCAAGGGCTTATCAGTTTTTCATAGGAAAATCCTTAAAAATCTTCTGAAACTGTAAGGCCTAGACCTTTGATGTTTGGTATGTAACATGATCTAATGGTCCTCTACATATATGTAGCTTGGCCTGTGGTCCTCTGCCAAGAATGTTCAACTACGACCCTGGCCTATGGGCAAAACTTGGCCCTGCCTTGGGGCTTATCAGTTTTTCATGGGAAAAGTATGAAATATTATTTTTCTCTGAAACTATTAGGCTTAGACCTTTAATTAATGGCATACTGCTTTGCCTTGTAGTTCTCTACCAATGTTGTACAAATGATGACTTCTTGGTCAAAAATGGCCCCGCCCCTAGGGTTATCTCAGGTGAGCGCTTCAGGGACTCATGGCCCTCTTGGTCATATTTTCTTGTCGGGACAATAACTTTTTATTTACTGATTCAATGTATGAAAGTAGGTACTAATACCATTCAGGTGGTCATGTATATACCATGGTCAACCACACCATGGGTGGGTGAGGTGGGGAGAGTGGAGGTTTTTATTCAGTCCGGTGGGGGACTCATGTCTTGCATAGCAATAGAACATGCCCTTGTGTTTTCAGAACTGGACATCCAAGAAGACAGAGAAGAGACCATGGACTCCAACCAGGTTGTGAGCAGCCAGCAAAGCTCACCTTTAGATTTGTCTCATACTCCAAGTAGACCTTCCTCAAACCTTAACCAGCTGATAAAAACAGATGAGGCACATGATGACAAGGACCTGTCATTTAGAGGTATTAAAATTTTAATTGAACTCCACATAATGAAACTTTTTTGTGTACTTGTATCATATTTTGGAAGTAATTCATAACTGAACAGAATTTAGCCTATTGTAACGTCGCATTTGGTACTTATAGACACTTGGAATGTAATTGTCTTCTGCTCTTACATTCCAAACTAAAGTTTTTGCTTTTAACACCGTTAGAAACTTTATTTATAGTCGGGTGTTTCCACAACATATTTAACATGAGCTAAAAGCTATTTACCGAACTATGGATTGAGCACTGCAGCTATGGTCCCTCAACGTCACTTGCTTATGCACTTGAATGTGTACAGCGTGTTGCATTGATCTCTGTGACCTTGGTTAAGTTTTTGTGCGTTGATCAGTTAAGAACTAACAGTGTGCACTTATGGTCAAACATGCTGCGGGGTATCTGTGTTTTACAAACACACTTCTAGTTATTACCAGGAGGCTGGGCTTGACCAGTAATAGTTGTGGTTATCTTTACAAGTTGCAGCCGTTCTTGGTTTTTCAGAATTGCTGTGAAACAGTCAATTAAATTTATAACATAAAAAAGAATTTGTGATGCAATTTATGGTAAATTAGATGCTGTAGTCAAATGAACAATTGTAAGGTTGTCATCAGCATTTTCTTACTTGCTTTTAAGGAGTGCAAATGAGTTTTAGTTAGGAATGCTCATTTTATTAGCTCGTCTGTTTTCAAAGAAAAATACGAGCTATCGTTGTCACTCAGGCGTTGTCATTGTCGTCCGAAATCTTAACGTTAGCATAACTTCATGTTTTGCACCTCTCTGTCTGTGTGTCATGCTTGTCTGTCTGTGTGTCACGCTTGTAGGTGCAGTTGGTTGTCATAGTTTTTGTGTCACCTGCTGAGAGGCAGTGTGTCACTTATTGTGTCACCTGCCAAGAGGCAGTGTGTCACTTAGGGATCACTTTTCCGTCGTCTGTCCATCCGTCCGTCCGTCTGTCTGTCCGTCCGTCACACTTTCTTTTTTTAGCTGTCATTTCTAAACTAATCATTATAGAGCTTTCATATTTCACACATAGAACAAGCTTCATATATTGAACAAGCATGATAACAGGAAGTGTCATGCACAAGGGTCATAACTTTAGCATCAATATTTTTGGAGTTATTCCCTTTTTCATATTTTCTTGTCCGGACAATAACTCTTTTTCTACTTGTTCAATTCATTTGAAACTTCACATATGGAACAAGCATTATAAGAGGAAATATTGTGCATAAGGGTCATAACTCTAGCATCATTATATTTGGAATTATTTCCCTTTTGTCATATTGTTTTCCTTATTATTTTTACAAATACCATTCAGGTTTGTAATGTATATACCATTGTCAACTACACCATGGGTGGGTGGGTCAGTGGAGGTTTCTTTTAATCCGGTGGGGGACTCATGTATTGTATAGCAATACAAAATTAACTTGTTCCCCTTTATTCTGATTTTAGCACTCCAGCATATTAACAGTTTTTGTGTCAGCTGCGAGCAGGTGACACATGTGTTCCTCCGAACACTCTTGTTTCATTGTCAAGCACCGCCTTTCTACAGACACACTTTATTTACAACCTTCATATTTAGATCATCTGGCATGTAGTGCCAATGTGAGCTATTTTAATTGTCCTGTGTCCGTCGTCAACAATTTCTTTTTCTTCGACATCTCCTCCTAAACTGCTTTTTAGCTTACCTGAGCCAAAGGCTCGGGATGAGCAATTGTGACAGCGATCCATCCGTCGTCCGTCCACATTTTCAAACATCTCCTCTGAAACTGCTGACCCAATTTTAACCAATTTTTGTCAGAAGCATCAGTGGCTTGGGGGAACGAAATGTTGATCACAATATGACCCCCGGGCCAAAAATGGCCCCGCCCAAGGGCTTATCAGTTTTACATGGGAAAATCTTTAAAAATCTTCTTCTCTGAAACGGATAGGCCTTGACCTCTGAATCTACAGGGTTTTCAGCTTTCATCTTTGGCACATAACATCATCCGTAGGTCCTCTACAACAGTTATATAAATTATGTCCCTGGGGTCAAAATTGGCTCCGCCCCAGGGGTGCATTGTTTTCTATAGAAACATAAAGTGAAAACTTCGAAAATCTTCTCCTCTGAAATTAGAAGTTTCTCAGCTTTCATATTTGGCACATAACATCATGTTCAAGTCCTCTGCAGAAGGTATATAAATTTTGCCCCTGGGGTCAAAATTGGCCCTGCCCCAGGGGTGGCCAGTTTTCAATAGAAACATATAGGAAAAACTTTGAAAATCATCTCCTCTGAAACAGGAAGGTTCTCAACTTTCATATTTGGCACATAGCATCCTGTTCAGGTCCTCTACAAAAGTTATATAAATTATGCCCCTGTGATCAAAATTGGCTACACCCCGGGTGTGGATAGTTTCTAGCAAATTTATAGCAGGCTGTGCTTTTAAGCATCTTATCTTTGCTGGTCAGTTTATTGGAGAGGTCATAAGGTCAAGCATTGGAGAGGGAATAACCAGTGGCTATTTTTAATATACCTGTATTGCTGGTGTGTAAATGATCAAGCTAGTGATGATAGTGGGTCTGTCTAATATGTGGTCTTAACCCTTTCCCTGTTCTATGTTTATTATTAATTTGAATGCTTACTGCATATTCATGAACAAAATAGTTAAAATTAAGTATTGAAGGTGGAACATTGTAGCCATTTTAGAAGTTAAGAAACAAATATATCAAATTCCATCAGCAAACAGAAAATACCCTGATCAGATGTCTCCTATAGGAGCCATCTGATCTGGGTCTACTCTGTTTGCAAATGCATGAAAAGGGGTTTATATGAGCGAATGGGTTAACAACGTCATTATCTCAACGCCTTTCCCCCTAGGGGTGCCTTGTTTTATGTAGAAACATATTGTAAAAACTTTGAAAATCTTCTCCTGACACTGGAAAGTTCTCATCTGTCATATTTGGCACATAAGCATCATATTGAAGTCCTCTATAAAACTTAAATGAATTATGCCCCTGGGGTCAAATTTTAAATGAGGCCCCACCACAGGAGTGGCCAGTTTTCTACAGAAACATAGTGAGAATTTTGCAAATCTTCTCCTCTGATTGTCTGGTGAGCGATGTCAGGGTCATCATGGCCCTTTTGTTTTCAAAATGTTTTAATCTAGCTGAACAAGCACCAAATCATATTTTAACAACTAACCTTGACCTTTGACCTAATTTTAATGTATTGTTCACTGTTCTTCAAAAACAGACGAGCGTTGACACCTGCATGCGGTGCTCTTGTTTACATTGTTACCATGACTGTTGACCTACTTAATGATACCTTGACATGTTAGCTACTTTTGCAAGTAAGCATGTACATTACCAAACATGCTGCTGGCTGGTGGCATTTGTGTTTCACAAACACACTTTGCTTGTTTTCTCTTTTTTTTCAGAAAGAAAATCATAGAAAAAAGATGCCTGAAATAGTAAGACTATCAGTGGACCAAAGCAGACTCCTGAAATCCCTTTTTAAAACGAATTTGGATATGTGCAGAGAACTGAGACGTGAGGATTGTGAAAAAGTGATAAAAAAGTGACTAAAATAAAAAACACCGTTCATAATAGGATTGTCAAAGAAAAGAGGAAGTTAGAAAGCATGTACTAATTATGTCTTCCCCCATATTTACGTGGGTGAGACATATTGTTTTGGTCAGAGTTGTTTTGTCTGTGTGTCCGTCTGTCCGCCCTTCTGTCACACATTTTGTCTGGAAGGTAACTCCAATTCTGCTAATGCTACTCAAAATGAAATTTCATAGATTGAAAGAGCTAGATGAGAGGAAGTGCCATGCACAAGAGCCATAACTCTGGCATCAATATTTTTGGAGTTAAATAACTCCAGTTCTGCTGAGCTAGTGAAATGAAATTGCATTTACAGTAGAATCCCTCTAATGCGACTACTTAATGGATAAACATAGCTGTCTTTATAAGCTGGTGGCTGCTTATTGCAGGACGAAAGTAATGCAGAATGCTCCTATAGGAGCTTTCTGCATAACTTTCATTCTGCATTAAGCTACCGCCTGCCTCTGGCACCCAGAATTATACCCCTTTTTGGTGGTCGTATTGGAGGGGTTTTACTGTATATGGAAATAATTTGATGAGAGGAAGTGCCATGCACAAGAGGGCCATAGCTCTGGTTTGATATTTTGTAGTTATTATCCTTGGCACAAAGTGCTAAGATGAGCTATTGTGATTACCCTGTGTCCGTCGTGCGTCTTCCGTGGTCAGTCGTCACCTTTTTTCTTAAAATGACATCTCCTAAACTACAGGCTGGATTTTACCAAACTTGGCAGGAATGTTCCTTGGTTCAATCTCTTCTAAAGTTGTTCAAAGAATTTGACTCCATGCCATGGCAACCAATGTCCCAAAAAAGAATAAAAACTTTAAAAATCTTCTTGTCAAAAACTGTAAGGCCTAGGGCTACCAAATTTGAACCATCATCGGGTAGACCTTTACCAAGATTGTTCAAAGTTTGTCTCTGGGGTCAAAATTGCCCCCATTCCTTAGGGGTTTGTCACATTTTCTTATAGGAAAATATTTAAAATCTTCTCTGAAACTGTAAGGCATAAACCTTTAATATTTAAGGTTTAAAGCATTATCTAATGGTCCTCTAAACAATTGTTCAAATTATGACCGCCGGGCCAAAAATGGCCCCGCCCTGGGGCTTAACAGTTTTGCAAAGGAAAATCTTTAAAAATCTTTTTGTCAAAAAACACATGTTCCAGGGCGTATGTATTTGGTGTATAGATTAACTTAGTATACCTTTATAAAGTTTGCTAATATCATAATTCTGAGGTTAAAATTGGCTCTGCCCTGTAGGTTATACTTTGAAATATACTTATTCACATCAGAAACTACAGTTTAGAGTTTTCCCCTTATTAGCCATTTACTCACTCCAGCTGCAGTGGAACCGTTATGTCATTATAGGAGATGTCATCACCCCAGTACAGTAGAAATTGTGTTTGGAGAAATAAGTAACAAACATTCATTTTAGACTGAGAAAAATAGATGGTAAATTATTTTATTGTTGTTTTAGCTTTCTGTAAAAGTTACAGATGCTTTAGAAAACTAAAACAACTTTCAAAAATAAAAAGTTACATATGCTTTTGGACCTTGCAGTGGTTCTGGTGCTGAATTGTCACAGGGAATGTTTTTGTTTATTTGCCAAGAACTAATAGGAAGGCAGGTCGATGGTTTTGATACCATGCACTGCTTTGTAGTGAATGAGATTAGCCAAAATCAGCTTCCTGAAATCATCATGCCATCTCATAATTCATAGGCGCTATTCAGTTTCGCAGTGCTATAAAACCCAACTCACTCACTCGCTCACATATGCTTTAAGTCGGAATCCAAACTGTGTGCTAATTTCAGTCAAGTCATGCTCAGCAGTGATAAGGTTACCACTCATTTCTGTCGTCTATTAGAAATGTTGTCTGCTGAAAAACTAACATTGTCAATATATAACAATAACTCGATAATATGAGCGATATAGTTGGGCAATAGCCCTCATTTTCATAGAACATGTTTAAAACTCTTCTCTGAAACTGTCAGGCCTACTAGACCTTTGATATTTGGAATGAAGAATCATTTAATGGTTCTTTTCCAAGATTGTTCAAATTATGACACCTTCGCAAAAAAATGGCCCACCCCAGATAACATAGGTTTGTAATCTATTATTGTAATGATAAATCTGTTGTAATCAGGTGAGCGATTAAGGGCCATCATGACCCTCTTGTTCTTATTTTCTTGTTGGACTTCATTTACATGTTTCTATCTAGAGTTTTGCATCACGGAATCCGAGATGTGGTTTACTTTATACTGCTGAATTGTGATTGACACTCAGCTTAAAGAAATTATGTGAAACATTGCAAAATATTCAAAGGGCATTCCAAGCTATTTCGCAATGTGTGAGTATGTGTTGGGTGGTGTTGGTGGAGGAGGTGTGGGAGAGACATATGTTTTAATAAAAAAAACACCTCTAGTTCAATCAGCGTGTGTGACACTTGGTTACCGATGTTCTTCAAATGTGATTTTGATGGAAGTTTTAATCCCTACTAGGCCATCACCAAGGAACTATAGGAATGCAGTTTCCATCCTTGAGGCCATCTTAAAGTCCATGTCATAAATGAAGGGATTTTAAATATGACATGCAAATTCCAATGCCACACTGGTTGTCCAATGACCAAATTTTGTTTTCTATAAATACTGCATAGTAATGCTATTATTGTTTGTTTCAAAGGTATATTTTGTACTTATTCACCTATGAATCACCTTTAGTGATAGTTGTACAGTTACAGCTATCAATAATTAACAGGAGATTGTTTGTTTTTAGTTACGTACAGCCTGTGTTTATGAATACTGAAGTGTTTGTTCTTTACACATTATAAGGGTTAACTGAAGGAAAATTTATGTTAATTTAGGAATAGGCAAATTCCTGGTATTTTGTGTTAGCTTTGAAATAGGCATTTTTAGCTCACCAGAGCACAGAGTGCTCAGGGTGAGCTTTTGTGATTGCCTGATGTCCGTCGTCGTGCGTCGTCCCGCGACAACAATTTGAACCTTTAAAAATCTTCTCCTCTGAATCTACAGGGTTCTCAGCTTTCATCTTTGGCACATAGCATCATCTGTAGGTCCTCTACAAAAGTATAAATATAAATATAAATTATGCCCCTGGAGTCAAAATTGGCCCCACCCTGGGGGTGTCAATTTTTCAATAGAAACATATAGTGAAAACTTTGAAAATCTTCTCCTCTGATTCTGGAAGGTTCTCAACTTTCACATTTGGCATATAGCATCATATTCACATTCTCTACAAAAGTTATATAAATTATACCCCTGGGGTCAAAATCGGCCCCGTCCCAGGGGTGGCCAGTTTTTTTAAGCAGACTGTTAAGTTTTCTTTAGCACTAGCAGAGTGTTGGGCTTTAAAAATCTACTTGTCAAAAACTACAAGTCCCAGAGCTTAGATATTTGGTGTATAGATTTATCTTTATAAATTTTGTAAATATCATAGTTCTGAGGTTACATTTGGCCCTGCCCTGCCCTGTGGGTTATACTTTATAATAGAATTCTACAGTCTAAGGGTTTCCCTCTATCTTGGACTGCAGATAGCCTGGGTTAGTATTATGCAATTACTGGAGAGGCCAAGTTCCTGTTCACTGTTATGTTGTCTGCTTCAGAATTATTGTATGTTCACACTGTTTTAACCCATTCCCTCATAGGCTATTTTTAGATCTTACCTCTTTCAATAAATCTACCTAAAATGAGCATTAATTAGAGAAAAGGAAAATTTCAGAATTGTGTAAATTTGAAACCATTGTGATAAATAGAGCATTTGCTCCTATGGGGCAAATGCTCTATTTATCACAATGGTTTCGTACAATGACTATTACAGAGGCATACAAAGGTACATTTATGGAATAAAGGGTTAGTGCATATCAACCTTACAATTAACTCTCTTGTACAAACCACATATGAAGTTCACATATGCACCAGATCGGAATCCAAACTGTGTGCAAATTAAAAATCACCTCTTAAACTGGAATTTCTCAGCTTTCATATTGGCACATAGCATCATCTTGAGGTCCTCTACAAAAAATATATGATTTATGCCCATGGGTTCAAATGAAGCCCTGCCCCAGGGGTGGTAAGTATTCTATAGAAACATAGTGAAAACTTTGAAAATCTTCTCCTCTGATTGTCTGGTGAGCGATATCAGGGCCATCATGGCCCTCTTGTTTATTATATTCTTCAGCCTTCTTAATATAATGAATATTTGAATATTTTGAGATGATGTAATGTTAGTATTTCATGAACATTTTGAAACTGGAGAATTTTGACCCAAAGATTTAAAAGTTAAAAAAACTGGGTATACTGATCAATGGACGCCTTCAGAAGCCCTCTGATCTGGGTCTACACTATTTGCAAAGAACCTTGTATTCACACAGTAAGGGTTAAATACAGCATATAACTATGTATTTTTGTGCCATCTGTTGTAAGCAAAGGCGACACTAAGTGTTTACTTTTCTGTCATCTGTCTGTACCTCTGTCTGACCATCCATCCATCTTTCCATCTGTATGTCACGCTTTTTTCGTCATGCTTGTTTTTAGATATAACTCTTCGACAGCAGGTGACACATGTGTTCCAAAGAACACCCTTCTTTGATTGGTCATAGCTTTGATTGTACCCTCATAAAATGTTTTTCCTGACTGTTATAACAAAAAGTTCAGGATTTGATCATATGTCAGGTTCCAAACTGACTGACATTTGGAATTTCAGTTTAAACAAGTATTTAACCATTTACATGCTTAGCATGACATGGATAACATTTGCAAACAGTTTGGATCCAGATTAGACAACAAATAATTCTTGAGTCCGAGCAGTCACTTGCAATGAGTTGTTTTCCTTAACTCTTTGCATGCTAGCAGTGAAACTGTGATTATCTTTGCAAACAGTTTGGATCCAGATGAGACCCCACATTACGTGACGTCTCAGACATCTGTATCCAAACTGTTTGACACTATAATCCTATTTTAAAACTTAGACAACAATTGTTGTTGCAGATGACAGTATTACTTAACATGCAACGAGTTTGAAATAGGGCATAACTCCAAGAGGTATCGAGTTGTTATTCAGACATCAGTATGAAGCTGGCAATTGAGCATGATAAGAGTTAACTCATTGAACCCTAGTGCTGCATATATGTGTCATTAAAAACAATGTTCCTGTGAAGAGTATACTTGTCCTTTGCATACAATGTTGACCCAGAACAGAGGGGTCTTAAAGGAGCCGTCTGATCGGGGTCTACACTGTTTGTCATTTGCAGTAAATTGTTAAAAAAATCTAAATAGTTAAAAATAGACTAGATTTTTTACTTGAAACTTCAGGGACAATGAGTTAAAGAAATATTTTTAAAAATAATTTACATGCAGCTTTTGTTTTATCTTTATATGTTTCAGTTGATTTTTATGGGAAAATTTATAAGTCTGGTGGTATGTAAGGAAATAAATGGTTGGAATTTCCACGATTCGTTTTGTGTCTTCTTTTTTGGAACAGTTGCCAGGCCCAACAAGGTGACCAAAGGCACCCTCATTGAGAATGATATTAAATATGACACAAGTGGTGACTTCAAAAAGCTTCTAATTACAGCAGCACAGGTCTCGTGTCAATGTTGTATCCAACTACATTGTTGTAGAAATACAATCAAACCAGTAGTCAGCCACCATTTAGTGAAGAAGTCAATGGAATATCTAAAGATAGTTTACCTGTTTAACCCATTTTATGCTAATTTTATAAGGATTCCTCCTTTGAAAACGACAAGTTTATGCTGATTTTAGGAATAAAGTTAAACAAACAGTGCAGACCCTGATAAGGGTTTGCCCTGTTTGCAGAAAGTACATTTCCAGCATAGAAAGCGTTAATGCAGGTTTTGAGTATTACATTAATGTGTTAGATTGCTTATTGCAGAATGGAGTGTTTTTATCCCCCCCCCCCCGGAATCAAAACGGATGGGTCAAGCATGCTGCGGGACGAACCTTTCTAGTTTGACTTCTGTATGTTTACGAGGTACAGAGGGAACACACTCCGAATTCAATGATTATTTGATAGTAAAACCTGTCTTAAGTGAACATGCTGTGAGGAAGCATGCAATAAATGCTGCCAACATCAATGACTGGTTACAACTTAATGCATGTTGGAATTTTTCAGAATGTTACTGCATGTATACTAGTCTACTATGAGTGTATTAAGCAGCCACCTGTCTTGGAAGCTTCTTGAACCTTCTATTTAATGATCACTTAACACAGGTTCTATTATTATACATTGGGAATAAGTTTTCCCGAAATAAGGTGCCCTCCTTTTGGGGCATTGTCACGTAATGCTAAACTTTTATCTTGCTTTAAGCTGTCGCGTATTCAGCAGCATCATTAAATATTCATCTGAGGTGTTTGTTCAGAAAGGACAAAGGAGTCATACTGCGCTTATATGCGGCGGAAATAGTTAAACATTTGGAAGCAAACCTTAATATTGTTTTACCTTAATATGTATTAAAATGTAATGTAGTATATAAAAGGCTAAATCAATATTCATCGAAAAGCAATATTCGTTAAAAGATTGGAACCAATTATCTAGAATTTGATGGAAAGTGTATTCCCATGCGTAAACGCGGGGATAAAATTGAGACCAAAACGTATTTTTTAAATACAGGTACATAATACAGACAGAGGCAAAGGTTTACGGCTGTACTATTTGACAGAAGCAGATCAGACAGTACACAAAAGATAATGTACTGTTCATGGTTAGAACAATCTTCCAACGAAAAAAAAGAATGTAAAAAGTAGCACTAAAATTTTATTTAACGGTGTTTTCTTCCATCCAAAACGAAACGAAGAAAACCAGTACAGCAAAACCTCTCTATTACGGTCACTGAATGTATTTGGTATTTAGTTCAGGCGGTTGCTTAAAACAATATGAATGTAAAACAAAACGCTTCTAAAGGAAGTTTAGACCTGCCAGTAATTAATGTAATTTGGTGGCCGTAACAGAGAGGTTTTACTGTAGTAGCACGTTACATTGACACATAGATAATACATTCAAACAAGAGTTGATGTACGCTTTATGTTTAGAACAATGTTCCAACGAAACGAAAAAGAGGAATAACGTAAAGAATAGCACGAATAGGTTTAATTAAAGGTGTTTTCTTCCATCGAAACGAAACGAAGAAAACCAAGAGTAGCACATTATATTAGACACAGATACACATTCAAAAACTTAAACAACGAAAACCAGTATTCAGTCAAACCGTTATTAAGCGACCACTGAATAATGTAGCCTGTTGACAAAGTGACATATTAGTCCTTATCCTGCCGGTCGCGACTTGACTAGTATTTGCAAACAGTTTGGATCTAGACCAGGCGCCGCGTAACTGTGTGTCTGATCTGGATCTAAACTTTTTGACACTCAATTTTAAAATGCATAAATCCTAATTGTACCAGCAGAGGATAAGTACGGCGGGATAAGAGTTAATGCGATACAAACGCACATATTGTAGCTTTCTAAACTATATTTTGTGAAAAGTCATTTAGTACTTTAAATCATTCTATCTGATTTAACTTTCTGCTTGCGATCAAACTGTCGTCTGTGTCTCATCTGGATCTCACTCATCTGGATCCAAAAAGTTTGCAACACTTATGAATTCGCCCATAGTGTGCAAAAGGTTAAATTACAAATGCAGACGGTCGAATTACAAATACAGTAATTTTAATTACGGTTATACTTACGTGTTTTTAAGGCACATGTTGCATAGAAATCTTATTACTGTATGTATAATATATGATCGCTAATGACACAATGACATTTTACAAAGCCAACAAGTGTTTTTAATTTTTTTCTTTAATATCTTTATTCACATGATCGCAAATGACACCATAATAACATACAAAGGCAACATACAAGTTGTTTTTTTTTAAATTTCTTTATTCATTTCATCTTTATTTAATTTTCGTCCGTATATTTTCAAGATACAAATACATATTTGCATTCAAAGGATATATTTGAAATGCATTCGGACTAACTAAAGCATGGAATATCATGCACAATTATCATCTGATCAGGGTCTGTATATTTGACATCACACGCAGGTCAACTTCTTTACCAAAAGTATCAAAGTGTCTTGTAAATATTTCTTGGATCTGCTCTTGTCGGATTTAAGCATAATACTCATGTCATCTTTGAATCATTTTAAACTGGATATCGCACTAACTTCAACGTTAATTATATTAGAATATGGTCTGCTTCAATGAACGTTTTAATGACGGCAAACTCAAATTAAATAGGACGTGCATGTTGATTTTATCCATTCCCTTTATGTTTTCTAAACGCAAAGACGGTATGGATGACATATTTAAAGACGAAATGAAAATGCCAATAATTATGTACAACTTTCAAATCTGTTTTGGCGTTTGGATTTACACATGTTATGAGATGAATGTGTCTATGCCTGACCTTGGCACGTTTGTACCGAGGTAAAAAGTGCATTTGTTCAAACCTTTACCGACATACGTAGGTAAGTTCTGTGATATTTGGAGCACTAGATACAGACGGAGCGAGGTAAGTTTCAACCGGCATATTGGATGAATTAAATAGCATGGTTACGTACAAAGTACTAGCGTATGTCCTTGTAATTCAGCATATTTCGGACATATATATTCTTAATTAGAATGACAAGAACTATTTTCCCCAATTGTTGGTATTCAACATTAAATAACTGGCTCTCTCATTGAAAATAATCAGACAGCAACTAAATAAATTCAAAACATCCACGTGATTCAAGTTAATGATTGTAGGCACGGTTTAACCAAGATGCAAAGCGTACTATAATTACAAAACAAACGGAAACGTCCCTGGGGACAATAGAGCGATAGAAACGGCAATAATAAGGACATGTAAATATGGAAAAATAGTAAAACAGGGAGAGCCACATACGAAATGACACCGCACCAAACACCATCAAACAAGAAACGGTATAGCCACAAGACAAACATAACAGGACGCAAATCAAGACGAAAAACATTAAACATATTAAACAACAAAGTTGACCATATGCTGAAAGCAGGAGTACCACAGGCTGAATGCAGGAGTAGCAGGCTGACCATAGGCTGAAAGCAGGAGTATGTAAAGTCACTAGATCTATTGGAAAACAATCGTTATCAAACGATTCATCCACTTTTTAATGGATTAAAATCTAATACTGTTGCAGGTTGGAGTTTTTTTTCGATTTGAACGCCTTGGGTCTAATTGTAACAGAATGCACCGTTTTAATATGCCATTTCGTTAGTTCGAATATTAAATTCTCACATAACTTCCCTTATCTCCGGGTTAGAACAACGGGTTAAGATTCTTTTATCAGTAACACGTGTAAGAACACTTTAGAATATGTATGACGTCATACGTCAAATATGACGTCAAACTGGGGGAAAACCGATGTTTGCATGTCATTAAAAGGGCAAAAATAGATCTAGACATAGATCTATAGACACAGACATAGACAAATTTTATTTTCCCTCGGATACAGCAAACAATACAACATAAGCCCTGTAGGGTTTTTATTCCGACAAAACAAAAGTAAATCAACAGTTAACAAGTAAAAACCAAATATAAACAAGCTTGCAAAATTAAGACTACACATAAAACAAGCACAGTTGCAAGCATTTACTAAAAAGCGCACGAACCACGGCTTGTGGTATTTAGACAAGCGTCACAGAAAAAATAAGAAGACATACATACAAAGCAGATCTAGAACACATTTATACAAAGCAGATCATAATGTTAAACTATACCAATCTTGCTAAATAACATGGTAGTAAAAAAGCAATTAAAAATGATAAAGCAGTCAAAATAAAACACAACGTAAAGCAAACTAAAATAATTTAGGTTGAACAGTGCGAGCATGCACACATGGGGCGGTCCCAGGCCTGCAACATTCTCCTGAACTTATATATATATACACTGTTTGGTTATGTAAGAAACATAATCTGATGTTCGTTGTTTTTTAAGATCACATGTTCCTAAACTCACCAAGACAATGCTATTTAGCTCGCCAAAGGCTCGCTTAATAACATTTTCTAAGACTCGTTTAGGAACATGTGATCTTAAAAGAAAAATCGCAACAGATCCTCTACCTCTGTGAATACTGTCGCAAATAAAACTGAATCCAACTTTCAATGATGACGCTACTTCAAACAGTTTTGTTATAAAACCTCGTTCAGTTAGTAATGTATTGTCTCTTAATTAATATTCAGTACCACACTATGACGGTAGTGTGCATAGCCATATAAGGAAATATCTTCATCAATATTCAAAACCTCGTTATTACTGTACGGAACCAAATGTCTAAAAAGTAGAAATAACAACATAATCAAGTGATAACCAGAACTATTAGCCGTTTCCGTGATGTTTGATGAAAAACCGCTTCGCATACGTCTAGAAAGCTGGGTACTCGGTATGAATGTACAGATACATATACCTCGTTCTGTAACATAGACCAACATGTGTGTGTGTGTGTGTGTGTGTGTGTGTGTGTGTGTGTGTGTGTGTGTGCGTGCGTGCGTGCGTGCGTGCGTGCGTGCATGTGTGTATAGAAATCAGCGATTCTTAATTGATTACAGACTTGTTAGCAAGTATGTCATTTCTCAGAATTTACGAGATAGAAAATTAGCGTCTTATTTGCTAAAATCACATATTTCCCACAAAAATGACAACACTGACAGACGTTCTAATTACCAACTCTGTAATTACGAAAACCGAGCCTGGGGTATTTCATAGCTCAAACAGTACGAGGAAATGCCATTTTTACTCTAGGGACACTGTCTGAAACATTCTAATTGGATTTTAACTCTTGAATTAATCTCCTATAATTGATGAGTGGGGTATTATCCTCATGTGTATTACTTTATGGCCATTTAAATCTTTGATGCCAAATAAATTTCGTCTGGAAACTGTGTCGTCTTCAATTAATCTCAGAGTGGTATTTCGTTGAATATCCTCTTTAAAACATAAGTGGGGCGTCAACACATTTTGGATCCCGATACGACGCCAAGTACATCTGTCGTTTGATTTAATTTTTTAATGACAGCCATATTGTCCTCTCTATTCGCTCTTGTTCTGTTATTTTTAGATTTTGTTAAAATAATCGAAAACAGAATGTAGCGGTTTATAATAATTCCAAAATTTTCATCCGACAAATATTGATAAATATATCGAAAGAAGAAACTTACGTACATTATAATGTCTGACCTTTCGTCCCTAGGCCTAGTCATGCCTAAAACCGGAAATCATAAGTCTGCTGTCAAATGTAAACAGTGGCGATACTATTTGAGTCACACAGAGTGAGTGAAATTAGTGCCAAACGAGATAGCATTGTACCGAAAAGCACGGAAAAACCTGACATGATGAAAATAACAATTCACTTGGCTGCGCATATTACCCTGTTCACTGGCTGCAAAACTGGCTCTTTCCAAGTAATTATCAAGTCAATAAAAAATCAATCCAATTTCTGTAGTTGATCATAAATTTTACGCGCGTATTAAATAAAACAAATCCGTGTTAAACGAATAGAATGTGCTTCGTTTTACACTAATCAGTTTGAGAGATTTTAAACTACATTTCTATTAAGTTATGTTATACAAATTTTATGAAGACGTCGATTCGTAGTAGCCCAGTGTAATATAACATCTAACCTAATCAGATATCATATACAGATCTGAAGGGTAATAATTTCGGTATGTACATGGCAATTTGTCTGGGTATATGGCGTGGTATGACAGGTGTGGATGATGCACTTGCTTCGGTTACGTCTAAGAAAATACTCCATCCACACCGGTCACACCAGGCCATATACCCTGTCGTGTAACTAATAATATGCATTCGGTACAAGGGACAATGGACAGTTATACGAAGGTTGTGTGTGTGCATATATATTTGGGAGAGCACTTCATTTAAGGGATTGCTGTGGACTTCCGTTTGGCATCTTCTGTCTGACTTCTGTTCTATACGTGATAGTAAATGCTGTATGGTATTCTTATGTTAACCTTTTCCCCGTGAAACATCCACTAACCGCTGGTGTCTTTTAAGACTTATAACGTTCGATCAAGCATTTGAAATCAAAATATTGACATTGAGTTTTAAAGAGTTTTTATCCTGATGAGACACCGGTTCAATTCAATTCAAATTTATTATTTTATGTCATTATATATATACAAGATGATCGGCGTTTCATGTGAAACAAAGCTGATTCCAAATGCAAGCAAGGGAGACAATTTATGACTTTAACTAAATGCCGTCAGATCCTGGAAAGTAGATTGTTGTAATGTTATATCAGAAGGAATACGCGCTGATGCACTTACGCATGAACATTCTGCATTATGATGTTGTGTGTGTCTGCCATTTGGTAATCGAGATGGAGTTCTGTCTGATGTATTCAGAACTGTTGTAAACTAATACGATACAGATGATACGGGACTTTCTCTGATAAGTCCATATTGTCACTCGCTGATAAGCAAAATGATGTTTTGATACAACTGTCCAGATAATGCAGACATTGTTGACGGTGTGTTCAATGATACAAGAAAATGCAACACTATTTGGACATTTTTCGACGAATGTTCCTTTTTAGATATAGTAGATACTGTCTTAACCCATTCCCTCATAGGCTAGTTTTAGATACAACCTCTTTGAATGAATCTACCGAAAAGGGCCATTAACTGGAGAAAAGGAAACTTTAAGATTTTTTAGCTTGAAACCGTGGTGATAAATAGAACATGCGCTCCTATCAGAGCAAATGCTCTATTTATCACAATGGTTTCACAAAACGACTTTTACAGAGTCGTCATAAGTCGTCAATATGAGGGAATGGGTTAAACGGTCATTGGGAACATGTCTAAATAGTGTATTTAAGACATTGCAGTAGATTAAGGCAGATCGAAAGTAATACAGAAAGCTCCCAGCATTACTTCTGACCCGCATTTAGCAAACATATGTTTTAAGACACAATGGTCAATAAATGAACAGTCGCTGCTAAGATTAAGATAGGTTCTACAAACAGTTTCAAATGTCACACTTATAATACAGTAATGTGTCACAATTATAATATACATGTAGTTATATGTCACAATTAAAATATAGTATGTCACGACGAAACGTTATTAACTATTTCTTTTATATCAAATAATGATGATTCAAATGTCAGTACCAATAAAACGAAAAGCTATCTACATTGATATAATTTAGCGATTTTCTGCTATTTTGTTGAGGAATATGGGTCCATGCTTATAAAACTTATAGTTGAGTCTGAGTTCGTTCTTAAGTTTTTGATTGGTCAGATTTGAGCCAAAGGTCAATCAAAAGCTTGATAACTCAAATCTGACCAATCAAATCTGACCAATCAAAAGCTTGTCTAATAATGAGAACGAATTCATAAGCATGGACCATGATCTCGTCCACCAGCGTCATGCCGGCGATTATAGTTTGTTTCCCAACATCAATAATATTACAACTTACCCCGCAGTTTAAACTTAAAGTCAGCTCAAATTGAGTTATGTTGCAGTTTTGAACTAATTCGATTATTCGAATCAAAGTTTGCTATTGCCGAAGTGTCAAACAAGCTGGCTCCTGATGAGTCGCAGAATTATTGGTCGTCTAATCTGGATCCATCTTGTTTGAATCTGCGAGTTATGTCGCGAAAATAGTGATGAGGATTCACTGTAAAATGAAAGGAGGGATAAACTTTTATATGCTATAATTATGCATAAAACAAATGTTTTCAAATCATGGCAACTTCATCTCGTGTTTATAAAACAATGTTAAATATCTTATATACGCACATGTATATTGAGTATTTAATTATCATATACGTACTCATAGTAACGATGATGATGTTGCTGATGAAGATGACTGAAGTGGCCAGTGAGTGAATAGTCTCCGCCCGTAACAGGATCCAGTGTATCACAATGCAGTGAATGGTTCCACGCTTATCACTTATTATGTATAATGCGTAAGGCTTGTACGTTTTAGTTGCTAGTAAATAGACGTAGTAAACTGATTCCATTATCACTTTAAGGGTCTGATACTCAACTCGTATGAACTGTACAAACATTACAACAACAATAATGATGATGATGATAATAATAATAATCGACAATTCTTTATTTTAAGCATGTAAAATATATCTTATTATACTGCAAAGTAAAATCCTCGATTTCGATTGGTCAATTAGCCATGTATAATAGCCGTGTATCCCTCTTAATTCTGATGTATATACGGAGTCATGAGCAACAATGGAATTTTCCCTGTCGAGGGCCTCGCTTCAATGCTACAACAAACTAAAAATGGCCGACTAGCTTCACTTCGTCTATTCGATCCAAACAACCGCTCTCAAACGAAATAACAAGAGTTTGGGGCGGAACAAAGTTATCCATTGAGAAACATTTTTGTTATGGTTATTGTATAACAATGTAGCCTAAAAAACCCGATACGTGGCGAAGGTCTTATTCTGTTCTGATGCTGCAAATGTTGTCAAATGCTTGTGCACGTACCGATTAGCCCCCAAACCCCCGCTTTTACAAGAACAAACCACACCCAATTCGATTCAGATTTTATTTATGCACATGCACAGTACACGTACCTGTAAATTGCAGTATAACCGCTCCTTCCAACGCCCATTTGTTTGAATATTATAAAACCGACATTTTGACGTCATCCAAATGACGTCGGAATTGCGCCAATTATGTTTAAACGTTCTCATGCTAAAAAATAAGTGTCTGCTTAAACGCTAAAAGTTTTACTAACGTCTGATTCTTTCAATCCTTTGAGAAACTAATGCTCTTGAAAGATCCCTTACTATCCACAATTGTAATGAGCTGGTTATTATACAGATATTACAAGCCCTTACCTTACAGTATGAGGCACCCGAGGGGAAGCAAAACGACGCCTACATTAACAACGATAATTAACTGCTACAAAAATTAAACTTTGCAGTATTAATAAAATCGTTATACAGATCATTGGCGGGATATCTGACTTTTTATTCCCTGCTGGGGAAAATACATGTAGCCCTCGCCTAACGGCTCGGGCAACATGAATTTCCTCAGCAGGATACAAAAAGTCAGATACCCCGCCAATGATCTGTATAACTAATAATATATACTGAAATATTATAGCTAATATAAGGATAAATATAAATGCATAAACCCTTTTTCGTGCCATGTTAAATATTCATGTCACAGGTATGAGATACGATTTTATTCAAATATCAACTCACGGCTATTTGTCAGAATATCGGTGCAGTTAATTAACTTTTACTCCACGAATATTCATTTAAGCAAACACGGACATCATGGATAGCTGATTTTAGTGGTATATGAACACACAATGTGTTGGTCATGGTAAACACTGTATAGTATCATAATCAAACAAAGCAAATCCGGATACGACTGTTCATACAGAAACAACTTGATCGGTGTCTACTCTGCAGAGGCGGGCAAAGATGTTTCAATCCGATAAAGGTTTGTATGTGTTAACATGCGTTTGGGAATATGTAATGGTACAAACTTACAAAGGAGTTTACAGATGTATTTTTATCCGGTAATGTAAAGCTAATATATTCACTGAATGGTGATTATATCTATTTCATGCCCAAAAATAGTGGAAACATCTGATCCCAATGCTTTTCCAGAGCTATGTTTTCTACCAGATAAGGGTTTTTTTTGTAATCTGATAACAACACCAATTACCTTTTCTGATTTAGGTTATGTACATAGGATAGATGTTACTGTTGTAAGTTGTTGTTGGCCGGCTTGTATGTCGATAGCATTACACCTGAAGTATCCGCGTATTTGACGTTCATGCACTCATTATCAAACGGATCTGCTCCTCTCCCATTTAATTTCACATGTTAACATGCAAACTACACAAAAAATAATATGTCAGAAGTCGTGAAATTGAAAGAAAGGAACTATAAACACAGCTTTGTTTGAATTGAGGTTGTATGTCGCACACACACATTGTTAGTCAGCGCTAACTGCAGGTTCCCTCGAACGAAAATTTCAAAATACCTGGGCCGGAATTCGAACCACAGAGGTGAAGGGCTATTTCAGTATCAGTCAAACATTGACACACCCACCCCGAATCACCCACCCCATCCAACTCCCTATCAATTGAAAAAAAGGCGACATGAACTTGGAAGTAATAAACGCCGAAGTTAGCAAGTTGACGTAAACTCGAAATACTTATTTCCCAAGGGATATACATTAGGTCAGCTTTCGTCATATTGAATGATTTATGGAGATATGCATTCAAAAATGCATGCTATGCGACATCCTTGGACCTGCATTTCATATGAATTAATAATAACACGAAGGTGGAATTAGATATTGCTCGTTTCCCTAATACCTCTGTAATACCATTCATACTCCATTGTTGCCATTTCTGAAATCCGATAATTGTAAATGTAATCGAAATTCGATGATTGCAGTTGGATTTACATATTATCAGCCATGTGTCATATACGTCATCATGTCGTAACACATTTTGGGGAAGAATGAAAAAAAAATAAGTATGAAAGAAACCCGTTTGATATCAATTTAATTGAAAGTACGAAAATGAGTCATGCAGGAAACACCACATACAGAACAAACAGCCGCCCGAACAGCAACACAAGGACACATCAAATGTACATAACTATAAAAACATCAAGAGACGCACAAAGACAAAACAAACATACAATAGGAGGAAGATGGAAGTACCGCCTTGGAACCGTCAATGACAAAAGTCACTGGGTGTGTGTGTGTGTGGGGGGGGGGGGGGTTAATCCGGCATTTGGGCGCCCAACCTCACACTTATTCCATCCCCACCCTAAATGACAAACAGTGTAAATAAACGTATCCCCTCTCCAAGTATTCTACATCAACCGCGATGGCAAATACATCGGTAAAATGCATGTATAACGAAAACATTTAAGTGAACAAATTGTATCCACCTATCGCTAGTGTACTCAATGATTGAGCTGCAAACAGGGTAACCGTAGAAAAGTAATAAAGGGTACGACAAAAACGAAATAGTACAGATGTCCGACATTCTCCTTCCGTTTCTGGATTCATGAGGTCGCCTTCATAGGGTACTAAACCTTTCTTGTCGGCGTACATGCAAAGAGGCCAGCGTGATTGCCAACTGTAAAAGGGTTGACAACCAAACATGCAGTGTCTTGTAGTAATATAGGATCATACCCCTTTTTAATGAAATTTTAACATATTTTATGAACCAAGTGAGAAAATGGGTATGTCAAATAATTTTACGAAGTTTGTAAATCACATCACCATAAAGTTCAGGATGTAAAACACCGTGTCGCAGAAGCGCCTTGAGATTACATTGGTACTTGCTAATAAGTGAGAGATTTCGAAAGTAAACTTTAGAGAAAGTTTTTCTTAGTTTATGGTATATGGATCACCCATTTTCAGGATATACATATCCTTGCTTAAGCTGCTTTTCAGTTAAAATGTGAATTCGACTGTTAACATCGTCAATAGATGAACAAGCTCTAGCAAAACGAATAAGTTGAGATATATAAACCCTGTAATATGGGGCACGGGGAACATCTCCGCCAAGATGAAGGAAATTTACAATATTAAAATCAAAACCATCTCTTTTGTCATATATTTTAGAAGAAATCATTCCATTCTCAATTTTAATGTCTATATCAAGAAACGCTGCATAATTGTCAGACGGGTTAGCTTTATTCAATTTGAGTTATTTAGGATAAATTGTAGGACTCAGAGCATCAAAGAAAGGGTTATCTAAGTTAAAAATATCATCCAAATATCGAGAAGTTTCATTGAAGGCTTTTATAACATCTTCTTGTGATTGTGGATTCAAATGTAACATGAAATCTCTCTCATGGCAGTACAAAAACAAATCTGCGACAAGTGGTGCATAATTCGTACCCACATGAATACCAATTACCTGACGGTATATAGCATTTCCATAACGTACATATATATTATCCAAAAGAAAGGTTAGTGATTCACAAACTTCTGAGCAAGTCCAATTGGTGTAAAATTTTATTTGCCCGTCAGTAAAGAAATCTTTTTCAGCATTACATGCCAGGAATGATGTTTTTACCCGGGCAAATACTTTCTGGATTAAGTTAGTAAGTTTATCTTTAATTAAAATATGAGGAAGAGTTGTGTACAAAGTAGTAAAATCGTACGTGCTTACAGTGGATGCAATATACCTTTTGTTCTCAAGTTTGTTTAAGACTTCTGAATAGTTCTTAATAGACCAGAAGATATTTATTCCAGAATTTTCATAAGTCTTATCACAGTAGAATTTTACATGTTCTTTTACATTCGTGAAACAAGAAGTCAAAAGTATAGACAATTTAATAGTTGTACATGAGCTAGAATTGGCAATGAAACGCACTTTATATGTTTTTATGTAGTTTTGGTAACCAATACATTGTAGGAAGTTTATGTTCTGTAATTTTAATATCGGTTCCAAGTTGTTCACACTTTTTGACATTGTCTGAAACGATGGTCTTTTCGTCAGTAGTAAATGAAATGTATGACTTGATATTAATAATGTCCTGCTTCAAGACATCGATATAATGTAATCGTCAAATAGTAATCACATTATTCGGTGCCTTATCAGCAGGAACAAAAACGTATTTTGAATGGAAATCCTGTAAACCCTTTTTAAGATGTCTAAAATAAAGTCTAGGTTTTGGTGGACGAAGGTGTTTATTAGAGCTATAAAAAGAAATGCGTTTGTCAATTATATCAAAAATTAGTTGTTTCCAATTAGAGTCAGTGAGTGAGTTTGGTTTTACGGCACTGTCCACTTAGAACGAGCATTAGACTCAACATGTTCTCTTCGACACAATTTAATACTAAAGTTTTGTAAAGCCTCCGCAATCTGAACTCGACAAGAGTTAAAATCTATCAAGGAAGTTATTCTATATTTGGGACCTTTATTCAAAAGAGATCGTAGACGTTTATCTTTAATTATCTCAAAATTACCAGTAATCACATGACCAGCCGGAGAATAGCAACACTTTGAGGTGGCGCAATCTCAATTATCGGTAATATTATTATTAATATTAAGGTCGGCATTTCATTATAGTTGAAAATTGTATGTCTAATGGGTTTGTTATATTTGTAACAGATGATAGGTGGTTCTGTATTTTTAAAGTATTTAGGAATAGTGTCAATTACATTTTTGTCTCTAAAAATACTTTGGAAGTCAATAAAATCAACACCTTTATTAATAAAAGGAATTTTCAAGAAAAATCTTTGGTGTTCAGATAATTTGTCAATGTGCGGTCTGAGAACATGTAGAGTAATCATCAAACTAGCCGTTCCTATGAAAAGATCTGATCTAAAAATAATGTTATCGGCTTGCTGGTCAATTTCTCTTTATACCCCCATTCCACTGAGCGGCGATCCCGCTACGCTTCGAAATTTTGGTAAAAACGCCGCGAATCGTAGCAGGAACGCCAACAGCGCAGTAGAAACGCCCCAGAAGCTTCTTGATCGCCACTTCACGGCGATTGTTTTGACCTTGCTCAAAACAATCGTAGTGGCATCGCCGTGGACTCGAATCGCCGCAAAAGCGTAGTAAGAAATTCATGAACGCAGCAGTATCGTAGCCGCAGCGTGAGTAACGTAGCGCAATCGCAGTCGCATCGCAACAAAAGCGCCGATATATTTGTCCGCATACAAATGCTTTTTCACACATTTGCAGAGTAGACCCAGATCAGACAGCTCATATTGGAGCCGTCTGATCAGGGTCCCTTTGTTTGCTTATAACATGATATAGATATAATTCTACAGTTTTTGTCAAAGCAAAAACATTTCTTAAAAAGGTTAAATTTTAAAAATGCAGCTATTAAATATTCATAAGATCGTTCTTTCTTACATGGATATTGAACAGGGAAAAGGTTAATGCTTGAGTCATCCCATAGGAAGACTTAGCAAACAGAAGACCTAGATCAGGCCCAATACAGTGTTTTTGTTGATCTGGGTCTTCAAAACAATTTGATCCATTTTCTTCGAAGGATGATGGTCAACTGCTTCGAAATCAGTTTAATCACCCATCTTATATAGAAACGTTCGAAAAGCGCAACAGAAGCGCAGCTCCTGCGCCTAGGTCGAAGCAAGGTCGTAACAGCAACGTATTAAGCGTAGACGAAGCGTAGCCTGAAATCCCGTGTCGTAGTGGAAGCGTAGAAGCGCAGCAACATCGCGACAGGATCGTAAACAGCGCAGCGAGATCGTTATTGAAGCGTACCATAAGCGTACTGGAAACGCCAAGGTCCCAAAATTAGGCACATAGCGGCGCTTCTGCGGCAATTTGGAAGAATTTGGAGAATCGCCATGATCGCCATGAGCGCAGCGGAATCGCCGCCCAGTGGAATGGGGGTATAATGAAGATATAGATAAGGAGGAAAGTCTAGAAAGCATGGCATGTTTACCAGAAGTTTTCTAATTGTGTACATGTACTGCAGATGAGTTTAGTTTATTGCTAATGACAGTGCATACTTTCTTTATTTAGCTTCTTCTAGCAACTGTATATTATTATACTGCAAAGTAAAATCCTCACTTCTGATTGGTTAACTAGCCGTGTACATTAGTCCAAGTACCCTGTGAGCTGACAGGTTTCATAGAAATTCCCCATGGCAGACCCCACATATTATGGTCAGAAACCAAAAGACTAACTTCTCGACTCGGCTAAACAATAGCAAAATTCATAATAGACAACTATTGATACATACAGAAAAAAAGCCTAACGGCTCGGGCAACATGATTTTCCTCAGCCGGGAATAAATCGTCATGTACCCTGGGAAAGAACTGTATAACTAATAATGTATCGAAAGCAATGATTGACATTTTTTATGTTATTCTCCTGGTATATTGTCTACATTTTTATAGTATATATTCAATACAGTATACACCGCCGTTTTCTCCTATGTGCTCTTGATGATAGCACAGACTGACCATTTGAATTGTCACAAAAGGAATTGTAATATAAGTGCTAATCATAGTGCGACTATACACATGTAATAAAGTAACGAAATAGCAATGAAGCCATACATTTAGTTCGTATTTGACAGTGAGTTATTGCACAATACGCATACATACTGCTTCTAAAGCACCGGGTAATATGCTTAAATAACAAGCTGTCAAGCGCGTGTTATTTTCAGATAAATGCAATCAGGAGAAAAATACAATAGCACACAATATCCTATTTGATTTACCTGTAAGCAAAGGTCGTTTATCAATTGAACTTAACTGATATTTGATTCGATCCAGAAGAAGTGTCGTGAATTTCGGCGTCTCATTAGGATCCAAGCTGATTGACACTAATTCAACTGTGTCGTATACGCCTAATCGATTCTATTGTAAGTAATATTGTAAGAGGTCTAGGTCTAGATTATAAACAAGTGGTCACATAGTTTTTTGTGGCGAAAAGACAATTTTATTATTTGAGTACGCACCTTTGTATGTTGCTCTGGCACATTTTTACCTTATATGATACAATGTAAGGTTTGTTATTTTTTTTATTATACCTCAATATATCCATCAATGCAAAACTTCCATAGGCCTAAAATGTGATACGATGATAGATGACCCTTAGAGTGAGCTTCTATGTGAATATATCAGGATATAACACTCTCAGAATGAGCTCCAATATGATGTTTTAGGATACATTACATTTATATGTGTCATTATTTATTTCTTTTAATGTAAAATTAACTAATACGAGGGGTGATTGATAATTCCGTGGCCTGATGCAGGGAGCAGCAGTTTGACCTCAATATCTTCATTTATTTTTCAACGTAGTCACCTTGCAAGCTTACACACTTTGTCCAACGGTGTTGGAGCATTTGGATACATTCCCTGTAGAAGGTGGCATCTTGGGCCTCAAGAAATGCTTCAACACCTTGTTTGACGTCATCACGAGTTCCTTTTTCATCTTGGGGAAAAGGTAATAGTCAGAAGGTGCTAAATCAGGTGAATATGGTGGATGCTCAACCATATGAAAACCACATTCCTGAATGGCAGCCATGGCAACAGTGGACATGCGTGCTGGAGCATTGTCCTGATGGAAGATCACAC
Organism: Azorinus chamasolen; assembly: GCA_963576725.1. Classification (NCBI taxonomy): domain Eukaryota; kingdom Metazoa; phylum Mollusca; class Bivalvia; order Cardiida; family Solecurtidae; genus Azorinus; species Azorinus chamasolen. The sequence continues at coordinate 53,063,726 of OY755247.1, forward strand.
CTAATGACAGCTTGCCACGCCTTGTCTCCTTGATCTTTTCACGAAGCTGTCCCATGAGGTCAGCATAATACCTCCCGGTCAAAGTAAGTAGCTTTGAGAATCAAGTTCTGGCAAACAACAGAGAGAAAAATCAGTCTGTCTCTGCAAAGTTATTATAACACCTTTTCTACAAGGACATCAAATGGTATGTTTATAAGTGGTCTGTTTCTACCCCCAGGCCACGGACTTATCAATCTCCCCTCGTAGTGTACTTCTGAAGTTTTTCGGTATACTAAAATACTTAAGACATGGCTGTCGGGGTGATAGAGGATATTTTCAACCTTTGAACTGGCATATTTACCCCTCGGCTGCGCCTTTGGCAATATCGTCTATCCCCCGACAGCCATGTCCTAAGTATATAATGTACGGAAACAGACAAGTCGTCTTAGTATGTTTAATCAAGAACAAATAAGACATCTTATTACATTGAATGTGCATAAATATACATAATTATAGAGGCATCTATCTGACACAGCTAGACATTAGCGAATATGTTCATGTTATTAGGTTTAAGTACCACGATGGAAATAGGGAAAACGTTCGTTTTTCATTTTCGTGTTAGCCTTGGTATTAGTGCGCATTTCATAGCGTTTTGTTGATATTCCTTTTCGTTATTGTCATGTGATGTACACTTATTTCCCGACATACATCTATCTATCTAATGTGAGACAGTTAATGTTCACGGGCCGGGTTCGTGCTAGTATTTTGGAATATTAAATGATAAGTAAAGTATTGAACAGTTTCATGAAATTCAGTTACCTTATCGTATCTTGAATTTTGTCGTGTTAGTGCCTTAAACTGCCATTACTCCATAGTTAACGGTACAAATATGTATGAACTATATTGTGTTCGAAGATTCAGTTATCTACGACAAGATCGCGTATTTGAATATGTCTATCTATATTGTTTACAATCAAACACGTTCCATAACAGAACCGCAAACACGTTCACGATCATGTCTGCGAAATGTCTTAACCCTTCGCTTGCTGAATTTTAAAATATATATCTCCTTCTAAAGTTACCCATGCCCTGTTGTATAATTACATATATCTTCACTGTGTACAAGTATTTCGCTGTGCAATCACTGCTGTGGAGTGCACTGGTTGCACAATCAACTTGTAAATAGTTCAGACCCTGATGAGACAGCTCCTACAGGAGCTGTCTCATCTGGGTCTTCACTATTTACAGGTAAGAATATTGACGCGAATAGCAAGCGAAGGGTTGATAGGATAATTGGGTTAAGTTGTGGCAGTACTGGGCACTGACAGGTTATGTTTAATGGGTACATGATAGGTCATAAATTCTGAAAATGGGTGATCCTTCGAAAGCAAAAGTAGTAATGCAAAAAGAGAAAACTGCAGACTCGGTTTAATTGAGTCTGTTCATAAGTGGAAATTAAAAGTGCAACACTACTCACGCCCCCTATCACCGGCTTAAGCAATATTTAATTTTCAAAACGATCAACATCAAAACTAATGATCCCGAAGGACCATAAAATATAACAACACTGAGAATGAAGTACGGGGCGGTTTTTACTGCCATATAAGAATATGTGTACACTTGTTATATACCCATACATGTTATTGAATTGGATGACGATATGCATGCATGTACTGCATGGTCGCGTCTGCTGTGCAAATAACACAATACATTGAGCCCTGTACTGGTGTATGCGCACGTATTCAACAAAAAATAATGGTCTGTTTTGAACACCATCGAAATATTACGTCATCAGAAAATACACTGTGAATGTAGACATGTGATACATATATATCAGTTGAATGTTGAATTGTAAAACAGTCTTAAAACATGTAAAATACACTACCGTAATGGCAGCATTTTTTTTCGATCATTAACCGATTCAAAGACAGATTCTTGACCAAATTCGAATACTTTCAAGCAGACTGATTTTGTTAGAATAAATAAGAATTCAATATGATAGAAAATTGTTTCATGGTTTGATTTTTCTCACTATCAATATAATTTTATACCTTTAAAATGTATCAAACGAAATTATAGATACATGTAAAAGAGATTATAAAGATTACCAAACACTATGGGGCATCCTGTTTGCAGATACTGATATCGGAGAAGAGACAGGAGCACAATGAGAAAATCTCTCGAACGTGTCTCTATTTTGTTATCATCTGATAATTACTGAATGTGGAAAAGCAGTCAAACAGGGAGCACTACACACAAAAGGGCGTGACGCCAAACATCATCAAACAGGGAGCACTACACACAAATGGGCGTGACGCCAAATATCATCAAACAGGGAGCACTACACACAAAAGGGCGTGACGCCAAACATCATCAAACAGGGAGCACTACACACAAATGGGCGTGACACCAAACATCATCAAACAGGGAGCACTACACACAAAAGGGCGTGACACCAAACATCATCAAACGTTAAACAGCACAATTGCAAGACAAAACGTGATGAAACGCAAAACAAGACATCAAGATAAAACACTAACCATATAAAAAACAAGAAGTAGACACTATGGTGAAAACAGGTGTACCGCCATGGAATGGTCAGTTGCCGAAAGATATTACTGGGCGGGGTAAATGTAAAGAAACTCCCTCCAGACATGTATCGATGTCAAGACCAAACAGTATTGATAAACAAACTGAAACGGTAAGCAAGTGACGTCATAATAAAAATGATATAACAAGCACCAAACATATATACACCGAAATTTATAACATAGAAGAAAATATAGATACGAGTAGATTAAAAATACATCCGTTTGAATTGTTTCATATTGCATTCTTTTTATGCCCGTGCTCGTTTGTCAAGAAACCATATGTGATATCATGATTGACAGATCATACAGAAAACTCACGTTTTCAGACATTTAATTGTTATCCATGCTTATAAACCTTTTTAGTTGAGTCTAGAGTTCGTTCTCAAGTTTTTGATTTGACCAATCAAAAGGTTGAGAACAAACTCAGACTCAACTAAAAAGCTTTATAAGCATGGATCCACCCAGGTATAGGTTTCAGCATGTGATACATATGTCATTTGATAAGGTAAAACCTCTGTATAGCGACCACTTAAACGAAGTGTAATTCGAAACCGTTAAACCCGTCGTCAGGTTAATGCAGGATAAAACTTATGTAAAGGGATCTGACAGGAACATTTTGCATAGTTTGTCCTGAAGAAAGGCATCAGCTGATTTGAAGACCACTGTCGTTATTTATTTAGTGGTCGCTTTAAGAAGGTTCTAACGTATAGGTTTTATGTTATTAGAATGTCTATATAAATACGACATTGGCCGAATTCATGATAAACTGAACAAAAAAAAAAACTTTCGATAAGTTTGAATGTAGATATGTTTTATCAACGTTTCGAAAGATTGGGCTGAAATCGTCTGGGTATTTTTGTAAACGAATGTCTTGTGAATCTTTTGAAATTGACAGTGAAAGTGTCAAGCTGATTGTTTGATATGAATTACAACAATGAAAGGATCGATTCCAAAAGTCAATAATAGATACCAAGTGTCCTGACACTGTTCCGGGCTTCTCCCTGGCCCCCAATCTACTGAATTATATGAATTTGATTCTAAAACATAAACCTCCTTTGCTAGGAATTGTGCCATAGTCAAAGGAGAGTTTAATGTTATATACTTGATTGCGTTTTGATATGCTCTAATTAACTGGTCATTAGGTGCGCGAGCCTGCCATCCAGAATTTTCCGCATTGCGACTTATTTAAATAGAGTTCAGTGCCCAAGTAGCAGAACCTGCAATGTTTGTTGCCCTTGTTAATGCCTCAATGATATTAGTCTTTACCAATTACTATAAAAACAACACTTTCACAGCATACACACTTAGTCTAGTGTTCATGGTTCACAATAAAGACCTTTAGTGTCCAAACAGGAGCTACTGCCATATCGTTTGTTCGATCAGAGCAATGTAAGATGAGAAATCCAGCACGCTAGAGAGGTACTTCTGCCAGAAGTTCTACCATTGAGACTGAAGTTAATGTTGGGTTAAGTAAGGGCATCATCCTGTCAGTCTGGCCATCATCCTTGACCTTGTACTGTAAAATATCAAAATTCTTTTCGCAGCAAGAGCAGGTAAATATACACTTATAAAGAAAAACAAAATTGCTTATGGGTGTGGTGGGTGGGTTTGAAAATACTGCTTGCAGCTTAGTCGCGAAAAAGCGAAAGTGATGGCGAAAACGTTCGCCAGACGGGTTTACATTCAGTTTCACTTTTAGTAATTGATTCGTCCCCAGACTTATTCACCTATGTCACTTTCGTCCCCTAAAAGTACTTAAGTACTAGCTCGTGCAAAAATAAAGCTGATTTTGATATATTATCATAATCATTCTTATTTTATGACACAAGATAAAACACTCCAACACCCAACTGCAATGCACATGACTAGGTTTATTCATATAGCAAATAGCCGTATTCACACCAAACTTGTAACTAAAACAATTCCTACATACACAATTCACAACCACATAACACTTATGGATTAAGTAACAATTGGATAGCATGATCGCAATGCAAAATATCCGCATAGGATTTGCCATATTACGGATATGAAAATAACTGGATAGACAAGCCCGCGCACCCTTGACCTACTATGCATGAATTCAGCCTTATTTACTCCCATATCCTACCGTCACCTCTTTTCGTGACGTCACCTCCTTTGGTGACGGCCCCTTGAATTGGTGACTCCAGATTCCTGCCGTCACCTCCGCTGGTGACTCCATATTCCTGCCGTCACCTCCGCTGGTGACTCCATATTCCTGCCGTCACCTCCGCTGGTGACTCAAAATTCCTGCCGTCACCTCTGCTGGTGACATGAGAGCCATGTTTGAGCTACCTAATATAATATTACTGCTACCTAATAAAATATTACTGCCAAACGATTGGGGGATACACAGAAGATACCAAGTGTCCTGACACTGTTCCGGGCTTCTCACTGGCCCCCAATCTACTGAATTATATGAATTTGGTTCTAAAAGACATCCTTTGCTAGGAATTGTGCCATAGTCAAAGGAGAGTTTAATGTTATATACTTGATTGCGTTTTGATATGCGCTAATTAACTGGTCATTAGGTGCGCGAGCCTGCCATCCAGAATTTTCCGCCACAAGAAATATTATTACAAACAAAATAATATTTCTCCCCAAAATTCTGCGTTAATGAAGCTGAATAAAGCTCACACAAGAGGGGTCTTCTCTAAAAATTTCCAAAGCCTGTGACACAGTGTGAAGATACATATGAATACCTACTAATGACAAGTGAACACCATCTGGGCTATAAAAACCGGTAGTGCAGCGATTTATGTTTGTAGCAATAAAATGTCCCTTGCCAGTAGCGCAAACTGCCTCCCTCCCATATCTGTTCACCCGTTTTCTTTTTATGTCTAATTGCTTATCCGTATAAGAGCCAGCATCCATCCAGTGCAAACGTGGGAGTATATCTAGCCACACTATTTGAACAGATGGAAGGATGCCCGCCAAATACTGGATATCAGCCTGACTATTTGTTTTGAAAGTACAGAGATCCCAATCTGCCATATTATTGCCACCCAGATTGAGTATTAAATATTCAGGTGCATCACCTGATAAAGTCAGCCACTGAATATTTCTGCGCAGAACTTGCCATTTCATTCCTGACTCCCCATGCCATCTAATTTGAAAGTCACACCCGTTTAAACCCAGAAGGTGTCCTCTGTCGCTTGCCACACCCTCTGCCTTCTTGACTAACGAATCGCCCAAAAACCATATCTCTGCAAAATAAATAGGGCATATAAAATCAAATGCTTAGAACTCTATCCTTCCTTATATATGACTGGTAAGAATCTGAACGCCACCGGCCCATTAACTTATTTTTTTCCTCTGCCACACCCTGTATCGCCAATTGTGTAGCCCTACCAAAACGGAAACTGTGAGTAGTGAAACAACCTGATTGCAAACCACATGAAATAATTACTTTCCTGAGGACAGATGAAAACTGAAAACGTGTAAGCGGTGAGCCATTACTGTGCAAAAGAAGACATCCAGTTTTGGACGGGCGAACATGCAGATACTGTACCAACAACTCTACAGGACAAGATGTTGGTGGGGTCTCCTTTGGAATCCGTATTGTAACAGGGGTGGTGCTGGTCTTTGAAGTTTGAATGGTAATGCAGATTGCAACTTTCTTATCTTCAACCTCAATATCACTGACCATTAATGGTGTTAGGTGTTTATTCGTATACACCAACTCACTAATCCGAAGAAGACCATAGTAGGCTAATGAGAAAGTTGCTCTAAAAAGAATACCGTCATACTGTGAACAGCAAACTAACCCCACTGAAGCAAGAATCTTTTCCAATAATGGCAAAGTCACTGGCACCCTGAGATCCCTTGCAGGCCTAGATCTTTTGCATCCCTCCAGGATCTTTTTTTATAAGAAACGATCCCATCAGATCATACCACCCATTCATCTTATGATAGAAACTAAGACCAGATATGTAAGAGACAATCGTTGAGGCAGCCCGCCCCTTGTTAAAGCAATGAGCAGCAAAGCATACAATATGGTTAATCGGAGCTGGCCATAACTCTTGAAATGCAATTTCCCTTCTGAATTCACTAAACATTGCCAATGACGTTTTATAGACTGATCGAGTATTTGCTGCAATACTAGCAGATATGAATGATTTGGCTGTTGTGCGAAGATACCCCAATGCCCTGTGGCAGCGGCGTCGGCTGAGCATCTGCCCCTGGCGTCAGCTGCCTGAAACGGTCCATCTGAAAACGAGACAAAGCGTCACAAATATTATTAAAACGCCCTAACCACAACATCATTCTCCATGCATGCCAATGTGATCAGCCGCAATACAGCCATAACCTCATCGTGTTTGAAGACATTTTGTTGATAATGTGTACCACTGCTAGATTGTCGCAATTGAAGCATATCTTGTGCCTAGCCAGGGTCTTCCCCCAAAGTTTCAATGACACCCAAATGGGAAAGATTTCAAGCAGAGTGATATCGTCTGTTAATCCCTGATCGCGCCATTCCGATGGCCACTGCCCATGCGCCCAATGCCCTGAGAAATAAACATCAAAGCCAAGGCCATCCCCACCTGCACTGTCTGCAAACAACTGTATAGCATCATTGGGTGTCCAGTAATTGTTTCTAAACAGAGAAATCCCATTAAACTCACTAAAGAACCTTTGCCACATTTTGAATTGTCTTGGTCACCCTGAGATGATGATATGGCTTTGTCAAACCCCGTATTGAGTTATTGAGCCTCCGACAGAAAGGGCGTCCTGGAGCCACTGTCCGACAAGCAAAATTTAGAACCCCTATTAGAGATTGCATTTCCTTTAGAGTCGTACGAGATTTCTCCAGCATCGCCTTGATTTTTTCCAAATTTTCTAACACCTTCTCATGTGGCACCCTAACAACCATGAGTATAGTGTCCAGTTCGAGACCTAAAGAACAAAGAATTTCTGTAGGGCCTTCCGTTTTGTCTGTAGCCAACGGAACATTCAATTTTTGCATACAACTGATAAAGGTATTCATCAAGCACTGACATCGCCCTGTGCCCCCCCCCCCCCAAGAAAATCATCCAAGTAATGCAGCAGATTTGGCGAATTGGCCTCCCGACGAACCATAAATTCCAAAAATGTAGAAAACTTCTCGAACGTGCTACAAGATATGCTACAGCCAAAAGGTAAGCATTTGTCAAAATAATATTGTTCATCAAATTTAAATCCCAACAATTCAAAATATTGTGGCCGAACTGGCAATAAGCGAAATGCACTCTGAATATCCACTTTGAACAACTCAGCCCCCTGACCCAATGCCTGTATCATTTCGACTGCCTTATCAAATTCAGTATATTGAACTGAACATAAACTGGGTTCAATATAATCATTTATTGACCCTTCTGCCGGGTATGACAAGTGATGGATCATTCTATATTCACCAGCAGTTTTCTTTGGCACTAGCCCAATCGGAGAAACTCTTAAAGTTTGAAATGGCCTTTCCACAAACGGTCCTCCGATCCTACCCTCAGACAACTCTTTATCAATCTTTTGTTTAACTATAAGAGGTAATGCATTTGCAGATTTTAAATGTTTTGTCTCTACTGCCTCACGGGGGCCATCATAATGAAGCGGAAACCCGTATCTAAAACCATTCAAAATGTAATCTGCCTTTATAGGCTCATAGCCTTCTAATACTTTTTCAAGCATGTTCACACCTATAGGGGATTTCGCCAATGAGCTGATATCACATGTTTTAACGCTAGCCTTAATAGTTACGTTTGAAGGAGTGACCAAAACCTCTACCGACCCGTGCGCCGCCACGAAAAGGAGCATTTTTGCTTATATTTGGCATTGTTGGCTGATATGGCTTAGCTTTAGCACAAGCCCACCTGCCGTGATCATACGACCCACAGAATGCACACGTGTGTGAATATTTGCAGTTTCTCCAACTACATGACCCTTCGTGGTTAAGTCCGTTATAGTCTCCGCAAATCGCTACCAAAGGTTCAGGACTGCTTGCACCGAAGCATCAGTACCAGATACAACATCTGCAGTTGGACGTCCAGCCTTGCACAAAACGTCACATTCATGGGTATCACAGAAAGGTGACGTTTGCCCAAACCTTGCAAGACGAGTATGAGAAATTCCAGTTTATGAAGACATACAGACAGACGGACGGGCAGACATACAGAAATACAGACAGACAGACAGGCACACACACAGACAGTCAGACAATTAAGACACACAAAACGTACCATATCCATATGCCTCCCTCTCAGATGTGTACGGGGAAAATTATGATATATAATTATATATATATATCACATAGTTTTAACAGAATATTCAACGAGTAAGACCGTCTACAGACTAAACGAAGCATACAAAGTGAGGTTTTGCACATTAAGAATGCAATAAAAACACATTAGTTCTCAGATAGCCAACAATTAGTATTTATTTAATTTACTAAATGTAATTATATCGCGCTCCGTATCTTTGTTACTGCGTATGTCAATCAGCATTTGCCACCAAATTGCTATCTGTCTGTTAGCAGTTTTAGGAGAGAACAGTTGTTTTGGCTGGAGAGTCGTTTGATGTTATAGCAAAACGCTGACTAGACGGACTATAGTATCATGAAATTAGTGATAAATCGAACCTGCTCAGGATGAAGCTATAATAGAACGTGTCTGTGTGCACATCGCATCAACAGTCTAAGACATTATGTACGCATGATTGAAAGGTTGAGTGGTCAAATTCACAATAACACGTCCGTCCGTCTAAACGATATACATGCATCGTGTATAAATGTAACACGTTTGGCTGTAACTATACCATATATTTGTAACTATACCATATACTCGTATTATTGGCGCCCGCGCATTTAGCGCGGTTCCTCTATGGGCTTACGAAATGTTCAGCTAATGGGAGGAGCAGTCATTTCAGTCGTTGCAAAAAATGAAAGTTACTTGTCTGAGCAATGCAAATTGTATGTACTGGTCGATTAAAAGTGTAAATAACATATCAGAAGTAATGAAATAAAAATAAGCATGTGTTTGTTATTATTGCATTTAAAGGAATGAATGCAATATTGATACTTAAAAGCTGCTCCCTTCGAATTTCCGGTGCAATAGGCTTACCTCAAGGTCTTGGAAAGTATTACACTTTTTTCAGTAAATGCACAGTCCAGTGTGCAGTTTTGGTTGAATGCGGATTAATTGAAACTTTAGATATAACGTATATTTGCTTTGTAAAGTTTGGTCCAATTAAGAGTAAAAATCCTATACATTACGGTGTATAATTTAATGTTGTAGTTGATTATCGACTTGAGACCAGTCACTAGGTCAGAAAGACCGAGTCTATTGCACCGTAATACGGTGACGCTGAAGTTCGTCTATTGGAACGTATGCACATAATAATCACATTTTCATAATAATCAAATTTGTCCGTCCATATTTTATGTCATTCTTCTAGCACGCCTATCACAGAATAGTATGGTTGACGTTTATGTTATTATTTTCAAACTATGGAAACAAACACTTTCACTTGACAAATTTATACTCATGTTTAAATAGCTTATGTATAAATATCAAATATTTATCTTGATTGGAATTACAAATTTGCCAAACACTATTACGAATTGGTACTGGTAACACTTCAAACAAAGATAACCATTTGTTCAAATGTGCTTTTTAACACATATTTTCGTTTATAGTTCATGATCGATTATTATATGTAATCGATAGTTTATTTTCTAAAATACATGTTTAATCACATGGCCACTATTCGTGTTTGAATTTTATTAACAACATCATACCATGCAGCTGGAAACAAGCAGCGCAATATTATCTTCGATTATGATGTTATTTCCAAGACGTTTAATACAGTATACCCCTTCGTTTTTTAGTCTATATCATATCAAAAGTACACAGAGCAGACCCTGACCAGACGGCCCTATGGAAGCCGTCTGATATGGGTCTACACTGTTTTCAAATTCATGAACGACGTTTATATGAGGAACAGAATTACAGATAAACCAGTCGACCTCGGCCAGAAAAGAAACTCATAAAGTAGAGCCTACTATATAAATATCAATGAACCATTTGTTTTGGACTGAACATCTCATCAGCGGATGTTCATTCATGAATGTTATGTCATTATACGTTATTTGATTGGTGATATATTGTGCAACAACTTTATATCGTCCAAGACATTAAGAAACACGTTTTTACACCTGGAGGACTGTTTCATTTAGACCAACAGTAATGCAGAAACTATCTTAGAAGTGTTTTGCTACATATCTTTAAGATCGTCAGTTGTGTCGAATGTCCGACATTAATGAAATTCAGTCGTTCTAGACTTCTAAGCGATTGAAAAAAATATATTGCTTACATAATTATCATTTTGACATGACATCGATGTACAGGGTGTCCCACAATACCCCATTTATATGAAAAAGTAAATATCCCTAATGTGTTTAAGCTATGGTATTATGTATATAGCACGTATGTCAATCAATATGACATATCAATGCACAAGTTCAGCTCTATAGAAGACGAATTGCACGCAATACAACAGTTTTTCTGAGTATACTAATAAACGCTCTTCACATGTTTGACAATTTGCAGTAGTCGATACAAACACAATGCTCTTATGGTTGAAAGTTTAACTGTATCAATTCCGTTCTGTGAATGTTACTTAAATAGTTGTAAATTATCTCAACACAAGTAAAACAAATAAAAACAATGGATTTATACTCCGAGATAACAAAGGGCGGAAGCTGTCAGCATTGTAAACTGATAGGCGATACAGAAACTGCTTTGAGTAGTCCAGGACTGTTCGTTAATAATATTTGATTTCGTCAAATAAGTCCAGCACGACGCCCTACTTGTCGACCATTCAAAAAAATACACTTCTGTGTCCTAACGCTCATCCCGGTTATTGATTTTCTAACAAATCTTGTGCTTCGCGTTTGATTATAGTGAAACAGCCAAAACATGCACAAAGCATGTTTTGAATAACTTTGGTAAAAACGCTCTGTTGAAAAATGTATGTGGAATTTTCATTTGAAATTTCGCCGATATGTGTGGAAATAAAAAAACATTATCCCCCCCCCCCCCGATCAAATCTGGGGGGGGGGGGCATATTGTTTTTTGCCCTGTCTGTTTGTCTGTTTGTTTGTCAGCAACTTTAACATTGGTCATAACTTTTGAGCTAGTACAGATAGAGGCTTGATATTTGGCATGCATATGCATCTCGTAAAGCCGCACATTTTAAGGGGTAACCTGTCAAGGTCAAGGACATCCTTCAAGGTCAGAGGTCAAATATGTGGGTCAAATCACCGACTTTAACATTGGCCATAACTTCTAGACCAGTAGAGATAGAGACTTTATATTTGGCATGCTTGTATATCTCATGAAGTTGCACATTTGGAGGGGTGAAATGTCAAGGTCAATGTCATCCTTCAGGGTCAAAGGTCAAATTGTCTGTTTTTTTGGCTGTAACTTTAACGCAACTTTAACATTGGTCATAACTTTTGAGCCATTATAGGTAGATACTTGATATTTGGCATGCATATGTATCTCGTAAAGCCGCACATTTTGAGGGGTGACATGTTAAGGTCAAGTCCATCCATCAAGGTCAGAGGTCAAATATATGGGTAAAATCACCGACTTTACCATTGGCCATAACTGCTGGACCAGTAGAGATAGAGTCTTGATATATAGCATGCTTCTGTATCTCATGAAGCTGCACATTTTGAGAGGTGACATGTCAAGGTCTATGTCATTATTCAGGGTCAAAGGTCAAGGTGTCTGTTTCTTTGTCTGTAACTTTAACATTGGTCATAACTTTTGAGCCAGTACAGATAGATACTTGATATTTGGCATGCATATATATCTCATAAAGCCGCATATTTTGAGGGGTGAAATATCAAGGTCAAGGTCATCCTTCAAGGTCAGAGGTCAAATATATGGGTCAAATCACTGACTTTAACATTGACCATAACATTTGGACCAGTAGAGATAGAGACTTGATATAGGGCATGCTTGTGTATCTCATGAAGCTGCACAGTTTGAGGGTGACATGTCAATGTCATCCTTCAGGGTCAAAGGTCACCAACTTCAAATTGGCCGTAACTTTTGAACCAATAGAGATATATCCTTGATATTTGGTTTGCATGTGTATCTCATGAAGCTGCAAATTTTAAGGGGCAACATGTCAAGGTAAATGTCATCTTTTAGGGTCAAAGGTCACCGACTTTAACATTGGCCGTAACTTTTGAACCAGTAGAGATACAGACTTGACATTTGGTATACATGTGTATCTGTATGTGTATGAAGCTGCACAGTTTGGGAGATGACATGTCAAGGTCAATGCCTTCCTTCAGGTTCAAATATCATATCGAGGGGGCATAGTGTTTCACAAACACATCTTGTCAAATGAGAAAATAGTAAAGTCAAGCAAATTAAGCCACATACACGGCGCATACACCACAAACACATCGAAATACAGCATGTCACACACAACCACACACACCCCCACACGCACGCACACGAGGTTAACACGGAAAACCCGACCAAACACACAAGCACCAGAGATAAACATTCAAAACATGAACAAAACACAAGTAAACAGACACAAGACAATCAAAGGTAAGGGTGACTGAGAGAGTAACGCATTTGAACGGTCTGTCATAATATGACTGGGTTTATAGGCGGTGTTGTACACCCTGTATTCGCAGCACGAAGGCAATTGACGGATATGTTTTAATGCCGAAACCTTCCATATTTACTGATATCAGAGTATTACGGACTGCATTAAATACATTGTGGTATTTTATTGTAATAATCTCTACGTCACATGTATCGTTAACCCTAGTCAGCCTCATGCATTTTAATTTCACTATTTCAGGTTACTAATAGACTATTTAAAGGGGAAGGCCCTACATTCGACGCGTTTCAAAAATACCTAAAATATATAAGTACAGAAATGAGTCATGCAGGAAACACCACATACAGAACAAACAGTCGCCCGAACAGCAACACAAGGAAACAGCAAATGTACATAACTATAAAAACATTAAGAGACGCACAAAGACAAAACAAACATACAATAGGGGGAATATAGAAGTACCGCCTTGGAACGGTCAGTGACAAAAGTCACTGGGGGGTTAAACCGGTTTATGGGCGCCCAACCTCACACTTATTCCATCCCAATCCTAAAAGACAAACAGTGTAAATAAACGTATCCCCTCTCCGACTAATCTACAACAACCGCGACGGCAAATACAGTGGTAAAGTGCATGTATAACGAAAACATTTAAGTGAACAAACTGTATCCACCTAGTAACCGTAGACAAGTAATAAAGGGTACGACAAAAATGAAATAGTACAGATATCCGACGTCCTCCTTCCGTTGTTGGATTTAAGAGGTCGCCTTCATAGAGTACTAAACATTTCTTGTCGGCGTACATGCAAAGAGGCCAGCGTGATTGCCAACTGTAAAAGGGTTGACAACCAAACATGCAGTATGTTGTAGTACTATAGGATCATATCCCTTTTTAATGTTTTATTTTAACATATTTGATTAACAAAGTGAGACAATGGGTATGTCCAGTAATTTTACGAAGTTTGTAAATCACATCACCATAAAATTCAGGATATCAAATACCGTGTCGCAAAAGTGCCTTGAGATTACACTGGTACTTGCCAACAAGTGAGAGATTTCGATAGTAAAATTTAGAGAAAGTTTTTCTTAGTTTATGGTATCTATATCCTTGCTTAAGCAGCTTTTCAGTTAAAATGAGATTTCGAGATTTTGACTGTTAAAATCGTCAATAGATGAACAAGCTCTAGCAAAACGAATAAGTTGAGATATATAAACCCCCGTAAGATGGGGCACAGGGAACATCTCCGTCAAGATGAGGGAAATTTACAATATTAAAATCAAAGTCATCTCTTTTGTCATATATTTCAGAAGAAATAATTCCATTATCAATTTTAAGGTCAAGATCAGGAAAAGCTGCATAATTGTCAGACGGGTTAGCTTTATTCAATTGGAGTTCTTTTGGATAAATTGTAGGAATCAGAGCATAACAGAAAGGGTTATCTAAGTTAAAAACATCATCCAAATATCGTGAAGTTTCATTGAAGGCTTTTATAACATCTACTTGTGATTGTGGATTCAAACGTAACATGAAATCTCTCTCATAGCAGTACAAAAACAAATCTGCGACAAGGGGTGCACAATTCGTACCCATATGAATACCAAATACCTGACGGTATATAGCATTCCTATAAAATACAAATATGTTATCCAAAAGAAAGGAAAGTGATTTGCAAGTCCAATTGGTGTAATATTTCATTTGCTTGTCAGTAAAGAACGCTTTTTCAGCATTACGTGCCAGAAATGATGTTTTTTCCCGGGCAAATACTTTCTGGATTAAAATAGTCAGTTTATCTTTAATCAAAATATGAGGAAGAGTTGTGTAAAACGTATAAAATTCGTACGTGCTTACAGTGGATGTAAGGTACCTTTTGTTCCTAAGTTTGTTTAAGACATCTGAAGAGTTCTTAATAGACCAGAAGAGATTTATTCCAGAATTTTCATAAGTCTTATCACAGTAGAATTTTACATGTTAGTTTACCTTGGTTAAACAAGAAGTCAAACGTATAGACAATTTAGTAGTAGTACAGGAGCTAGAATTTGCAATAAAACGCGCTTTATATGGTTTTTATGTAGTTTTGATAACCTATACATTGTAGGAAGTTTATGTTGTGTAATTTTAATATCGGTTCCAAACTCATTTGTTTATATGCTTATATGCTGAAAAGTAGTATATCGCAAGAAAAGTTATCCAATAAATGTTGAAAATGACAAAACATCCATGTGTTTGATATCGACGATCCTGGTTTTATTCGTCGATGTTTGAGGTTTATACGGGTTGGGTTTTAGTTTCGTATATGCTCGCGATATTCTCGTCTCCCCGACACCTTCCGAATATGGCTGTTACGTAAACAATTGAGGGATCGGGTGATCATCGGCAAAACGCGGGAAATTTGAACTGAAAAGGCCGATAATATTTTGTTGTAGAAAAAAACTATTGATGAAATTTATTTATTGTATCACAGGGACATTTTTCGACATAGGTTCAACCTCACACTCTTCATAATAATGATTGAACATAACATATACCACGTTTTATGATACTATTGAAAATATGCGTTCATTGTAGGGACTTCCGCTTTAAGAACAATTATAGAATTATGTTATGTACACAGCTTATCCAACCTTAATTTACCGTGTTTATTTGTGTATGATACTAGCGTTTGTCGCAACGACTATTTCACTTTAGTCTAAACTCATATATACACAAACATATCTCCGGTTTGCATTGGAAAAACAACAACATACGATTAGCAATATTTATTACTTGACCATTTTAAACTCAGCGATGTCCGTTAGCGTTCCCGGCTATACTCGGATGAATTCGATTACCATACATACCAATACATACGAATGTATACGGAATATACACGGAATCTCAGTTTAATCAGCCCAAGCAATAGCTTAAACATGAACTTTGGCAGTATGTTGACGCACGGGATCCATGTCCCTCTGTGGTGCATCCTCTTTCCTATTCAGCACCGTATAGCATTTCAGTGTAACATCGACTTTGTGCTCCATCTTACGGGGTTTATATATCTCAACTTATTCGTTTTGCTAGAGCTTGTTCATCTATTGCCGATTTTAACAGTCGAAATCTCATTATGTCTCCCCCATTTATGGGGAGATATATTGTTTTTGCCAGAGTTGTCTGTCTGTCCGTCCGTCCGTCCGTCTGTCCGTCTGTCTGTCTGTCCGTCACAAACTTGTGTCGCGCGTATCTCTGAAACCAGTTGGGCTAGAGTCACCAAACTTCACAGGAATGTTCACCAGCATGAGTTGTTGTGCGCCTGGGGTTTTTGAATTGTCTCCCCTGATAATTTTGGAGTTATTGCCCCTGATGACTTAATATATGAAAAACTTTGTGTCGCGTGTATCTCTGAAACCGCTAGTACTAGAGTCACCAAACTTCACAGGAATGTTCACCAGCATGAGTTGTTGTGCACCTATGGTTTTTTAATTGTCTCCCCCTGATAATTCTTGAGTTATTGGCCCTGATATGAATACTTAAATTTATACAAACTTTGTGTCGCGCGTATCTCTGAAACCAGTAGGGCTAGAGTCACCAAACTTCACAGGATTGTTCACAAGCATGAGTTGTTTTGCTCTTGGGTTTTTTGAATTGTCTCCCCCTGTTAAGTTTGGAGTTACTACCCCTGATGACTTAAAATTAGACAAACATTACTTCTCTGAAACCACTAGGGCTAGAGTCACCACACTTCACAGGAATGTCGACCAGCATGAGTTGTTGTACAACTGGGATTTTTGAATTGTCTTCCCTTGATAACTTTGGAGTTATTGCTCCTGATATGATTACTTAAAATTAGAGAAACTTTGTGTCATGCATATCTTTACAACCACTAGGGCTAGAGTCACCAAACTTCACAGGAATGTTCATCAGCATGAGTTGTTGTGCACCTGGTTAGCTCCACTTTTTCAAAAAGAGGAGCTATTGTCATGACCCTCTCGTCGGCGTCGGCATTGGTTAACCTATTTGTTAAGGTCCTTTTCTCAGAAACCATTAAAGATATTTGGTTCATATTTGGTATGTATGTTTACTATCACAAGGGGAACCCATTTCACAAGGGTAGGTAACCCTAAAATTAATTTTGCCATAGTTATGCCCCTTTTTCGACTTAGAATTTTCATTGTTGGTTAAGTTTTATGTTCAGGTCCATGTCTCAGAAACTGTCCAATATATTTGGTTCATCTTTGGTATACATGTTAACTATTACAAGGGGGACCCTTTTCACAAGGGCAGGTAACCCTAAAATTAATTCTGCTGTTGTTATCTCCCCTTTCTGACTTAGTCTTCAACTACACTATCCAGCACCTTTTTGTTAAACCATCAAAAATATTTGGTTCATATTTGGTATGTAGGTTTACTATCACAAGGGGAATCCATTTCACAAGGGTAGATAACCCTAAAATTAATTTTGCCATAGTTATGCCCCTTTTTCGACTTAGAATTTTTATTGTTGGTTCAGTTTTATGTTCAGGTCCATGTCTCAGAAACTGTCCAAGATATTTGGTTCATCTTTGATATATATAATAACTATTACAAGGGGAACCCATTTCACAAGGGCAGGTAACCCTTAAATTAATGTTGCTGTTGTTATCACCCCTTTCTGACTTAGACTTCCACTACACTATCCAGCACTAAAGAAAGTGGAGCGCGCTGTCTGCGGACAGCTCTTGTTTTAATTGTCTCCCCTTGATAATTCTTGAGTTACTGCCCCTGATATGTTAACTTAAAATTAGAAAAACTTTGTGCTGCACGTATCTCTGAAACCAACATGAGTTGTTGTGCATCTGGGTTTTTTAATTGTCTCCCCCTGATAACTTTGGAGTTACTGCCCCTTATGACTTAAATAAGAGAAACTTTACTTTGTGTCACATGTATCTCTGAAACCACTAGTACTAGAGTCACCAAACTTCACAAGAATGTTGACTAGCATGTGTTTTTGTGTACCTGGGGCTTTTGAATTGTCTCCCCCTGACAATGTCGGAGTTATTGCCCCTGATGACTTAAACATTAGACCCTGATAAGTTTGGAGTTTACACAGACATTACACTTGTGTATTGGAAAGAGGATGGGAGGGGGAGACATCTGTTTTTGTGACAAAAACAAACCTCTAGTTTTAACTGAAAAACTGCTTAAGCACGGATATAGATACCATAAACTAAGAAAAACTTTCTCTAAATTTTACTATCGAAATCTCTCGCTTATTGGCAAGTACCAATGTAATCTCAAAGTACTTCTGCGACACGGTATTTCACATCCTGAATTTTATGGTGATGTGATTTACAAACTTCGTAAAATTATTGGACATACCCATTTTCTCACTTTGTTCATCAAATGTGTTAAACAATTCATTAAAAAGGGATATGATCCTGTAGTACTACAACATACTGCATGTTTGGTTGTGAACCCTTTTACAGTTGGCAATCAGGCTGACCTCTTTGCATGTACGCCGACAAGAAAGGTTTAGTACTCTATGAAGGCGACCTCTTAAATCCAGAAATGGAAGGAGAACGTCGGATATCTGTACTATTTCATTTTTGTCGTACCCTTTATTACTTTTCTACAGTTACTCTGTTTGCAGCTCAATCATTGAGTACACTAGCAATAGGTGGATACAGTATGTTCACCTAAATGTTTTTTCGTTATACATGCACTTTACCACTGTATTTGCCGTCGCGGTTGTTGTAGATTAGTCGGAGAGGGGATACGTTTATTTACACTGTTTGTTGGGATGGGGATGGAATAAGTGTGAGGTTGGGCGCCCATAAACCGGTTTAACCCCCCCAGTGACTTTTGTCACTGACCGTTCCAAGGCGGTACTTCCATCTTCCTCCTATTGTATGTTTGTTTTGTCTTTGTGCGTCTCTTGTTGTTTTTTTCTACTTATGTACATTTGCTGTTTCCTTGTGTTGCTGTTCGGGCGAGTGTTTGTTCTGTGTGTGGTGTTTCCTGCATGACTTATTTTTGTACCTTTATAACCGTATCATTCATTCGTCGTCAACGCGTTACAGTCATTAGATTTTTTCTTTCAGGTCATTGTATTTCCGACCTACTAGGTCATTTAATCTCACCCACTTACGCCGTTACTGACTCGTCATGTGATAGTATTGCATTGCCGTAGCTGTAAAAAGTACCTAGTTATAGTCACATTTCAGTCCGAATGACCGCTCAGCCGACTGTATATTTACTCCCCTGGTCATTGAGTCATTGTCCTACAATATTGAGCACTGCTAACATATGGCACAACCATGCAGCCGCAGTACCGGCTGTAGTGATTCAGAATTATAAAATGATTGTGGTGCTAGGCGTACGTCTTCGTTTACACGCAATCAGTACCCTCAATTGAATGAGGTAGGTTTATTGTCATATAATACGAGACATTGACTGTCTTATTTAATATAATATTCAATATGCCCTTGTTATGGATTCATATCCGCCGATATTATCTTATCACTACATCTACTGGTTCATATTAAACACATCTGTGTCCGCTGAATAGTCATTTCCTGACAATTACGACAGATTTAGTGATAGAACACTCGCCCTTATCTCATAACTCGCAACCTGCAACACATTCGTAAAAAACCTTGAATCTAGATGAGACGTCATTATGATCCAAGCTATTTGACTTCTAAAGCATCTGCTACCATCGACAAAAAGTCACTTTTACACTAGATCAAATTTTAAGCAAACGTTTTCGTTTTCACAAATGCTGCACTAATGCGTTAGTAGTAATAATGTATGTTGACAGGTACCAAGAAATATCTATACAGTAAACCTCCTTTAAACCGGAATGCTAATAGAGAAGAAGTTATATACTTTCAGGCAGGTGACTGCTTATTGCAATGTTCCTGGAGGAGCTTTCTGTATGACATCCAGCCTGCATAAAGCTGCCATCCGTCTCCAATATATAGAGGGGGCTTAATGCACTTACTTTTATGATAATAGATTACGTCGTATGTTTTAAACGCTTTCCGTTTCGTTTGGTAATTTAGCTATGTGTTGAACTTTCCATTACATTTGTTGAACTTTCGGCACAAAAATAGCATAAATACGGGTTGCGAATTTTTTAAAGAATATGCATATTGTGTGTTTGGGGTAAATATGCATTTATCAAATACATACGTTTCAAATAAGTAGTGTTTTAATTGTGGTCAACTCGTTTAGGGCTAGCTACTGTATTTTTGAATTGTATCCGGGACTTTACGCCACGTCGCTATTTAATTTGCGTTATTTTGCGTTGTCCAGCTAATAACTAGTGATTGAATCTCCAGATGTTGTTTCACCGTTTTGATAAATATACATTGTTTCGTGCACATAATCATCATCATCATTATTGTCATCGTCGTACTATCATTATTGTCACCATCATCATGATTACGATCATCATCATCAACATGATGATAATAATTATAATCATCATCATCAACAATACGCATCTACACACAGTCAATATCAGCAACCTCGTTATATACATACCAGTAACATTCGTCATTCACACCGGCATCTATATATCACTAATATGCGTATCTTCATCCTCATCTACACGCTAGTTGTTTCGCCATCAACCCCATCATCATGTACACATTAGACAGTGGTACCATCCAAATAAACTTTTACACATCGACCATAGCCACCATTATCACCATAATATACACACTACCATAAAAACGACCGCATAATCATCCACACACCAGTCATTGTTCTCGCCCCAATCATCATCTACATACCAGTATATCCATCATCCTCATCATCGTTAACACACCAGTCATTTCCATCGTTATCATCAAAATCTACACTCAAAAACATTATATGCGCGACATACATTACACTTTACCCGATCATGAACTACACATTTGATATCGTCGTCATCATCTACACGCCAGTTATCATCACCATACTCACTCCCACAAATTTAACATTAGTTATCGCCATCATCCTCATTATCCTATACGAGGTACACATTTTCATCATCATCGTCATCATCATTTACAAACCAGTCATCAAGATCATTATCATAATATTCTATACACCAGTCATCGCCATAATACTTCTTTATAATCATCTAAGCACCAATGATCTTCATCACCCTCATAATGTTCTTTACCATGGTTACCACCATCATCCTCATCATTATCTACTCACCAGACAATGTATTCATCCTAGTTATCATAATTCCATAGGTCATGTTTTGCACCAACATCATATTCATCTTCCACATTATCTACGTACCAGTCAACACAATGATGATGATCATCACATCAGTTATCGTCATCCACCTCCTCCTCATCATCTAGACATCAACCATTTTAATCATGCTACCATTATCACCATAACACCAATCATCACTATAATTATTATTATTATACGACATTTATATAGCACTCTTTTTACACAAGATATGCGCTGTGTTAATTAACAAAAGCGATGCACTATTTATCAGAGTTATCATCTTCACAAAGTTACCGTCTACATTCTCTCATCACAACAGTTATCGTCTTCCACCTCCTTATCATCATCTACACACATCTACACACCAATCATTGTAATCATGCTATCATTATCATATTAACACCAATCATTGCTATAATTATCACAGTTGTCATCTTCACAAAAGTTACCGTCATCATTCTCCCATTATCATGAATATCAACATCATTCACACATCAATCACCACCATCATCTAACCGTTATTGTCTACAACAGTATCGTCACATGCACCCTTCAGTACCATCTAAACACCAGTTATTGACAACATTAGTTCCATTAACGTAATTATACATGCCCGTTTATGGCAACGTAATTATACACGTCCATCAATGACATCGTCGTCAACAGCAGCTGGTGGTCATAACAATATCCCCGTACTTAAACTCCGTGTCGTTATGTTTCACACTCATACGCTCGTAGTATTCATCATCGGTGCTTCATAACCTATTTAAATCTATGAATAATAGTGTTCCTGTACCTGGCTTAGGCTTGAATAGTTAATGGTATTTCTCATCTCCTTGGGTTAATGTAAACCTTGTCAAAATGTTTGAAAATATGACATTTTACCGAATGAAGTATAATCCTGTTTGACATGTTTACAAATGCTTTGATGAGTATAAACCGTTAAAGTCCTGAAACGACGACACAGATACTACTTATTTCGTTATCATATTTTAAATATAACCCATTGGAACTGAAGCCGTACATGCCATTTACTATATAATTAGATTGATGTAAGTTGCTATCAATCTTCAATATAATAATTATGTTTGTACAATACATTTGTAGTTCAGAAATTGAATAGAAGTCACGCAGACAATTTGAAAATGACACATGATAGTGCTAAGCAACACCAGAATCACAAAATAAATACGCGTTCGCACACGACTTTCATAGGTTGCTCCTTGTCTGTTCCACGCAAACATCATTTAGTGCACTGCGACACTAAAACGTTCACGTCGTGCCAAATGATGTGCCCAATAAACGCGACGGTACTAGCAAAGAGACTGGATCCAGATGAACGCCGAATAATTTTATCCAGTCACCAGGCTTCTCTAGTGACGTAATAAAAGGGGTGCATACAAACTTTCGAAGGATCACCCATTTTCAGATTATATGTACTTCACAACAGCAGGTGTTAAGTGCTTGTGTGACGGCCGTAAAAAGTCGGCCCGTACTTCATTCTCAGTGTTGTTATATTTTCTGGTCCTTCGGGATCATAAGTTTTGTTGTTAGTAGTTTTGAAAATTGAATACTGCTTAAGCCGGTGCTAGGGGGCGTGAGTAGTGTTGCACTTTTAATTACTACTCATGAACAGACTCAATAAAACCGAGTCTGCAATTTTCTCTTTTTGCATTTCTACTTTTGCTTTCGAAGGATCACCCATTTTCAGATTAGGTTTATTAGGTTAAATTCCGGTAGTATAAGGTTTATCAGGTTAGTGGACGTTTTTAAGGTGTAATGATTCTAAACCCTTGGAACTATTTTAATTTACTGTAAATATGCATATGCTGACGGAATAGAACTAACAGAAAAATCGTCAATAGATTTAAAGAGAAGAGAAAATAAAAAAAAGAGAAACAAATGGCTATAGGTGGATTCGAACCCGCACTGGATCATACAAAAGTCAATTTCAAACACTAGACACGTCGCGCCAACCAATTGCGTCACAGATGCTAAATGAAAACTAGAGTTTATTGATCAGTTTAATTAACTTAAGCCACCGCTGGCGGAACGCGTTTTTTGATAAGAATCAAGTTTTCCTATGGTCATTGTAGGGTGTTCATTCAATTGGGTTACTGTATGCACCATTCCGTAATTATACTTTGTGGTTTTTTTTGTACATAATTGCCCGAGTGGTATTTGGGCTGGTTTAACTGGTCGCCTATTGCCGCCTATTTCTTTTTTTTATTTATTTATTTTATTTCAATTGTTTTTTTGGGGGGATTCTAGTTATTTGGGCTTATTAATTGTTTTCTAATTGGAATCTCTATGATATGTTCGTGTGGGTGTGGTGTCCGCAGGATTATCCTATCAAATGTCAAGGGAGTTCTGTTATCTAACAGAGCATCCCCAATATTGGTATATCGGGTATCTTGTTCGCATTGCGACCCGGCCATAACTAGCGTCAGGGATTTCATTTAAGTTAACCTGAGTTCTCCATTTTGGCTTATCGGGGTACTGGGTTATTTCATTAACACATCCCCCCTAATTAAAAAGGGGAGGAATGTAGTGAAACTGGGTTTTACTTTGGCTGGCCTCGTTCCGTCTTGGGGGGGGGGGGTGAATGGCTAGCGCCCATGGACATGCGTCAACTGGAGGCTCAGGGGAATAAACACAGGTTTTACCAATCTAATTTTACTATACAATTTTACTATACAGTCATGTGTTAACTTCCGGTAAGGCATTTCATATTTATTGTATATCTATCGCTTACCTTTCATTAGCCAGATGGACAATCATCCGGTTAATTTCGGTTAGTAATGTCATATCTATTGTATATATCTATTGTATATATTTTGCATATCTTTCATTGACCGGATAGACAATCGTGTGGTTCCTTCCGGCTAGTAATTTCATCCATGTGAAGCGCTTTTGAACGCACATAACATGTGTGAAAAGAGCCCTATATAAATGTGATATAATAATAATTTGAAAGTATCCGTGTTTAATTTGGATTGTTTTAGATTTAGGTCGGCGGAACAATAGTGTACCCAATTAGAGACTCTTTAACTAGACCATGTTTACCATTTATAGTACGTCTGATAAATAGCATGTGTTTTCAGAACCACTTTCATTAAATGACAAAGTAGTTAAGTCAAGCAGGAAAAGCCACAAACAACACGTCACTATCATCAAAACATCGAAAGAAAGCAATTTATACACATACACACACACACCCTAACACCCCCCCCACACAGAGGAGATGAAAAAATTGAACACGAACAAACGAACAAGTACAAAGACACCAGAACAACCCAAGGGCGAACACACACACGAGACGAAAACCACAGACCCACACAAGTGCAAATACACCAAACAAATAAAAGCAAGGGTTCCAAAGGAGGTGCCGCCTTGAAACGGTCAGTGTCAAAAGCACCACTGGGGTAAAGACCGGTGTACGGACGTCCTTACCTCACACTTTTCTCAAAGTCACCCTAGCTAAACAAACATTGTAAATAAAGGCATCCCCGCCGGATTTCCACACAACACAGAAGACAGTAATCGCAGTACAAAATGTAAACATAGCAAAACAACTGTCAAATATGTACTCAATGACTTTGCTGAAGACAGAACAACTGCAAAGAAGCCATTAAGGGCACGACAAAGAAAACGCATTACATGAGTCTGGTAAGCTCATCCCATTTCTAGGTTTAAGAGTATACTATCATAGAGTTTTCCCCGCGGCATGTCATCGTGCAAGCGAAGAGGGAAGCGTAGCGACCGACTGTAAATGAACCATCGTTATGATTTCACAAAGTACAAATACTTCTCATGACTAGTCAATATCTAAGCTATAATTCCAGGTCTCTTAAATAAAATAGACTGCTTTATTTACGCAATAGGCATCCAATGCATACTTTCTAACACTCTATTTCATTAACAATTTGAGCAAGTGTGTTTTGATAATTACAATTATATACGTGATATTATGAGACATGTCTGTTACGCATGACATTACTTTAGGCATGCATGAACAAATATCATATTATGTCCGTTAATTTATCCGTTAATTTATATCCGTTTTACAGTAACTTAAGGCATATATTGGCATTTTAATCATCCTGCGTAGTAGTAGATGGAACTTGGTTTAAAGGTTCATATGATTTACGAACATGGGTGTATGTAATGATATGTTAATCCAATATTAGCCCAGCTATATTGCGTGTATTTGACTCACTTCGGCTACGCAACCATTTGATTGATACAACAAATAAGTAGAAATCGCCCACATCACGAGATAATTCAATGTAATTCAATTTAATTTACGTGCGTGATCTCAGCGTTTCAGCAATGTTCTTCAAGCTACATAACGTATTTTGTTTCGCTACCTGTATACTGGTGTATGTTTCGCTACGTGTATACTGGTGTTGTGGACTGGAGGCAATGTCATCGTATACTGGTATATATAAGTGTAGCAAATATACGAGTCCCTGACAATATAATGTTCATTCTACCTTTGACTCGTTATTATAAATAACGCATTTATCAAGATCATTTCGGAGTTGTTTTAGTTTCCGTGTACGTTTGTAGATATTGGTATTACAAGGCCTTGCGTTTTAAGTGTGTCAACCTGTTTTCAAGTCGACAGTTTATTTAATATTCATGCTATAAAACATATCCATGCTATAAAACGGTATTATGTTTATCTCGTTAGACATTACTACCTTGAAAATGTTCAACAATATTTTTGCCAAGGTCTTCCGGACTTTCTATAATAATGTTTCCGCAAACCCAGACACTTTACCCTAATAAAATGATTAATGTTAGTTGAATAGATTTTGTATAATCATTATCTGAAAGTCGAAGCTGGAAAATGCCGCAGTAATGACTTCCATTCTTATAGATAATGAATGCAAACAGTCAATCTTTAATCTTCGACTTTATATTAGACAGTTGATCTCCTTTTTGGAAGCAATAAACGTTATCATACCGTTGTACACAGCCAGTTCATGAAAATATATAGCAATTTCATTTTTCACAGTTATGTTGATGTTTATGTGCCAATGACAGGTAAGAACAGATTGAAAAACC
The DNA here is from genome assembly GCA_963576725.1 of Azorinus chamasolen. Taxonomy (NCBI): domain Eukaryota; kingdom Metazoa; phylum Mollusca; class Bivalvia; order Cardiida; family Solecurtidae; genus Azorinus; species Azorinus chamasolen. Next base: position 53,090,201 of record OY755247.1, read on the forward strand.
CACAAGAAGACATGAAACAACGAGTTGAGGAAAATATAGTGTTCATGTGGCATTGTGCCAATATTTTCTAATGTATTTTAAATTGATCATTTGCCTCATATAGATAATACGCGTCTTGTACAAAACCTAGTTAGTACTATTGCCTATCTTGTCTGATCTGATATTAATGCATTATGATTGTGATGCACACAATATAATTATAAGAGTATAAACATGAGTCATGCAGGAAACACCACATACAGAACAAACACTCACCCGAACAGCAACACAAGGAAACAGCAAATGTACATAGGTAGAAAAAACAACAAGAGACGCACAAAGACAAAACAAACATACAATAGGAAGAAGATGGAAGTACCGCCTTGGAACGGTCAGTGACAATGTTATGCATATATTGCATTTCTTTGACGGAGGAAGAACATTAACCTTACATTGACAGGACTGTCTATGTCATGTACGTAAACGGTCTCGGACTCGGGTTTGTTTCCAGTGATAAGCAGCAACTATAGAGAACTTCGTCAGCTGCAGTGTTTGTTTTATTTGCATTTATATTTTATTACCCACTTAACAAAAGTAATTCGGTCAATGAGGGTTACTGGTATACTATTTATTAACAGAGACAGCTAAAACATCTAGTTGCATAGCGTTGCAGTCAAAATTAACACTCATCAGCTGGAAACTCTACATGTATGGTGGTAGAAATAGAACAATACAAAATGTCGATAGCACATGAATCTGCTTTGTGGTGGAAATTAAAGTGGTAAATCAAGACGGCGAATGCGATAGATAATTACAGTTAATATGCACGCGGATAACGTAAACATAATGGTGATACGCCTGATGATCTTAATTTGTCCGGAAATTATACACTGTCGCAAACACACATAAATAATCCGATTGTGTACGTTATAAATTCCTGATATCATGTACTCAATAGTACAAATCAGCAAGCACAAATACATTGGGTGTTTTATAGTTGTTTAAAACGAATTGTATGTTCACAAAGAGACCTGAAATAAGTTTAAACAATTTGCATATAATAAAGATACATATTTAGTCCTAATGTAACAATATCATTCTTGATTGTACACGTGTATTGCACTAAAAACGCCAGTTATTCGAGTATTGACACCCTGTCAATAGTTTCATATATATATTGACGAATCGAAATTGAATATACATGTAACAGGTTTCATCAAATTGTTTGCAGCATGTAACAGGTTAACCGTGTACTCAATAAATACATAAATACGTCTTTCAACACATGTCTAAAAACAGTTGCCCAAGATTTACAAAATTACACATTGAATATACCCCGTTTTGTATATAAAATGTATCTATGTGAAGCGCTTTCGAACGCACATATCCTGTGTGAAAAGAGCGCTATATAAATGTGGTATAATAATAATAAAAAGATCAGACGGTTCCTATTGGGTATGCTATGTTTGCTTACGATATAACACGGCTTCTGCAATTGTCATCTCCTTTTTGTCCATGTGTCAGTATAACACTTACTTAAATTACTGTTCATGATGTCATTATTTCTTACATGAACATTCATAGAATAAAAAGGTTAAACAAGAAACAGGTATTGCAGTATCCCATTATATCCTCTGATATCATCAATGTGGCATTGTGTAACTGAACGACTGAACGATAATGGTGATATTTAATGAAAATATTCTGTGTATGTTAATGAACTGCGTTTGCTGAGTTTGAATTTTAATATGCTTAATTGTTATACAGTTTTGTGTAAATGAGTTTGCACTGAAGTATTTTTTATGTTATTACGAGGAAACGTCTATATAATGCAATGTACACCCACACTATACAGATCATGTTAATGTAGTTGCTGTCATGGAATACATCGAAGTACGATCGAAATACGACATATAGAACTATTTGGAAAAAATCCATAAAATAATTCTACTATTTCAGAAATCAGTAATTTGATATTATTGCTCTGATAGATACATATAATGAACTATTTACCAATTAATTGTTTCACAAGTAGATATCTAGACGCTTTAATCACGGTTTATGTTGGTACAGCGGCAATATAACGAGTCCTTTAATGAGCTTATAATACACATCTAATGGAGTTCGTTAGACATTAATGTTTGTGAGGTGTTATACCGAAACAATATTACAACCATAAAAACAATATTTTGCAATATTTAATTGTGCCAGTGGGGATTTAATTGCATCTGGACCTCACGCTACTGAATAAAAGTGTTGTAATAAATATATGTACATTTCTAGGATATTACCTAATATCTGCATTCTGTACATCGAAGTGTATACTCTGGCTAGTCGCAACATTAGAAACAAGATGCATTCAGTAATGTATTAATTTCTTCGAGAGTGTTTTATTTAGACCAGTACGTGTTGTTGAGCAACTGGCACGTTCAATGTGGAACACGATGGACAGGCTAGATGGCTCCCAATCTGGTTATCACACAATCCCTAACAGTTAATCAAACTGGTTAGGTGTTCCACATGTAGATACATGTCATCTGAGCATGAAGGTGTGCCATCTTCAGAACAACGATCTGCGCATGTGCAGCTCGGTCATGATCGCCGATTCCCGCCACCTTCCGTAAATGCGAACGTATTTTGTTTCGCTACGTGTATACTGGTGTATGTTTCGCTACGTGTATACTGGTGTTGTGGACTGGAGGCAATGTCATCGTGTACTGGTATATATAAGTGTAGCAAATATACGAGTCCCTGACAATATAATGTTCATTCTACCTTTGACTCGTTATTATAAATAACGCATTTATCAAGATCATTTCGGAGTTGTTTTAGTTTCCGTGTACGTTTGTAGACATTGGTATTACAAGGCCTTGCGTTTTAAGTGTGTCAACCTGTTTTCAAGTCGACAGTTTATTTAATATTCATGCTATAAAACATATTCATGCTATAAAACGGTATTATGTTTATCTCGTTAGACATTACTACCTTGAAAATGTTCAACAATATTTTTGCCAAGGTCTTCCGGACTTTCTATAATAATGTTTCCGCAAACCCAGACACTTTACCCTAATAAAATGATTAATGTTAGTTGAATAGATTTTGTATAATCATTATCTGAAAGTCGAAGCTGGAAAATGCCGCAGTAATGACTTCCATTCTTATAGATAATGAATGCAAACAGTCAATCTTTAATCTTCGACTTTATATTAGACAGTTGATCTCCTTTTTGGAAGCAATAAACGTTATCATACCGTTGTACACAGCCAGTTCATGAAAATATATAGCAATTTCATTTTTCACAGTTATGTTGATGTTTATGTGCCAATGACAGGTAAGAACAGATTGAAAAACCCACAAGAAGACATGAAACAACGAGTTGAGGAAAATAGTGTTCATGTGGCATTGTGCCAATATTTTCTAATGTATTTTAAATTGATCATTTGCCTCATATAGATAATACGCGTCTTGTACAAAACCTAGTTAGTACTATTGCCTATCTTGTCTGATCTGATATTAATGCATTATGATTGTGATGCACACAATATAATTATAAGAGTATAAACATGAGTCATGCAGGAAACACCACATACAGAACAAACACTCACCCGAACAGCAACACAAGGAAACAGCAAATGTACATAGGTAGAAAAAACAACAAGAGACGCACAAAGACAAAACAAACATACAATAGGAAGAAGATGGAAGTACCGCCTTGGAACGGTCAGTGACAATGTTATGCATATATTGCATTTCTTTGACGGAGGAAGAACATTAACCTTACATTGACAGGACTGTCTATGTCATGTACGTAAACGGTCTCGGACTCGGGTTTGTTTCCAGTGATAAGCAGCAACTATAGAGAACTTCGTCAGCTGCAGTGTTTGTTTTATTTGCATTTATATTTTATTACCCACTTAACAAAAGTAATTCGGTCAATGAGGGTTACTGGTATACTATTTATTAACAGAGACAGCTAAAACATCTAGTTGCATAGCGTTGCAGTCAAAATTAACACTCATCAGCTGGAAACTCTACATGTATGGTGGTAGAAATAGAACAATACAAAATGTCGATAGCACATGAATCTGCTTTGTGGTGGAAATTAAAGTGGTAAATCAAGACGGCGAATGCGATAGATAATTACAGTTAATATGCACGCGGATAACGTAAACATAATGGTGATACGCCTGATGATCTTAATTTGTCCGGAAATTATACACTGTCGCAAACACACATAAATAATCCGATTGTGTACGTTATAAATTCCTGATATCATGTACTCAATAGTACAAATCAGCAAGCACAAATACATTGGGTGTTTTATAGTTGTTTAAAACGAATTGTATGTTCACAAAGAGACCTGAAATAAGTTTAAACAATTTGCATATAATAAAGATACATATTTAGTCCTAATGTAACAATATCATTCTTGATTGTACACGTGTATTGCACTAAAAACGCCAGTTATTCGAGTATTGACACCCTGTCAATAGTTTCATATATATATTGACGAATCGAAATTGAATATACATGTAACAGGTTTCATCAAATTGTTTGCAGCATGTAACAGGTTAACCGTGTACTCAATAAATACATAAATACGTCTTTCAACACATGTCTAAAAACAGTTGCCCAAGATTTACAAAATTACACATTGAATATACCCCGTTTTGTATATAAAATGTATCTATGTGAAGCGCTTTCGAACGCACATATCCTGTGTGAAAAGAGCGCTATATAAATGTGGTATAATAATAATAAAAAAATCAGACGGTTCCTATTGGGTATGCTATGTTTGCTTACGATATAACACGGCTTCTGCAATTGTCATCTCCTTTTTGTCCATGTGTCAGTATAACACTTACTTAAATTACTGTTCATGATGTCATTATTTCTTACATGAACATTCATAGAATAAAAAGGTTAAACAAGAAACAGGTATTGCAGTATCCCATTATATCCTCTGATATCATCAATGTGGCATTGTGTAACTGAACGACTGAACGATAATGGTGATATTTAATGAAAATATTCTGTGTATGTTAATGAACTGCGTTTGCTGAGTTTGAATTTTAATATGCTTAATTGTTATACAGTTTTGTGTAAATGAGTTTGCACTGAAGTATTTTTTATGTTATTACGAGGAAACGTCTATATAATGCAATGTACACCCACACTATACAGATCATGTTAATGTAGTTGCTGTCATGGAATACATCGAAGTACGATCGAAATACGACATATAGAACTATTTGGAAAAAATCCATAAAATAATTCTACTATTTCAGAAATCAGTAATTTGATATTATTGCTCTGATAGATACATATAATGAACTATTTACCAATTAATTGTTTCACAAGTAGATATCTAGACGCTTTAATCACGGTTTATGTTGGTACAGCGGCAATATAACGAGTCCTTTAATGAGCTTATAATACACATCTAATGGAGTTCGTTAGACATTAATGTTTGTGAGGTGTTATACCGAAACAATATTACAACCATAAAAACAATATTTTGCAATATTTAATTGTGCCAGTGGGGATTTAATTGCATCTGGACCTCACGCTACTGAATAAAAGTGTTGTAATAAATATATGTACATTTCTAGGATATTACCTAATATCTGCATTCTGTACATCGGAGTGTATACTCTGGCTAGTCGCAACATTAGAAACAAGATGCATTCAGTAATGTATTAATTTCTTCGAGAGTGTTTTATTTAGACCAGTACGTGTTGTTGAGCAACTGGCACGTTCAATGTGGAACACGGTGGACAGGCTAGATGGCTCCCAATCTGGTTATCACACAATCCCTAACAGTTAATCAAACTGGTGTAGGTGTTCCACATGTAGATACATGTCATCTGAGCATGAAGGTGTGAGCCATCTTCAGAACAACGATCTGCGCATGTGCAGCTCGGTCATGATCGCCGATTTCCACCACCTTCCGTAAATGCGAAGCAGGAATAGTTGACAGAGAAAGTGACTGGAGAACGAGAACTATCAAGGAAGCGATTCATATTCGAGTTAGCAGGGAGGTCATAAACAGAGACGAGGGGCCCATCAGCTATCCTGAGTCTACGACCAGATGTACGCCACAGTTATGGTAAGTTGCGGAAATCTGTTTTAATATTTCATATAAATTGTTGGATTCATTAGTACACCATGCATAATATTATGAACACATGCTTGTGCTATCTGGAGAAATTCAAAATAACCCGAATTTCTCTATAGGATGCGGACATTCAGTTAATGTGTATTCATCCTCGTTGTCACCATCTCATTGTCGTATTTGCTCCACTTTATAGAAACGTAAAATCTATACAGTAAAACATATATATAGCATCCACTAAACAACTAACCATAGTGATTCCTTTATCAGGACAAACGTTATTCAAACAAACTTTTAAAGGATATGTTTTACAATTTAACTTGTACCTGTATACTATGTTTACAAGTCATTTGTCTTGCAATAAGCTACCGACTGTTTTTGATGATCGCCTGCTTTTGATGGCCATTATGGCTATGTTTTATTTACTGTATTATCCCTACCTCTACAAACATGCGTACAATATAAAATATGTACATATACCTCACATATTGCAAACTGAAGCCACACAGTCTAAGCCATCAATCATTCCTGTCACGTGTCGATAATACCAATATCTTACATTGAGCTCTTGACGGACGGGTGGATCAAATGGCGGATGGAAATGAAATAATATGGCTGGGAAGAGAAACAGTACTTCCAAATAGCTTAGACAGAATATGATAAGGTTTAAACATTGTTAAATATGGTTTTCGTTAATAAAATGTTCATCCTCGTCTGAAACGTCAGTAGCAAGTTACTTTTATACATTGCAATCAAGTTTACGACCCTTCCTTGAAGAAAATTATATCCTAAATAAAACTGAGATTGTTGTCTGGAGCACTTATACTTTAATGAAGCAAGGTTATAGAAAGAGATTTTATGTGTACAGCGATTCAGAGGGGAAAACATTTTCAATAGCTACAACCGCATTGGTGTCGATTACTGGTCCTTACTCCGTTGAAAAATGAAGTCTGTCTCAATTTGGTACGATTTCTACTGCATCTGGTTCGACGAAGCCTTTGAGAAATTACTAACCTCGTGTCTAAAAGCTTGGACTCCAATTAGACGCCGATTTACAATTAGCAAATGCGATTCATGATAAGCAGGAGAGGTGCTGGTACGCCCCTTGTTCAGACGTATGTGTTTGCATTGCAGAGTATGTTAAAGGGGTAAACTAATACCAAATGTGATAGCTTTCATATATCAGAATGTAAGACCTACTACAAAGTTAATGAGGTATAACAGATGCATGTCTGCACTTCGATAATGCCACAAAGCATCATCTGTTCCCTCATGGCCAACCATCAGTATTCTTTGTTTGTACTGACTCAAGACAACTATATTACGTTCAGCATATTTGTAACACATACTTTCAATGGTCTTTCGCCGCTCTATCGTTTATCCGTCTGCTTTCAAAAGACTGTTTGAAGACATACCCTGATTGCAATCGCATGATGCCGACTACATGGATATGTGATGAAATGTAGGATATCATCAGCCAAGCGATCAGCGGATACGTCTTGTATAAAGCTGTACTGAATTTTATTGGGGATGAATTTTAAAATCTTATTAAGTGATGCAGAAAGAAGTATCAAACTAAAAGCTGTAAAGTCTTACCTGAAAATTACTGGTAATAGTAAACGAAAATCCCCTTCCATAATACGCCAATGATGTAGATGTTGCTGATTACTATCTACAATATTTTGCAGATAAAAAAATCTTAGAGATCAGCTTGACAATTTACATGCTTAAAGTGAATATCAGAGTATTAGTAATCATAGGCAGTAGTGTGCAGTCATTTTAAACACCGTGGTGAAGAAATTGGTTTTAGAATCAAATTCAGCGACATGTGAATCTGACCTCATCCCAACAGCTATGTTAAAAGAGAACATTGAGTACCTTTGCCTGCAGTGAAAGAAACTGTGAATAGGTCACTTGCAGTAAGTATCTTTAATGTCAAGTTAATCGTCTATCATTCCTTGAACCCTTTTGGCGCCAAATGTCTAAGTGTCGCCTGTAAACAAGTTAAATCATTCGGTAAACCAAGGAAATGGGATACATGTAAATGAATGCAAATTTCAAAGGAATAAAGCTCAGATATAGAAATAGAGTTTGAGACAAGAAGTGAAGTCCCTGATCAGACGCCGCATTGAAAAGGTGGCGTCTTAACTGTGACTGCACTTTTCGCGAAGGTGCATTTCTGCGACAGTGGCAGTGAAAGGGTTAACTCGGATACAACTATTACAGTTAAGACAGAAGTATACCAGCTTCATGAATAAGGATGCCCTCAAAGATCCCAACCGAACAGTGTGTTTTTACCGTGTAAATACTCGAATTGTAAATACATGAACCCCTTATAGCATTATGAAGTGTATCTTTTCATTCTTACCTTGTCACTTTTTCCTGCATTCATAGACCTAAATCACGAGTCGTGCTTTGAATTATGTCAGTGTTTTGTTTCTGCCTGGCTTATCACCGACTAGAAGAGACACTGATGTATATATGTCTAGCCAACTTTGTAACATTAAACTGAATTACATGATAATAAGATGTAACGGTCTGAAAACATGTCTTCTAGTAAGTGTTTCTGATTTGACATGTCTGACACTACAATTCCTTTTTATCTCAGACAAACTATTATGTTTAATGAACTGATTTTGTAACGCGAGTTCTGGGGAATGTTTAAGAGAACAAACGATTCAGGTCAGTGGCGTTAAGTATAAAACGTTATTAAACAGTCCGCGGTTGGTCTTAAAAGCTCATAGATACATACACATGTACACGCGCCATATACGCTTACATACACTCACACACGGTCATGTAGGCAACCACAACTCCTCATGCACGTATGCAAAGTACCTAATTGCACAGCATATTACGAGAGGGTTGCATTACAGATATATTTGTATTACGTTACAACCTTTATTAGTTATTGACCTACGAAGAAACGCTTACAGATGTTTTTTGTCAAACAGAGTTTTTCAAACACATTTTATCAAAGCAACACATTCCCGTGAAACATTTATATTGGAAATAATCAAGGAGTGAATGATTGACTCAACATCATTATTAGGGAAGGGATGGAAAGACTATCATTATTCGTTGCTATAGAATGTTCAATTGTCCGCGACCTGTTCAGTATCGACATGCCTGATACCAATCCCAACCGATATTTAATTTTAGGTAACTTGTTTCGAAGGATCTCCCACTTTCAGAATATATTTAAAGGCATTTTGAGACCTTATATTTTAACGTACTCTTGCGTAAACCCGCCATATGGCGGTCCGTCTTATCTAATGTTGTCGATGAGTTTAATTGAGTATTTGTTTAACAGGATAACAATATGTTGTCGGTGTTGAACAGGCGAATAGCACCTATATTTAACCCTTCTCTTGCTGAATTTTAAAATACATTTCTCCTTCTTTACCCATGTCCTGTTGTATATTTACATATATCTTCACTCTGTACAAGTATTTCGCTGTGCAATCACTGCTGTGGAGTGCACTGGTGGCACAATCAACTTGTAAATAGTGCAGACCCTGATGAGACAGCTCCTGCAGGAGCTGTCTCATCTGGGTCTTCACTATTTACAGGTAGGTATATTGACGTGAATAGTAAGCGAAGGGTTAAATGTCGTGTGTGTATGTGTGACCACACACCGCATTTTTGCGCCTCGTGGTGTTATGGTATTGCGTGTGTCAGACTTCTGTTCTATTGTTGTGATATATCCTTGGCAACACAGTAAAGCAGTATCCCTCTGAAAATTATTAATTGTTGCTACGTGAGAAATCATTGCAATCTCAGACACACAAATAAACCGCGTATGCTGACACAAAAATACACGCTCTCTTTTTATGCCCCTCCCAATACACACACACATACTCGTTCACACGCACTACACATACGTTTTGTCCAGCACTCACATAAATCCCGCTATGAAAAATAGTATGTATCCTTCTAAAATTCCACAGAGTACATGTTTATGTGGAAACGGCTTCAATGTAAGCCAGGCATACTTCAAATAGGTCAATGAAATCAACCAGAATATATTTGTCTTGGGTCATTAAACTCAGTTAATGCCGCATTTGCTACGGGATATATTTGTTTAATCTTTATGGTTCGTTGAAAAAATAATATGTCTGTTTAGAGAATACTAAACCCCCTTAACACTGAATTGTCAGGTAAACTATTCCAAAATTCAATCCGGTCAAGCTTACCATCACATACACAGCAGAATCTGATGAGTGAGCTTCTCTAGGAAACCTTTCAGTTGGATCTATACTGTTTGTAAAGGATATTGGTGACTCGTTTCCCGCTCCGAAAATGTTAAGCAGGCCATGTTTAATAGTTATAGTGAGTGTGATGAATACCATAACTATACCTTTACACACTATTGAGACGCATATAAACTATTGGAAACCCCTGCCTTTTAACATAGTGCTAGTGAAGACAAAATATTTGAACTATTATTTGAGATGATTCTTGTTTTGAACTAAATTAGCAGGTTAGATATAAAGTAGAAATCCAGCTGATTTCTTTCCCGATTGATGCAACCCTATTATAACACAAGAGATGAGCAAATATGTATAAATAGTGTTCAGGCATGTCTGTGTCATTACGAGGCTTGTGTGTCTCTGCTAGGCCTATAACTTAGGTACCACTATCCTTCTGAAAGACACGTATACTCTGAGCTATACACCGATTCAGTATTTCACAAGGAGATACATATACGCTTAAATTACGGTTAATGTTGATAAAACGGCAATATAACGAATCCAATAATGAGCTTGTAATACAGGACTAAAGGATTTCGTTAGACAGTAATGAGCATGAGGCGTTGCACAGAAATAATCGTAAGTACTCCTAAGTAAGTGGGAACATAATTGATCGTGCACCATATACTATTGAGTAAAGGCGTTGTGATAAATATATGCACTATTCTGGGAAAACGGCTAGTATAGACGGTCTACAATTTCGCAGTGTAAACTCTGATCAGTCGCCGCATTAAATACACAATGATAAACTAGCGTTAACAATAATATATATTTCTTACGATGAAGCTAAAACGTGTTACTGGATCAAATTGTTCGGTCGATATGCATTGTATTTATGATATTAATTACGTATTGCTCGGTGTTCAAATGCAACATTTATATATTTAATATTTGTCACTGACCGTTCCAAGGCGGTACTTCCATCTTCCTCCTATTGTATGTTTGTTTTGTCTTTGTGCGTCTCTTGTTGTTTTTTCTACTTATGCATATTTGCTGTTTCCTTGTGTTGCTATTCGGGCGAGTGTTTGTTCTGTATGTGGTGTTTCCTGCATGACTCATTTTTGTACATTTATATATTTAAGATATAATTATATAAAGAAATAACACAACGTGAGAGTATAGAGCAGAATAGAACATTTGTAGACACAGACTTGCACCGACAGTAAGTCCTCAATAAACAGTAATCCTACCATTACATAGTCCAGATTTGTTCCACGCTACTTTTAAGAGGTATGCCTGGAAACTGGCAAACATTCGTTTTGGAGACTGTAAAAGCTGACAGACACTTTGGAACCATATATAGATCATATCATAGCAAACAGAACATATTATGATCAGATGGCTCCTATAGAAGCCGTCTTATATGAGTCTACTCTGTTTACAAACGTGTAAAATTCATATTTATGGAGTAAATGGGTTATTGGTATGTTTATTTCTGAATGAGGTAGTTGTTGGTATGATAATGTATTGATATTATGAATCGATAGGCTATAATATACTGCCAGACTAGTACTAGTAAATACATAACTACTACTACTACTGCTACTGCTACTACTACTACTACTACTACTACTACTACTACTACTACTACTGTTGTTGTTCTTTTTCTTCTTTCTTCTTCTTCCGCCATGAATATGTCCAACACATGTATAATAATACAATTTATAACATTACTTCCGACCTGACTTTGTGTTGTAACATGGGAACTATATTTGCGATATTGAAGGCTTGTTATACAACTCGTTGTATGTTCTGACCTAACGTGTATTCATACGCGTTGTAAAAAAATCAAACCAAACATGGCAAATACGGGCAGCACTCCTCGAGATACACATAGTTGTGAAACCAAAACTGTTGGTAAACTTAGACAATCCAAATAGGTCAAGGGTGCTCAATAGCAGTATACAGATAGCATGCTAAAAGACGACACTCCGGTAATTCAGAGCATGCCTGTCCATTTTACAGTTACTGTTCACTCACCTTCACCGAAAAACGTTTAGTTCCGTAGAACTAGATGTCCGATCGTGTAAACGTTGTCTGTAGTTCTGTACCACGATGAAACACATGGTCCAGCGCTCCGGAATCTCCACTAACAAACACTTATCCAACCACAGCCCCAGAACATATATGATTTCAAACAGATAATGCAAATATCTGGTCACAGGAACACGGCTTCAATCAACAACTCCAGTCGCATTAAACAGAATCGGCACAAAATGATCTCATCCATCCTCCACTCAACTGACAGCAATCACAAGACCCCCCAAAAACCAGGTCACAAGAGCATGTCCAGTGCAGCTGAACTTTAACTCTCTACACGCTGCATCATCGTCAAAATTCCATGTCACCGGTGGTTTCAAAAGCATTTTCGCCGTCCAAATACATGGCGGAACCGTCCATGTACATATCCACCAGAATAACAATCCAGCAAAATCGAACAGTCCAACCAGAAATCGAATCAGATTAACCGATAATGACACTGATTGAAAAGTAGCCATTTATGGCGCTCCAAACTTACATGAGTGTTGCCCTACTTTGGTCGCGAGACGGTTGTCAAGAATGACGTCACCGCACCTGTATATGTTGCTTTATTTGTTTCTGATGTATAGAAATACACTTGTTTAATTTCCAGGTTGCCTGATTAAATAACTAGGTGTTTTCAACGATGAAACACAAATATCAATTTGTTGTGGACAAAATGAATTAAATTTGTTAGGATTTTCTTTTTAGTTGGTTAGACCGAATCACACACAACTGTGATCAAAACACCCCAAGTACTAATTGGCACTGTATGTGGATCTAGTAAATGCGTTGTCTTAGGGTAATGTGATAAATAGAATACAGCATTCGTGGTCATTGAATGTTCCAAAGCCTCGCATTATATCATTTTAGACAACTCGTTTTATATTTGGAACATTCAATGACCACTCATGGTGTACTCTCTATGTATCATTTGATATACGAGTATTCTGACTATTGTAGTATTTTGTACTGTAAAACTCATGTTTTATTACACACATTTAACCCAACACCAGATACATTAGCGGTGACATTCCTTTGCACCTGAACAAAAAACGGTCAACTGCATTCAGAATGCTGAACCATATATGCGATGGAACGTAAGGGTGCCGCTTGGCGATGCAGAACATGTTGATCACAATCATTATACCCGACAAACGAAGCTTTGGGGGTATACTGGAGTCACCATGTCCGTCCGTCCGTCCGTCTGTGTATCCTTCCGTCCGTCCGTCAGGCTTGTCCGGATCATAACTTCCAAAGTATAAAAGCTATTGACTTCAAACTTCACATATAGATAGATCACATTGACAGTGATATGTGGTATGTGGCTTTATTATAATGATCAAGTTTGAATTTCGTTACGCTTCATAGATTTTTCACGGAAATACAGTGATTTTACTTAGAAATTTTCCGAAAATTCAGGTTTTTCTGGAGTTTTTTCTATACCTTTACAGATATTGAAGTGATATTTGGTATGTTGCTTTATTGTATTAAGTGACAGAGCAAGTTTTAATTTCGTAACGCGTCATTGATTTTTCACGGAAATACAGTGATTTTACTTAGAAATTACCGGAAAGTCAGGTTTTCCGTAGTTTTTTTCTAAACCCTTGCATATATTGATGTGATAATAATTAGTTATAGATCAAGTTTGAATTTTGTTACACTACATTGATTTTTAACGGAATTACAGCATTTTGACTTAGAATTTTTTAGTTGTAGCAGATATTGTAGTGTCTATAACCCCACCCCTGTGTCAAATGTGCTAGTAGGGGTATCCATCACCTTTAGTGGTAGTTCTAGTTTCACTTAAAGAAACATCGGTTCGTCTAGTCAAAGCTTTACAGTGCCTCGTAAAGCGATTAGATGAACCGCTAGAGGAAAATGAATAAAGATATAGCCTTATTGTCTAATATTTAGCCTTATTGTCGCTGCATATGTACAACAGAGCATTAGCTGTTTTCTTGGGCGGAAACAGGTCATTAAGCACGATGTGTGACGAAGACCTGTTCTGATACAGATATATATTCATAATATACCATAACCTGAGATGAGCTCGGCATCGCAAAATAACACAAGTACTGTTGAAAGGAATTTTAAATAAAACGCAACAACAGTAGCTACCTGGTTGTTTGGGTCAAAATAAAACGCCTTAGATACAAAGGTGAACAATCACAACGTGGTAAGTGTTAATACAGTTCAATTAATGTAGTGCTGAGAATCATTATTTTGTCAGTACAAGGCAGGATTGGTATCTCAAGAAGATGTTTAAACAAGTACAGTTAATTTTAGCAGATTTGTCGTTAAAGACGTACTGGCATCATATCTGCATAACTTGCCTGTATACATCTGTACAAACACAATATGTGTATGTGTTGGTCTGGAAACTCTACATGCAGTTTGGACATATTGGACATACCTTTTTAATGTCTTCTCTTAGAAATATTAGCAATAGCGCTGACACCTGATGTAAATTTTACGGACATGCCGCAGTGACTACATTGTCATACTCGCTGTTTTACATTTAAACGTACTACAGTTAGTGTGTTCATGAGTATTATTTGATGAGTTAATAAACAGTATAGCTGGCATATCGTTACATTGTGGCAGCTACTGACACCAGTGCGAATATGGTGTTTGTTGTTTTTGTAATGATAAACAATCATTGTCATTGTGACAACATACTATGTCAATGAGTACGGACACCACAGTTTATTTGATGAGACAGCAGCAAACTAATAATGAGTCTATGCCTTTAGCACCATTGACGGACTGACCAAAGTTCAGTTTTGAAACAATTCAGAATAGATCTCTGATCCCTGATCGGTCGCTAACTGTTGTCGAATGTCAACAGGTAATGAATAACAGGAGTTGCGTGTGCGTTCTAAGCTATATGGTAGGGCATGCTCTTTAGACTTTGTAATTCTACTGAAATGATTTATGTTAATTATGAAAAAGTAGTAAAATTAAGCAGGAAACCCCACACATAAAACGCAACCATCACCAAAACATCGATGTAAAACAAGTAATACAGAGAGATAGATATATATATATATAGAGAGAGAGAGAGAGGGGGGGAGAAAGCGAACACACAAAAACACGCACACGCGAGTGATGAAAACCATTAACCTGATCAAAAACATTTATAAGTACAAAGACACAAAAACAACAAATAAACAAAAGCAAGGCTATACCAGCATAGAGTATTACCCTCGGCCTGTCATCGCGCAAGCAAAGAGCGACGCGTAGCGACCGTCTACAAAGTTGTCGATAACCAAACATACACTGTCTTGCAATATCATTTGGTCATAACCTTTCTTTCTAACATTTCTATTGCGATTAATAAACAAATCATGAAAGTGGGTATGACCCCGATTTTGTAGATAACATCCCCATAGAATTGTGGGTGAGAAATACCTTGTTGCAGCAACGTCCGTAAATTGCAGTTATAATTACTGAGAGATAAATAACGATAATAAATAATTGAAAATGCTTTCCTTTTTTTATGATATCTGTAACCCTTCTGAAGAAGTTTATGAGTTATAACTAAATTACAACTATTACAATCTTCTAGCAAAGAACAGGCTCGGGCAAAGCGAATAAGTTGAGAAAAGTAAGATGTAGTCCGGGGACATCTCCATCTAGAGAAGGATAATTACCATTTTTGAAATCGAAATCTTCCCTTTTATCGTATATTTTAGACGAAACTTTATCCAGTCTGTTCAGGACCAGTTATAAGACATTTACCACTACTCATGCCCCTGGCACCGGCTTAAGCAGTGTTCGTTTTTCATATCTAATAACATCGAACTAATATTTCCGAAGGGCCAAAACATAATAACACTATAAATTATGTACAGGGTGATTTGTTCGGCCGCCACACAAGCTCTTAATACCTGCATAAATGTTGAGACTGCTCAGTCAAACCGTGAATCTCATTTTATGCATATGAAACCCTAAATATTATGTGAAATAGGGCACAAGTCTGACCCAGTTGTCAGTACTGTAGATTGTAAACAACGCGGCCCTAAAACCTAGGTACACTGTGTGGTTTGGGAACTCAATAAAGGTGGCAAAGTGCTATGGTCTGATTCTTTTACGTACGTGTATTGTCTGCGTAACTCTGAAATCAGTTTTCAGGTAAAGCGATGCTGTTTTAAAAATAGTTCTCTCTGTTACAGACATTTCAAGATAAATATAAGGACCAGCAACTGTTGCGTTTACATTGCATTTTTGTTTGTCCGTGCAACTGCATGGGATAAAATGTGTTGCAGTTGCCATGCTAATGTTTTAATGTACAGCTGAATAGAGGTTCAGGGGTGTATTTTGCAAGCAAAACCGTGTTACTAAGGTAGCTTTGGGGGTCACCGATTGCTATTTGTTGAATGCTCTATTGCAATCTGGTGGACACACATATTATTGACAAAGGTGTCTTCTTGAAGTCTTCTTGAAATGGTGATATCGAGCTACGACGGGTTTGAGGCGATATTCCTCGGCAGTATACACAGCCTGGTGTTAAATTTAGGTTTAGTAGTTCGTCAGTGCACCCCGATGATTCCTATACGGTATGATTTTCGTCCAAAATACGACATTATTGTTAAATTGAAACACACAGTAGTATAAATATGTATTAAATGTATGTACCAAACAAGATCACCTCCCAAGTCATTTATGTTTTTGTTGCTCTTAATCCATTTCTTTGTAGCGGTCACACTGTCCGCTGTATGCATGCACTTGCGTCACGCGACAACAACAGTGTGGGTAGCGGTACGTGTTTAGATGCGGATCGTACATAAACTGGAACATTCGAAGATTACTGTTCATCGGCCCGCCAGTCTTTAAACAATTTCAGCGCTTTAATTTTTGGGATCAGGTTTAACAGTTTTATTAGCATATCGCGATGTCCAACTAATTACATGTAGAGGAAGACTTCAGTGGTTCTTCTCCACATGGAGGAACACATTACAATACTTCTTGCACAAAAAAGGGAATAGCCCCCGACATACCGTTAGATGGTCAAAAGGCTTTATCACATGAAACATCCAAATGCTCAGGTCAGGATTTGAACAACATAGGTGATGCTCTAAATGACTGTCAGCAAAGGATTATAACCACTTCGCCACGGAGGTCCCTTATACATGATGTTTACAAACACTACTATATCAATGCAGGCACAACATATTCCCCTCTTAATTACGTATTGAACACTATATAACTTGTAACTATACTGGCTAACATTTTACCATTGTTATCTACTGTAGGGGAAAAAGGTTTAAACGATACCGGATATAAGCGATAGGGGCAGCAATAGAGACAGACAGAGATTGAAAGAGCGAGAGGAATAAAGGAGAGAGTTAGAAAGAGAACATAAACACACACACACACACACACACACACACACACACACACATATATATATATATATATATATATATATATATATATATATATATATATAAATGATTCAAACGTATAACCAATTCATACAGCTGATTTATACACCAGTTATACTTATCCTGGTTTGAATAAAATATAAGAACTGATCGTTTACCTAGCCTCTACGCATTTGTACAGTACAATCTTTCTAAATCGGACGTTTGAATTTAATAATGTAAGTTCCCCTTATCTTGGCGGATATGTTCTCCGAGCTCCATCAAATGGAGTTTACATATCACAAAGTATTCGATTCGCTAGAGCGTGTTCACTGTTTACGATTTTAACAATCAACATCTTATTTTAACTGAAAAGCCGCTTATGCTTATCATAAACTAATAGCATATTCTCTAAAGTTTACTATCGAAATCTCTCACTTATTGGCAAGTATAATTGCACTATTTGGGCACTCCCGCGACACAGTATTTGACGTTTGGAATTTTGTGGTGATACGATGTGATTACTATTCATGCACAAACTCAATAGCATTGCTACTTTTGCTGTCGAAAGATCTCCCACTTTCAGGGTATGTGTACTTCACAGCAGCAAGTGTTACGTGCATGCGGTGCATGTGTTGCGGCTGAAAAAAGTCACCCCGTACGTCTTTGACAGTATTGTTATAACGTGTGATGCTATTAGTTTTGAAGATTAAATACCGCTTTAGTCGGTATTAAGGATTGCACTTTTAATTACTAGTCTTGAACAGACTCAATAAAACCGAGTCAGCAATTACCTCTTTACGCAGTGTTTCTTTTGCTGTCCAACGATCTCCCCCGTTCAGAATATTCGTAAATCTATTGGACATACCAATGTTCTTTGTGCGCCAAATATGTTAAAATATTAATTAAAACGGGACATGACCCCATACCACTACGACATAACACTGCATGTCTTGTGGTAAACCCTTTTATAGTTGGAAATCACGTTGTCCTCTTTTCATATACGCCGACAGGAAAGGCTACCACGTTTACCATTTTGGTAATATATACGAGTATAAAGGTCCTAGCATCGATATTTTCTCAATATTTGCAGTTAGAAAACATAAAAGCAGATCACATAGTAAACGCTGAAATGGAAATATTAACCCTTCGCTTGCTGAATTTTAAAATACATTTCTCCTTCTTTACCCATGCCCTGTTATATAATTACATATATATTCACTGTGTACACGTATTTCGCTGTGCAATCACTGCTGTGGAGTGCGCTGGTTGCACAATCAATTTGTAAATAGTGCAGACCCTGATTAGACAGCTCCTGCAGGAGCTGTCTGATCTGGGTCTTCCCTATTTACAGGTAGGTATAATGACGCGAATAGCAAGCGAAGGGTTAAGTGCAAATTACGTCTTAATGTGTCTATTCATGATTAGCATACACTTTTAAAAGAGACTAGCAACCATTCTATGTTTTGTTGTTTATCTTCTATGCCATTTTCTTGTATATATTCCATAGAAGAGGAGGCTGATAGATTTTATATGCGTACAGACCCGCTGATAAAATCTGCCTCAATTGTGCAAAGCTACACACAGCATGTTCTTCGTCCTCGTATTGATAAAGAATCTGAACAGAAAGGGGCATTTTCTTAAACTTCAATCCATAAATAAAGGTATTATATATATTCAAAGTATTTTTCGTGATACAAATGCAATCGATACTATTTCTATGTATTCCATAACCTCTGAGTCACATATCATCTGCTATATATAAATAAACCTATCAGGAACATTATATTCAACTACCTCTTGAGATTGAAACACATGAAGCTTTTGTTATAAACAAGTTGGTGACGTCATAACTGGTAATTTTAATATAATTAAAGATACAAGTCTCAGGACCCTCCTAAGTAAAGGACCTAAATATAGATTACCTTCCCGTATTGATGTTGACGCTTGTCGTACTCATATTGCCGAAGCTATTCAATAATTCTGATTCAAATGGTGTCGACGAAAACATGCCGATGTTGTTGCCCGTTTCGGATTGGACGTAACATATTTTTGACATAATTCATACGCGTATTGCCTTTTACAAATCAAATTACTAGCTATTACAACATCGACCCAGAGTTACATCTTAATTCTTGAAGAAAAACATTTCCAATTTTCTTTTAAATTATGTTCTTGCTCCTGCTAACAAGGCATCAATTACTGTAATAATTATTTGAAGATTATATTAGGTTTATGTTTTGAAGAACGAATTAACTTGTTCACAAACATATATAACAGTCCAAACCCCTGAAACAGATATAGTATCGGAACATGTAAACTTCTGCAATACTGTTAAGTCTGATCTTAAAATAAAACAAAATTAACTTTTTACTATGCACTGAATTCCAGAGCTACATAAAATCCTTATAAGTTGCATTTTAATGCTAACTCTAAACTTTTGATGTCGTGTCTTACTACTATCAACGAACAGGTAAAACGTTACTGTGAAAAAAACTTGTGACAATTCTGATATTGGTGTTTTTTGGTAAAAACAAATCAAATGATATTTTGACTAACTTGAAAATAAGTACATACTTGACGGACATTCACGTATGTTATGCTGTTGTGTTACATGTTGTCATGTGTTTACCGTATTCTATGTTGTGACGAAGTCCGGCGTGGATACCTTTATTTACACTGTTTGTTTAGCTAGGGTGACTTTGAGATCGGTTTGATGTGTGCAGGATTGAAGTCATGTAAAAAGCTCATATAGGAGCCTTGTGCATGACTTTTACCCAGCATTAAGCAGTCAACTGCATAAACAAGCGGCGCGTGCGGCGCAAACGCTCGTCTGGTCTGGTATTTGTCCGGCTAAATGTAAACTTTTTTTAAAAAAGGGTCATAGCTCAAACATTGTGAAATGAAGAGTTATGGTTCTTATGTTGGGGCCTTCTCCTCAATGAGATATACCCACCTATTGATGCTTCTTATACCTTTCGAGAAATGTGCTACATTTAAGTTCTTGCACGCCGACGACGACAACTACAACTACGGCTACGCCAACGACTACAACTACGACCCAGTGATCAAAATAGCTCGACGTTATTAAATTCTTATCTGCTTCAATTCCAATTTAGACGGGGTTTACTGTATAAGTAGCCAACACATATATTTTGTTATGGCCATGTTGTACCACAGTACCGATTATAATGATATATAAATACACAGTGTAAATGGTTGTCAGATATTCTGTAATGATCAATATGTATGACCCCGTAATCGAATATTGAAACACTATTATTCCTAAATATCGTCTAGAAAATAACGATCATGGGTTTGACGGACGCATAATGACCTCCATCTCCACCACTGTGTAGAAAAGACTACGCGTTTAGTATGGAATCAATAGGAATGAGAGCTTAACGTACGCCGTACACCCATTCGGTGGTAGTAAAGATGAAGAACCCTTTGCTTGACATTCCGATACGTCACTTGTTGTCTGAAAAGGTAATAAAACATATAGTCAATAGAACAAAGGCGTCATCTATAGACATGGTGTAGCATTTTGAAAACATAGTGTGTATGCATAACTATTCCTGATTGTTGTTTTATTGCAGGCTGTCATCAACTAATAGGGCGTGCGTAAGCTTACAATATTGGAAAGTTGCTAGGTTTAAGCGAAACAATGTTGGTAACACTAATTGTTTCACCGCAGGTTCAAATCTATAAGGCAAAATTGAAGTATTATTTGTAAAAAAACTGTAAATGTTTGAGCGTGTAATCACCATTTAACAAAAGTGTGCGTGCTTAGACCTATTAATTTACGCTAACCTAAATGACACTGTGCACTATTCTCACAGTCACAAATAAATAGAACGTTCGAATTTCCGGAACATAAAATGATGTGTCATGTTTTATCAACATTAGTTTACCAATGAACCCATGCTATGGTAGTATTGTTGTTCTTACAGGAGTAGACGGTTATTATAGTTTGGATGTCGATGTTTAAACAGAGTCAACTTAAATAATGAATATTGATTGAGAAGGGGAAACAACTATGTAAACCTAATTCTGTTCTACTATGACGTAATAAGCACACACGTTAAATTGAGATAACATGTATTAATAACATACGTTTCAGAACATCTTTAATTGTTAATTACGCTTAACGGGGCCTGTAATAAAGCATCTTTTATGGAGTGCATTTATCACAATCACTGGGATTCTGATAAGAATGTTCAATAAATACAACATAAAACCTAACAAAATAGAACCCTTTGTCATTTTAAACGTATTGGCATTACTTCCATGGTCGCGTCCAGCTTGGTAGCAAATTTGTCTTACCATTTCAGACAGATATACTATAATGAATGTCGTATAGTATAACCGGCTATGACTGCAATACACACGGTGCATTATCGATCATTGTCTTGTAAAAGTACAAAAATGAGTCATGCAGGAAACACCACATACAGAACAAACACTCGCCCGAACAGCAACACAAGGAAACAGCAAATGTACATAGGTAGAAAAAACAACAAGAGACGCACAAAGACAAAACAAACATACAATAGGAGGAAGATGGAAGTACCGCCTTGGAACGGTCAGTGACAAAAGTCACCGGGGGTTAAATATCAAAAATTGCATTCAGAAATTGTGTATTTGATACCATTCTTCGAACACCCTTATCTACACTGATTAACAAATCAGTATTTGAAATATATAGTGAGAGTCTTTACCTGCTACAGCGTTTTAAATACACAACATTGCCTAATTGAGTTGCCTAATATAGTAAAACCCCTCTAATGCGACCACCTAAAAGAGGGATAATTATGGGTGGTAGATGCAGGTGGTAGCTTAATGCAGGACAAAAGTAATGCAGAAAGCTCCTAGGGGAACTTTCGGCATTACCTTTGTCCTGCATTAAGCAACCACCTGCTTATAACGACACCCATGTTTATTCCTTAAATGATCGCATTAGAGGGGTTCTACCGTATGCTAAAACGATGTAAGAAAGCAGTCCGAATAACGCTAAAGAAGATTAAATGTTTATGTGTTGATTATGAAGACCCAATGTTATTTGTCGATGCAATGAAATTTATTCGAGTTGTGTTTTAATTTTGCAACAGTTCAAAATAGGCAGTTATACTTGTGTGCAATACAAAACATAAGTATCGACGAAAACGCTTTACCTTGTATCACACGGACATTTACGATATAGGTAAACGTTGACAATGGTCATGAGAATACTTTACAGAGACTATCACTTAATAAAATATATGTGTTTTTCGTGATATAAGCACAACATTGTCTTTATAGTAAATACTAGGTGGTGCCATATTTGAGATACCCTTTATTCGTCTAATAATTGCGTTGATTGATTAATCACAAATCACACATTCGCTATTCGTATTTAATTTTATAATAGCGGCACATCTGATAGTATGATGGTCTCAGTGTTTGGTTCCATTTGTAATGCAGTTCATGAATATAAATACATCATACTGAGGATTGATAGTTGTGCCATTATCCATTTTTCTCTTGTGAACGGATTAAAACTAGTTACCTGCTTATTTTTGCCTTCTATTACATAAACAATTTATTAAGGGCAAAACCATCAAGCTGATATATACTACAGTCTTAAGCGACCATTAAAATGAGGTATAATTACGACTCTGTAAGACAGGTGGTAGCTTTCTGTAGTACCTGTAGTACACTGCATTAAGCAACGACCTTCTTTTTAAGATTCGTGTGTCCAATCAATATAAGGTCGCTTAATCAATATAAGGTTCTACCATACTAATGATACACATTTTTCGGTAACGAAGGCCTTGCTATAAAGCATGATTTTATGTTCAAATTTAAATATAGTGTATTCGTCATTACTTTTTTGAGAATCTATTGACCAAGTGCATTATATCTGTATCAATATTTCATAACCGTGTTTATGTACATGGTATTAGTGTAATAATAACGATTTACCATGAACACTTAATACGTAAAAAATGCCGAGGCATAATAATGAATGCATGTTACCAAATAATACAATCGAACATTAGTAAATTAAGTACAGTAGAACCCCTGCAAAGCGACCACGTAAAACATAGCCATAGTTGTCTAAAAAGCAGGTGGTTGCTTAATGCAGGATAAGAGCTTTTTGCATAATTGTCCTCCTGTATTAAGCTACCACCTGCCTCCGTCACTGAGAAGTATGCCCCCTTCATTGTGGTCGCATTGGAGGGGATTTACTGTATAATTATGCGTTTCTCGCATCATTCTGCGAGTCGATGTTTGCCATTATTAGTGATAAAGTATCAACACCGTCCCGAAACAATCAATCTACAAATAGCCTATCCAGTCATAAACGGCAGGATAAATTTTCAACCGTCTGATATACTGTTTACCAATATCAAAGTATGTACGGAAAACAATTAATATTACGTGATATTGTGTAATAATCCATGTGACCAATGTACCGTTATAGCCCTGTTCCACGTGAACCGTTTTAATTTCACGCTGTCAAACACACTAATTAACTATCGAAGATCGATTGGTTAATATTATTTATTACACTGCAGAGACAAACATTAAAGTACATTTGTCCATTATTTTTGTATCAATCTATACGGCAGCGAATGTCCGACCTAAGACGACGCTCATATATGCACAAACATACACACGTCTCCGGTTTGCATCGAAGAAAAACACAGGGTGTGTTATGGAATCCACTCTCCACTGTCATCCGTCGCGTTCTTCCAGGTCCATCTTGACCATGCGGCAACAATCTTCTCCTCTGGCAAGAATTTGAATTGAAATATAGGTGGTTTGGTGGTACATGGAATTTGTCGGATTCATATCCATGTGATCTCCAAACACATTACTGTACAGTGGTGTATGCTCTATTAATCGTCATCCTTTGCAAATAATTTTCTCAAAACCAGTCACGTCCATGCCACTAGACGAATACGCCTCTCATCCGTGACGTCGTGTGATTCAACGTCTAATTTTGATAAATTGTAGAGAGGGAAAATGTAAAACCGTACTGTAATTAAACACATACACTTCACATCATTGCCTAAAAATAAACCGTATACCTACAGGCGTATCCATGATAAACTTTGCAAATAGTTTGGATCAAAGGGAGACTCCGAGTAAGTCTGCACCCAAAGTGTTTGGTACAAATTATATTTTCGTAACTATATTGAAGCAAACGCCCCTGTGTAAGCCAAAATAATAGATTGTTTGCCGATAACATTTACGTGTTTCTGAAAATTTATAAAGACGTAGCCTTGAACAACTAGTGACATGGTTTTTGTTATTTTGATAAATAAGTTTGCATATAACACAGAACGCAATTATATACATATCAAAAACTAAGAAAAGCATTCTCCAAATTATGCAATCGAAATCTCTCTCTAATTGGATATTATAAATGCGATCTTAAGGCGCTCCTGCAGCACGGTATCTCACATCCGGAATTGTATGGTAATGTGATTTACAAACGTCGTAAGATTATTGATATAGCCATTTTCTCCATTTATTCACCAAATATTGTGTTAAACAATCGTTTTGCGTCTCTTTGTATTTGATAGACATGTGCATTTGTTGTGATTTCTTGTTGTGATGCTGTTTCGACTGATGTGTGTTTTGTATGTGGTGTTTCCTGCATGACTCATACTTGGACATTTAATGTGAACGTAAGTATCATTGTCGAGTAATTAAAAAAAGTAAAGTACCTAGTTATAGTCCGAATTACCGCCCAACCGACTGTACATTTACTCCACTGGTCATTGAGGCATTTGCCTACAATATTGAGCACTGCTAACATATGGCGCAATCATGCAGCCGCAGTAACGGCTAGTGACCCTCACAGGTACCCATTTTAAACCCTGGTTTGAGAGGAAGTACGGGTCGGAGACACTGAGCGCGTCTCTGAATTTTCCGGGAGAGACCGAGATTTGAGCCCCGGACCTCCGGACTGGTAGTCAAACGCGTTACCACTAGACGACCACAGCACACCAGTAAATTGAGTTTGAATTTCTATGAAAGCAGATTGTGTGCAGTATTTATGATGTCGTTGTATGATCAGACAAAATTGCACACGAGTTTAACAAGTAATTTGTGCTGTACTGGTTACCGTTACTCTAATTGAAGATTTTGAATATAGTCAGCATATGATGCCATCGATGCATCGATTCAATTCATTGCTGCTAATGAATTGAATTATTGGATATTGGCTTCTGCAAATTATTTGACTTGCCGATCATGAGATACTATTGTATTGCGCTTTCGTTGAGAATGGTAGTTACTCGGAACTGTAGGATTTGCTATTGGGAGAATTATACATTTTGAACTAAATGTAATTAGTACCACTCGCGGTATGAAGTAAATTTGCCATTGGTTATCTTATCCAATAATACATTGATTGTTAAAAAAAGATTGTCATCATCTGGTTTCATACTCGCATATTCTATTGTATTGATTAAATTACTTTTTCATATTAAATATATATTCTCCTGGTGTGTATTTCCTTGTTATTACGAACTTGAATTAATCACCCAAATGATACACGAGATTTGAAAAGAGACTCAAGCTGTTTGCTTAAGGTCAATTGATTCTCAAAAGTCTGATCGAATAGGAAAAGTCAAAATAATCCCAGATTGTTTTCTTCAGCAGTGGTCATGTTCTCACATCCAAGTAATGATTAGGGTCTTAATTTGTGATGACTGGTTTAGCGATAACTGCATCTTGAATTATTTCACGAACAGAATATTTGTATATAATAAACAGCTATAAAACTGTAATAAGCACATATCGCTACGGCAAGACAAATGCCTAGTCATTAATATGTTTACAATCTTGAAACAATGTCATTAGTATTTGACGATTGCTTTATATCGAGGTTTAAAGCATGACATTATTAATACAAAGCCATATTTTTCAGAAACTACTGACGAAACGATCGTCGTTTCAGATCATATTAAAAGGTGTGAACGACGTGGAGCAGATATTAAATGTACACAACATTAACTTCCTACAATGTATTGGTTACCAAAGCTACATAAAAAACATTTAAAGCGAGTTTCTTTGCAAATTCTAACGCTTGTACAACTACAAAAGTGTCTATACTTTTGACGTCTGGTATAACGAAGATAAAAGTACATGCAAACTATTAAAAACTCTTTAGAAGTCTTAGCCCATTCCCTCAGATTGACTACTTTGGACGCCTCTGTAAAAACAAATTGAAACCACTGTGATAAATAGAGCATTTGCTCCTATACGAGCAACTGCTCTATTAATCACAATGGTTTTAAACTACAAAATTCTAGAATGTTCTATTCTCTAGTTAATGCACCTTTTCGGTAGATTTATTCAAATAGGCTGTATCTAAAATAGCCTATGAGGTAATTGGTTAAACAAACTTAAGAACAAAAGGTTAATTGTATCCATTGTCAGCACATACTATTTTTCTACTTTGTACACAGCTCTTCTCATGATTTAATTACAAATAAACTATCTAACTTAATAAAGAGAAATAAACATCGTGTCTGGTATATAATGCTGTGAAAGCTTTCTTTACTGACGAGCCAATGAAATTTAAAACACCAATTGGTTTTGCCCAGAAGTTTGCGAATCACATATCTTCTGGATAACATATTCTACGTTAGGGAATGCTATATACCGTCAAGTGATTGGTATTCCTATGGGTACGAATTGTGCATCACTCGTCGCCGAATTGTTTTTATCCTGCTATGAGAGAGATTTCATGTTAAATTTGAACACGCAATCACAAGCAGATGTCATTAAATCCTTCAATGACATTTCTCGAGTTAACTTAGTTAACCATTTCTTTGATGTTATGATTCCTACCATTTACCCAAAAGAACACAAATTGAATAAAGCTAACCCTTATGCAGCTTTTCCTGATCTAGACCTTAACATTGACAATGGAATTCTTTTTTTCTAAATGTATGACAAAAGAGACGATATGGAGTTTAGTATTCTAAAATCCCCTTATCTTGACGGATATGTTCCTCGTACCACATCTTACGGGGTTTACATATCTCAGCTTATTCGTTTCGCTAGGGCTTGTTCTTCTGTTGACGATTTTAACAGTCGAAATCTCATTTGAACTGAAAAGCGTCTTCAGCAAGGATATGGGTATCACAAACTAATAAAAACATTCTGTACATTTTACCATCGAAATATCTCACTTATTGGCAAGTACAAGTGTAATCTTAATGCGCTCCTGTCACACGGTATTTCACACCCTGACTATTATGGTGGTGTGTTCATCAAATACGTCAAAATGTTCATTAAAATGTATATGATCATATAGTACTACAACATACTGCATATCTGGTCGTCAACACTTTTACAGTTGGCAATCACGCTGTATTATTTTCATGTACGCCGATAGGAAATACTTTATACTCTTTGAAGACCTCTTAAATCTTGAAACGGATACAGTATATTGGCGATCATTCGAGCACCGTCGGGAATCAGCAAAAACCTCGGATTATCGCAATGCTCGAAATAACCGATCTCTAGCATTTTGTGTCATTTTCAAGAGCATTGTTTGACGACAAGAGGAAGCATATTTCTTCACAGTAAACTTTTTAACATTATCATAAACTTCAATGCGTGTATAATTCATCGATTCTTTCCTTATATAAGTGATAACAGAAAACACCATTTACATCGGCGACCGAAGTTTTGAACAGTATAATTTGTATGGGTCCGTTCAACGGACCCTTCACAATAAACTCAAAACTTGTTTCAAACCATTTAGACATATCCCCTGAACAGTCGTGGCATATATCGTTATGTCGTTTATTTTGCATATTTTCCATTTGTCGACATTAATTTAGTTGTTGGTGCTGAGTTGGTGCACAAACAAACATTTTTGTTTCGTTCCCGTGCTGTTTCGTAGTAAGGAAAATCATGGCGAGTGACCAAATTAATTAATAATCGGAACACTCGGCTTTTTTCGTCTGACATAGTTATTCTCGTTCATCTCTCGTAGCAAGAGTCTGCATGAACGAGACTGTCTAAAAGTAACAAAAATATTGCGAATTTCAAAGCACTACACGAAAAGCACTGCACTATTTCTAAATTTAAAGCAGAAATACGTTATATGGCACCCTTTCAGCGGTACCGAAAAATCACAACACGTTTGCGAACGTATGCAAATTATGATTGTGACTCTTTGTTAATTAAGACTTCAGTCTACTAAATTCTCATCATTATTTACACCAAAGTCTGCATTCAATGAATGTGTTATTCACACATTTGGAAGATCTAGTGTCCCTTAGACGGATCTTTCAAAAGGACACGACAACGTATCGAGAAGGTGTGAATAATTACCTCGGAGGTGGGAAAACACCGTGCTCGAATAAAACAATCAATAAAGGGAACCAGAATGATCCGCGGGACCAGCACGCATGCTCGAATTTTCGGATTATCGCTAGCCGGATTAATGCAGGTATTTTCAATTAGATTTGATAGAATTTGAGCCGGGACCTCCACATTCCCTCGGAATAAGCGGGTATCTCGGAAAAACGAGAGTCAAAATAACGCCGTTATACTGTAATTTAATTTTGTTGTACCCTTTATTACTTTTCTACAGTTACTCTGTTTGCAGCTCAATCATTGAGTACACTAGCGATAGGTGGTTCCAGTTAGTTCCACGTTTACAATATATGTTACGTTTTGCCATCGGGGGTGTTGTATATAGTCGGAGAGTGAGGGTATGTTTATTTACACTGTTTATCTTTTAGAGTGGGGTGGAATGCGGTACTTCCATCCACTCTCTATTAGTTGTGTGTTATGGCTTTGTGCGTCTCTTTGTATCTTTTGATATGCATGGACATTTGTTGTTTCTTGTCATGGTGCTCCTTAGGCGACTGTGTGTTTTGTATGTGGTGTTTCCTGCTTGACTCTCACACGTACTTTTACAGTGACAGTGATGTATTGTACCTGAATCAACCCATTCAACAACTGTCAACCCTTTCAACAACTTTCAACATGGCATTTTGAAAGAAAACAGTAATACGAGTACGACAGACACTACAGCCTCTGTTGAGTTGGCTCTTTTAGGAGCCCCACCTGGGTCTACACTGTTGTAAAGTACATTATTGACTCGTCAGGGTTAATCATATATTATGTGATGGGATGTGCGTCGAAGGTATTATTGTTTCGTTAGGTAAGTACAAGTTAATCAGCATTACAGGCATTGTAATATATACTGGGCTCAAGCAAATGGCATATTTATATGGAAGTGCATACTTAAACCAATAATCGAACTGAAATCCTGTCATTACTGTCATCAAACAGTAGCATGCAAAAGTCCATTGTCAAGGATTATTTACTAAAAAAGACATAGCATCGTTTATTTTGCTTTCGAAGGATCTCCCACTTTGAGGCTATATTTACTTCACAACAGCAGGTGTTAAGTGCTTGTGTGGCAGCCGTAAAAAGTCGCCCCGTTCTTCATTCTCAGTGTTGTTATATGTTCAGGTTCTTCGGGATCATAAATTGTGATGTTATTTAAGTTTTGAACATTGAATACTGCTTAAGCCGATGCTAGGGGGCGTGAGTGGTGTGGCACTTTTAATTACTACTCATGAACAGACTCAATAAAACCGAGTCTACAATTTTCTCTTTTGCATTGCCTATGTCGCACTTCGAAGGATCTCCCACTTTCAGACTATAATTATATACATCAATAAAAATCATCAGTTTTATTTCAGATATAACATTATTTGGGGAAAACAGTTCAAGCTGCTTTGAAGCACATAATTATTCTATACTCATGGAAAGGGTGATGTTGTGATGTGTATTACGACACAGGCTAGGTTTATATAACGCTATCCCAGAAGGACAGTTCATATAAAGCGACATAGAAATACAAGGTGTGAATTCAGGATACCATGGATAGAAATACCATATATTCGTTACTTTGGAAGTAGTACATATGCTGAGTGCGAAGAACTATCTACTTTGTGTGCATATACAAACTATGTGGTTAGAGTTAGTATTTGTTTCAACTCACTGGTGTCAAATCAATAATGCGTTATTCTAAGAAGTCGTGATACGTTGCCTCACGACAGATCGGCCATTTTGTAAGTCATTCTCAGTGTTGATATGTTTTCTGGTCCTTCGGGATCATTAGTTTTGATGTTAATAGTTTTAAAAGTTGAATAATGCTAAAGCCGGTGCTAGGGTGTGTGAGTAGTGTTGCACCTTTAATTACTACTCACGAACAGACTCAATAACAAGAGCACAGCAAGCGGGTGAAAAGCTCGTCTGTCGTCATTGTCAAGATGAACATGCACACCGAAAATGAAGGTTGTAAATGAACAATTGAAGAAGTAACGCTCAATGTTAAGATTTCGGACGACGACATCTAAGGCAAGATGTTCGTGATTAGTACGACCAACGTACAAGTCAACAGCACCTTCATCATTATCTTCGCACCTGTCATTACAAATGGTATCCTCAATATATACCCGATATTGACCACATCATCTACACTCCATTGCTAACAACAACATCATTATAATCATGATAATCATCGTACACACTCTCTCCATCGCTGACAACAATATAACCATCGAAATCATCACTATCATCATCATTATTGTCATGATCATCATCATTATCATCATCATCATCATTATCACTATCTAACATCCGTCTTTGCTAACAATATTGTCACCTTCTACACAACCGCCATGGACGAAATATTTGTTATCATGTTCTTAAATATATTCCCCAGCAACACTGCTATATCATATGCATCAGGGTTGTTGCCGTACATAAGTTATTGCCAATTAAATTGTCATCATTTTATATAAACCGGTTATAACCAATAACATCGTCATCAATATATACACACCAGTTATTGCACAACCATCCGTATCATTATATGCACACCAGGTATTGCCAGTAACATTGTTTTTATTTTATATACACCGGTTATCTTTCTATACACACTATGTATTGCCAAGCAACAATTTTATCAATATTATATACATAGAATGTATTACCAACAACATTGGGGTCACTATATACTCAGCAATGGCCGTCTTCATCGTCCTAATTATTGTATTACATACTATCGGCGTAGTTCATATGCAATAATAGCAGTGCTATAACACCTGCAAACAATAGCTTAATTACATTATTATAAAAGAAATGAGACATTATTTTGTCATATCTAACAAAACAGGTTCTGAATTTTACGCTCGGAATTCTTTTGTAGCGACACATGGTCCTTAGCGATTAATGGTATTTTAATCTCGTGTGTCAGTTCCATTTTAATGTTGACTGATCTGTTGAAACTATAAAATATTACCTAATACTTGCCATTTCTGTCTCGACATGTGAATACCCTTAGGAATATAAAGCCTGACATTTTAAAACGAAAACACACACACAACCCAGGTTGTTATTAGTTGAAGTATTAAAGACAAACATTGAAACTAATATTGAACATAAATTTAAATAAATAACCAGTCGATGTCCAGCTATCAGTATGTCATTTGTTATACGACTGAATTAAAACATGCACTTTACGATGTACAGATAGACCAACTTATTTTGGAACAAAACACTACCTACTCTAATGTAAACAAAATGAAGCGACTATGGCGCTTCCTAATGTTTAAAAGACTTCGCAAGCCACAACCCATCAAAATAATTATCTTGGTGCAATGGATATGTGTCTGGGTTTGCCTGCGGCGGATCTGGAGTTCGATTCTGACCAGTGGCCAATATTTTTTTATTAATTAATTGCCCATACAAAACAACAATAAATATATCATATACTAAAATTACAAATAGCAAGTCAGTTGTTTTTTTTTAAAAAAAAAAAAGGAAACTGCATAGCCTGGGATTCGAACCAACGACCCCCTGTTTGCTAGACCAGATACATATTCATTAGACCAAAGCCCAGTGCATTATATGTGGCGACTTACTACATTATGTTGTCTGGTCCTATTATTGTGTGATGTTATGTAAACAACAAAATAACAACAAGTCTCAATATAGCTTTGTTTACCTTGTAAGATGGTGAAAATCGTTAGTGTTTCATAGATAATCCACGAAATACTTTGACGCTATTTCAAACTTTAGCTTTGATGGTGGTTATATTTGCGCGTTTTGTATGTGTTGAATCTTTTTATTTGGCAATTAACAATATGTATTATATATGCATGCAACAATATGGTTTAACCTGCTCTTGGCGTTGTTTAAGCTATACCATTCAATGTCTTGTTAAACAAACATAATGATACCATTTTAGTTGTTTGTGTCATTTGAACATTTGTGTGACTGTCGTGTGTATGACATATTGAACATATTCATTTTTTTGGGAAGTAAAACATCAGAACGTATTCAACAGCGGGACTTAAGAATATAATACATTCATCGAAACACTTATAAACATTAAATCAATTTATATTGGTTTGGTTTGGTTATGCATGGCATGCCTTTGCTCACGCCAGTCGTATCAATATTCGTCGTCGTATGTTTTTAACTGAGTCAATAACTGATGTGATGACAAAATAAAGTAATTGGTCGCAGTTATTCAAATATAAATAAATCAAAATAGAACTTGAGAATATAAACTGCACTATAATATCAGAGTATATCAGGCTAAACAATCACATATTTTCAAATTATCGACGGATTGACAAATCTGATATGAAGAAAGCAAACACATATGTCTCAGGGCCAGGTTTCCCTTTTTATCCCATAGCAATGTCCCTTTGTATTGCAACCGGATCTTATCTATAGCATCATTCAACTACATTACCTTTTTATTATCAAAGTGCCCTAAATGTTGTGGCGTGGAACATGTACGGAACAGTATATGAAGGACGTGTGTGAGTGCGCATTCATTTTGTGTTGCTGTATATTTTCGTGTGTCATTTTCAAATTCCTTCCCTATATTTCTGATATTTATGGTTATTCTATGAGGTTTTCTTAAATACGCATACACACGCACAAAACACGCATGCACGCTGGGTGAATAATAATTGTGCTTATTTGCACAATAATTACTGTAATATTCGCAGAGGCAAATCAAACAAGTAAAATGACCTAATCATAAAGCAATGTGTAAGAAGTACGCTTCAGAGTATACCTGAATCCGCAGAGCAGGTATGATTGGTTGGCATCTTAGTAATGCAGCTACTGATTCTGGCATCAAACAACATAATCAATAAAATGCTGTGCATGTGATGTGATGTACTACATACGTTCATCTAGATTGTCAATGTATTAAACACCTTTCAGTCTTCATGTAATCCAAATGCCATATGTATTGATGACACAACCATATTAACGTAGGTAAACGTATCAAAGTAAACATTTAAAACCAATCCATAATTACACATGTCATGTCATGATGACAACATGGATTGTAATGGCAAAGAGTACATACCTTGATCTGGTTATACACTGTTTGTATATGACCCATGAATGGACTCGCGCTTTACACCGATTTAAACAGTTATGTATCAATGTATGTTCTGTAGTTGCTATCTACGAGCTTTATTTGCGTTCCTTTTTCCGTGACTGCTTTTGATGAGGTGTTTGGCATTGAACCCTAGGCAGCACAGTGATATAATAGTTCTCATTCAATATTGAGCTGAGGTTTGTGTTCGTGTTTGGTAATTACTTACAAACCACCTATATCAGCACTCACGTATATCCATGCTGTAGCCATCCTGTTTCAATCTATATATATAATTAAAAGTCAATTTTGCCCGTGGTCAAATTAGACACGGCTTCAGCGTCATCCAAGTAAACAATAAATGAAAACGGAAAACAATAATGTCATTAACTTCATTTAATGGTACGTTTATAATTGTATCATCATAACGGTTCGGCGGAACAATAATTTGCAATCGTAGATACGTCATAAATATTCAATATTTTTACTTATAAAAGGTTTATAGTATCATAAAATATACGTCGTATATAAATCGTATCACAACGCATGTAACAATAGACTATGCATAAAGTATCATAATATGTATACATAGTATACTACTGTATTTTGCATTACAACGTATATTGTATTACAATATGTATACATTGTCATGATATATATAATTCTATAAAATGCATGTATATATTATTGTATGCATATAGTACTATAATCTATTCGCTTTGAAGATGTATATATTTCGTATGCAAATCTGCACGTTTCTCATTGAATATGTGCTGCTAGTTTGAATATCAACGGGATGCCAAACCTCATTAGCAATAATATCCCATATTAGGCCATGAGCTGACAACCGGTACCATCTGGGGGAGTAGCGCTATCAATGATCTTTGGCATGATATACACCTCTCGAATCAGAGGATATGTGATAGAAGTGAATGGGTGGTAGCTTTTTGATATGTGTTCACCAGTTTTAACCCTGTGGTAAAATAATGTTTCATAAACCTGGCAATAAGGTGAAGACAACGTGAAAATTCGAACTTATGTCTCTCTATTTTTACACGCTGTATCTACTTGAAATGTGGAAGGTTTGTAGCTGTAGTTACAGATATTGCATTTATGTTGTTATTTTGCATACCTCTATCTTTATAACTAGGCTCACAAAACCTCATAAGTATAAGTATGTTCACAATAATGATGACATGACATGATTGACTCCAGGATAGAACACGTAGATCTAGAATTTCTTAATGAGAATCGTAAGAGTTATGCCCCTTTTAAAACTACCATATACTTAAAATGTGCCATAACTATCTTAAGAGTTTCACTACCATTATATCAACGACCATATATATTACGAGAACCCTTTGAGCCAGAATCCAGTAATTGCTGTGGCCAAATTATTTCCCTTTATGAAATTGTAAGTAACAGGTAAAATAATATTATTCGATCAACCTCTTCAGATCTAGCTTATACAGATATTATTATAAAAAATTTATTCATCATTACAGACTGAAATAGAATTGTGACCATAGGACACGGAACCCCCCCCCCCCCCCCCCTCCTCCCTTCCGATGATATTGCCTCTCTAATCAAGTATGTATTTTAGTGAAAACAATAACAAAGTCCAGTGATTTTTGTAAACATGAACACTGCAAACATTTCCTTCTTTATAACAATCTTCTTATCAAGCTGATTACCAGCAAAGGTTTGAACCTATATATTTTATAGTGACAACAATAGCCAAATCCTGGTCAGAATAAACATTTCCTTCTTAACGGCATTCTTTACACCCCCCTTGTCCATTTGTGAAAGTTTGGAGCAAATCTGGTATATGAGTCGTTTGACACAAACATTGCGCGACATACATAGGAGCATAAATGATGATCGTCATAACAAGCATGCTTATACACAGAAATTCGTTTTTAACTTCAATGTAAGTTTAAGTAAAACGTATTGTTTTTGCCTAACCCACCCGTTCGTTTGTCAATTGGTACATATTACAGCCAAAGGTTCAGTTCGCTAAGTCGGTACAACATACGCTATTGGGCAGGTGTTGTGATTTTGATCCCTGCTCGGGTTATGCCAAATACTTTCAAAATGGTACTTAAGTGGACTGGCTAGATAAATGTTGTTGGGCATGGTTGCAGTTCCTAATTCTATACATTAGGAGCGTTTAAGAATCACGAAAATCAAAGTGTTATTTCTGTATTTTATTCAATCTCGTATGCATCCTTCAGCACACGATGGCAAACATGGACATGCAAAATACAAAGGTAGCGGACTTGATAATCTTTCAGCCGGTACTGTTGAAAGGCAGGGAAGTACGTCTATATTACAACATTGGTTTAACAGCAATCAATGCACAGCTGTGTCAGCCGTGTTCTGGTTAACAGAATATTCAGAATGATGCATTTTATCAACGCATTGCATAGGCAACTGTCAGTTAAAAACTGCGTGTCCATCTGTCTAGACGTTTCATCGCAGGGGGATCCGTCGCCCATAAAGCGGATATTCTCCTCAGACTGATGTCTCTGTATTGATCAGAATCCAAAGTTTCCCAATTGTTGTTGCCTAGCACTAAAATGCCAGATATGCAATGCTATTTATGAATTTAATGGATGGTCAGTCAACTAACCTTAGACTATCAATGAAGTATCTGTATGCCTCTTTAAACTGGTGTATGCTTGCTATAATGACTTTCTACACTGATATATGTAGCCAATGATATTTGTATTACGTTAGTTGTATCATTAATTTGCCATTTAGGACATTCATCGGTACAACAAGAGAGCAGAACAACGTTTTTGTTGTTTGGGTCTTCAACTTAACGGTCAATAAAATACTATAAGCAGATCAATACATTATCCTTACACCATGTCAACATATCTTACAGCTACGCTCATATGCCAAGTGTAAAGCAACTTCAAAGCTTGAATCATATAAAGTATCTAGTTATAATCTACTTTCAGTCCGAATGACCGTTCCGCCGACTGTACAGTCGCCTACAATATTGAGGACTGCTAACATATAGCGCAATATTGCAGCCGCAGTACCGGCAAGTGACCCTCACGGGAGACACTGAAAAGCGTCTCTGAAATATCCGGGAAAGACCGAGATTTGAGCCCCGGACCTCCGGGCTGGTAGTCAAGCGTGTTACCACTAGACCACCGCACACCACAGTATAACATTGGTAATAAAATGTTGGGGATAATTCCTGCAACCTCACTCTAACGAGAATCATACTGAAGACGATATTGCAGAACTATAATACGATTATACGTTTTCTGTTACTTCTTAGAGAAAAACACACTGAATGTATTTTGTTCTCTTTATAACCCAACTGCCCCTTGTTCAAATTTTAAATTGTGTGCCATTCACGAGCCTACATATTAATAAATCCTGATCATAAATGTACAATGCGATTGGTCTGCATTGTCTTGTAGCAGTATCAGATATCTCCATGCGTCTATTAAATCACTAAAAGCATGTATGTACGATTGACACAGATGTCCCTGCAATATAGGTGTCGAGAAGGACCCACATTTCAGCCAGGAATATGTAATTGTATACGAACCACTACATTTAAATATTGTATCACATACAAATTATTTCTTTGATTGTGGTAGATTCAAAGCGAAAAACAATATCCATATTCTTCAACACCATATCGCAGAGTATTTTGTTTGACACTACATGTACAAATATGAACATGTCGAAACCCCCATACCAACATATCTGCGTCAGACAGAAAGTTTGAGGATAGTCCAATCTTCATTAGCATTTTTATTTTACGATATTTAACAATTTTAGTTCAAAAGAAACTGACAACAAACCATTTGAGGCTAAACAGAACCGTAAGCAACGAATGTTAATCATGACGAATATTCCCCACTCCCATCCAACCCCATCTTACACGCTACTAATTTTATGCTGTGATAAAGTGGAAACTGAGACATTAAATCCAGTATTAGTGATCAGATCCAAGTGAAACTAGCAGGGGCATCGGTTCCCACTAACATAAGAATACTATGAAAGGAAAAGTACATGTACGAGTCATGCAGGCAACAAACTGTATATAAGAAAAACATGCGAATACAGATGGTCAGACAGGCAGGCGAATGAATGGATGGATATTATGGAGGGACGGACATATGGGGTGGAACGATGGAACGACAAACATATTTTACAACTGATTCCAGTAAACTTTCGGTGTTGGCGTATGATAGAAAATGGTTTGAATCTAAAACATCTTTACCTTACATTGATCAGTGTTTCTCGAAATGCGATGTTGCATAGTATATATAAAACGTGATAACCTAGAAAGCTACTATCGATGCAATGCTATCATATATATGTTTAACTATATAATGTATATCACAATGAGCATTATTCCCCAGAGATGGTACCGATCAACCATACTGGCTCATCGACTGTATAATACATTGACGCATACTATTTTGCCGACTGCATTCATAATAACGGTGAGCAAACTATTTTATAAACTATACTCAGAAGACGCTGACTCTGGTGAGTATCATTGGCGTTACGAATTATCCCAAATGAAATCGTAGTAAAGTCAATCAGGAAGGAAAGGACACAAACAAAACGCAACAAACTCCAACACACCAACAGAAAACAAGCAACACATCCACACAACCACACACACGCACATGCGCGCACACACAAACACACGAGACGAAAACACCAAACACGAACAAAAGCACAAACACAAAGGCACAAAGACATCAAACAAACATAAAAGGAAGGGTGACAAAGAGAGTACTGCCTTGGGACGGCTCACAGACGTTTTAACCTCAACCTCTCTCAAAGTCACTCTAGCTTAACGAATAGTGTAAATAAATGTATCAGATTATATGGTGAAAAACTAGTCCCGTACTACATTCTCAGTATTGTTATATATTCTGGTCTTCATCATCGATTTCAGCGCTTTTATTTATGAATATTCACCTGGTAAACCAGTTTATCTTTTTATACTTTCAGTAAATACTTTGTGTAAAACAGCTTTAACTCTGATTAGACAACGGGTTATTCGGTTGGTAATCTTGATTCAAGTTGTCTTCAAATGCAAGTCAAATTTTACTTAGCAGCTTTACGGTAATTGAAATACATTTAAAAACTATTGTATCAATTGCTTTCGATATGAAATCGATTGAAAAGCGGGCAATTCTCAAATTAGCAAATGGCTTTTTGTAACTGGCAATTGGCTTTTCTCAACTTGCAAATTAGCAATTTACATTTAGTGACAGGCAATAAAACCAACAAGTATTGAGGAACTAACATTTATATATCGTTAAATTTTCCGAAAACCGACACGCTCTCTTTATAGAAACAAAGCTGGGATTAATGACAAAATAATAGTTGGCAACTGGTATTTAGCAACTTGCCAAAACACATTAGCATTTGCCATTGACATATTTGCAATTGTATTTTGGCAACTGGCAAATCAGCAATTGACATTTTGCACATGGCAAATTAGCAATTAGCATTTGGCAACTGGCACATTAGCAATTGGCATTTCCCGAATCGCATTTCATACATAATGACCACGTTTTGTTTTACAAAATATATTTGATATACCCTAACTATCATAAACATAAGGCTTCTAAAATGTTCTTGACGGGTCGGTGTCTAAATTAACATTCCAGATACGGGTTACGGATAACACCAAGATAGCTTTATTTAGATACAAAATGAGATTTCAATACTGTTATTTATGGTTTCTTCTGGTTTTCAATTTAAACACACATACAGTAAAAACGTAGTATTTATTTCAGGTTGATGATTCCATGATATCGTCTCCGTAGTGCAGTAAATTGCTCAGTTTGCAGTTCTGATATAACGAATCGATTTCACAGGCAGTCAATGCATCTCCCAATATTTTAGTTTGAACAAATGTGTTAGTAATGCTACATTAAGACGCAAATGTGGCATATATTGTCATTTATAACCGGGATGCGTATTAATCGACGAAACATGGACTGTAGCGTAAATTTGATTTACGAACTTGATTTTATCGGATGATATAATAATTCAATATTGACTTAGTTCATCAGCGACCCAGTGACTCACTACTGCTATTGCATTCACTGGTATTGAAGCGCTATTCGATATGACAATAAACTGCAAAACGTCGAAAACACTATATTCATAGGCTTCGTTAGTAGGATCTCGGAATTTCCGTTATTTTCCTCGCGCTACAAAACGTTTGTATTTTCAAGTTGCTTAGTCTTGATTTTTATGTGTTGATACTATTATGACCGACTGTGGACTCCGTATGCAAGTTGTGTTTTTGTACGTGTGTGTTTGATCAGGTTTATAGTTTTTGTCTCGTGTGTGTGTGCGTGCTTGTGTGTGTTTACCCTTATATTTATGTTGGTCGGGTGTCTTTATATTTGTGCGTTTGTTCTTGTATAAATTTTCCATCTCACGTGTGTGTATTAATTGCTTTCTATCGATATTGTGGTGATGGTGGCGTTTTGTGTGTAGCATTTTCTGCTTGATTTTACTACTTTTTCATTTAACTACATTCTTGACTGGTTGCGCCTAATATAAATAAAATAACTGTGCAATTTTTGAATCTGGTGCAATTGTGTGTACTGCTTGCTGATGAGATATCGAGTTACTCGGTGTGTAACCAGGGACCAGGCTGTTTAAATGATAATCAGGTTGCGCATATCGGGATATTTGACAATGTTCATTTCACCCGTTACTCCATGAATACTCTTTCAGAATTTTGATCTATGAATACAATACTGGTTGACCATAAGATAAACTATAGACAAGCACAAATATGAGTCATACAAGAAACACCACACACAAAACAAACAGCTCCACAACAAGAATAAACAGTAAACGTACATAACTATAAAAACACAATGAGACGCACAAAGACAAAACAAAAGAGACACACAAAAACACAACCAACACACAATAAGGGAAAGATGGAAGTACCGCCTTGGAACGGTAAGTGACAATAGTCTGTAGGGGGGGGGGGGGGGCAATTTATTGGCGCCCAACTTCACACTTATTCCATCTCAATTCTCAATACAAATATGTAAATAACATAAATTATGCCCTCTCGGACTAATCTACAACAACCGCGATGTCAAACACAGGAGTAAATTGCATGTAAAACGGAAACATACTTTAGTGAAAGAAAATGGATCCACATATCGTTAGTGTACTCAATGGTTGAGCTGCAACCAGGGAAACTGTAGAAAAAATAAAATACATAAGCAAACAGACCCGATCGTGATTAGAAGGCTCACTGATCAAGATAATGTCGGAATTATGCTTCCAGTGGTGCTGTATATTTCATTTACATTTCTAGACTAGGTGAGTATATTGTCTTGCGTTTAAATTGTTTCAACATTTCCTTCCACCCCTTGATGTCTTTATTTCACATTAATGTTATTAATCTGTTATACGTTTAGCTCATTAGATTCCACTGGTTTGTCTACTAAATTATGCAATTTATTCCGGTTTCTTGCTAATAATGTATTCACTACATAGACACATTGTCACCGTGGCATCATTAGGAACAACGGAATATTTATTTTATAATTACACTCTTTGGGTTTTAGCTGGAGAGTACCGAGTGAATGACCGTCATATTCATTTATAATGACTATGAACTGTCACTCGTTAATCTTCGACCTTATTTTCAGGCACAAATCCCATTCGATGTCTTTCAAGCACTACATATATGTAATGAATTGAGGCTGAAATAAAAACCCGCTTTGATTTTCGGAGGGACCTCTATTGCCATATTGTTGCGCATATTCCGTTTATGAAAATAGAAAGCAGTTTCTTTTTTCACAATCGTTTAACGAACACTTTCCAACCGCAGGTATTAACTTTCAACTTAAAAACACTGCTTTACATTTTCTCCATAGGTTTCACATATTTACAATATTTAATACGGAAAGGATGGAGTCTGTCAATGACGTTTAATTTCGGCATTGTTGTGCAAAATTACACATTGTATTATATATGTACGATTAAGAGGAAAATCATTTTACTGACATTCTGTATGCCATAGAGACCCTATTAAGATGGACAGACACGCTAAGGGACATCCTGAAGGAGTAGTTTCAACAAACTGTACGTTATTTTCTAATGTGTCAGTCTCATATACAATTAGCAAAATGGTGTCAAATTGAAATATTCAGCTTTGAAATCCTACGGAGATGGGAAACTGGGTATCTGAACTTTTGAAACTAAAGTCAAATTCGGAATCACATATGTTGTGTGCGGTGGTCAAGTGGTAACGAGCTTTACTATCAATCCTGATGTCAGGGGATTAAATCCCGGCCC
The DNA here is from genome assembly GCA_963576725.1 of Azorinus chamasolen. Taxonomy (NCBI): domain Eukaryota; kingdom Metazoa; phylum Mollusca; class Bivalvia; order Cardiida; family Solecurtidae; genus Azorinus; species Azorinus chamasolen. Next base: position 53,132,714 of record OY755247.1, read on the forward strand.
CTCCCAGAAATTTCAGAGACGCTGTTCAGTGTCTCCTACCCGCATCTCCTCGCCACATAGGGGTTAAAATAAGTACCTGTGAGGGTCACGAGCCGGTACTTCGGCTGCATGTTAGCAGTGCTCAATATTGTAGGCGAATGACTCAATGACCAGGGGGTAAATGTACAGTCGGCTGAGCGGTCATTCGGACTGAAAGTAGACTATAACTGGGTACTTTACGTATAGACTGTGCCATTATTTAGGCATCGACCAAAACATGCTAATACGGTACAGGATCTGCTCATTGGAATACAACAACCCAATCCCTTTGTGCATAACTAAAACGGGTAAAATGTGAGTAATGCAGGAAACCCCATATACAAAACACACAATTTTCTTAACAGCAGCGTGTGACAAAACAAGAAGATATTGCACAATAAAAAACAAACAGGAAGATTCACCAGTGTATCAGTACTGCAAGAAGTACATGGGATGGCTGCGTTTCACATGGGATTTTAACATGTACACATGTCCAAAATGCCATCACTTATAATTCAAGTAGAAACATTCTGACTGAAGGTATGCACAACATTGCGAAAAGAGAAATTTACGGACTAGGTTGTATGATAAATATTTGAATGACACTATTACTTATTTTGCCCCGATACAGATACACAAAGTGATTTGTACCAACCTAGTTAGTACCATTGCCAACCCCGGTGTTCGTATAGGATTTGATCGGATGGTAATGAATCGGGATTGTGATGAGTATAATATAGTTCGGTTAAAGGTTAATTGCATTTATACGACGAAGGAAGAACTTGTGTCCTAAATTGACAATAATGTCAAATATAGGTCATACGTGAAACACAGGTCATGTATGAAAACCTCTCGTAGACTTAGATGAATTTCCAACAGTGGTATTGACTAAATACTGATACTGTGATCAGTTGGGTTATTGTTATTTACATTTTAACTAGACTAGTATCTTATCGAGATAGCATATGCGTGATTTTTCTTTTGGCTATTGAAAGGTCATCTAAAGCCACGGTAATATTAATTATACATGGGCCCGAGGTTTCAAAACTTCCTGTTTCAATCTTAGACTATTTTCAAGTATCTGGTAGGTCAGCATAACATACCTGATAATCAACTCAATTTCAGACTCAGCTTTGTATCCCCTCGGGCTAGGGTAATCTTAATAAAATTGTTTGTTAACAACTAGTGTTTCAAATGCATCAATACTCAAACTTGTTGCTATATTATTCAACCGCCTAAAGAAATTACAGATACGGAATGTAATCGAAACTCCTCACACATACTTTCACAACTTTAATATGAGGGAAGGTTTTAGTACCTCATTATCAAGACCTTCTAAATGCAATTCGGAGCTCCTAATAACAGACATTTTGCACTCTATGTTTAACCAAAGAATTTTTGGTAACGGTAACTGTATTCTGCAAACCTTATAAAAGTATGTATTCTCTTTCAGATATATTAATAAAATGTAAGACAGCAATTTAATCGTCCTTGCTGTTTACATGTTATTCATCAACTACTTTTTGTGATAAAACAAATGCTTCAGGGAGCTGTGGTTATTACAAGTTAATGTGACGCAACATTTTGTTGGGGTTCACAGTCGCCTCAGGAAAATGTATAATATGTAGCTGAGGATTTCACAGGCGACCAAATGAAGCAGTGTGGTAATGTCATTGCAGACACTTTACATAGTATATGAAGCGCATCATGCGACCGTCATTCAGTGGATCTACATTTAGACAGTGCTGCTAAAAATATATAAAAGACGTAGATCAATAAGACATTTAATCTGGTAAAATTCGGGAGATAATACTTGTTTTCCGTGTTCTATTTCCCATTGTCATCCAATAGTAATCAAAATACGATATCATAAATTCTAAAGGGTGGTGACACCTTATCATAATTGTGTCACGTGTCATGTTATCCTCTTGTCCACTGTCATGCTCTGACAGACGTGAGATAAATCCAAGTCAATCACTACCATCTACATCTGCAACGTTCCGTGACGTTTTGTATTGCTATGCCTTTAGAGCAATATACGTATACCGAGATTGAACAGTGCAATAATATGAACGTTGAATCGTGCTCAGGTGCCAATAATGTCCTCATCAACTCTTGCCGTCTATGCATTGGTTTATTTTCATTTATTATGGTTTTTGGTTGAAAACATTATCATAGCACCTAAAACAGCTTGGGTCCTGATGACACCCGATTACTCATATCCAAACTCGTTGCATATGTAAATCTCGTTGCATATGTAAATCCCAACATTAAAGATGGTCGCTGACAAGTAATACCATAACAAGGTACCAGGCAATACCGGACGGAACAAAACAATGCTGTCCCGGACACTAATTTTGAAATAACCTGTTCTTCGGGTGAACAAAAGAACAATGCCATTGTCACAGTGACCTATGATATGGGTATGCGACTTTCGTGTACAATTGTGCATAAGCAAACAGTTATTCTGTACAGCCTATGACTTTGATAATTATATCTAAAGCAGCAGGGATGTTCAAGGTAGAATCGGCTTAATGGTTGTATGTGACATATCCGTGTACCACCATGCACATGCGTTCTAAATTTAGCACATGCAAGGCTAAGGGTATATGTTTATGAAATAATGTGCACTCAAATTAGAAGTATCACACGATAAAGGTTGGCGTAGCTGTTATAAAATGTTACCCGCACTGATTTCGCAAGGATGGTTTATGAAGGACGTGTGACAGCAAATATATCATTGACAAATTTTAAGTTGCTAGGATTTTGATAAAGAAACTAAGTCAGTTGTACCAGTTCATTATCTATGTTTGGATTCTAAGAAACGTCCGACACAACGTCAAGTCAAACACTGTCAAATGTCCCCTTAACCAAACATCTACCGAACAAAAGTGATATAAAACAAATTGGTCGTATTAATGTTGCATATTTCCGATGCACCACGACTTCTGAACGTGTCATCCGTGGAAAACTAAAAATGAAAAAATAGTAAAGTCAAGCAGGAAAAGCCACACACAAAACATCACCATCACCAAACCACCGACAGAAAGCAATTTATATAGCAATTTATACAAATACACACACACATACAGCCATCGAAAGACAGCAACCAATCACACACACAATTATACATACACACATATACAGCCATCGATAGACAGCAACCAATAACACACATACACGAGAAAAACACAGTAAACACCAAGAAACACACAGGCACCAGAAACAAACTTGAATAAACGCACAATCACAAAGACACAAGACAAACAAAAGTAAGGGTGGCAAAGAGAGTACCGCCTTGGCACGGTCAGTAGCAAAATCACCACTGGCGGTTTAAACCGGTTTACGGACGTCCTAACCCCACACTTATCTCAAAGTCACCCTAGCTAAACAGCCATTGTAAATAAAGGTATCCCCGCCGGACTTCCCCACAACATAGCATAACAACTGTGAAAGTCTGTCGAATATGTACTTAATGACTTTGTTGAAGGCAGAGCAACTGCAGGGAAGCCGTTAAGGACACGACAGAGAAAAGGCAATACATGAGTCTGGTAAGCTCATCCCATTTCTGGGATTAAGAATATACCATCATAGAGTACTACCCTCGGCCTGTCACCGTGCAAGCAAAGAGGGAAGCGTAGCGACCGACTGTAAAGGGGTCAATAACCAAAAACGCAGTGTGTTGCAATATAATAGGGTCCTAACCCTTTCTTCCTAAAAGTTTTAATGCGTTTGATAAACAAATCGTAAAAATGGATATGACCCCGATTTTTTTCTCAGTTTGCAGATAACATCACCATAGAAATCTGGGTGAGAAATATCTTGTTGCAGTAACGTCCGTAAATTTCGGTTCTATTTATTAATGAGGGGTAAATTTCGATAATAAACTTTTTGAAAAAGTTTTATGATATCTGTAGCCTTGCGTAAGAAGTTTATGAGTTATAACTAAAATACGACTATTAAAATCTCCTAGCAAAGAACAGGCTCGGGCAAAGCGAATAAGTTGAGAAATGTAAACCCCATAAGATGTAGCTCGGGGAAAACCTCCATCTAGAGAAGGATAATTAACCATTTTGAAATCGAAATCTTCCCTTTTATCCTATATTTTAGACGAAAATGTATCATTAGTGATGGAAATATTCAAATCTAAAAAGGACGCATGAATGTCGAATCGATTCGCTTTGTTTTAAGTTCTTTTGGGTAAATAGAAGAAACCATATTTTCAAAATAAGTCGAGTTTAAGTACGATTACTAGACCATATTGCATTTTGGAAAGTGGACATGACGGGAAGTACTTTACAGTTGCTCAAGAGGCCGTTACACCATACGTTCTGGTCAACGTTCTATGAACATTTCAGTCGTTCAATTTTTTAGCGTTCTAGAGAGAGGATGACATATCTGGCGTGTGATAAACGTGTACCTAACGCATGAATAGCGTGTGTCTTACGTGCGAGAAGCATGTAACAGCGACCAAGTAAGATTCCCATGAAAACAATTAGCGTGTGCTAACGTGCCACTGGCGCATAACCAACGATTTGTGAACGTTAGACGAGCGTGTTGAGCTTGTGACCAACGTGTGAATAACGACAGAATAGCGTTTTGACCTTCGTTTAACTTTAGTCCCACGCTTCCTGCGTTAGGGGACCGTTCAACGGTCGTTGACAGGTCGCCAGTGAATCGTTCACTGCAAAGCAAACGATTAGTAACAATCAGGTAACGTTAGAGTAACGACTGACTAACGATATACGAACGCGTGCAACGCTCATCGAACGTTAGTAAAACGTTCAATAAACGTTCTTTAAAACGCTGGACTCAGTGAAAACTTTTGTGCATGTCCAAAACTGTTTTTCCGGACCAGCGTTCATCGACGTTCACTAGCGTTCACAAATGCTCACAAAACGTTCTTCTGGCGCTATCCCAGCGACCATGGGCGACTACCAACGTTTCCTCAAACGCCAGAGAACGCTGACCAGAACGTCATGGTGTGACGGGCCCATCAGTTGCATTAATGCTTTCTGTGCAAATGCAGTGTTGTAGATCAACCATCCAAATACAAATGTTGTTGATGACTAATATATATTGAAATAGTGAATCTGTTGAAACATCATAGTTTTCAATGAACATTAAACAGACGTGTTGATTAATTTACTCAAAAATTGTTTGGCAAGTGATCCAGCTGTTCTAGGTAATGTGTTCGAATTTCAGACTAACGGTAACTCGGTTGACGATTTAACCCGAGTCTTTATAGTAATGCAACTCTAGTATATGCCCAAAGAACAGTTAAAATATGTGGAGTAAGAATAATATTGCAATCGAAGTCACATTCGGCAACCTGTCGAGCTGTATAATTGAAAAGTAGTGCAGTCAAGCAGGAAAAGCCACACACAAAACGCCACCATCAGCAAAACATCGATAGAAAGCAATTTATACACACACACATACGCACTAACACACACTAACATACACACACAGGATATGGAAATAATAAACCCGAACAAACAAGTACAAAAACACCAGACAAACAAAAACGCAAGGGCGAACACACAGTCACATGCACGAGACGTAAACCCTAAACCCGAACAAACACATAAGTACAAATACACCAAACAAACAAAAGCAGGAGTGACTAAGAGGGTTCCGCCTGGGAATGGTCAGTGGCAAACCACCATTTGAGGCTTAAACCGGTGTACGGACGTCCTTACCTCACACTTATCTCAAAGGCACCGTAGCTAAACAAACATTGTAAAATATTAAATTAAAATATAAAGCCAGCAATGTTTTCATCTCATCTTTTTGCTCATGTATATATTAAATAACAAGGAGACAAACTGGATCTGTATATCACTAGACCAATCAATGGTTGAGCTGAAAACAGAGTAACTCGAGAAAAAGTAATACAATTATGCTACAACAAAATAAACGATATCCGACGTCCTCTTTCCGTTTTCAGATTTCAGAGGGCGTCTTCTCAGAACTCAATAAGATATTTCACCTGAACTTAATACAATATTTCGACTAGTGAACGTGTGATTACTGACAGTGCATGCTTAAGATCACTCCACATTGTTGTTGTAGTAGACAATGCATACTTATTAGACAGAGAATAACTCATTAGGCTTCTAGCTTTCTTTCTAATCATATAGTAAAACTCACTGGTTATCAAATGTATACGTTTGTTCGAATAAAATATGTTTAAACTAAACTTATTAGACAAAGGGCAATATGACATTCTGCGCAAACTATGTATGTATAATGTATTGTCTACTACAATTTTCGCTTGTTTAATTTTCTCTTTCAAAACCATCACCACGTTAACTACCAGTTTAGATGCTGATGGAACGATGGATTACTTAGTTTCTCATCTGAGTCACAACTGTTGGCATATGTTATCACAGGTGAGACATTGGCAACGAATGAGCTCAATAATATAAATACCTGTCACTTATCCAATTACCCATGTTGTTTTCGAGTATAATGTTTGACGCCAAACACATTAGTATGTCAGAATACAATTCATACACATCTTTCCTGAACTATCTTTCAATTCGATAACTATACCTACCTTATCTCCTACTAATTTCTAGTCATTCTATTGGTCAATTGAGGTCACGTAAGAACCAAATACAAACACCTGGGGTTCCTAAAATCAATAGTATGTCTTTACAAGATCTATATCGCTTGTTTCATAGCCATATTATTTTCTTCATTTATATGTATCATAACATAGTTTCTAAAAATGTATACATATATTTTATGCTTTATTGGCATTGAAATATAAACATTCGGAAAACGTTTTCGAAATTTTATTATCGAAATTTACCAATCATTAGTAAATATAATTGCAATCTACGGACGTTACTGCAACACGGCATTTCTCAACCAGACTTTAATAAATGTTTTTTTCAATGGACCAAGAGTTGTACTTTCACCTTTAAAATCTGTTATCCAAGATGTTTCTTCTATTCGTAAACGGTCCTTATACAAGCGACACAGAGTGTATCCGATTATCCAAAAGTGCTTTGCTAAGATGTGCATATGTTGTAGTAACATTTCTTGTAATTCCACTATAAAATCTACAGTTAATGGTAGAACATTTAATGTCATGATAAACTCAGACGTTGATTGTACTACTACTAACGTTATTTATGTTTTAACTTGAAACACGCCTAGTTGCGGTATACAGTACGTAGGACAAATATGACGTGTTTTGAAGACTCGATTTCGTGAGCATGCATATCAGTGTCGAAATCGTAAACTAAAAAAAATTCATACCAACACTTCCGGAAATCTGGCCATTCTTTTAAAGATGTTTAGTACAAATTGTTGAGCATACAACATATGATAAGGAGGCTACTGGTAGCTTTAAATCGACAGCTAGATTTATATCTGAATTAAATTGGATCAAAACATTGCAAACACCTTTTCCTTTAGGACTGAATGATAATATTTACCAGACTGGAAATATTTCAAAAGAACCAGATATAGATATTTTTTCATTTTTTTTCTATACGAAAACGCAAATCTCGATCACGTGGCATTCGCAAAAATGGTAATATTAAATGCAAATCTCGTTTGAAAATGACTTCTTGATCTACATACTTTACGTCTAACTTCTGGCAAACATGACATGCTTTCTATACTTTCCTCCTTATCTATATGCTCATTAAAAGAAATTGACGAGCAAGCCGATAAAACTATTTTTAGATCAGATCCTCTCATAGGAACGGCTAGATTGATACAAAGCTTTACTCTACATGTTCTCAGACCGCACATTGACAAATTATCTGAACACCAAAGATTTTTCTTGAAAATTCCTTTTATTAATAAAGGTATTGATTTTATTGACCTCCAATGTATTTTAGAGACAACAATGTAATTGACACTATTCCTAAATACTTTAAAAATACAGAACCACATATCATCTGCTACAAATATAACACACCCATCAGAAATATATAACTATAATAAAATTGTGGCCGACCTTAATATTAATGATAATATTCCTGATAATAGAGATTGCGCCACCTCAAAATTTTGCTATTCTCCGGCTGGTCATGTGATTACTGGTAAGTTTGAGATAATTAAAGATAAACGTTTACGATCTCTTTTGAATAAAGGTCCCAAATATAGAATACCATCCATGATAGATTTTAACTCTTGTCGAGTTCAGATTGCGGAGGCTTTACAATAGTTTAGTATTAAATGGTGTCGAAGAGAACATGTTGAGTCTAATACTCTTTCTAGTTGGAAAAAAATAATTTTTGATATTATTGATAAACGCATTTCCTTTTATAGCTCTAATAAACACCTTCTTCCACCTAAACCTAGAATTTCTTTTAGACATCTTAAAAAGGGTTTACAGGATTTCCATTCAAAATACGTTTTTGTTCCTGCTGATGTGATTATTATTTGACGATTACATTATATCGATGTCTTGAAGCAGGAAATTATTAATACCAAGTCATACATTTCAGTTACTACTGACGAAAAGACCATCGTTTCAGACCATGTCAAAAAGTGTGAACAACTTGAAACCGATATCAAAATTACACAACATAAACTTCCTACAATGTATTGGTTACCGAAACTACATAAAAAACATATAAAGCGCGTTTCATTGCAAATTCTAGTTCATGTACAACTACTAAATTGTCTATACTTTTGACTTCTTGTTTAACGAAGGTAAAGGAACATGTAAGGTTCTACTGTGATAAGACTTATGAAAATTATGGAATAAATCTCTTCTGGTCTATCAAGAACTCTTCAGAAGTCTTAAACAAACTTAAGAACAAAAGGTATCTTGCATCCACTGTAAACACGTACGATTTTTCTACTCTGTACACAACTCTTCCTCAACTCTTCCTCAAATTTTAATTAAGGATAAACTTACTAACTTAATCCAGAAAGTATTTGCCCGGGAAAAACATCATTATTGGCATGTAATGCTGAAAAAGCTTTCTTTACTGACGAGCAAATTGGACCAATTGGACTTGCTCAGAAGTTTGCGAATCACTAACCTTTCTTTTGGATAACATATTTGTACGTTATGGGAATGCTACAGTACAAGCCCCGCGGACTTTTTGTTTTCCGTTTTACCAGCGCGGACAAAATTATTTGAGAGCGGGTTTCCAGCACGGACAATTTTTATGGATCACCGCGGACAAATTATGTGTCCACCGCGGACCGAAATTTACCCTACGGGATATTATCGCCGCCGAGCCATCGCTGTCCGTGCTGATATCAGCGTGGATTGCGGGGCATCACCGCGGACACTACCTTTATGACTGGCAGTCGTTTAATCGATTTAGGTATAAATTATTTAGATAAGATATATACAAAAGCTTACATGTACATATAAACACACATGTGCATTTTTTTCAACTGAAGAAACGCATATTGAATATACTGTCAGATCTAGAATTCAAAATGAAATTAGATAGCATACGTATATAGATAGCCTTCACCCAAAACCCGAGACTGAAACGGTTTCTTTCTGCTAAAACTACAATTTATAGTCAGATTTTAACGATTACCAGACTGTAAATGCTCGAGAAAAAAGAAATAGATACAAAATATCAGCAGCAATTGTTTTCACAATCTGATTTTCAGAAAATGCGTAGCGCAGAGATTATAGATATCAGGAGCACTCGGTCATATTTTTTTCGACCCCACGCGCGTATTAACCCTTTCCCTGTTCTACATGTGTTCCAAATTTAAATACAAATGTACATGTACCTACTGAATATTCATGGACAACATAGTTATAATGAATTACGGAAGGTGGAGCATTGTATACATTTTAGGAAAGCAAATAAACAGATCTATTAAATTCTATTAGCAAAGTGAGTAGACCCTGATCAGACGGTTCCTCTAGGAGCGGTCTGATCTAGGTCTATTCTCTTGACAAATGCGTGAAAACAGGTTTATATGAGGGAAAGGGTAAAGGGGTGGAGAGTTGTATCCAACCATTATTTGTTGAAATACTTTTTTTTGAAACCTTAACACTTTACTCCATAGTTTGTGTTCAGTATTGAAGACAGATGTTTGATTAAAACAGGCTGAATGGGACCATTTTGCGTTTTTCTCAGCCTGCCGTCTACTGTGGTATAGAAATATTTCTTATGGCGCATATTCATGAATGTATCAAGTGGAACTATTTTTGAGTGGAGGAATGGATTAACGCACTATAATGAGTACCTATGGAGTAAAGGGTTGAACTGGGTATCATTCGACGAAGAGATGCAAACAGTTGATTAAATAATTATAAAGTTCCAAACGCATCTACACTAATACACTGATACACCGCATCTACACTAATAATCTATACTGTTACAGCTATTCTTGTTTGACCGACCATGTAGTGCAGCTACAAGATTTAATTTGATATCAGAATAAGATGAAAACTATTGTAGCTTATTGTATTATAATTTATTTTGAAACGGCGCAAAGAAGTCGCCTGCATAAATCATTACTCTGTATAAATGAGCCACCTGAAATAACAGATAGCCAAATATTGGTATGTCGTTGTCTTTCAGATGAGTTCAAAGCTGCGATCGTAATGTTATTCATTTAAGTCATATTAACCCTTTTCATGCTAGTAGCATATATTGACGCAATTTAAAAACAGTGCAGACCCAGATCAGACAGCTCTTAGAGGCTGTATGATCAGGGTGTGCATTGGTTTCTTATAGGATCTGTCAAGCATAAATTGCCATTCGTCCTGGGGAAATTATTACTCCAATACCAATATAAAAGTTGAAATGATAGATAGTCATACGTAATCCATTCATATCTGCGGGAAGAGAGAGAGAGAGAGAGAGAGAGAGAGAGAGAGAGAGAGAGAGGATGGGGGAGAGAGAGAGACACACACAGAGACAGAGACAGAAAGAGAGACACACAGAGAGACAGATAGATAGGGACAGACAGACAGACAGACAGAGAGGGAGAGTAAGAGGTGGGAGAGACGGACAAAGAGAGAGAGAGAGAGAGAGAGAGAGAGAGAGAGAGAGAGACGGGGTGAGAGAGATTTTGACGTCCCTTCTGGCCTTGTGATTGCGTATCATTGTAAATGTTTATTTGGGGAGAGGACTTCTTAGAAACAACAACAATTGTACACAGAGAGAGGGACAGGGACGGTGAGGAAATATATTATGGGCTTATTAATTATGTATCAGACAATAACCAAGTCTAAAACATGATAAATATTTCATTTTCATACAGTGCCCCTGTATTGATTCACAGGTGCTCGTAGCATGCTATGTATCCACGACAACAACAGACAAATTCAATATAACTGGTCTATAAGGCCTTGTTCGATCTGATAGCATGGATGGATATCTTGTATTAACAATTTCTTAAAATAATACTTACATGTAAAATAACATTGACTGGTTTTAAACCTAACGTCAAACCCTCACCGACATCAATTTCAAGCTTATAGAAATTGTTTTATTTAACATTTCCCTGTTCTATGTTTATTCAAAATTTCAATACTTACTGAATATTCATGGACAAAAATAGTTATAAATGAAATATGGAAAGGGGGGGGGCATTGCAGCTATTTAACAAAGCAAATAAATATATCTATCAAATTCTATTAGCAAACAGAGTAGACCCTGATCAGACGGCTCCTCTAACAGGTCAGAGAAGACCCTTCTCTGTTTGCAATTGCGTGAAAACACGTTCATATGAGGGAAAGGGTTAAAGTACAATATGAAGAAATTTTGAATACATAATACCCATTCATTCTATATTTAATATTGTGGGAAATATAGATGGCCGCTCATCAATTATGAAAAGCAATATCAATTATTGGTGATTGACACGCCTATAGGTGACAGTTGATTGGATTATGTCTTTTCAATGGGTGGGTCTTAAAGATACTGAACCAATGAGCTGTGACATCTTGATAGTAGCAAAAGAGCGGAAATACCCGATAGTCTTTCTTTAAAGTTGTCGGAACTTTATTGATGACCAAATAATTAACACAATGATGACCATAAATCAATGACCCCCTGCGCTGAAACACCAAGGTAGTTTCCGTACATTGTAGAGCACGCAAAGCGATCATTGTTTTAATGTATGACCAAAACATTTGACCCTTATTATACTGAATTATCGTCCGCTTAAAAAATGTAGTCTGCAAAATAAATGAAATAAGCATTGCTTTAGTTCGTTGAAAACAAACAGAAAAATGAGAGTCAGACATATTTGACCCTAGTAACACTCTGGGGAACTCATCATCTGTTCAGTATACAAACTGTTTGTAAATATTAAGGAAGCCACGCTCGGCGGGCTAAGGGTTGATCTGCATATTATTTTTTTTAAACTTTCAGGGTCCTATAGAGAATGTCCAAGTTACCTACATTTATTATGCTGAAATAATTTGCTTTTAAAAATGTTTTTTGTTTTCTTACCGGGTTTCCTTCTGTCTTCTTTTAAAATAAAAATCGACTAAATTTTGTTTCCGCGTAAAACATCGAATTAGTGTTAGTGTATCATTTTCAAAGGCAAGTGACTGCTTAATGCGGTGTGCGGAAAAATGCAACTGGAAAAAAACTGCCACCGGAAAAAATGCCACTGGAAAAAATGCCACCCTGATTTGGAAAAATGCCATTGGAATATATGCCACTGGAAGAAATGCCACCCTTTTTTCAAAATTATATTTTATCCTTTTTTTAAGGCCCCAAATAGGGGGCAAAGGTCCGGGGGCAAGTGTCCGGGGGTCAAATGTCCGTAAATCGAAATGCCGATATCATGAATATTTATTAAATTTATTTTTAAAATAGCTTATGTACTGAGGCTGATTTGGTGTTGGAACAAAACTATAGAGTTAGATTCAACATAAATTCATAAGCAAACAGAATACCCTGATCAGACGGTTTCTATAAGAGCCATCGTATCCGTGTCTACTCTGTTTGCAAGCACGTGAAAAGCGTCGATGCTCTCAGATTTTTTACTTCTGTTGCCGGGTCATGTCAGACGTGCGGATCTCTAGCTGAAGCGTAACCTAAAGTTTGGTTGTCGGTGGGTTTCAACCATTTCCCTGTTTAATATTTATGTCGGAAAAGATGACATCATGCTATTTATAAGTTGATTTTTATAATGGTGTAGGTACGCGGTCCATGACTTTTCTTGGTACTTGTAGAAAATGTAGAGTCAGATCTTACATAATTTCACAAGTAAACAGAGCTGGTCCCGATCATACGACTCCAATAGGCGCCTTCAGATCTTGGTCTACTCTGTTTGCAAAGGCATGGACATTGTTTATATATGGTAAAGGGATAAGCAAAAAGAACAGACTCCTGGTCAAACAGCTTTTATTTAAGAAATCTGATCTGAGTCTTATCATTTAAGAGTTTTAAATTAATAAACATAGTTTTATGAATTGTATAACTATGAAAACATTCTTGTAATTCTGTTACTTTTGCTGATTAACCCTTTCCCTGTTCAGTATTCATGTAAGAAATAATGATATCATGAATATTTATAAGCTAATGTTTTGAATGGCATTTGTAGACAAGATTGTTTTGATGTTGGTAGAAATTGTAGAGTCGGGCCTATTACAATTCCATAAATAAACTGAGTAGGCCCAGATCATGCGTATGGTCTGGGACTACGCTGTTTGCAAATGCTTGAAAACACGTTTATATTAGAGAAGGTTTGTATTTTAAGGTGGAATGGCCCGTCATTGTTTAACTGTAGATTCCATTCATTATATAAGACCTAACTTAGCTATTTGATTTTGAATAATATACAGTGAAGACCCTGGTCAGATGGTTGCTTTTTGAGCCAACTTGTCTGGTTCTACAGTGTTCAAATGTCAGTAGTTTTATTTCCCGCATTTAACAATACAAACTGTTTGTTTTATGTACTGAAAATGATTTGTGTTAGGCAGTTGGAGACTATATTATTATATTACTTACTCAGCCTAAATACATGTATGCTGTAATTTACTAGCTAGACATAAGAAAATAGTAACGATCAAAGGTGCAAGATGGTCACTAAATCCCCTAATTTCTCAGCAGGGGGCAAGGGTCAGTGTCACACATCTGCCATCTATCACCCACTGTCAACAAAGTTATGAATTATTACGCAACAGGAAAGCGTGTAATGAAACCGAACTACCTAACAATGTGCCAATTGTCTAAAGTTATGATTTGTTAAACAGTTTCCCGAAAAATAGAAGATAACTATGCTTTGACTAATTAGATCTATGGCTAAGCATAATTAAACCCTACCGATTAAAACCAGTTAGATTATTGCGAATTCTAGTTCTAAAGACAGTTTAGATTGATATGATCTAGATCTATACTAAAATACTTTTACTAGATCTGATATGGTACTTTACAGTAGCCAGAAAGAAGACATTTTACAACACATAAATGAACGCCGTGAGACTGTACATGTATATCTTAATATCTAGATCTTATTAAAACAAAACGAGATTTAAAATTCTAAATACTGTTGATCTAAATTATTCAACGCGTGTATCACAATAGCCCCTCACTACAAAAGCCCCTCTTGCAAAAGCCCCTCACCAAAATGGTCAAGGTTTACAAAAGCCCCTCACAAAAAACAATACTAACATTAATTGAACTTTAAGTGCTTTGTTAAGTGTACTTTTAAAAGGAGTGTTCTAATAACCTTACTTAACGAATCTTTATAAGCTTGTCATTGAGCAAACAGGGTAGATCCAGATCAGATTGCTCAGTATTTTGATTTTGGTCTACTCTGTTTGAAATTTAAGAAAGTTAAGGAATTAGAAAATGGAAAAAGTTTGTGTTTAAGTTAATTGGGGTAATATTATAATAATTTATAAATAATATGGCTAATATTACATCATCCATAGCTATTGGATCTATATTAACTGTCACAAAGCAAACATGGTTGAACTAGATCATATAGCTTTAGATTTGATTTGGGTCTACCCTGTTTGAAATAAATATAAGGAATCTCCTCCTTGTGATCTACAATGTTTACTTTTATAAGTATAGAGTGTGCTAATTACCTTACTTAATGAATCTTTATAAACTGGTCATTCAGCAAACAGGGTAGATCCAGATAGCTGTAATTTTGATTTTGGTCCACTTTGTCCAAATATTTGAAGTATAATGATTAATTAACAAAAATAGTGGGGGGCTTTTGTAAGCCTTGGCCATTTTAGTGAGGGGCTTTTGATCGAGGGGCTTCTGTAGTGAGGGGCTTTTAGATGAGGAGCTTTTGTAGTAAAGGGCTTTTGAGTGTACCCCTATTCGACATATGAGGCATGTCCAACACATAAATAAGAATGTCTTCCATTTCAAAGAAAGGCCAGACCATGGGATCTTTTTTCCAAAGTTCAGCTGGTAATGTATAGGGCGTTCCTGAAGGCCGATTCATTCCAGCTTCTTGTTGTACATTGTATCTACCCTTCGGTATACGGACATTTTCTCTCTAGGACATTTGTTCTCCTATTTGGGCATGGGAGGATATGGCTGACATTTGTCCCCTTCAAATTTTATTTTATTTTACTTGCTCTACTTGCTCGCAAAGGATAAAAAAGAAAATACCTACATTGTTCTAAAAACGGACGGTTGATTACACAGGAAATCGGTAATGCAGAAAGAGTACGGAGCTTTTTAAATTACTTCAATTCTGCAATTAGCTGTCATCTGTTTTAAACGATCGTCAAATCAACATTTTTAAGAATGGTTGTTTACAATCGCCGCCCCTTAACCGATAATCTTTCTAAACCGATATTGGAGCTACATGTATCCTGTGTTTAGTTACCACCTTTTTTAAATGACAGCCAATTCAACTGTTTTGAATTGTTATTTTACTTCGCTACACCGGTTTGAGAACCTCTCTAATCAGGTCATTTTCTCGGTATGGTCACAGGGTTCGTTTTATAAGGTTTTGCAGTAATTTTGTTATGATCTGGGGCAGTTACATTTTAAACGCATCGAATATTAGACCACCGGCTTACTTTAAAACTAGAAATTGGCATTTAAATTAAGAAATATGCTTTTAAACAGAAAGAAAGTTGGCGTACATGTATGAGAGATATATTTTGCTGTACGTATATATTAATAAATGATAACTACAGTATTACCTCTGCAAAGCAACACTCTGGGGGATATAAACTTCTGTATTGTCGTTGTAGAGAGGTTGTTGCTCATCGGAGTTACATGGCAAATCTCTCTCAAGAGACAACCCAGTAAGGAATACATGGGATCTTTTGAATACAAGTGGCCGCTTAATGCAGGACAAAAATACTTTTATCCTGCATTAATCTGCCACCTGTCTTATAACAGACATTTTATTTGTACATGTATCGATGTAGAGAGGTTCCACTGTAAGTTTTGGGGATTCATTTAAAGTGCTGTTGAAAGGAGGTGTTTGCTGTAATCTGTACTGTATGCTATAAACCCCTTCACTGTCATTATGACGTAATAATCCACTAAAATAGTCACTGTCAAATCATTGTCTGCTTACATGTTTCATCTACTTTTCTTTAAAAAAAATTTATGATAGTTTTTACTTAATTATTTCCTCCATAAATACTCCTTTCTACGCCTCTGTAAAAGTCACCTGTTGAAACCAATGTGATAAAAAGAGCATTTGCTCCTACACGTATAGGAGTATATGCTCTATTTAACACAATGGTTTCAAATTACAAAATTCTAAAAACAATAATTTTATCTACTTAATGCTCCTTTTCGGTAGATTTATTCAAAGAAGTTGGATCCAAATTGAGCCTACATGTATGGAGGAATGGGTCTTAGAAACTTTAATATAAGTGTCAAATGGTTTGGATCCTTATCAGACGCGGCGTCTGATCAGGATCCAAACTGTTTGCAAACATTAGAGTTTTCAAGTTTGACATGGAAGGGTTTAATAATAAATACAACTTACAATGGGGAAATTGTGATCTATTTCTAGATAAGGAATACGTCATGGAATTTAAGCAGGCGACACGTTGGTTTAGACATATCCGTTTAACGAAAGAATGTGGGTGTACGAGGTCCGTGGTTTGATAAACCATGTACATACTGTATACGCTTCTTTAATAACATTGATTAATTTAATTATGCCCCTTCACTCCCAGAATTCGGTTGCCATGACATTAACAACACTTTAGATCTAGACCAGACGTCCAATATCTCATTATCAAACCAGAACCAAAAACTGGTTTACATCTATATCTACGTTTTTAGAAAAAAATGGATTATCTTTTTTAATCCATAGGATGCAGGTACATCATGGCAGTGAATCGATTGAGCAGAATCTAAACATGCAGTACATGTACATCAAGCAGAAAGACAAAACATGTACACAGGTACATTTGTACACAGTAAAATATTAAGCACAAGGGTAATAAAACAACCATACAAGTATTATTCGAATGGCTATTGAAACTGGTTAAAACGTACATTTAAGCTGCCGAACCAAGACTAAATAATGGAGAAAACTTCTAACTTTACAACTCACCTGGCTGAATTGATATTAGATGTATTAGTAAATAAAATCCCTCAATTCTTTCGTCTGCCAGAACAATATTTATATACATGTAGATCTATACAGAAATCATAAGAAGACCATTCAGGACTATTCTCATAACAGAATCAATAGGTTTTGTTGGTCGTTTCCAGTAGATTTCTGATAATTAAAATTTACACTGATGTGAAACTGAAAACAAAATCGATTGGGAATTAGAATTGGAACCTAAAAGATAGAGTCGAAATGAAGATGAATTCACTAACAATGTGCACAAACGTATGCAAACCTGATACAAGTTATACAACCTAGTAACTTATTGTGTGTGTGTTTTGTGTTTAACGGGTGTTCCGTGTTTCTATATAAAACATCTTACGTATTGAACAACAAATAATTGAAATAGAAAGCATACTAGAATATCGCACCCATATTATGCAGAAACGAATCAGACAATTCACGGACAGGTTATATTCCAGTACAATCAAACGCGCCAAAATTAATGGATGAATTAATTTGTGTTTGCCGAATGCAGAACAGTTTCGGTTTGGAATTAGTCTAAACACGAAGTAAATACTTCGTGGTCTAAACGAACCATTTCTCGAGTGTTTTATTTCATACATTTCATATCAATTTTGCAAAATGTGGATGTATATACATGTAAAGAGAAAGATAAGCCGTGAAAATGGATATAAAATGATGAAAAGGATATAAATATCAATCCAGGTAAGGTCAAGCGCGATCCGCAGTAGTACACAGTGGTCCACGATGATACCACCGCGACCTGCGGTGATAACGATCGCGCCCGGCGACGAGTGCCCCTACGGAGGGACCAGCGCGGACCCATCACAACCCGCGCTCGATTGCGGAAGACCGCATATCAGCGCGGACAAAAATACCCGTGTCCGCGTTGGATAAAATTGCGATGGGCCGCGGAAAACAAAAAGTCCGCGGGGCTTGTACTGTATATACCATCAGGTAATTGGTATTCCCATGGGTACGAATTGTGCACCACTTGTCGTAGATTTGTTTTTGTACTGCTGTGAGAGAGAGTTCATGTTGCGTTTGAATCCTCAATCACAAGAAGATGTTATAAAAGCCTTCAATGAAACTTGTCGATATTTGGATGATATTTTTAACTTAGATAACCCTTTCTTTGATGCTCTGATTCCTACAATTTATCCTAAAGAACTCAAATTGAATAAAGCTAACCCGTCCGACAATTATGCAACGTTTCTTGATCTCGACCTTAAAATTGATAATGGAATGATTTCTTCTAAAATATATGACAAAAGAGATGATTTTGATTTTAATATTATAAATTTTCCTCATATTGACGGGGATGTTCCCCGTGCTCCATCTTACGGGGTTTATATATCTCAACTTATTCGTTTTGATAGAGCTTGTTCATCTATTGACGATTTTAACAGTCGAAATCTCATTTTAACTGAAAAACTGCTTAAGCAAGGATATAGATACCATAAACTAAGAAAACACTTTTTCTAAATTTTACTACCGAAATCTCTCGCTTATTGGCAAGTACCAATCTAATCTCAAGGAGCTTCTGCGACACGGTGTTTCACATCCTGAAGTTTATGGTGATGTGATTTACAAACTTCGTAAAATTATTGGACATACCCATTGTCTCACCTTGTTGATCAAATATGTTAAAAAATTCATTAAAAAGGGGTATGATCTTGTAGTACTACAACATACTGCATGTTTGGTTGTCAACCCTTTTACAGTTGGCAATCACGCTGGCCTATTTGCATGTACGCCGACAAGAAAGGTTTAGTACTCTATGAAGGCGACCTCTTAAATCCAGAAATGGAAGGAGAACGTCGGATATCTGTACTATTTCGTTTTTGACGTACCCTTTATTACTTTTCTACTGTTACTCTGTTTGCAGCTCAATCATTGAGTACACTAGCGATAGGTGGATACAGTTTGTTCACTTAAATGTTTTCGTTATACATGCACTTTAACACTGTATTTGCCATCGCGGTTGTTGTAGATTAGTCGGAGAGGGGATACGTTTATTTACACTGTTTGTCTTTTAGGGTGGGGATGGAATAAGTGTGAGGTTGGGCGCCCATAAACCGGTTTACCCCCCCCCCCAGTGACTTTTGTCACTGACCGTTCCAAGGCGATGCTTCCATCTTCCCCCTATCGTGTGTTTGTTTTGTCTTTGTGCGTCTCTTGTTGTTTTTATAGTTATGTGCATTTGCTGCTTCCTTGTGTTGCTGTTCGGGCGACTGTTTGTTCTGTATGTGGTGTTTCCTGCATGACTCATTTTGTACTTTTAATAGGGATGTTATCTACAAATTTTGGAAAATTCGGGGTCATATCCACTTTCATTATTTGTTTATGAAACGCATTAAAATATTTAAAAGAGTGGGTACTTATGGCCGGTAACTGTTAAAATGGCCAATTAATATCCAGGATATTCATGTCCCCGCAAATGTAGAAAGGGTTTTGTCATGGGTGCTGCATGTGTAAGTAAAATAGTTCTATTCATTATGTAAAAACATTGCCATACTGAGCAGGATATATGTTGTTCCAATCGCTGATGATACAAACAGCTAATATTAGACATAGTGCACAATAAAACATACCAATATTGCACTAACACTATGGCAACCAGAGACTAATCTTTTGGCGTTTCATTATCATCTCTAAATGATATATCTGCGTGAAGAGGTACTATAACTTGTCGTCAAAATATTTGCATCAAAGTTATAATTATATTGTATAATAATGTACCGTAAATGTATTCAAAATGATGTTTTCCGAACTTGCAATCATCATAGGTCACTCAAATCATCCTAAAATGGGCCATAAATATTGCTATACTTACTTTGGACACATTGCTAAGAAACTAAATGCAAAAAGGTATTGAAATTGTCAAAATTACTGTAAATTTATACTATATAGAAATTTTATTACATTTTTGCACTCATGCGACCTTTGGCCAAGTTTCTAACATTTAAAGAGGGTTTTGACAGCCGCATGGGCCAAAACCATTAATGATTACTAGTAGTATCGGGCAACACAATTATGGTACTCAAACATTTCTGCTAAAGATGCCACGGACCTCGAAAAATAAGCGCCTTTTTACACCTCGGATTCCCAACCATGTATTTTGTTTGTTTTTTGGTCACAATTATCGCTTGCTGCACAATCGGACACAGCATATTTGGTCACGAGATAGGGGTCATAATGGTCATTTTTCATCTAATATCAAAGTCATATCTGGAGCTAAGCATTTTATTTGGAAAAGTGTGTCCTATAAGCATTGTTATTGTAGAAGTAATGAATGGTTACTTATGTTATGGTTACTCGTGTTTTATATAACTGACAGGCTTCACCTGACACTCAAAAAGCATCACTCGTATCACCGGATATAATACCCGATGTACTCGGCGTCTCATCTGGACCCAAGCTGTATGACACTTGCTCAATAGTTACTCAAACTCTTTAATCGGAGGTAAGTAAAACCTGTATACAGATCGAACATTCAGCAGTCATCATAGTTATAGCAGGCAGAGATGTTAAAAGTTACCGAAGATAGATCAGCGTAATATACCGGGAAACTCGAATTTTGACGACAATTGAATATATTAAATGCTAACTTGAACCATTACCCTAAACAGCTCAGATCAGACTGCTCCTGTTATACAAATATGGTTCTATAATTTCTGTTAATAATCCATAATGGATAATACTTCTTGAATTGAATATGCAACAGGGAAATGATAAAACAGTACGTTGTCAATGTATTGTTTTTATATTCTTTGGCTCTTAACAACACTGTTTATCACATCGAACAATCAGTAAAGCTGCTATGAATCATCTCATGCGAATAATAACCGGACTTTTACTAAATCTCCGTCATACGGGCAAATTTAATCATCTACTAGACTGACTGCCAATATCAGTCTAAAATTATGTTATATACCTGAACGATTGCCAGGTTCTATGAGATTACTATTTTAGACTCTTGTCTCTGGGTCAAGGTCCTTCTCTCTTGCAACTGTCAGCCTGTTAAGCTTTTATCAGTCCTCTACCGGCGACGCCGAATGGGACTACAGGGTTGCTCTCCGTCCGTCCCTCCGTCCGTCAGTCCGTCTGCCTGTCAGTGTGTCACACTTTGGTTTTCCGAACATTTTTTTCAAAAGCGATATTTAGTATGTGGCTTTATTATAATAAGTTACAGGTCAGGCTTTCTCACGGAATTACAGCAGTTTGACACATATATTAATATTGCCGAAAATGTGAGGTTTTTATGAGTTCTGTTCAAAACTGTAGCAGATATTGAAGTAATTTTTGGTTTGTGGCTTTATTTATACGATTGAATTGTATTACGCTACTTTGATTTGTCACGGAATTACAGCAGTTGGACGTTCTGGACTTTTTGTTCAAATTCAATGCAGATTTTGAGGTTATATTTGGTATGTACCTATATTATAATGAGTTACAGATCAAGTTTGAAATTTATTACACTACAATGGAATATATATTTTTATGGAATTAAAGCAGTTTGACTTATAAATGTTCCGGAAATTTCAGGTTTTCCGGAGTTTTTTTTAAACCGTTGCAGATATTGAAATTATATTTTGTATTTTGCTTTATTATAATAAGTTTAAATTTTATTACGATACTTCGATACTTTCTAAACCGTAGCAGATATTAATGTGATATTAGTATGTTGCTTTATTATTATAAATTACAAATGAAGACTGAATTTTGTTACGTTACTTTGACTTTTCACTGAATTACAGCAGTAGGAATTGGATAATTTCCGGAAACTTTAGGTTTTCCGGACGTTTTTCCGAAACCAATGCAGATAAATATTGATGTTATATTTGGTATGTGCTTTTATTATAATAAGTTTAACAGTCCGTATGACTGTATGCGTCCGTGTATGTGTGTGTGTGTGGTTGTGTATTACTTGCTCTATCGATGTTTTGGTGATGGTTGCGTCTTGTATGTGGCTTTTCCTGTTTGACCTTTACTACTTTTTCATTTACAAATTCAGTTTTACATATTTAGTTTAGGAACATTATTTTAGTTACCTCTTATCCTGCTATGCATGACTTGACTGGCATTTGCAGACGGACTGGATCAGATGAGACACTAAGTGACTCGGAATCTCATCAACACCAAGAGGAATGCTTCTAGTTCAACAATTTCTATTCACATAGTAAGTATACACAACTGCACCACCTCCAAATGTGAACCGATGATATAGTTATATCGTAGGATAAGGGTTATTTTATTCGAATTAATTCCGCGCACTTCTATCATTAAAAAACATTGAGTTCAAAGCTACGGGTAAGGGAAGAATGCCATATGCAAACATTGCATATTACTCCATCAAATGCACCTCTAACAAGTATTCCGAACGTAAAGTTCGCATTTGACATTTCAAAAACCATCGCTGATGTACGAGGAATGTTCGAAAACTGTTACAAACGACCTGTTGTCTCGAAATCGTGTCCGTTTTCTCATATTTCAAAACAAATATCTCCTTTGGGGAACAGCATTTTGCCTGATTGGTCCACTATTTCTAAAGAATTTTGTGAATAACACATTCTGTTCTGACAGTGTTCGTTTAGCAATACTTGGCCTATTGGCAAGTTTCAAAGGTCATATCTTGTTGTCAACTTTCCTTTTAGGCTCATACAAGATAGACCCACGTCTCATCAACCGTTATGAGACTATCGAATACATTTCTGATAGTTCGGGTACTTCTTCAGCTGTTCCTTGGTCATTTGTACTATTGTAGGTTTTTGCTCGTCAGTGAGTAAATGTGTTATCTAACGAACACTTATTTTTCTAAACTTGAGACTTTTCGTTAGAATGAAGTAAACAGCTGCTAAAGTATGTCATTTGTGCTAGCTATCTGACAGTGGAACGATCTGACAGTGAAACGCGCATCTTTCCTAATGATTTACTTGATTTTATTGATGTTCAACTTGGTAATTGCAGACCTAGATATTCTTGAGTAAGGGGCAACTCGTGACCAGAACGGAATTTGTAAACCACCTAAACTGTGGGAAATGACATTCGTGTTTTCCCATAAACAACACATATCTCATCATGTCTAGCTTTGACGCTCAATTTTAACTTACAGCGGTATTCTTTATATATAAACCCTGATTTCATTGACATGTTCTATTTGTTTTCTATCCATTTTCAACACAGTGTATATGAAAACACCTGAGAGCAATCTTAATTGCAAACGAGCCGGTTTTCGGATTTGAATTATAGTTATACACACAACACAGCGATGAGCGGTGAATCAGTTCGTACTGTTTTATACACGTAAAGATCGTGGTATTAGAGTATACAGAGCCTTTGCAAACGTTTTCGAACACCTCACGTATATATAAGCAGATGATCATTAAGTATCAATGGTTGATACATCTATGGCGTGGTTGTCATGTGGTTCTTATTTTGCATTTCTTGGCATTTTTACATGATATCATATAGGTGATACTGCTAGAAAGCTAGTATTTATGTAAGGGAGTTCGACCCCGTATGCAGCATTTTGCAAATAGGCCAAGGTCACACATGGGTTTCATGTAAAACCAAACACGTCAAGGCCGGATCTTTTATTCACATGGCTCGTGACCATCCACATAAGTTTAAGTCGTAGTTACGAACTGTAAGCGTTTATGAACGCACATTACCTGTGTGGAAAAGGTGCTATCGAAATATGGTATAATAATAGTAATGATTACATTGATCTAAAATGTCTCAAACTTCGTGCCAGCGATGCAATTCGTTTGCAGTAGTGTATTTTTTCATGTTTGAGATCAAACAAATAATGTGCGGAATTTCGGTATATTATTGTTGTTTGGCAATACGCCAATGGGTTGATACTGCTACGATTGTTTTTTCAAAATGTTAAAATACAGTCATGTAGCAGCAGATTCTTTTTTTCTGAACTTGCCGAATTAGTTTGCGTTGTCGCAAAACAACATTTACAGCTCATCGACATCCATTTGGAAAGCAGCAAAGCAGATATTGTATGTTATTAGTGTACAAAATTGGTAGGTAAATCAGATTACACGAGCTTGTTACTAAATCATCATCACATCGTATTGCAACGTCAACGTAATTAGCCGTGTGTCAGTTTACATTTGTCGTACCTTATTGAGACGGTTGCGTATTACTAAGGATGCGGGTCGTAACACAGAACCTTTCCTAAATAAAGAGACCATCGGCAAGATATCTTAGTATACGTCTGTAAGACAGGTGATAGCTTAATATATGTCAACAGTAATACAGAGAGCTACTTTAGTAGCTTTCTGAATTACATTTCTCCTGTATTAAGCAACCACCTGTTGTTCGATGCTTGTGCCCAATTTAAGACATGTTCTCTGTATATTTATTTCAGTCAGTGCATGGATGTTTTCTTCGGTAATTTTACATTTTAGACGCTCATTGTAGGATATTGCGCATTTTCTAATAATTTATCAACAACATAGTTAATATACAATGTACATCCATATGCATCCATACTTTTACTAGCATTGTCAATATGCATCTATATTATTGTTTACGTAGTAAATATGCGTCTATAACAATGGTAGCTAAAGCAAGAAGTCAAATGTTTGAAAGCTGTGCTGCCTTCAGATAACAGTAGCCGTTATAACTGTATGTAACTGTGCGCCATGTTTAAGACCGAAATCCTGCGATTACAGCAGTATCACAATATTTTAATCAAAATAATTACGAATAGTTGTATAAATATTTAAAATTTAAATGAAACAGTTACTGTAAGCTGAACGCAAGGTTCGTTAACCCAGATTATGCGAACTGATTATTAACATTTTATGCAGCTTATGTTCTATATATACGCTCGTACAGAGGTGATTTATACGATGTATCGTAATTTACAAGTAGTACATTTGCGCTGAAATGAATTAAAAGCATGTCGCGTGCTGTAGCCAAGTTAGGTCTACAATATGGTACCATCATTTGGACTAAAAACATAAATAAAACATTTCGCTAAATGACGAAACATATCGCAATTAGAATATATACTTATCCATTCAAATGCACTAATTTAGTTTGCGGGAACCGAGTATTTAATTTTTTTTTATCAGAGTCTGCACTGTTTTTCATGCTAATCATTTTCGTCAGTGTTAACTTTGATACAAGTTCTGTTTCATTAATCTTGAGGAAAGGAGTAACAAGTGTTAATTACTCAGCAGATTTAAGGTTAATATTTTCTAGCACAACCCAGATGCACTGATAGGAACTGATATAAATTGACATTGTACGTTTTCTAATTTCATTATGCACTTACCTTACTTACCAAGCAGCGAACACGACATTGTTAAAACAGATTCGACTCATATATGGTATATATTGCAAGACACTGAGTCAACATGCAGCCAACGAATCAAACCGTATAAATTTAGTTGTCAAGTAATGATTGTCCATTGGGACATATAAATGCCAAGTATGTAAATCCACTTTTCACGAGATCCAATTGATGGTTTTGAATCTAACATATAATACTGGTAAATTTAATTTAGTATGGAAGTGTGATTTTGCGGCAATGAGGTATTTGAATGACACACAGTGCAGACCTTGATTAGAGGGCATCTTTAGGAATACTTTTATCTGGTTTTACACTGTTTTGCAAATGATATTGCACTCGCTTGTCGCATTCAAAGAGGTAAAATGGTAAGCACGACACTAAAGTCTTGGCAACACTAATACTATAACCGAATAACGCGAATGGTTACAAAATTTAAATGAGGCGACCTATATGTATATGAGCTTCATCAAGTGGGGACCAATGCCTTTGCTGTGTCAGAGTTCAAAACATCCAGCCCTTGCAAGTATTATAGGTATCAGTCTCGTCCCATGAGAAGACGTGTCAACCATGGTTTGCAAAGCTTTATACAGGAAATGTAATACAGCCACCGCACCACAGACACTGTGTCACATCTGATTGTGTGATGCTTTTAGGGACTGTCAAGTTACAACAGCTTTTTTCTTGTTTTAAACTGCAGTGAATATACATGTTCAGGATTTTCGTGGTCGCAACATCAGGAGAGAATATGCGAGTGCCTTTTGCATATCGTTATACTCTTCTGCTGCCAATCTGGATCGTCAATCATATATACAAATACTGTTGATCCAGATAAGATGCCGTGTAACGAAAATTGTAGCAGAGGACCGATTGTGATGACGGCAGGGAAAGACGTCCTTTTTGGTGATTATTTTCGTGAACATTACGTTAACTCGTTACTCCTAATTCACATTTCTCTGTCCGTGCAAACAAATTAGACCCAGTTCAGGCGGTTCTGTTTGCTTATGATATAATATAGAGATTATTATACAGATTTTTCCTTGACTAAATTTCCCTTTGTTCATTTACTGTTGTAATAATTAATCTAAATTCTAAATAACATTAATGGCGTCATTATTTCTTATATGAATATTCATGGAGTGAAGTGTTAACGGTTATATTAGAAATTAATGTTTTAAATACTTCATGCTCCGTACAACTCCTTTAAAGCGACCATTGGGTGTTGACATTTTTAAAAGCAGGATGTTCTATCGTGCATGACAATCGTAACACAGAAAGCTCCAGTTATATCTTTCTGTATACAATTCGTCCTGCATTAAACTAGTACCTGTCTCTACCACATAATATCATATATATATATCGTGCTGTTGGTTGTATTAGAAGTGTGGATGTGGAGCTATATCTTGAATTTTTGTGTTGTTTAAAATAAAAGCGACCTAAATGTTGTTATATTGTAGATAAAATGCTAAATTATTTTGTTCCATATACTGCTTTTGAACTTTACGTTTCTAATATCAATATTATTGTATCTGATATTAGTAGTAATAATATTATTAGTAGTATGTATGTATTTGTAGTGTAGTTGTAGTCGTAGTAGTAGTAGAAGTAGTACAGGTAGTAGCAGTAATAGTATTAGTACCAATGGTAGTAGTAGAAGAAGTAGAAGTAGGTGTATTGAACAAATGAATGTTTCAATTTTATTTAAAGTGTTGAATACTTGAAGGAAATCCCGTCATCAGCAACTTATTTTATATCATATGATACATGCATACGGTATACGAGTTATAAGTTCATCTTACAATGGTGATTATTTAGAACAAATATTACGTATTCGGTACCGACCTATTCAGTTGGAATGAATTAGAACTCGCATGTTGGTCAGACGGGACGTTCTTTAAAAAAAGTTTTCGTGACAACAGTTACCACTGCCGCAACATAACTGATAATTTTGATATTATAAAAGATAAACGCCACAGGGCCCTCCTAACTAAAGGAACGGAATATAGAATACCTTCCCTTAATTGATGTTGATGCTTGTCGTACTCATATTGCGAAAGCTATTCAAGATTTCTGCATCAAATGGTGTCGACAAGAACATGCTGATGTTAATACCCTTTCAGTTTAGAAGACACGTATGTTTGACATTATTGATAGACGTGTTGCTTTCAAATTACCAGCTGTTACCACTCGTCCAGGATTACATTTCGATTTTTGAACGAAAGAATTTCGAGTTTTCATTCAAATTATGATCTTGTTCCTGCTGAAAATACATCAAATAATGTAATTATTATTATTTGCAGATTGTATTATGTGGATGTTTTAAAGAAGGAGTTCACTGGTTCACAAACATATTACAGTTCAAAGTCCTGAAGAAGATACCAATTTAGTCTCGGAACATGTTAAAATGTGCAATACTTCTGACCCTAACATAAAACAAAATAAACGTTCTGCCATGTAATGAATGAAATAGTAGTAAATGAAAAAGTAGTAAGGTCAAGCAGGAAAATGCCACCATCACCAAAACACCGACAGAAAGCAATTTATATAGCAATTTATACACATACACACACGGAGACATACAGGTGAAAGCCACACACAAGACGCAACCACAACCAACACATCGATAGACAACACGTCACACACACACAACCAAACACACGAGAAGGACACAGAAAACACTTATCTCAAAGTCACCCTATCTAAACAAACGTTGTAAATAAATGTATCCCTACCGGACATTTCCTCAACATAGAAGACAGTAATCACAGTACAAAATGTAAAACATAGCATAACAACTGTGAAAGTCCGTCAAATATGTACTCAATGCCTTTGCTGAAGACAGAGCACCTGCAGTGAGGCCGCAAAGGACACGACAGAGAAAAGGTAATACATGAGTCTGGTAAGCGCATCCCATATCTGGGTTTAGGAGTATACCATCATAGAGTACTACCATCGCACTGTCATCGTGCAAGCAAAGAGGGAAGCGTAGCCACCGACTGTAAAGGGGTCGATAACCGAAACATGCTGTGTATTGCAATATAATAGGGTCATAACCTTTCTTCCTAAAAGTTTTAATTCGTTTAATAAACAAATCGTGAAAATGGATATGACCCCGAATTGTCCTAAGTTTGTAGATAACATCACCATAGAAAGCTGGGTGAGAAAAACCTTGTTGCAGTAACGTCCGTAAATTGCAGTTATATTTACTAATGAGGGGTAAATTTCGATAAAAAATGAAAAAGCTTTCCGAATTTTATGATATATGTAGCCTTGTGTAAGAAGTCTATGAGTTATACACACTTATCTCAAAATCACCATTGCTTACAAAAATGTAAAAAAAAAGTATCCCCGCCGGACTTTTCCAAGGCATATAAGACGGTAAACACATGACAATATGTTAAACATAGCTTACAAATGTCAAACATCCGTCAAATATGTACTGAATGAATTCAGAGCAACTGCAGGGAATCCGTTAAGGGCACGATAGGCAAAACGGAACACATGAGTCTGGTAAGCTCATCCCGTTACTGAATTTAAGAGTACACCATCATAGAGTACTACCCTCGGTCTTTCATCGCGCGAGCAAAGAGGGAAGCGTAGCTACCGACTGTAAAGGGGTCAATAACCACCAAACATGCAATGAGTTGCAACATATAAACCTTTATAAAGCGCGTTTTATTGCTAACTCTAGTTGTCGTACTACTTCTAAACTATCTAAACAGTTGACACCATGTCTTATTACTATCAAAGCACATGCACAACGTTATAGTAATACAATATATGAACATTTGTTTTAGAAGTAATGCTTTGTGGTCCATAAATAATTCTAATGATATTTTAACTAAACTTGAAAATAACAATTACAGTATTTCTTCATTGAGCTTTTGTGATTTCTCTACACTCTAAATATCCGTTTTTGTTATGTTCAACGTTTGTTCCTTTCGAATTCAGTAGTTGAACTGTAGACTTGCCTTTATGTTTGTATTTCTCTAACATTTCCTTTAGATAAAATATTATATGTGCGATATCGGGATAACATATATCGTCAAGTTGTTGGCATACCTATGGGCACATATTATGCCCCACTTGTTGCACACTTGATTTTGTATTGCTATGAGAGGGATTTTATGCTAAGCTTAAGACCCAGATACAAGCTAATATTGCTAATGCTTTTAATCTTATATGTACGTGTTTAGACGATCATTTGAATTTGGATAATCCTTTTTTGAAACTATGTTTTCTTGTATTTACCCACAATAACGTACATTAAATAAATCAATTAGATTTGACTATATTGCTTCCTTTTTAGATTTGAATCTTTCCATCGTACATAATACATTTACTGGTGAAAGTGGGATAAGGACGAGGCTGGGTACCCGTAAACCAGGTTTAAGTCCCCCAGTAGCCCTCTTGTTTTGGCTGCTGGCCGTTCCAAGGCGGCACTCCTGCTTTCAGCCTACGGTCAATTCTGTTGTTTAATATGCTTAATGTTTAATGTGTTTCGTCTTGATATGCGTCCTGTTATGTTTTGTCTTGTGGCTTTACCGTTTCTTGTTAGATGGTGTTTGGTGCGGTGTCATTTCGTGTGTGGCTCTCCCTGTTTGACTATTTTTCCATATTCCAGGATATAGGATAAAAGGGTTAATATGGAGACGCCTTTGATGGGGCTTAAATTTCTCAACTAATTCGCATTGCCCGAGCCTGTTCTTTGCTAGAAGATTTTAATAGTCGTAATTTAATTATAAATTAAATTTGGTAAGCAAAGTTACAGATATTATAGAATTGGGAAAGCTTTTTTCTAAATTTTATTATCGAAATTTACCTCTCATTAGTAAATATTATTGAAATCTACGGACATTATTGCAACAAAGTATTTCTCATCCCGAATCTATGGTGGTGTTATCTACAAATTCTATGATGATATACTCTTTCACCCGAAACGGCATGAGCTTACCAGATCCGTGCATTGCTTTTCTCGGTCGTGCTTTTAACGGCTTTCCTCAAGTTGCTCTGACTTCAGGGAAGACATTGAGTACATATATGACGGACTTTCACAGTTGTTGTCATGCTATGTTATACATCTTGTCCTGTGTTTTCCGTCTTCTATGTTATGGGGAAGTCTGGCGAGAATACCTTTATTTACACTATTTGTTAATTGACTTTGAGTTAAGTATGAGGTTCGGAATTGCGTGAGCCGGTATAAACCCTTAATGGTAGTTAAGCAACTGACCGTTCCAAGGTGGTACTCTCTTTTTCACCCTTGCTTTTCTTTTTGTTGGGTGTCTTTGTGACTTTGTGTCTTTGAGTTTGTGTTTTTGTTCGTGTTTGATGTGTTCGTGTCGTGTGTCGATGTTTTCGTGTGTGTGCGCGGGTACGTGCGTGTGTGCGTAGTTGTGTGGATGTGTAGCTTGCTTTCTGTTGGTATTTTGGTGTTGGTTGCGTTTTGTGTATGTCTTTTCCTGCTTGACTTTGCTACTTTTTCATTTATACTGTTTCTCATTATCTTGTTTGCACCCTTATTTAATACATTTGTTCTGTCTGTACATAATCTCACAGATTAGACGTATCTGATCCGTTTGTCATTAACCTTGTAAATAGGTTTACAATACGGGAACTTTGCAATTAATTCGGAACATTTACCTTTGAACAGCTGAATTGGAACATAGAATAACACACGAAACTGATTTCTTAAACTGCACTTAGAATGCCGAAACACGGGGTGGCAATCCTTTAGGCGCTACTGATACGGTAGTAACACTTCCCCATGAACATGATGTTATAATTTATAGTAGGTGAATATTAATACAGGGAAAACGATAGAAATGCCTAAAAAATGTCGTTTCTATACCAAACTCTTTGGTGTGACCACTCTTTAGAATTGTCTCTTCAACAAGAGAGGTCACAGCATAATTATTCTTGGAAGTGTTTAATGTATGTTGTTTTGTCTGAAACTCTGTTAATAGACTGCAATTGTATATTTTGTTGAATCTAAGATGGGGCGGCTCCACCACCGTTCCCCAGGCCCATTCAGGCCAAGCTCAAGGGTTCGATCTCAGGAGACTGTTGAATGTCAATCAGTATTTGATTTCAGTGTAGATCATGGACACAATCATGACAAAGTCATGATGATTTGTAAACAATAAAACAATAATAAGAAATAGTATTGAAAATTCGTACTTATATTTTCTAGTACTTCGGGATCATTAGTTTTAATGTCAGTTTTGAAAATTAAATACTGCTTAAGCCGGTGCTAGGGGTGTGAGTAGTGCTGCACTGCTGCTCTTTTACTTACTACTCATGAACAGACTCAATGAAACCGAGTCTGCAATTTTCTCTTTTTGCATTTCTTCTTTTGCTTCCGAAGGATCACCCATGTTCAGAATATTTGTACAAAATACGTGTACACAGCTACAAGTAATAAGTGTAAACGAACATGTATACTCGGTGCAGACAAAGCAAAATACACAGACTTGGTACAATACAAATCATTACCTTTATACAAAAGTTATCTTATCCAAACATAACTATATGAAAAGCTAAGTGTATCAAAACTATATAAATAGTTGAGAACGATATGAAAATATGAATTTACCTGCATAAATATTCAATTTATCCAGATGGTAAATACATGCCTAATATGGCTGCCATTTAAATTGACCTGTTAAAGATTACCCGTAGTCACGTGATATATATATATATATATATATATATATATATATAGGTGAGCCAACCAAATGTTAGTAAATAGTTAGTACCCATTGACTGAAAAGCATAAACTAAGATCTAAGGTTCTTTCTTACTATTTAAACGGGGAAATAAAAATAACTAGAAAATAGGTTATAATACACAGTATTTTATTAATTTATTCACATATTAACATTTTACTAAACATACAAATCCAACCTACGATACAATGAAGTTAACAATGAGACTTTTGGTTGGGACAGAATCAGGTCAATATTATTGCATAAGCAAACAGAACAGAGCGAACCCAGATCAGACAACTTCTATCGAATTTGTTTGATCTTGGTCTACCTTGTTTGCAAATGTAATTAGAATCGTATGATGACAGAAATCATAGTATTAAAGATACGGGTTTAATGGGGAAATCTGTCAGACGTGTCTGTGCTTTGGTTTGATTAATATGTAACAAACTAATATAGACATCCTGTCAATATGGGTTAGTATACAATTTCCATTCGTTATTACTTATATCGAAAACTCATGTGCCCAAGAACAATATGTGATAAGTCTATATATGTCTACTGGGATATAAATGCTGTTAAATATCTTGTTATGAGCTAGTCACAAAAGGAAATCAATTATTCAGAAAATCAATAGGTGTTTCTGGATGCAATAAATGGGACTTTCCTGAAAATGTCGTTGCATTAGGAAGTGGATTAAGCTTTTATATCCCTTTTACAACGATCATTGATTTGGAATATAATGATTGGAGCTGCATAACATTTAATTACACATATTTCTATGCCGATGACTAACAGTTATACTTGTTCTTAAAGCCCAAGGGAATTTCCTGTCAACAAGAAGCTTTATCGCGAGTTGAGGACTGTCTCAAAGAAATAGTCTCTTGGATGCAGAAAAACATGCTGAATCTCAATACTGACAACACTAAGGTCACCCTGTTTAACCCTTCGCTTGCTGAATTTTACAATACATTTCTCCTTCTTTACCCATTCCCTGTTGTATAATTACATATGTCTTCACTGTGTACAAGTATTTCGCTGTGCAATGACTGCTGTGGAGTGCACTGGTTGCAGAATCAATTTGTAAATAGTACAGACCCTGATGAGACAGCTCCTGCAGGAGCTGTCTCATCTGGGTCTTCACTATTTACAGGTAGGTATATTGACGCGATTAGCAAGCGAAGGGTTAATACAAAAACACAGAAGTATCTGCAGAGGGTAATGTGCAAGTTGGACTCTCTAAATGTTTTGTGTATAAAGAATCTCAGTGCATGGCTCGATTCACAATGACATCACATATCCATTTCGTGTGTAGGTCTAGTTATGCACAGCGCCGGCAAATAGGCAATATTAGAAGGTACCTCTCACCTAATGCTACCAAGACTTTGGTAAACACTCATGTTACATCAAAAATAGACTACTGCAATTCACTGCTGCATGGAATTTCAAACAACTCACTGCGGAATGTTCAAAGACAGCAGCCCGCATCGTAACCAGAACTCCTCGACATAATCATATCACGCCGGTTCTGAAGGAACTTCACTGGCTTCCGGTTCATCATCGGATTGAATTCAAAATTCTGACACGAATAAAGCCATGCACAATGAATCTCCCAGGAACATTGTCGACATGCTTGACGTGTACACATGTCGCACAGAGAGTTAAGGTCGGCAAGTAGATCATTGTCGTTGGTTGTGCCAAAATGTTGTAAGGTAAAACACGGTGAGATAATTTTTCATGCATGCAACTCCAAAACGTTGGAATGCTCTACCATTAGACATTAGAGGCGCAAGGCCACTGGCATGTTTCAAAAGGTGTCTGAAAACGCATTATTTCAACACGTGTTACCATGACAGTTTATTGCAGAATATGAATGGCTTTCAGCAAACCAATTAAGATAACAGGTAACCCAATAGTCATGTACAGTTGCAACTAAGTTCAGGATAGGAATGACTTTCTGCCAACCTATTAAGCTAAATATTTACCCAATAGTCATATAAATGGAATGATATTCAGTCAGCCTAGTTATTCTATTTTATTATATTGATGAGCATGCCTTTCAGTCAACTTGTCTGTATCAAATTTGTTAATACAGATTATTCTAAATGGTGATATTGATGAGCATGGCTTTCCGTCAACGTGTCTGAATCAAGTTTGTTAATACAGTTTACGCGGTTCCTTGCGGTTAGTGATTTCATATATATTGTATATATTTTGCATATCTTTTCTTGACCGTATATACACTCATGTAGTTCCTTCTGGCTAGTGATTACATATATATTTAACTACTTTTCTGACAAACCACAATACAGCTTAACTTCAACACTACTAGCATATTATTTATTTATCATGTAACACCAAACAAAAAGAGAACATGGAGAAAAAGAAAGTTTCTGAAAGTTTGCTCAAGCGGTTCCATCTTTGATTTCATCCTTTTATAGGGACAAATAGTTGAGACAAAGGTGAACACATATGTTAATTTTGATGTTTATGTTAACTTATGCCTTTTTCGTCCTTCAGCTTTCCTCCAATTGGCTGAACTAAACTTGCATTCCAGTGCGGCCAGTACACATGCACTATACCTCGCAATATACAGCGTCGGCGTGGAAATATTATACTAGTAGGAAGTGGCTATATATGGTGAAGTTGTATGATAAAACGAGTATCCATTTCAGATATGATGGTTCTTGTGCACGCCATTTAGTTTTATCTCAACATATTCCAAATTTTAAATCAATCTATTGCACAATATTTACATTTTGCTATAGATTAACGGATCCGGCAATATAAACATGAAAATGTTTTTGCAATCTTCAATTCTGCACTCTTTATTGTAAAGACCTATTTATATATAAGTTTGAAATCAATCATACGTTTCATAGTATGCTATAAACAGCACGTATGCTTCATGGAGCTCAAAGGTGCACATAAGAGGCGTAAATTAAATATTTTCAAGAATAACTTCCTCACAACATAAAGTATTGTGGAGAAATGACGACTATAGTACTTGGGGCCATAACTCTAGTAATCCTATCGCGATTCAAAGAAGCTGAAAACTCCCTGTAGCAAAGGTAATTTTGGTCAAGATGCATAACCAGATTGTACTGAAGCAATTTATTTGTTTTACGCGTACTACACGCCTACGTATAATTCAATACCTACTCAATACTTCAGGACAACACGTATTTTATTAATGACATTGAACAATATCTTACAAATGGATCTGGACGGAAGTGAGTGAAAGAACTGTTTATAGATTGTTACGTCAATACATTGCGGCGTATGTACATGTATCGCCAATAATGTACGTCAATAATGTAATCTAATGAAACGTTTGTTAAATATATTTTTGCGTTTATAACAAATTAGGAGATTAGCAGTTTATATAAATTGCTCCCGTACCGTTTTTGATTTACTTATAACAGAATAGCAGTCAGGCAGGGAATTTGTAAATGACACACGACAGTGCAGAGCAACACCAGCGACTGTTCTTTACCTGTTCCACAACATCATATATGGCAACGCGACACTACAGCCCATCTATAGTTCTAAATAAATTGTAATTAGTGACCTCAAATACAGGCATAATTCTTCGTCCATCACCCCTTTCAGAATTTTTAATACAAGTTGTAGGTGAATACAAGTCATAAGTAATGCAGAAATGTACTATTCCTGCATTAACCAACTACCGTAATTTTCAAAATGTATATGTTCAATCAATGATCTGGCACTTAAGACAGGTTCTACTGCATGTACATGTATTTCAATTGCAGTGTGATGATGTACAGTGTTGTGTCCGTACATAGAACAAATCACTTTAAATCGTTAAAATTATAGTTTTGTATTGTTTGGAAGTTCCTATTAAATTTAAAATAAATTATACACCTGTTTTAAGATACTTATAGTCAAAACGAGAGCAGTGATAAACCTGGTTTGACTATGTCAATATGTTGAAATGCTCATTGATTGAAACAGTCCACTGACTAAATACGATATTCGTTCTTGGTCCATGGTTATAAAACTTCTGAGTCTGACCAATCAGATGTTTGAGAAAGATCTCAAACTCAATCAAAACAGTTTTTGTGCTTGTGGTTTTGTTCATGTGTGGAGTGTTTGTCTCTGGTTCTTGGGTGTCTGTTGGTGATTTCTGTGTTCATCTAGTGTGTGAGTGTGCGTTTGGGTGTGTGGTTGTGTGTGTATGTGTGTCATGCTGTCTGTCGGTGTTTTGGTGGTGGTTGCGTCTTGTATGTGGCCTTGCCTGCTTGACTTTACTACTTTTCCATTTATAACGTCAGGGCCAGAACACACAATAGTTTCTTAGAACAATAAAGCGTTAACTTTGAGATCAGTGTCATTTAGTATTTCTGTCTCTAGACAATAATCTCATCGACTGCGTATGTGTAATATTATTGTCAATGACCATACTCCGCTAGATCATTTATCTGTCTGCCTATAATCCTAATATGAAATAAATCCTAATATGAAATAACCACCAGTGTTGATGACAGACATTTGATACGCGACTAAACGCTGACTATGTGAACGATTTGTAAATGCTCTCGGGAACTTGACGAGTTATGCATACTTTATAGCATCGACTTGCTGTAAGATATTCACAAAAATATTATAATGATGTTATATAAAAGTATTTTCACTTTATAAAATAGTATTCGACCGACTACCCACACAGTTGTGGTTCAAATCCAAGTCTAAGCGTTTCATTGTTCATGATATAAACTTTTCCGGCCATCTGTCTGTATGTCAGTGATTCTACCATAGTATTCTAATGTGGATGCCATAATACAATTTGTTCCACACACGCCAGGATCT
This sequence comes from Azorinus chamasolen, assembly GCA_963576725.1. Lineage (NCBI taxonomy): Eukaryota > Metazoa > Mollusca > Bivalvia > Cardiida > Solecurtidae > Azorinus > Azorinus chamasolen. The sequence continues at coordinate 53,170,076 of OY755247.1, forward strand.
TCCTTTACTTGTAATTACCTAGACATCGCGATATGACTGAACTACGGTTAAAGCAACGTAAAATCCAAACCAATCAAACACATATTATAAGGAATAACACATCATCATGAGATTGTTAGGTTATGGTTATGGAATGTACTGAGTAGCACTAGTTTTTTAGCATTATCATATATGATACACCATTTCAAAGACGATGATACCTGAAATCAAACCGTTTAAATTCCCACTTTATCTTTACGTCACAATTCCTTGTTGGAGATATGTCACATGAACCTAACACGGAAGTGACGGTACGTCGCTTGGAAACAATACCGTTGACAGAGTTTGAATATAGTATGCAAATAGAGAAGTCAGAGAAATAAATTGTGAGTGAAGAAGTGTCGAGAATCATTCCCCTTCCCCATATAGACATTGGTGCCGTGACTAAACGGGAAAATGACGTCGAAGTACATACGTAATGGCAACAGAAGTGCCGCGGCGAGGTTGATCGATAGGTTTAAAGAAATTCAGCAGAAGGGCACAAAATACGTAAGCATTGACGAGGTTACGTAAATCGCAGAACACTTAGAGAACCGCGTTTAATAAAACAAATAGTAAAGTCATGCTGTAAAACGGCAGAACATAAAGTAACTGAAGAACTAGACAGCAATATTCTAGACGAACTTAAGGAGGAGCAGGACATACAAGCGGATATTTGGGAAACGGTAGAGTACAGCTTAAGGCTACAGGTTACAATTCGAAATGTCAAAGACATTCCTAATTCAAAATTTCCAATTTCAGTCGTAATTCACATATAGTATAATTATGTATCTAGTTTAACGAGTGAAACACATACTCACTTATCAGCTGTCCAAGACGAGTCTGACTCACGAACCGAATGTCTTCAGCTCAAATGGGAAAGCGTGGCCCCATGCTCACTCCCAAGAATACCACGCGTCTAAGGTCATCGTATAATAAGCTGCCCAAGTTAGAACTTCCCGAAATCAACGGAGATATCATTAAATGGAATGCTTTCCGGGATGTTTTCGAATCAGCTGTGCATGCAAATAAATCCATCACGGATGCAAAAAATTCCAAATACATGAAAGCATTATTTCGAAATGAACCATTACATACAGTATCCGGGGTTGTCCTCACTATGAGAACTTTTGCATGAGAGATACGGTCAAGGCGACAACATCATCCAAACATATATGCGTGATTTTCATGACAAATTAGAAATTTACATTCGCGGATTAGAATCCCTCGTACGGATCTCTACTCGTCACCGTATTAATTAGTAAACTTCCCGCAGAAGTACGACAGAATGTGATCAGAGAACATGTACGATCGAACTGGACACTCGTGGAACTTTGTGCGGGACTACTAAAGGAGTAACACATTTTAGAAGTATGCAAACCGATCGAAAACGTATCGAACTTCATACCTACCGCAGCATTTCTTGCACGTTCTGAGTCATGAAAACAGCCGCTAAACACACAAAGTGAAATTTTCCAAACCTGCGCACAACATGAACGTATGTATCGTTGGTAAAGGAACGCACCATGCAGAATACAAGGCATATTCAAACTATGACGCGCGTATGGAAATTTTGAAACGCTACAGGCTATGTTTCAACTGCCTCGGACATCACAAAATAGCAGACGGCAAATAGAAAAGTAAATGTAGAACATGCAACCGAAAACATCACTCCAGTCTGTGCCAGGACGCGCTCATCGAAACCACAAAACAATGCACAAATTACACGAATTCGCGCACTATTTCTGGTGCACAAAATCACAACGCAAAGGACTCGGGAACCAGCGTATTGCATTCATATTTCAATCTGCCCCAGGGACAGGTTCTACTGACAACGACAATAGCACTAGTCAGCTCACAAACCATATATATTAATGGAAAACATATTTTCGATCAGGGATCTCAGCGCTCATTCGTGAAAGAATAATGGCGAACATTCTTGAACTAGATAGAAGGGGTCGTGAAACGCTACAAATTTCAGGGTTTGGAGAAAACGCACAGGGAGTGAGACATCTAGATACATCAGTCGCTCATTTTCAGACAAAAAATAAAGAAATCCCTCTTAATATTCTCATAGTCCCGGAAATAGCCGCGCCGATGCAAGCGTATAAACTTACAACTTCGAAATTCAACACACGTATCCGAATTAAAGTAAGCGCATCGTTAACGTCTACATATAATACACCGGTGTGTGTCTGATTGTATTTAGTCGCAAAACATTTATTTTAATTGTAATGTCGAAGTTGCTGACATCAAATTCTAACTCAGAATTTAATCATAATATATTGCCCGTTCATTTATATAAACACGAGCATATCCTATAATTTTACCATATCCCAGTATCAAAGCTCCCGCCAAAATTAACGAGACAGCCAAAGATAATAAATAAGCAAAAGAAATCCAAGTTCTCTTCGGAAACCTTTTTTTGTTCTTTCTGGGAAAGTTTGGTTTCTATTGGAAATGTTTATGTCACCAGTCCATACTAAGATGCAATTAATTGTGAAATACAGTGCTCCCTCCCTACAACGGCCCTCTCAATAACGAGTCCCTCCTTACAACAACGCATGTCACGGTGTCCGAAACAACAAGGCTCCCGACACAACATTTTCCATCGTATTTTCTGTATGCCTCCATCAAACCCTATGTTGTGACCACTCTTTAGAATCGTCACAAAGTGACGATTCTAAAGAGTGGTCACAACATAAGGTTTGATTGAGGCATAACGGTTTTAGTTCTGGAAATACACCTTATCTGGGGATCTGCAAACAAGCTAATTATGTTTGATTTTCCCTCCCTATAACAACTCCCTCTGAACAACACATACAATCGTCGTATCCCAAAGGGTGTCGTTGTAGAGAGCGATTACTGTAGTAGAATGGTATTTGACTTTCGAAAGTTCTAGTCTAAAATGGTACTAGTCCACGAAATTAGTTCAACGTTTGATTTCTTGTGATATTTAAAATAATCATTGTACTTATATTTCACACGCCTCGTTCTTTAATGCAGTTGTATTGCAATCTCTGTCAAAGTGGTACATTCTTTATTCAACATAGCGCAATCAGATACGATTCAGCCTTTTATCGGATCTAACGTCTCTGGTAAGGAAAATCTAGTCAGAGTCTAATCAGAGAGGTTATGGAATTATATATGAATATGACTATTCAGCCATGCGTTCATTCAAAACATACATTTACACTATAGTCATGATCACTCTTTATCATTTGTATATTCATTAGGAAAGGTTTTATTAAAAGCTCGTTTAAATTAATGGGTGTGTGTATTAGATACAATATCTATAGAATATCAAGTCATGTTTTGCACATAAAGTAAACATCCGTCGTACTCTTAATGCAAACGTTTGAAGTATATGCGTACAATGCAATAGACTGGACTGATCATTAACTGCAACGTTCTGGGGTTGTGCAATTACGTATTTGACAGTCATGCACTACAATTGAATTTATAATATTTGTCAAAATAGAATATATGAATCCTTGTTGTGTAACACATCGCATGCAATAAGAGCTCTCTGTGAATTGCGTAGTTTTATTGTAGATTGACAAGAAGCATTACAAATGTTATTAAATTATAAACCTTTAACATCATATTGTCTTACCTCTTAAGCAGTAATACCGTTTAATCTATGCATGCGCTGGCTCATACGCAACACCTATTCGAGTATTCAGACATCTTAATTATTGAACATACTCGCATTTAGCACGATATACGTTATAGTTATGACGGTGTTGCTGACGTAAACTGCGCCTGGGTTATATGAATGGTCTCGCAATATACTTGACAGACCTACATAATTATGCACACTAAACTGATACACTGACGTCTGGTTTTCAACAATTATAGACCCTAATATCGCTTACCGAGCATTCAGCATATGTCCAAGTTTTATATCACTCTTACTGAATGTTTGTTTTGAATACAAAACTAGCTAAAGTAGCTGTCATATTACGTAGCTTAAATAACAGCCCCAATTATAATAAGTTGTGTACAGTTGAGAGAAGTTGCTATTGAAATTTAAGTTTATGTATTCATTTATTCTTTAAATTTAACATCAGCATTACATAATATGGAAGAAGGTATTTAAGAATGAAAAATAAGAATATGCCAACATTATGAACATTACGCTACCACATATCTTACAGACCAATAATTATCCCTGATTTTGTTGGCCGCTTAAAACAGGTTCTACTTTATCCTGGCCTAACAAAGACGTTCATTCATTTCGACTATATACATCAGAGTGCTTCAAGATTAAACCAGTGAAAGTTATTACGTAGGCAAACATATTTGGACTTATTAGTATGATTCTATGGACAATACAAACGCTGTTAGCACCAGGATAAATTAGTGTTTATATATGTGAACTGTGCTTCATTTGATTTTAGATAAACAACGTGTGAACCGTAGTCGAGTATCCATCTTTATCCATCAGCCATGCTATGGACGGAGTTGCACCATTACGCCCTGGATTGTTCCATTCCAGATTTTGTAACCAAATATATTCAATGGTAAATTCCAATGAGACGTTCGCAGACTCCTTGTACTTCTGACATTATAAAATAAACTGGTAAAACCTCGTTTTGAATGTAATATGTTACATGAGAATATGAACATTTCAAACTACGATTCACACAGGAATACTCCAAGCATACTAAAACTTACACTAGCAACAGGAATTGTGCACGGCATTTAATAATTAATTATTTGAATGATTTTTGTTTGACGACAAATCGGCACATTATACAAAAAACAATCCTGTTATGTACACTACAACCTTTACATGAACACAACACGAGTATGAAAGCATCCCACATGACGTTAAGAATAATACAGAGCACAATAAAGTTGTAGCGATATTAATGACAAAGACCATATTTGCGCCGTTGATATGACAACATATCATCGGTGATATATGATCTGTTGTGTCACAGTGTCAATAAATCCCAATTAAAACAAAACAAATCTTTAGTCAATTCCAAATAGCGTTTATAAACGCGCGCTCTGTTGATGTAATGATGACATACAAAGGAGTGCTACATAAAACGTACTCTCTATGTCAACTACCGAATGCAATTACATGTAGACAAGGGGATATATTAAGAACAGAATAATTATGAATACATTATTGCAGTTAAAAACCGTAGTTGCATATACGTCCTATGCTAATCATTAGCACAGTTACATATACGACCGAGTCATATTTTGAACACTGCATCGATTACGTCTCGTTCCTTTGACCTGGCTGATTACCAATTAGGACAGAGCAACACTGATATACATTCGTCTAGTCTACTCATTAACCTTACAGTAGTTTTTTCTTTATCGAAAACAAGATGGAAACAGTCTACAAAAACGCCTTATGATCAGTCAAATTGTTGTAATGGTTTGTTTCGTATTATACGTCAGGCACACTCTAACGTGAGTCTCTCAGACAACACAACATGCTTAGTCTGCTGGATAGTTAAGAAATTATTTGATCCAGGAGAGTCAAGTTTAAACTGTTCTTGAAATCCGCATTGGTCTGTCACACTGGTCTAATATACAACTGAAAAATATATACACATTAAAACACGATAAGTTATATCTGTAGATAGGTGCACTGAAGGATTACCTTCTAGTTTAATATTGGATTGGGGAAGTCTGGTCTGGATATCTGTATTTGCCCTGTTTGTTTAACAAGTTTAACGTTTAGACAAATGCTAGGTTAGGATATCCTTAACCCTTTTGTCCATGCATATTCATATAAGAAATCATGAAGTCATGAATATTGATTATATAAATTTGTTAAAATAGCATATGGAGACATGGATTTATAGCCCCGGCAGAACCTATAGAATCATATCTGTATTATATCATAAGCAAACATAGCAGACTCTGATCAGACGGCTTCAATACGTCTGATCTGAATTTACTTTGTTTAGAAAGGCACAGAAATGCGTTAATCCGGCTGCCATCCTTATATTTATGTTATCATTGTAAGTTGTTGGTGTATGATTTGTTTTGTCCCGATCCGAACGGTTACCGTATCCGCGCGCACGCGCGTGCGAGTGTCGCTTATTTTCTATCGGTGTTTTGGTAAAGGTTGGGTCTTTTGTGCGGCTTTTCCTGCTTGACGTTTCAACATTTTCATTTATATTAGACTATTATAAACTGAGATATGCCACATTCATAACTGGTATATTCGTGGGATGCCATATAGTATATAGTGAAAAATATTCGCTGTAGCGTTTAACTATGAAATAATTGTAGCACAATTATAAAGCAAATTTTATTCGTTAGATGTGTAGACATAGGTTTTCTAAAGGAGCCATCGGATTAGGGTCTGCTCTGTTCGCTTATGAAATTATATAGTTCCTTATTTGACCGATATTTCGTGTCTTAATGTGCTCCTTCAAAACATAATCTAGTTAATATTCATGATGGCATTATTGTTTTATGAATATTCATTAAGTAAAGGGTTATAACATATTCTGCACTTAAACGTTATGCTCAGCTTTTGACACTCAAAATGGCCCTATATTGGTAAAAAACGGGCCTATAACCCTGATACGAAGCGAAGGTCCTATTCTTCTCCGATGCTGCAAATGTTGTCAAAGTGCTCGTACAGATACCGATTAGCCCAAATTTCCAAACTCTCGCTTTTACAAAGACAATCCTGGCTCGAATCGATTCAGATTTCTGCACATGCGCAGTACACGTACCGGTAAAGTGCAGTCTATCAGCTAGTTCTAACGCCCATTTTTTAAACTTGTAAAACCGCCATTTTGACGTCATCCAAATGACGTCAGAATAACGCCATGCTCTCAATCTCATGCTGAGAAATAGTTTCTGCTCTATCTCTGATCTGCTGAAAAGTTCGCCAATGTTTTACAAATTTAATAAACAGGTTATTACACGTGTGACTAGGGCCACAGAGTGATATAGGCCCTTACATTGATATAGTCACTCGGGCTAAAGCCCTCAGGCCTATATCAAGGTGACGGGCCTATATTATCACTCTGCGGCTTTAGTCAACCGTGTAATATACCTCTATGTATATGTAGGATGCTTTGGTTCAGGCAGATTATTCTAATATGTAATATTGATGAGCATGGCTTTCAGTCAATTTGTCTGTATCAAGTTTGTTGATACAGTTTATGCGCTTCCTTGCGGTTAGTGATTTCATATCTATTGTATATCTTTTGCATATCTTTCATTGAACGGATAGACAATCATGTAGTTCCTTCCGGCTAGTGATATCATATATATATAATTATATCATCTATTGTATATCCTTCATTGTCTGGATAGATAACCATGCGGTTCGTTCCGATAAGTGATTTCATCCATGTGAAGCGCTTATAAACGCACATATCAAGTGTGAAAAGAGGGCTATATGAATGTGGTATAATAATAACAATAATAAAACTGTATACTTAGACCTATATTATATCATGAGCAAATATAATATACCCTTGTCAATCGACTGCTATTGGTGCCGTCTGATCTGGGTCTATTCTGTGTGGAAATGCATGAAACGGCGTTTACATAAAGGACAATGGTTAAGGTTGAATGCGTAACATTATTGAAAACCGAATAATGTATAGTTCCAGTACCAAAAGTACAAAAATGAGTCATGCAGGAAACACCACATACAGAACAAACACTCGCCCGAACAGCAACACAAGGAAACAGCAAATGTACATAAGTAGAAAAAACAACAAGAGACACACAAAGACAAAACAAACATACAATAGGAGGAAGATGGAAGTAAATTAATGCATTTTTTGTCAGTATATTGATGCATTTTTACATTATCATTCTAGATACAGTAATTTCAGATGCTGATAATTTTCGTATCAAATACTCAGTAACATTTATTCTGTCTTACATATTACTACATGATGTATATACAAAATTGAATTTGACCCGACTCATATTTTCAGTGAACCAAATTTTTGGATATAGCAGCATTTGTATATGCCATTAAGATGCGTTTCCTGATTTGTTTTGTATTGGGCTTTTACGACGCATGTCTCTGCTTAATAAACTATTAACATTGACAATAAATCTGCTGCCAATATCCCTATTTACGAGTACATTTACTTTTACGTCGCATTTTCTCCGTCTAGCAATAAAACATTCAGTTTAGAATTTTAACGACAGACCACTATTGCATGAGAGCAATCTACTCCCACTTATTTCTATCTTTGACAAATATTTAACTGCCAAAAATTGGTTAAAAGTGATGCTGTCCCGTTTTCAGAGTGGAATGCAATTGATGCCTTTACCAAAAACATACGGGAAGCATTAGATAAGCTGGATCATGTTCAGACGTCTGATATGGATGCATATTGCATTAAGCCGTGTCAGTTGCAATCATGGTTATTTAAGTGCTGAGCATAGCTAGCACATCGTTCAAATACGGCGTAGAATATCGGTATTGACAGATTTAGCCAAAAAGATGAATTATGATTTGCAGCGTAAATTTGATTCAAGAACATTGGATTAACCCTTTCGCTGCCAATGCCAAATCTGTGATTACCTATGCAAACAATTTGGATCCAGATGAGACGCCGAGTAACTCGGCGTTTCATCGGGATCCAAACTGTTTTGTTACTGTTACTATGTTTTTGATACAAAAATGAAGAAAATAAAAACAATGAAAATTTATAGCAGACGACAAAGTTAGCAGACGACAGAGTTTGGCAGCGAAAGGGTTAATCGTATAACGTAATGATTCCGTACTGACCCAGCCACCCTGTTCTAAGTATGACTCACTACCGTATATATTGATATAAACACGCGTTCCGTCAAATATCCGTGAACATATACACACACGAATCGAGAAAAGCTGAATATATTGAGGTCTAATCAGGCTTATAATGCAGGCTAATAATTATGCATAATGCAAATAAATACAGTTGAAATTCGTAATCGAACTTGAAGGGACCATACAAATTACTTGGAAATATCGGAGGTTGGAGTCATCCGATTTCCACCTGAACAATTCTCAAGTTCAGAACTTAATGTAGGTTTAAAAGTACAAATGTGAGTCATGCAGAAAAACCACATACAAAACAAACGGCCACCCTAACAGCACGACAACAAGAAAACACAGCAAATGTACATAACTATCAACACACACAAAGCGACACACAAAGACAAAACACTTTGAATACTTTGAAAGGTAAGTCACTGGGGGTTAAACCGGTTTTAAGGGCGCCTAACCTCATACTTATTCTATCCCCTACCTAAAAGACAAACAGTGTAAATAAACGTATCCCCTCTCCCACTAATCTACAACAATCATGCTAAAAGGCTAATGTATGACCTTTTAGCATTTCGTTTGACCTTCGTTAAGCAGTCACATGTTTCTTGCTATGTGTAGTGATACATTTTGAACACTTCTGTATTGTATATTTTGGAAGAACCACGCTTTTACTTCAAGAATTCCTAAAATTCGAGTTAACCGAGCTCGAAATATCGAAGTTCAACTGTACATAGCTTTTTTATCGATTAACGTGTACCTGCTGAACAAGTGCAAGAAAATAACGTCGATGAGAATCATGACTGTATCGCTTGCTACGCCTCTAGGGTATGTTGTGAATATTGTGCAATGTTGACTATTTCCGATTGGATAACGTCTTTGAGAAAATAAAGACCGAGGTTCAAGTTAGCATGGAGCCTTATGAGCCGCCAATTAATTTGGCGTCTCATCTATTTGCCAATTCGCGTCAGGTCGTGAACAGCAGGATAGGGATTAATATAACCGTGGAACGATGATGCATACTTAACTAAAACGAGCGTACAATGAGATACAGAACGCATACTGATATAAATGTTTGCGTAGTAAAGAATGTTCTAGACAATTTACAAGGATTTCCAGAATGTCCAACATCGCTAAATCGCTAAACTCAACTAAGCATACTCCTGAATATTATTTAGTAATGCGGAAATATCTGTGCCACCCAATCTGAGTTGAAGAATATTTAGTCTAGTAATGTATTGCCTTTCACTCTGAATCGGCTCTGTAGTTAAATAGTGATTGACTATTTAATTTGGAATACTACATATACAAAAAGTGTATATGGATGTAGTAAATACCACAACATAAATACAATTAGCAAGGGTGTAAAATCATACATAAAGCGATTGCCAAGTAACGGGCGTAAAATGATGTGTTAAGGAACTGCATTTCCAGGGTAAAACACCAAGCACAAAGTTTTAAATAGTATGTAATTACATCAGTTATTCTCGTTTTACCAAACGTTAAGTCCCGTCTGGTTTCATGTAAATTGATAGATATATAGAGTTAATCAACACAATACAGTGTACTGTGGTAGAACCATCTATTGTTTTGTGTTAATAAAACTATAAACCGATCTGCAACAGCTTGGCCTTTGGTAGATGGATTTCAAGTCACATGGTTCAGTAATAATTCGGCTGATTTATTTTAAAGAATTTGTCACGTAGGTCCAAGCATATTGTAGTATTGAAAGTATAAGTACATGTATGAGTCGTGCAGGAAATACAACATGCAAAACACACAATCTCCCGAAGAGCACAGTGTTACAAAAAGTACAGCAAACGTACATACCTGTAATAAATTAGCATTGTTTTCAAGCTTGAAAAATATTGCGTGATCAATATCTGACGTTCGAAACGTTTGGTGACTTTCGATTCTATCAACCTTTGAGAAAATGTTCACACTGGGTCAATTAGGTCGATTAGTCGCCGAGTCTCTCGGCGTCCCATGTGGACCCAAGCTCATTGCAAATAAAATCAAGACGCGCTGAGTAAGAAGAGTTAATAGATGGTGAATGTAGTTGACTACAATGTTAACATAATATAACCAAGATCATGTTTCGATTCTGGCAACATGGTGGTGAATGTAGAGGAAATGACAACTACACAGGGTCAGATAGGTCATTATTATTATATCAATGTAATCGAAACAAGACATTAACTCGATTCAGATATCTAATCCATCAGAAATGAATAATTGTGGAAAGAACAAATGCCTCAGAGAGATGTAGTCAACAAAACGTAATCCACCGTGTTTTTGTTTCATTTCGAGTCGCTTCAAGACCATAAATAACGTGTAGTACAAAACAATGAATTCTAAATCTCAAGGGTAACTGAAAGTGCAACAATGTACATTAGATAACCTAATTTAATCAACACGGTACATTACATATCATTGTATACACTATATACATACATTTATATAACACAGGACACGACCAGCATGGAATGTCTGGAATTCCGGTTTAAAGGGGATTTACTGCCCTCATACGATACAGTTAAAACCCTCTATTGCGATCACAAAAAGAGGTATGCATGTTGGCTTTTAAGGCAGATGGTAACTTATCGCAAGACGGAAGTTATGCTGACGACACCTGCAGTTGTATTATATGCATACTGCACTAAATATCCATCCGTCTTACACACGCCTGTGTTTATAAAAAGAAATCGTCATTTTGCCTTGCTATAACCGATATCAACGCTGTGTTTGGAACTGCATCATGGTCGGAGAGAAATGCATTAGTAGGCACATCTAAACATTTTTCAATTGCAGCTTTGCTAGTATAGCCATATCAATCAGATATTTAGCTCACTTTCAAATGTTGCCTTCTGCCAAGATTATTGTTTGTTACAAAATAACTAGTTATATAGAAAATAACGAAGAGTCTGGATCGAGATCAGACGCCGAGTTACTCGATGTCTCAGCTGGATCTAAACCACCAGAATGCACCATTGGCAGCGACACATAGAGTTCTTTAACTGCGTTATTTATCTCATACTGTTACTTGATTTGCTATTAGGATTTGTTTCAAAGATGTGCATAATAGAAACGACTGTTGCTCTGTTCTAACGTTTGGTTACTCCCAAATTGTTTCATTGACCATTAAACGTTACATATTTTTGGAATATTCCTGCGTTGAGTACAGTTAATAGCTTTGGTATAAAACACTTTAAATTGTATCGTCAAGTCAAACAAACATGTTTAAAATGCAACTGCAAAACCCAGATTGTTTGTCTCTGTAATATAATTCAGGCCAAATTTTATAATCGGTTTCTGATACTTTAACAGGAAACATAATGAGTTACTGACCTTCACATTTATATATATAATGTCAATGAACTGGGACTCATTAATCTTCGACTGTATCTTAGGACATTTCATGTATCCTTGTTATAGCAGTAGCAGACATTACCGTATCGCAGAATACGACTCGTTTTTGAAAGTATAAAACAGTTTTGTATTATATAATGCTACACATTTATATTGAAATTTAAACGATTGTTCAACACAGTGCCGTTTGGGTTTTATGAGTGCGTACGACCTATGCACAAACACATACAACTTTAAGACGGCTACACTGAATCTGAAAATACCATGAGATGAATTGTTTCTGTTTTTTTCATAGACTGAAAACCTCTCAATGCCTTTGTTTTTGAGAATTTAATGTCGACCTCTATGAATTTCAGTTAGAACGAACCAGTGTAAGGTCATATGTTATACTGTGGAAGTTATTGCAGTATTTTCATTTTACTTTACCATGTTAGTTTGTAACAATTAACACACGTTATGGCGGATGTAACCCTTATCGCCGTATTTGCTACCTGACTCACAACTGAAAAATACTTGGGTCATAATGACAGTTTCATGCTTTACCAGAAACTCGATCGTATCGCAAATAGTCCACATTGTATCATATTCATATTTAAACCACAGTTTTTGAAAAGTCTATGCGTTGGCCAATCAGAGTTTTTCCTTTTTCGTGAAGACTGGATTATTGGCGCCAAAATGAAACCCTCCTGAAGAACATTTGATTGGCTGATTACCGTTTCTGACAGCTTAAAACCATAGACCCAGCACGTGGACAGCACTAGCATCCTTGACGTTGGAATATACAAAGTGACATAGTTTTGTAAACAATATCCCGTTTTTTGGATTCAACAGGATGACCATACATAAATGGAGAAACAAAAGATCCTAAGATTTAAAACTTTTCAATTCCGACCGCGCGGCTTTAAAATTTTAATCGCAAATGCCATTCTTTTCGCATGTAAATACTGTGCAGGAAATGCATTTGCTTTGCTGAGCAAGTAGATTCTATAATGAATTTACTATGTTCTCAGACTTAACTGTAAATAATAAAGCAGAACCTGTATTATGCGGCCATTCATTTATTAAAAAATATGAGTCTTAGAAAGCATTATATAATGCAAGGCATTTTCCCTACATTAAGCTACCATCTGCATTACATCTTTTTGATAGCCGATTAAGACAGACTTTATTGTTATCGAACCATGTTAACTTTAAGTGTCTTTATAGAAACTGAGAGACAAACAGTATCTGCAGGCCACCAAATCAACCATATTTTTTCTTTACTAGGCGAATTTAATATTCTAAAGTAATGCAGTGAATTATGTAATTTTGGAATGACAAGTAAATATTTAGAGTGTCGTTACCTAATGCAATTAGCCCTTTTCTGCTGAAACCGTTTCCAGCTGATTTTTTCCTCAGATATTTTTATAAAAACAAACAGGGAATTCGACAAAAAATCCGAAGATCCGGATATTTGGAAAACTCCGGAGAATTGGCAAGCCTGAACATTTTAATGCGCGGTTTAAATCGGTTAGACTGCTAATGGTAAGTGTCCATGAAACATACTGGCTGCGCTGGCGCTTCGCGCAGTCCATTTCATGAAGACTTGTCATAATGCCGTCTAAGCTATATTTCAGCACACATTATATTTATACTGCAGGGTAAGTTGTAATGGTTATACATGGATATGCTAATACTTCATAGTCTGTCTTTTATTGTAAAATGAAATAAACAAAATAACTATAAACCAATAAGCACACACATGGTGAATGATCATATTCTCCTGATACCCCGCAAGTTATGATAAATTTACGCCGCATAATGTGATAGATAAAGAGCAATGTTGCGCTTAAAATATATATATATACATGTCTGAACTTAAATTATTATATCAATTAGTGACACAAATTTATTTTAATGTCGTAGGCAAACAGTGCAGATCCCGGTTTGACAGATCAAATTGGGTCTACTCTCTTTTTAAAGGAGTCAATGAGTCAATGGTCAATGAGTGATATTGCTATATAAACCACAGTTTGTACATGATCTGATACAAATACAGGCATAGCGTTGCTGCGATGTTATTACATTTCCACTCCAAAACATGATAGAGTCAATCGATTCTACGTAATAGAACGTCCTCTGTATATTACTTGTTCATACTTGAGACACTAAATTCCTTAGTCAATTATAGAAGAAGCATTTCAAGAAATTGGACGGCAGCATTGGGATTCAGCGCTGGTTATTGAAATCATTTCTGTTACAATATGAACAGGAAAAGCACTGACGCAAGCGTCAAAGTTATCGGGCCGAAGGGGATTTTCATGGAAAATAGGCACTATTGTAAACTGAATATGTATATTAAAATAAGTACGAACTACATGGGTAATGAACAGTTTATGAACTCAGTAAAGGATAAACATATAGTTAAAGATAAAAGTGTAAGTACAGAAACACTCAAAAATATAAATTCATATAATGTGGAGTAGAAATGTAGCATATGATATTTGGATTCGGTGATGCAGTGTTGTGTTTGACTGTTTTTTAAAGGAAGAAGCAGAAGCATAAAACAACATTTTCTCTTTATCTATAAATTGTAAACCTTTAAGAAGGAGAGTGATTCAGATGTTTTATTTGACCTTTTTACATAAGAAGATGCAAACTGAGTTGCAATATACAAAATAGTAATATAACAACTGGATGTAATTAAACTCCTTTCCCTTTTCAGTATTTCTGTCATTTGTCTTGACCTCATGAATATTCGTGGATATCTGAACAATAGACTATGCAAATATTCACCGTAGAAAACAGTACAAAACCATATCTATTAAATGCATAAAGAAAACAGAGCAAACCCTGATCAGGTAGCTCCTTCAGGAACACACACGTCTGTGTCTATTTTGTTTATCAAGATTTGAAAAGGCAGATGGAGGAAATAGTAGATATGTATGGATTGCAAAGAGTACATGTGTTAAAATGGCAATGGATGTTCACAGAATACATGTGTCACTTGCCGATGAGGCTCACCCAAAATCTCAAATAGAAGTGCAAAGTAGACACGCTCAATTAATCGATATCAGAATAAGGTCGGAACATAATCCGGAAATATTTCAGTTCTTACCCCCCTTTCTTTTACCCGAGAGGTACAGTCAGTATTTGATCGGATAAGGAACTTCGGATTTCGGAGTGTAAATCTTATTATAAGGGCCCTGAAATATACCTTATATATATGCCAATTGTATAGAGGAAGACACAAGTGAAACATGAAATTCTTATTATAATTACAGAACAAAACAAAAGTGTGGCGGACGTAGGGAAAAAGATTACAAAGGAAAATAACTCAAAAAGTATTGCATGTAGAGTTATGGACATTTGTTACATCAATGCTACTCAATGAGAGAAAGACACATGTGAACTTTGAAAGTTCTATAATGATTATGTTAGTCAGGACGGCCAAAAAGTGAAAAAGTATAAAGGGAAATAACGGATGTGGCAAGAATTAAACACAGGGGAATAACTCAAACAGTGCTGAATGTAGAGTGAGAGAATTTAGTTACACAAATGATCATTTTTGCGAGAAAGACACAGGTTAAGTTCCATAATGACTAAAAAAGCGAAAACGTAAACAAAGGGAAATAAGGAACGTGGGGAAAAGTAAACGAAGGAAGGGAAATGACTAGAAAAACATTACATGTGAGGTGACAAACATTAGTTACATCGACGCAACTGATTAATAGAAAGACACAAGTGAAGTTTAAAAGCTCTTTAATGATTACTGAAGGAATGACATCTAACAAATAAAAAAGAAATAAACAAAGGGGATTTACGCTAAATGTATATCATGTAGAGTGACGGACTTTAGTTTCTTAAATGCTTCTTATTAAGAGAAATACACATTTGAAATTTGAAAGGTCTATAATTATTACTTTAGAAACAACGACACAAAAGAAAGTGTGGCGCACAGACATATATACAGACAGAAGACGATGTGAAAGTGATCCATGTGTGATACACTGCCGCTCAGCTGATGACATAAAAATAGATCTATCAGATTCCACAAGCAAACAGAGCACACCCAGATTAGACAGCTCCATCAATACTTCTCTGTTTGCAAATGCAGGGAAATATGTCAGTATGAGGAAAAGTGTTAAACAAAAAGTTATCGCGTAATTAAAAATGTTTTAAAAACCAACATGGGTAGTTTTAAATGAAACATGACAAAAACACTTTTCTAGGAAGTATAAAAATACAAGGTAGGACTATATTTAGAAATTTGTAGTGTGGTCTTACAAAGAAATTATACCGTCAAAAATGACATTTAAAGCTATTTACAGTTGTAACATTCCTTACCATACATGCAGGATATGCAAGTAACATACACCACTCTCATCCGTCTCTTACATCATCATAAGTATGTCATGCACCTCGTGGTAGGTGTTGTATTCACCAACGATTTGATGCACTTGGTAGCTACACTAATGTATTGACATGTTGATGAACACAATACAGGTGCCCCTCTATCACTTTCCCATATGAATGTTTCCTTGTGTTGCTGTTCGGGCGGCTGTTTGTACTGTATGTGGTGTTTCCTGCATGTCTCATTTTTTGTACTTTTATTATCACAACAGTGTTGATTGTGCCGTGTGGTGGCCGTTCAAAGTCTACCCGTACACGTAATCGATGTTGTTATCATTCTCTTGCAGGATATGCAAGTAACATACACCACCCTCATCCGCCTCTTACATCATCATAAGTATGTCATGCACCTCGTGGTAGGTGTTGTGTTCACCAACGATTTGATGCACTTGGTAGCTACACTAATGTAATGACATGTTCATAAACACAATACAGGTGCCCCTCTATCACTTTCCCGTATGACTGTTTTCTTGTGTTACTGTTCGGGCGGCTGTTTGTTCTGTATGTGGTGTTTCCTGTATGACTCATAATCATGCTACTACAAATAATGAAATTGGAATTTTATTGCAATAAGAAACAAACGAGAAAACACATTTATCAAGCAATACATCTACAGAGCAAATGGGTAAGGAACACATAACAACAAATATTCTGATAATGAGTGATCCTTCGAAAGCAAAAGTAAAAATGCAAAAAGAGAACATTGCAGACTCGGTTTTATTGAGTCTGTTCATGAGTAGTAATTAAAAGTGCAACATTACTCACGCCCCCTAGCACCGGCTTAAACAGTATTCAATTTTAAAAACGATTAACATCAAAACTAATGATCCCGAAGGACCAGAAAATATAACAACACTGAGAATGACATGTTCATGTTGTAATGCTATGCAACTCATGAGTCCCGACCAACCCACCCATTGTGTAGTTGACCATGGTATATACATTACCAACATGAATGGTATTTGCAAACATCATCCGAAAAACAATTTGAAAAAGAGGGATTAACTCAAATAATATTGATGCTTGTGATATGGCCAATGTGCATGATACTTTCGCGCACCATGCCTGTTCTATATGTGAAGTGTCAAATCAATTGAATCAGTAGAAAATGAGTGATTGTCCGGAGACAAAAATATGAGCAAGAATGCCAAAATGTCACAATGTACGACTGTCAAATGTCTGAAATTGAAAGGCCATTACTCTATATCAGGTGGGATATGTAAGGGGATATAATTGTAAAGTGTCAAGGGCAATCTTGCTATTTTATTGAAACGGACTGAGACATTGGGGTAATATACATGTTGACCAAATTCGAAAAGGATCGGATTACAAGTGTTAGAGTTACAGAGCGGACAAGCAAAAGTTCACCAAAATTCATAAAGTAAGGGGTGATAATTCTTGAGTGTCAGAGACAATCTTGTTGCCTATCGAACTTGACTGAGATATTATGGTAATAGTCATGCTGATCAATGTTTTAAAAAGGATTGGATTACATTTGTTTAAGTTAGAGAGCGAACAAGCAGAAATTTATAGAAATTCATAAAGTAAGGGTAGACAATTCTGGAGTATCTGGAGCAATCTTGCTGGTTATCGAACATGACTGAGACATTATGGTAATGTACATGCAGATCAAATGTGAAAAGGATTGGATTGCACGTGTTTGACTTTGAGAGCGGACAAGCAAATCGGAAATTCATTAAGTAAGGGAAGATAATTCTGGAGTGTCTGGGAGCAATTTTGCTGGTTACCGAACTTGACTGAGACATAACAATATACTTGCTTACACAATTTGAAAAGGATTTGATTTCACTTGTTTGAGTTTGAGAGCGGACAAGCACATACTCACGGAAATTCATTAAGTAAGGGGAGATAATTCTGGAGTGTCTGGGTATGGAGTATCTTGCTGGGTATCAAACGTGACCGAGATCTTATAGTAATATACATGCTGACAAAATTTGAAAAAAAAATGATTGCATTTGGTTGAGTTAGAGAGCGGACAAAAAAGATTACGGACAGACAGAGGGACGGACAAACTGACGGACGGACAATGTCAGGACATAATACGTCCCGTCTGAAGACGGGCGTAAATTAATTGGTGTGACTCAATAATATTGATGCTAGAATTATGGCACTGGTGCATAACACTTTCACTCACCGTGTTTGTTTCATATATGACGTTTCAAATCAATTGAACCAGCAGATAAAGAGTTATTGTCCGGTCAAGAACATATGAAAAAGGGAAATTAATTCCAAAAATATTTATTCTAGAGTTATGGCCCTTGTGCGTGACACTTTTACTTATCAAGCTGAGACTATCTGGTTGAACGAGACCACAGCACTGTCGTTCCGCCGATAATTGTATTCTTTATTAAGTATTACGTGGGGAAAATGAGCATATCTCTCCGAATGATGATAAATAACTTACAGCATTTTTTACACACACAATATTCACTCGAAACATTTAAAATGCCGGATTACATGTAACCAAACTATGCACCCAGAAATGCAAGGGTATTTTCCAACCCGTATAAGAGACAATCCGTCTTCTGACGGTCCGCCAATAACGGTTGACGTGCCCTTTCGTGGGTAATGCTCTGTGTCGGACTGTTTTCCCGCTACAGTATATATATTGGGTAGACAAAAGTACAAACTGCATGTAAACATAATTGATTCGATCAATGGGTTAGGCTGTGACAGGTATTTGTCTATATCACTTACAGATTACAGACGCCACTCTCTGTCTGAATTAGAAGGACCTTTCTAAATTACAAACAATCATATTTAGCATAGCTGTTCCCTAGACCCATTAAGATAGTCTTGACGTTGCGTTATATCTTACACCTGTTTAAATTATGACGTCACAACTTCTCTTTTTGTTTCAAATGCGTGTTAGGTTTAGTTAAATGACACTGTGGCACGTTTCGGTAACATTGGTAAAGTATGCTGTCAATGCTCATTAAACTGAACACATTTCTGTAACGGTTTACTCTACGCACTACATTTGTAAGTCTGAGTGTTGCAGTGAATCTTTGTCTGGCAGTAGCACTTCCTGCCTGATTTCTGTTCTATAGCCCTTATAGTATGCAATCATCAAAATACATCACGCTGCATAACACGTCGGTAAGTGTTTAACATTTTGCCTGCTGAGCACAGCAGGTTTACACAATTTGTTATCCACTACATTTCTAAACTCAAATCTGTCATTAGCTATAACCAGTGCAATCATGGTCTTAACCAGTTTGGATTCCCGTTATATTCCAATCAATGTATAAAGGTAACTATTAATCCGCCGACAACATGCTTCAGGATAATAATGTTCCAATAAATATTTACAATTTCTGGTACGTTATTTCACTCATTCGTTTATGACAGACACTGCCTTTCTTTTTTAATACGGTTAAATACTATGACTGGTAACGGTTTACAAATATCTACCTTCAGATTCAAGTAAAGTACATTTAAAATACTCTCCAGATGTCTAGCTGCTATGACCCACACACTACGGGGATAAGCATGTAGGAATCAGAGGTAATTAAAAGCAATAACTTTAGACCGATGATGTTTACTTTAACTTTTACGAAGAAAGGTTATGAACCTATTATATTGCAACACACTACATGTTTGGTTATCGACCCCTTTACAGTCGGTCGCTACGCTTTCCTCTTTGCTTACACGATGACAGATCGAGGGTAGTACTCTATGATGGTATACTCTTAAACCCAGAAATGGGATGAGCTTACCAGACTCATGTATTACCTTAACGGCTTCCCTGCAGTTGCTGTCTTCAGCAAAGTCATTGAGTACATAATTGACGGACTTTCACCGTTGTTACGCTATGTTTTACATTTTGTACTGTCCATGTTGTGAGGAAGTTCGGCGGGGATACCTTTATTTACAATGTTTGTTTAGCTAGGGTGACTTTGAGATAAGTGTGAGGTTAGGACGTCCGTAAACCGGTTTAAACCCCCAGTGGTGATTTTGCTACTGACCGTGCCAAGGCGGTTCTCTCGTTGTCACCCTTAATTTTATTTGTCTTTTGTCTTTGTGCATGTGTTTTGTTCATGTTTGTGTCTGGTGCTTGTGTATTTGTTGGTGTTTTTTGTGTTCTTCTCGTGTGTTTGCGTGTGCTTGGTTGTGTGTTTGGTTGTGACATGCTGTCTGTTGGTGTGTTGGTGGTGATTACGTCTTGTGTGTGGATTTCTACTGTATGTGTGTGTGTGAGTATAAATTGCTATGCTTTCTGTAGGTGTTTTGTTGATGGTGGCGTTTTGTGTGTGGCTTTTCCTGCTTGACTTTGCTACCTTTTCATTTAGTTGATTTATTCTGGTATTTCAGGACCCCGATTCCGGTGTTTTAGTTTTGAAAATTGAAACCCGCTTAAGCCGGTGCTAGGGGCATGATAAATGGTGCACCTTTAATTATTATTATTATTATTCAATAAAACCGAGTCTGCAATTTTCTATTTTCGCATTGCCATTGTTGCGTTCCGGGGATCTGGTTTTATCATGATTTATTGCTATAATGATTGTTGTTATAAAGATATCTTCGTAATCACCAGTAATGAAACTAAACACCGTCGCATATCAATTATAGAACGAAACTATTTGATGTCGATAGCAAATGGACGCAATAACCATGAGATTCAACAAAGAGATGGAACACATATGGAAATGTATAAGGATTAGACGGATAAATGTATGTACGAAATAGAAATATGTTTAAACTAAACACGAAGGATAGATGTGTATGTCATACTTTCCCTCGACACGGGATATACTTTAGGTCTCATCAACCTTTAGCACGACCTAACAGTCATTTGAAAACACAATGGTTTCAGGACAGACGTGAGTGGAAATTGTATTAAACGCGCTAAGGGTTCAGTATTACAAAAATTGGCAATATGTAAAAACAACCGGTAAAATTAACAAAGTGTGCAGAAGCTGCACATGCACTCGCAGTTTTATCGAAGCTTCAGTGGACATAACTGTGCAACGTGCCAAATATTTAGTTCACACTTCACATGTAGAACAAAAAAAACATATGTCTGTTCAAATGTAAACCTATACAATTTTGACTGCTTTCGAATCCAACAAATGTTTGATATGTATTGACCAAATGCCAAGCAGCTTGAGTCCTGAGGGGAAGCGGAGTTACTCGGTCTCTCATCTGAAATCAAGCTGTTAGCACAGGCATGTCCGGTCGCGAATAACGGGAAATAGTTAATGTAAAAGGACCCACATATTTGTGTGCAGTTAGTTTTGGTAATAAATTCTGAAGGGAGGTGATCCCCCGAAAGCAAAAATTGCAACACAAAAAGAGAAAATTGCAGACTCGGTTTTATTGAGTCTGTTCATGAGCAGTAATTGAAAGTGCAACACTGCCCACGCCCCCTAACACCGGCTGAAGCGGTATTCAATTTTCAGAACAAGAAGTACTGAATTTCATGATCTCGAAGGCTCAGAAGGTATAACAACACTGAGAATGAAGTATGGGGCGACGTTTTACGGCCGCCACACAAGCACTTAACACCTGCTGTTGTGAAGATTATAAATTCTGAAGGGAGGTGATCCCCCGAAAGCAAACATTAACTATATCCTCACATATAATACATTCGACATATCTGATTGTTTTACACACGCGTTTATTATGTTACATAGCCCAACATAAGATTTGCCCTACATCCACATTACCTGAGTTATATCTAGTTATATCCTCTAGCAATGTATTGTCTTTGACACTTAAAAATACTGTAAAAGATGGGCGAGTGTATGTAAGCACGAATATTATTGATGCTTCTATGGTTGTTCTTTACTTTCATTTGGCACCTCCTTCCTGATTATAATTCATAGTTTAAGACAAGTACTTGCATATATTAATTGCTCTGACATAATTATAATTACAGCAAAACTCTTCATTAACGGCCACTAAATTTTGTTAATTAGTTGGTATGTAGGGCAGGTGGCTGCTTAAAGCAAGGTGAAAGTAAAACAGAACGCTCCTATAGCAGCGTTCTGTGTAACGTTCACCTTGCTTTAAGAAGCCACCTGCTTTTAACAAAAATACTTGATGTAATTTAGTGGCCGTTATAGAGAGGTTTTACTGTATCATATAGTGTTGCCCATAGTTAGTAGAATAGCATACGTAAATCTTAATAGTAATATCATGTTTTTGTCTGAAATTGACTGATCGGGGATGTGATGCGTGTAATGTAATATAGAACGGCGTCATTGTATTTATGTAATGGTGGCCTAAATGGGTCTTCAATTGACATGATAGTCAAATATGGGCCATATATTAAATGTCATATTAAGAACTCTCTCCGACTCAGAGGAGATTTTAAACCGAATACAGTGCTGATGAGGAGCAAGGTTCGGGCTGCCACAGACACAGACACACAATCAAACACAGAAATCCAGGCACACAGACACCAATGCACATAGAGAGAGACACACACACGATCGTCACATAACTGTTCACTGCCTGTCCAATATAAAAAATGCAACTTAGCTTTATGTTACATCGCCTACTATTATTACGTTCATATCGTATTTGATCGGGAAAAAATAGATCGAAATTGTGATGAATTAAATGTAGTTCTCGTAGGGGTTAATTGCATTTCGGTTATGGGCCAAATGTATCGGTTTTGAATGGATATGATTGTCAAATATAGACATATGATGCGTTAACTCTTCGGCTGACAAATGCTGGCGTTCGCAAGTTTTGTCATCTTTTACAATGTTAGGTTTTATTTTTCTCCATAAATTTGTTCCAAACATAGTAACAGTAACACACAGTTTGGGTTCTGATGAAACGCGGAGTTAGTCGTCTAATCCGGGATGGCGTTGATCTACACGCGACGCGATGCAGAGTAACTCGACGTCTGATTAAATGTTTGACACTTAAATCTATTTTTCCGAGATCGGTACAATCAGCCGCAGCCAAATCTGTAGTGGTCCATATTTAATCAGGGTGTATTGCCTCACATCTAGTTAAAACAGCTATCTGGATATTCGAATTAGAGTTAAGCCGAGTCTGCAATTTTCTCTTTTCGCATTGCTACTTTTACCTTCGAAGAATCTCCAACTTTCAGACTATTCTTAAAACTGACATATTTAGAAAAATGTAATTTACCTGCATGTATTTTAGCCCTATTAGAATTCAAATGTGGTATCAAACGTGTGTTATAATAAAATACATTGGCGTTTGCCTCATGTATTTGATTTATGAACTTGTCGTAGTGAAATATGTACTGGACCAATATTTGAGCAGATGCTATTGCCTCACAGCTAGTTAAAACAATTAGCTTTCTACCCGGTTTAAAGTTCTAATAACGAAAATATATAGAATGACGGTAATTTACTTCTACGCTAATTTACCTTTAATAAATGTTCAGGTAAAACCGAATCAGAACTCAAAGGTGGTATAAAATCGCAATGAATATTGGCGTGTTCGATAATTAAATGCATTGTCATTTGCCTCGTCAACTCGAATTTTGTCAAATAACATGACAAGAAAAGCTACTCGATATGACAATAGATTGTACATAGGTAGAGGCAGTCATATCTATAGGTAGATCACTCTGTTTCGCTAGCTAACAATTGGCATTACTGTGTCTCCCCAAGGCACTATGCTTTGCTTATTGCATGACACATATCATGTAGAAAACCCCTGCAGATGCTGTTTTGCGTTTCGATTGTTCTGTATTAGGCAGCCACCTGCTGTAAAATACATTTTTATTTCTTCATAAAGTGCATGTTGTTAATAAGGGTTTTGTTTACATGTTCACCTGATATGAGTGCTGTTTTTTCCATAAAGGAACATTTAATATTTCAGTATGAAACATATACTCGAGCAATTCGAATGTAAACATAATGATGACTGACATTTAAAACAGGATAGGTGTTTCGTATTTATTCTTTAGATCCGAACACATTGCAATGCTGATATTATATAAGCAAATAACCGACGCTGACGAGACGGTTTCTACAACAGTCCTCTGATCTAGGTTTTTCTGTTTTTGCAAAGGTAGT
This sequence comes from Azorinus chamasolen, assembly GCA_963576725.1. Classification (NCBI taxonomy): domain Eukaryota; kingdom Metazoa; phylum Mollusca; class Bivalvia; order Cardiida; family Solecurtidae; genus Azorinus; species Azorinus chamasolen. Next base: position 53,194,652 of record OY755247.1, read on the forward strand.
AAAATGCATATTTATGGATAAAAGTGTTACTATATGATGTTCTGTGGCTAGAATATTTGTATAAACAGGACCAAACTTTGATTCTTACATCATTGCACTAATTCAGATGATGTAGTTTAAAGAAGCGGTAAAAGCGTGTGACTGTGCATGTCCTAGTAGGCGAGGAGTTAATTGTTTCAGTATTTAATTAATCAGAACATACTTCTTGTTGAAAGAACAACTGCCTCTGAGAAGTGTAGACAGCAAGACGTAATGTAACATTGCATTTTATTTTTTGACCTTATACAATGTATAATACACTTAGATTGGAATTTCTAAGTGATCTGATGGCGCAACTAATGATGCATTTCAATGCATTCAATGCCCCTGACGATCGTTTATATACAAGTGTGAAGTATTTTACTGTAAACCTGACGTCCATATTCGGACGTTTTTCGATTGTATACACACGACACAACTTCATAAGACTTTAGTTATTTGGTCTCCGGAGACAAAACTAGATAATGCAAGTCTGGCAGAAGATACCAAACTTAACTATTTTATCAACACAGAATCACGGATTCACAACACAAGAAATGTCTCCTGCGTTTCTTTAATTTGCCATCCAATATTCACACTTACCCCATTGTGATATGATGCCTGCTCAGATTTGATAATGATTTGATTACCTCCGAGAAACCATTGACCACCTCCGAGAAACCATTGATCATATGCCAAGGATATTCGATCATGTGCTGTTCGAAGTATCATCTGGACCCAAGTCGTAGGTGGCGACAAAAGGGTTATCAAAGGACCACACGTTGTCTAATTAACATAATTATCCTATAGCGGTTATGCCATTGTATCGTCATCAGCAAAACTAAAAATATGTTTTTGTGCAATGTAATGCTTTGAAGTAAATAAAGACTAAATCTTAATTACGCATTATCGTATACCATCTGCACCAATTAGGCAGAGTTAGTTAACGCTACATTACTTGCCCAGTCACGTGGTCGAACAATGCAAATTATTACAGGTTCGAAGGCAACTGGAACGGATAATTCTGTTCTTCACATTAGAACAAATCTGTTTTTCTGTATTTTGAATATCTTCCATTTACCATGCACAAAAGGTTCACTCCCCATTTGTCTCATTCAGACCATGCCAAAATGAGACAAAATGTGTCTGTTCGAATTTGGATCTGATCCAATGCTATTTCCGATTCCACCAAGCTTTTGCAACACTACTGCGTGAGTGACAAACACTCCGGCTAAAACATCTGGGTCGATTTTGTTTGCAACGTCATAAACAGCGGGATAATGGTTAAGATAAGTGTGAAGTTGAAACCAATAGTGGGGTTTGATTTTGCTACTGACCGTTCCAAGGCAGTACTCTCTTTGCCCCCTTACTTTTGTTTGTCTTGTTTCGTTGTACTTGTGATTTTGTTCATGTTTGGAATGTTTATTTCTGGTGCTTGTGTGTTTTCTGTGTTTGGGGTTATGGTTGTTTGTGTTTGTGTGTGTGTGTATGTGAGAGAGAGAGGGAGTGTATGTGTGTGTGACATGATGTCTATCGATGTTTTGGTAGTGGTTGCCTCTTGTATGTGGCTGTGCCTGTTTGATTTTACAAACTTTTCAATTAAACAACTAGTGAACAATTTAAACAGTTCATGTGGAGGATTTGTTTGCTGTTAATATATAACCTAAACAATATGCCTTACTTTAAATTGTTGCTAAATAGTGTTCTATGATATTTCGAACAGAACCCAACTCACTCACTCACTATTTCGAACAGGTTTTATTTTGTGTGGTAATACCCTACAGAGAATTTGTATTAGCCAGAAGTATACGATTCGGTGTGCATTTCGTCTCCATGGTAATAGCTGAGTGGGAACAGTTCCTTACACATATGATTTAATATGAGTATTTACCTTCTGTATTGCTTGTCTACACCGGAGCTTTGCTGGGGTGGGGTTAATATTGACACCATTTACATTCATTGTACAATAGTAATTATTGTGGTACCTATCGAAAAATCCACCAACTCAATATCTGCAGTTACCAAAATAATGATCAAATAATTCGCTGAATACATTAGTCATATGTCAGATTTATCGCATGTAGGGAGTTAGAGGTGGCGTATAGTTATTTTCCCACGGGCCCGCAAATAACAGGCACTCCAATCCCGGCTTGGGGTGAAATGGAATCAATCGTATTTTTCTTTCGGCAGATACAAACTGCCAAAAAAGATACCATTCCGTTCACCAGTACATATTTAACCATTAAATCCTGAACTAATTGGAATGGATTAAGTACAATTGAACGAGACTCACTGATTGACAATATTCTCAGCAGTTGCAAATGTAAGCAACAGTTACCAGTTGTGAAGAAGACACGTCAATTGTATGGGCAAGATGAAAAAACCGAATACCCAACTGCATTGTATGCAAACACCTAATAGTGGATTCTGGATACACATTTAACAGAGAAACAAAGAGAATATTAACCCATCCCCTCATAGGATATCTAACTAGAGCAAAGGCAACATTTATAATTATATAGTTTTGAAGTCATTGTTATAAATAGAACATTTACTCTTTTGGATCTAAAGATCTTTTTATCACATGAAACTTTTACTGAAGCGTCCGTAAATATACAAGGGTATATGTTAACAAAAGATCTAATGCAACACTATTTGTAACACACATTCTGATTGGACCACCCGACATAAAAATCTGTCGAAAACCGAATCAGTAGACATTTACCACGGAATATTCATACGCACGTTAGTAGTAAAGGATAATGAATAGGTCTGAATGAATGAAGGCCCTGGCTGAATCGAGGGTCGAATGTTTCAATTTGCTAGTGTTTGCAACGCGCGTTTTTGGTCGCAATCAATGTGAGTATGGCGATCCTACTCAAATGTGTATCGCACAGTCCCACAATTTGATCCCGATTCTATCATTGTATTTTACATGTAGATCTAGATCACTGCCCTTTAATAAAAGCTTCGGTTCCTTCTCTAGCATGTTTTGAGTTGTGTATAGAACATGCACCATGTACATATAAGCAATGTAAGCATTTATATCCATGGTGAAACTTATTTAGAAATAAAGACTTGACAAAACTTCACATTATCAACTAATCAAGGAAAATGATCTGAAAACACGTGTGTCCTCTGCCCGAAATTCCGAATATTTTCAAAGTTTTGGGTGGTTTGAATAACCATGAATTTCTCTCGTCGTGGTAGGGGAAACCGACGATATCTCAAAAAGGCGTCTTTTGTTTTTCAACATAACGAGGTTAGCGTAAAATGGCTTTCAAACACGTCCGTAGGTTGTCGCTCCGGATATTTTACATTTGCACGTCTACTTGGCCTATTACCATACTCATCCAATGCATTAATCAACCAAATATCTTATATATGTCACCATGTCCATATGGCAACCAATTTGAAATAAATAAGTCCGTTGTCTATATGTACAAGTATTATGGAAATTGATTTACTCAACAGCAATGTCAAGGTCAATTTGAGACCTCGGTTTGACTCATCTTTGGTAGTATTGATAAACAATTGCCACCAGAAATTCAAAAACACGATGACTTAACAATTTTCATTTGTGAAAACCAATGTGTCAAGTAAAAAAGCAGTTCCTGGTATCTAACATTTAATTCCAATTGTAAGGTTCCGAGGAAACTATTTTCTATAGGCGTAATGCGGTGATGCGGTGTTTCATGGCGTCATATTGCGACGGCAAACATAAAATAACAAAGGACTTAAAAGTGTGTTTAGTTGTTTTATCGTCTAGACCTGTGGTTACATTAGAATAGGGATAACCGTTGCGCAGCAGTAAATCGATGGTTTATATGTTGCAAATAACATTTTTACATGCGCTAACGCATCGCATAATAACTAAATTTGAAACATATAATAAATTCTGAAGGGTGGTGATCCCCCATTGAGTCTGTTCATGAGCAGTAATTGAAAGAGCAACACTGCTCACGCCCCCTAGTTCCGGCTTAAGCGGTATTCAATTTTCAGAACAAGAAGTACTGAAATTCATGATCTCGAAGGATCAGAAGGTATAACAACACTGAGAATGAAGTACGGGGCGACGTTTTACGGCCTCCACACAAACACTTAACACCTGCTGTTGTGAATATTATCAATTCTGAAGGGAGGTGATCCCCCAAAGCAAAAATTGCAACACAAAAAGAGAAAATTGCAGACTCGGTTTTATTGAGTCTGTTCATGAGCAGTAATTGAAAATGCAACACTGCTCACGCCCCTATCACCGGCTTAAGCGGTATTCAATTTTCAGAACAAGAAGTACTGACATTCATGTTCTCGAAGGAACAGTAGATATAACAACACTGAGAATGAAGATATACTGCTGCAGATCTTTATATACGCTTCGGTTATCCCCTACATTTTATGCAAAATTTGGTGGGATAGGTCCAAACATGTATTAGATTTTTAACTAACACAATCACTGTAAGGCACTCCGTTTTGTATATACATGCATTAAGATTATGACAGTGCGTTTTTGCACAAATAATACAGTTGTAAATACGTAATGGTGTTAGGCAACTCAAGCGTATAATTGCATGTCAGTTATCAAATTGCATAACTGGTGCTGTATTCGAGGCAAATCGCATTAATTTGTCAGAAATGCATTTGCAAATGTCGATTCAGGGCTATACTTTAATATAGTATTTATTTAGTCTATTAGATTAATTTAATGTTTGATAAGGACATACTGGTTTGAAATGTTGTATAAATCTTCAAAAGCACGCATATTCAGTCATAGCAGAACAGTCTGTGTCGAGTATTCCGACTGTTTAGCTTCTGCAAATATAGAAACATCGTACGCGTATGACATTTAAGGAATTATTCGGCACTTTTTCTCATGTGTATGTCCTTGTAGATTTTATTTGGACGAAAAAGACCATTCACAATATAACAGTCACTGTTTAACAACTGATGAAATGTCCTGATGCCCCTTTACAATGTGATGTCTGATCACGGACTTCGCTTTTTGTCTCAACCAGTAGTTCTGTATTCGCAGTCTATTCTTTTCAAATATGCATTTTTATCTGAACTGCTTATTTTACCGAAATATTGGTAACGAAATTGGGTTGCAAACGACAATAATAATTTCGGCAACGAAATACTTAAGTGTACATGGATGCACAAAAATTATTAATAGCGTTTCTGTGTGCAAGTACAAATGCACACCCATACTTTAGTTGCCGAGTATATGTAACCTTGCATAACATTTCTTTTATATGCACTGTGTGCTAACGAAATTGAAAGTCAACAGACAGGAGATACCATACCATCAATTCAGGAAAAGTTGTTTGAAATGATTTGGAACAAAATGATCCAATACGTAATTTAACGACACTAAATCAGTTTTTTGTTTATTTTATCTGTGACATTTGCCTACTATAGTATTAATCACTGCATGTCCCATTTATAAGATGCTCAAAGCCTATAATATACTGATCACACATCCGTGAAAATGCTTCAAATGAAAACATGGTTTAAACCCGAATGACATTTGTCACTGACCGTTAAAAGGCGGTACGTCCATTTTCCCCTTACTGTTTGTTTGATATGTCTTCGTGAAAAAGTAGTAAGGTCAAGCAGACAAAGCCACAAACAAGACGCAACCACCACAACAATTCGATAGATAACATGTCACACACACCTATACACAGACGTATACACCCAAATACACGCACATACACGTGATGAACACAGAAAACATTAACAAACACACAAGTACTAGAGATAAACATTCCAAACATGAACACATTAGCACAAGTACAAACAAAAGTAAGAGTGACAAAGAGAGTACCGCCTTGACACGGCCAGTAGCAAAATAACCACTGGGAGTTTAAACCGGTTTACGGACGTCCTAACCTCACACTTATCTCAAAGTCACCCTAGCTTTACAAAAAGTGTAAATAAAGGTATTCCCGCCGGACTTACCCACAGCATAGAAGACGAAAACACGTGACAATACGTAAAACATAGAATTACAACTGTGAAAATCCGTCAAATATGTACTCAGGTGACTTTGCTGAAGTCAGAGCACCTGCAGGGAAGCTGTTTAGGGCACGACAGGGAAAACGTAATACATGAGTCTGGTAAGCGTATCGGGTTTCTGAGTGTAAAAGTATACCATCATAGAGTACTTCCCTCGGCCGGTCATCACGCAAGAGGGAAGCGTAGCTACCGACTGTAAAAGGGTCAATAACCAAACATGAAGTCATAAGTATTCACATGTTCTGACACGCTACAAGTAAGGTAAATATCGTTCGTCAGACATTATTGTAAACTCTAACCAACAACGGCAGCAACTTCCTTTTGCGATATTTGTATGTAAGAATGCACGGTAGTGTCAGTTGCACAACCTTGCATAAATAGGGCTGGTATAGCTAGTGACCTATTAATCATTCTCACGTGAAAACAAAACCACAACTTCTGCTTAAACCCTAACTCTGTTGACATGTTTTACGTACATACATTTCGACCATAATGACCAAATGTCAATTATCATTGATCCTGACGATATGTCGCTGTGCCCTTAGTAAGTTTTGATTATATAAGACACTGACGATATGCCGTCTTGCCCTTAGTGAGTTTCGATTATATTAGACCCTGGCGATATACCGTGGAGCCCTTAGTAAGTTTCGATTATATTGACCAATTGTCTATTATTATAGTTCTTAAGAGATACGGCGGTACCCTTAGTAAGTATCGTTTATATATGAAACTGACATATGGCTAACGTTATCAATTGAACTATTTTATCTTTTTCATCACACGTTGTCTTTAAATCAAACGATAACACGTGTGTATATAGGGAACAACATTCAACATAATTTGAACGCCTTCTATCCTGAATTACCAGAGTGAAATATTCCGTCAGTGTTTAACCCTTTCGCTGCCAAACTCTGTCGTCTGCTAACTTTGTCGTCTGCTACAAAAATCATTTTTTTTATTTTCTTCATTTTTGTTCCAAAAACATAGTAACAGTAACAAACAGTTTGGATCCTGATGAGACGCCGAGTTACTCGGCGTCTCATCTGGATCCAAACTGTTTGCATAGGTAATCACAGATCCGGCATTGCCAGCGAAAGGGTTAATTATAGAGTTCAATCGGTATGGAAGACTTAAATTTACTAGACGATGCTGAATGAAGAATAATGCTCACATAGAATCCCCTTTTTTCGGGTAGACACTGTTTGCAAAGATGATAGTACATCTTTGTCAGGGGATGAAAGGACTAAGGAAAACTAACTGACATACACTTGTGTTCCATGCAAATATGAACTGCCTTGGCAGTGTTTATCACATCTACATATCAATGTGGCGGCTTTTGCAGTCATAAAATCCATCCGCTAAATTAAAGCGTCTCGAGCATATAATAGTCGAAACTTTATTACACTATAATGTCGACGGATCACATCTACTTCACAACTAATCATTCATCTACTAGACTGACTGACTGTATGAATAGCTTGTATCTGGTTCATAAACATACAGCCGTCAGCTATTGATGGTGTGTTTCTTTACATTGATAGAGTTTGTATAATACTGTGTAGTACACTGCCTTAAAGTATATGGTAGTTTATATAAAATAGTCTGCTTTTTCATAAATGTCGTATATAAAGCAGTCTGGTTTTATCTGCATACTTTTCGTACAGAACAATTCAAACTATATATGAAGGAGGATTTCATATGAAAAATACTTATGTCTCCGCCATACCATAATAGAACAGAAGTCATGCAGGATATTTGGAAAATGACACAGGAAAGTGCACACCACAAGAAGCACATACGAATGCACGCTCACACATACACACACGACCTTATAGAACTGTGCATTACTTAGCATCTTATCTGGATTCAGACTGTTTACATATAGTATCACAAACCTGTCATTATTGCAGCGAGTATTATAAAAAAATGATTAGGTTTATACAATAAACAAATAAATACAGTTAGTACAAAATTACGGAATGGACGGGCCTTACCACCTATCTTTTCAATATATGACACCTTTAGACAACGCTGGAAGAGTTTTAACATGTCTAAATCAAACTATGCTAATTGTTAAAATTTTCAGTCCTCTCATTGATATATATGTTGTAAAGACAATGTTGTGGAGACACGCTCCTTTAGGAGTGAAATGTGAATCTTTATCGCATTAGTCGCGTCCGAACATCTCACGGAGAAATAACCCGGTGTTTCATCATAATCCAAGACGATTGACACTTAGCCAAAGGTTTCAAGTTGCAACAATAATATAATTACACCGGGCCTTTAATATTTTAAAAGCTGTCAAGAACGAATCGGAATAAGACAAACTAGCACCAGATCCGACTTTGAGCAGCTGTTTATACAGCGGGTTATGTATTAATCAGTAACACAGAGTGTTGTAGACTCTCCCGAATTAGCGATGTCCTAGTTGGATGGTTGCAACGCATTGTGTTGTATTTCCTGCAGTGATTGTCTATTAATGGCGACCAAATATCTTGATTGAATTGCATTTGGCTTTTCGTACATTGTGTACGTTCTGACTACTAATACAGAACAAAAAACATTCACTTAAGCATATTAATATTCATTGTGTCATTATTTGGCCAAATGAATATTCACGGAGTAAATGGTTAACATGGATGGCATATGCAATTATATATTTACCCTTTCCCCACAAATGTCGCATAAATTCAAGGCGACGTTCTGCTAAGGAACTTCATTTTTTGTCTCAATATCTATTTCTAAGTCTGTGCTTTATTCCTTTGAACGTTTTTTAATTTATTTCCTTTCCTTATTTTATCGAATAATTTAACAAAAACGGGCTGCAGACGACAATTGGAAATTTTGCACTGAAAGGGTTAAGTTGATATACAGTAGACAAATAATAAGCACGCGGTTCTATAAGAACAGATACTTGCATAACCCCTTCCCTGTTCTATGTTTTACCAAATTTCAATATCTTCTGTATATTCATGGACAAATAGTTATGATGAAATATAGAAGGTTGAACGTTGTAGACATAAAATTATTAGAAACTAAAGAAACAGAAAAATCAAAGTCAATTAGCACACAAAGTAGATCCTTATCAGACAACTTTTAAAATAGCCGTCTGATATAGGTCTACTCTGTTTGCAAATGCGTTTATTGTTGCTCAATGCAATGCAAAGGTACATGTACTACCAACAGCACCCAAATAAGCTGTCCGCATAACTTTCGTTCTGTACTTATCTACCACCTGTCGTAAAAAATCCAGAATAAGACTTAGTCTGGATAGTTGCGGCATGCGTGGTGAAATAATTAAAATATATCAGTTATAATGAATATTATTATGTTCAGGGCAACATATAAAGGTGCGCACCCAAATACTGTAATCGTCATTTCCCCATCAAACCTCTTCGAGACGATTCTAAGGAGTGGTCTCAACTTAGGGTTTGTGGAAATAAAAAAAATCTTGACATTTCTTAATTTGCGCGTTCTATCTAGAGTTCTATGTATGTAATAAAAATACTTTACACATCCAGCATGTCATCCTATTTTTTATTTGTTCGGAAATCAAATATACTCCAAATAAATCATCTACCATTTCACCTGCTAACATAAATAGTTGTAATATGACCGAAGGCATACCCCATTGCATAGGAAGAATATGTAGATAAGACGCTTGACAATTGTATCCGGTTCTTTTTCATTAAACACGGTATTCAGTGAGCCGTTGGGGATTCTATTATGTTACAAATAGTTTTTATACTTCATGGTGAAACAGATGCAATGCAATGTAAAAAAATATATATTGCATAGTTAGCATCAATATCGATATAATTGTTGGCTAAATGATAGGAATAGCATGTTTCTCCTTTGTTTCTCCTTATAGCTTCAGTAAACTTTCATACAATGTACATAAGTTCAACTACCAGATGCAAAATGCATTGATTCTGCATTGAACCATACGTTATTAATATTTTTCAGAATTAAGTCAAATAGAAATTTCTATTGAATATCCAAATACGTAGTAAAGAAATAAAGAAAACATAGTTGCTCATTCATACGCATTTAAACCATAACGATCCAATACAATTATTGTTTTGCATTAACTTTTTAGTTTAATCTATTGAATACGGGATACACATAAACTGGCATTTGCAAGCTGTGTACACCCGGATGAATCATCTGATCAGGGTCTGCAATGTTTGTCATTCAAATACCTCTTTATAATTTTATTGAAATATGAGTGTATTGTTAAATACGGACTATCACTTTAACCCTTTGAAGACATGCATATACTGCCATTTGCAAACAGGTTAGACCCAGATCAGAGGGCTAACAGATGAGTCATCTGATCAGGGTCTACATCGTTTGTTATTGTAACGGCAATTAACACTTATAATGCCAATAATGTGAATCTGCCTACATTGCGTTATATATTGTATCAATATCCGCGCAGAGTTGTCGTTCGCAACTCTCTCATATACCTCTGGGCTCAATGACAAGAATCTTGGCAAAACCAATAGTTTGTGTTTTATTGTTATCTATTTTATCATAAGATAAGAACACAATTTCTACAAACTGTAGATTCCGACCTGCTTATAAGGTCACTAATATACTGCTATAGCCCAAAAGGGCACACAACTTATTTGGAAATCCCCCGCATTTTGATTTTCTTCCGTTGGTCTCCAACTGTCAACTGTCAATTCGAACACAATGATAATGTGACTAACTGTCACGTGATTTCGGGCTTTAATCCAATTACAGAGGTTAATAGAATGTAACAGGGTGCAAGAGATTGATGCTGTACATGTCACTTACCTCGGATTCCTTAATGCATTTAAGAAATAATTATCTGATTGATAAACATCGTGGATCCTGATGAGACCCAATCTGTTTGTAAATGTGATCGTGTCGCGTTTGGCAGTTGAGGGTAGACCCTTATCCCGCTATTCATGACCAAACCCGATGATGCAAAGTTTCTATCCATGTACAGCGTCCCATAAAGACCTAAATTGCTTGACATACTGTTCCGAAGTTATAAAACCTTTTGCTGAGATCATCCACAACCATCTGGTTGGTCAGATGCTGAGCTTGCTGAAATTCTGACCAATCAGATACCCCAGCCCCGGTCAATAATTTCTCTATCGCTTGGTCGAGTCAGAATACAATTGCACACGGTTCAATTTTAGGAGACATCATTGTTCACATTGCTGGGTAAGTGTTGTCTGTTTATGTTACTAAGACAAGATTGCCGGTTATTCTAGCCATTCGCATGTTATCCTATAGCCTATTTGCAAGAGAACACTTTTTTAATTATGATTTATTGTGTGTATTGTTTTGCATCCTTTTGCATGAGAGGGATCTGTTACGCGTTGCATTAATGAATCGTTTTTATAAAAATACATGTATGAGTCATGCAGGAAACACCGCATACAAAACACACAGCCGCCCAAACAGCACCACAACGACAAACAGCAAATGTTCATGTATATAAAAGACACAAAGAGACGCACGGACATAACAAACAAACAATAGAGGGAAGAAAGAAGTACCGTTAATCTGCAACTGACTAGTAACTAAACACATTCGTATTTGAAGAATTGGTTATGTTTTATTTAAACTATTCATATTGGCTGTGTGACGATGAATATTTTAACTTTAATGCTAACGTTTAGGGTTCCCATCAGCACTCAATTTGTTATAAAGTTAAATTCAATGCAATTATCAAGGTTATTCAATCATTTAATTCATAGTGATTTATTGTTTCTATATTGGTCCGTGCAGAATTTTCATCCAAATGTAGAAACGTTATAAATGACTGATTGTGCGAAGGCCTTCGACAACGCTTCAGATCCATATTGACAATAGTGCAATTAACCCAACTCTGCCAATGCCATATTTGTCGTCTGTTGAACACATTTTCGTCTACCTCAGGTTATAGAGTGGCGCTTGTTTGATTCCTTTATAAAACAATATAGTGTCAAACAGTTTAGATCCTGATGAGACGCCCCATCTAGCTCCGAACGATTCGCATATTATATCATAACCCGTCGTTATCACATTGAATGAGCTAATTATAAACATTTTGATTAGTTTCTAAAACAGCTAAACTGTTTATTCTGGCACTGTTTGTTTTTCTTTGTCCTGATATTACAATCATCTGGGAATGTACTATTTTAATAGCGTCTCTGATATTCATAAATAAGTTATCGAACGTTTAGTATGAAGGAGGATTGTGTGTGATAAATCAAGTGTTTTATACATAAATCACAAGACGCCAATGTTCTTGGTAGCTTGATTTATTACTGTTATGGTTATACGTGGAGAAAATCGGATCATGTCATTGACCTGATTCTCTGTTTTCAGGTTTGTTTTTATGATCACAAATTCCGACAGGATTATTTTATATTGTTGTCATGAATACATAACAATGAGTGTTGAACTAAAATGAATGTTGGCACTCTAAGTATAAGACGTGTACGTATGTATATTGGTTTTATGTGTCATTAGAGTTGAATAGCCCATCAGTGTTTAACTATTGAGTCCAGTAACTAAGAAATGTTTAAATTTGCTACATAAGTTTGAACTTCAAACATTGTTAACCTTGGGGTGAGTCCACTTCGTTTGTAACTGACACGGCAAGTGTGTCAAAAAGCATATTACTATAATATGACAGCGATAGTATTTTGTTTTGTCAATAGTCAATACCAGGACCAGCAAATAATGACATTCGTGCGCTCAACCCCTGGGTTATTTCTTCAAGCTGTTCATGGAACATCTTAGGTGTATAGTGTATTGTATACGATGGCTTATGATTGCCAATAACCATTGTCACCTAAAGTGGTTCATTCCACATAATGTATCTCTGTCTATTTATAAACAATTATCACAACGTATATTTTAGTTGTTTGAAAGGAAAAGTCTATTCCAATTTAGGTCCGGTATAGGTCTGATTCGATCTTGCATTTATAAAACTATTGACCAAGTGACATAACACAATCATTGACAAAGTGTTGACCGTACCAAAAGCATGGACGCTGATAAGTTACCCGGCGTCTCATCTGGATCCAATACATTTGTAAATGCTTTTTAGATTTCGGATAGTTGTGTAAGTAATTTCAAATTGGTTTCGTTTCTTATTGTAGAAGGATCACACAACATAAGTACTCGATTGCTCATGGGTTAACCATTTCACTTGTATTAAAGCATAAAATTCTTTTTCAAACAGATCAAAAATGAATCGTTCGATTATGGTCTGTTCGATTGACTTATGGTTTATGCAGGATTTTTTTTACAATTTCGCGAAAGTCAAGAACTATTATAAAACATACATCTGATAAATATTCATACTCTCTTGTATGACTATTCATACGGTAATGAGTTGAGATATATAGTTTCGGTATTGTTCGTTTGAGTAAAGCATTCTTTTCTCATGCAGTCTCAGGAATAGGCGAATCTCAGAGAGAAATGTGTGCACATTCAATCTGATAAAGTCACCACAACACATAACTCTTTCAAATGGCAGACGAAACAAACAGCCTTGAAATGAACATGTTAATGCTTGCAAATCTGACGGATTCAAACCAATTAACAGTACATGTAGTGTGTTCTCTGCGGTGGCACATTCATCATGCAAGTTTATGATGCTTGACATACGGTGAAAACCCGGATTAGATGCCCTTATTTGTTTAATTCTGGATCTGTACAGTTGGTAAATGTTTGACTAACCCCTTTTCCATAATCACGAAGTAATAATTGCAATCCTAACTATTAACCCTTGCAACGCTGAATTTGAGATGGATAGCCAATCATCGTTATTTGTTAGAGTTCATACGGTAATAACTGATATAGAATTATGAATGGCAAACCGTGAATACCCTGATTAGAGGGCTCCTGGATATACACTGCTTGCAAATGACAGTGCACTCGTCTCACGCATTCCAAAGTTTAACGCATTGTATTCACGTTCGTTTACTATATGTTTTGCAAAGGTCAAACGTTTTAGCCATATGAATGACAGGAAGCACACATCGAGAACAGTAGGTGACAGGAAATGAAGCATTGATTAATGACAAAACATACATTGTCAATTTGTTTTCTGATTTGGTGTTTTGTGACTCGCAAATAACCCTATAAACAAGAAGATATAAGCTAGAACTATGAATTCCAAATTTATGAGGCACAGCTGTCATTCCACTGCCTGACACTTATAATGTATTCAAGAGTATATGACAATAAACACATTAGAGGCTTATTTTAAGAACGTTCATCTTTGAACCAGGAGGTCGAAGGTTCAATCCCCGCTCGTGTCTTATCCAACACACATTTTAAATGGCATTATCCGCTCTTCGTACGTGAAGATAGTATAAGACTGTTTCAGTCTCTATCACGAACATATTAAGAACTTCCCAGCGTGAATGAATGTTATATACTGATCATAATAACCAATTACATGACACTTTTCCACACCACTGAACAAAATAAACTAAGATCAAACGGCTCCGATAAGAATATTCATCTAATCGGGATATTTTTCGTTCGTTTCTGACGTAATACAGATCTTATTCTGCAGTTTCATTCAAGGCAACAGAATCCTGTTTCATATAGCAATAATTAATGTTCGTGCTGTCTTAATTTCTCGCATGGATATACATTAAGTAGAGTGTCAACAAACACGACACCGTATTGGAATATATTTGTTAGGGGTGGGCCGATGCATCGAAATATCGATGCATTGCGATCCCGAGTGTCTCGATAGTATGGATCGATAGTAAAAGTCTCGATCCAATAATTATCGCCGATAGTTAGCTCAACTATCGATAGTTACGATACTTTCCATCTTATAAAGTGGGAATTAGCTGTGAATTATAATTAACCTCAACGCCTCGGACACTCTCGAGTCAAACTGACAGGTTGTTCACCAATACACACACAGATACATTAAGAGCCTATATAGAAAATGATAACCATAGGCGCGTTCGATTTGTCACTTTCAGAACAAAATCACGTGACAGAAGCAAAATTGCAATCGAACACGATCATAAACTGAAGATAGAAAGTTCATCGTGGTTAATATACTCTGTCAAATAGGAACATTAATACGTTATAATTTTTAATTCGCGTCTCCTCTCCTCTTGTTTTCTCGGGAAGGAAATTGTGGAGACAGTAGAACATGTTCTTCTGAACACTTCTACTCCTGTCACACTTAATCGTACACATTCATTTTTCAACTTCCGAACTGCACTTTTGTGGACGTAGGCATGTTTTGTCATGAATTCTAGACAGGGTTTCGGTCAATTTCCTGTTAAATGCTGTTTTTCATTTTTTGATCAAATTCGAATGCAAAAGGTGTTAACAAATTTCAACCGAAAGCAGTTAAAACGTTCTAATGAGACGTTCCAGCTAATGGTATTTTGGGTGGTGGGGTAAAATGGTAGAAAGACTGTTGGCCGTTCGGGAGACGAGCTCAGTTGCTCTATACATTCTGATGGTTTGTTTAGTTGTATAAATGAATCCAGGCTTCCTTTTATTATGTATGCTAATGAAAAGCATTCACTTGAAATTAGATTTTTTGTATATGACCACCATCTTTGTTGTTTTAACACACCATTGGATGTACTCACGTTATCTATAGGATTATGAAGTTCTAACAAAAGATTATGGTCTGACAGGCAATAAATTGCTTCTCTACACATGTGGATTACCTGTCAATCTCTACACATGTGGATTACCTGTCAATTAGACTTGAGCTTAATTATCACCTTGTCTACAAGAGTTAAAATTACAATTGGCAAAACGATTGTTTTGAAATACTTTTAGTATGTAATTACAGCGAAGTTATATCTTACACTTTGCAAATTTGCATTTACAAGTTAATCCCTGTCGTTTTCAAATATTGGCAATAACTATTGCAATAGTATCACAATAGTTTCCAGCAATAGCAATAGTATCGCAATAGTACTTTCAGCAATAGCAATAGTATTGCAATAGTCAAATTTGGACCCAATAGTCACCCCTAATATTTGTACTTTGGTTCCTCTCTGACGCTGAATGTGGCAAAACAATGACGTTAGATATCTGATTATAACAAACATGTTTAATGATGTAAATGAAAAACAAAGTGACACAAAAAGTTGGAAAGAGTCTACTTCGAATTCTGTGTAATGTAGTACTTGTTTACTAAGGACAATCCCCTACGCATGGTTTGTGCGTATTGACTGACATATGCCAATACACTGGATCCAGATGAAATCCCAAGTATCCCGACATCTCATCAAGATCAAAGCTGTTTGGCCCTCGGTCAATATTTCCTCAAAGGATGGCCCGAAAACACTTAAACAAATCAGTAAATGAACATACATTAACTGTTTGGCTTTAGAAATGTTCCATCTTTTTATGTATGAAGTTATACATGGCTATGCAATAGGTCATATCCGCGATTTCCTGCTTTGACTGAGCTTTGTCTGATTCTTACAAGGATACTTAGCAAGATGGCATTCTTCGAAGAAAACAAAGCAAATAAAGATAGAATATACAAAACAATATATTAAAATCGAGGTTCTTGTTTTAGAATGCCTGCAGAATAAGCAGTCCTTCTAGCTACTGATTTATCTCTGCTAGACAAACTGCCAATAATTTCCCCTTCAGTGACACAACACGTAGCACGTCCAACATAAACTAGTCTTAGAATCTATCATCTTCAAAGCCATACACGGAACATAGCTATAAAAAGTAACCTCATAATATATTTCAAACTCAGGTTTATAAATATAGACAGATGACGATCTTAAAAGCTTTACTACTGTATAATAACCGATTGTTAACAAAAAACAGATGATGGGCATAAGGATGTACGACTTTTCTGTAAAACCAAATCTAGTATGGTAAATAATAAAACCTACTGAAAGAGATTAACAGTATATAATTTGGATAAACGTTTCTATTAGAGGTAAATGCAAGCCTGCTTTTTGCAATTAAAAATACTTTAAATGACTAAGTCTGTACAGTATATCCCGAACTGAAACAAGTATCAATATCGTTATTGCAGACAGTTAGCAGCTTAATGCAGGATGAAAGTCATACAGAAAACTCCTGTAGGAACTTATGCACAACTTTCACCAAGCATTAAGCAGCCACCTGCCCCACAGGTTCACCATTCTTCAGTAGTAAAACTTCAAAGTATCTCGTTATAACCGTAATTCAGTATTAATGTTGAACCACAGACATTTTGACACATTAATGCAATAGTTATTGTACCCGTCTGGCAATATGTATGATTATCATCAACAATGATGACAAAATGCAATTTTATGACAAGGTTTTATGACTTGTGTTGCCATTAACCGGTCTATTTGACGTATACAATCGTCATCTTATGATTTATTAAGATGATTATTTAAAGCACTTATGCTGAATTGCTTCAGTTAGTAATCGCTGTATAATGATACTTTAGTATAAAATCACATACGTTTATATACGTTCATTGAATGCCTCTATCTGAACATCATTCAGCTCCTGCTGTGAAAAAGAACATTTGTTTAACATAATGACTTGGTGCAATGGTTGTCAAGCTTTTGAAAAAAATACTTGTCGAGTGTCTAACAGTTTGTGTCCTGTTGAGACGGTTAATTACTTGGTGTCGCATCTGGTTCCAAGCTGCTTTTTGGGGGTTCTAGAAGTGCGAGTAATTTTGCGGATACGGGAATAAGGGTTTATTGCAGTATAACTAGGATATTCATCAAGGAAATATAATACAGTAAAACCTCTCTAATGCGACCTCCAAATTTATGTATAAATGTAGGCCATCAAAGCAGGTGACAGCTTAATGCAGGACAAACGAGCGTTTTCTGTATGTTTTATTATGCTTTTGCAACAGTCGGTAATTTATTGAGTGATAGTATTAGAGGAAATCTACTGTGTGTGTCTCTGTTCCCCACCGTTAGAGCGCACGGCGGCTATAATATTACATTGGGTACATCGACAAGAAAGTGATTAGGTGATAGTTTACCAATTAAATATTTTACTCTGTTTTCATGTTAATGCTTTTAATTTATTTGTTCATGCTTGATAAACGAAATTCCATTTGCAATTATAAACGAAACATATTAATTGAACCTAATTGTCTCCATGGATATTTGTTCTCGATGTGTATCGTAGTAAATGTTGCCATTGCGTGCAGGTCGTAGTCGGTTAAGATGTTCGATCGTCCGGATCAAACAGAATCGTTCTATAAGCCCTGGTGGTACGCCAGGATGAGACTAAACGTCGTTAGCCTTTTACGATAAATTGCAATGAAGTGCGTCCACATGTTTTTTGTTTTGTTTTTTACCGAACATAACGGTAATGCAAAGCGTTTATTTTGCATTGTGCTGTGTGAACGAGATCTGCTCAAATTAGGATCGGGAGTGTCATTGGTTACTTCTGATTCGGTCAATATTTTGAGAAACTAATTATTAATTATCAGACAGATTTGAGTCTATGAAACACAGTGTAACTCGGCTTACCATCAGTATCTAAACTGTTTGCAAATGCGAGTCAGTTAATGCATATCGTCAGTTAATGAATATCGGGAAAATCGCCCTTCTCCGATTATCATCTGAAGAATGTAGAACTAAACGCTGCATTGCATTATAATCGAATACCAATACTTTAACTATAGAAGCTTTCTTCAGAAATAATCCGAACAATGGAATCACAGTAAACAGGCAACATACGCTCGTACTATTAATCAAGATGCAATACTCTGTTTGATGTTTGAGAGTGATATAATACAGTGATATAATACACGTATATGGCGGAATATCCTCAATGTGCATATTACTATTTAATAATGGTAATATAAACAACCAGACAACAAACAATATTCAATGCCGTGCACACACGTTATTGTAATTTAGTGCTTACAAAACTTCCTTACTGTTAGAGTTTTGATCATTACTATCCCAATCACGCCATTAAATGTGAAATATACCACTAGAACATTTACTGTAGGGGGTTTCTTCAGTCAATGTGAATAACGAGAGACAGTAACTAATCAACGTAACGACGGATTGCCCACGGACATTATATTGATGCAGGAAAAAACCCATACTCACGTTATTTACCGCTATATGTGAACACATGTTATACATCTATGTTTCTATGGTAAAATAAGGAATCTACTGCATTTCATATGTTGGTTTTCGTCTTCTATTCTTTAAAGCATAAACGTATGATGTTACCGCATATAAACCCGATACGTGTTTATTAAACAGCAGGTCCTCAACGCACCGAAGTTTATATACAAATCTCCTCCTTCAACAGTTTGTTTGCATCTATGTCCTGTTGTTGTCTTATTTGATCAGCTTCCAGTATGCGTATACTATTTGGTGAACTGGCGATGATATAAGCTGTTTGAATAAAATGGAATACATTTATGTAACTAGATGCTAATTGAATGGAACTAGGACATTAGCCCACCCGGACGGTAGCCCCCCTGAACTTTCCCATCTTATTTCTCTATGGGCGGACATTAGCCCACACGTGTTTTTGAGCTGGGTTGACATTAACCCCCCCCCCCCATGTATTTTCTCGATGGCGGACATTAGCCCACTCGGACAGTAGACCTCTCGAGATATGCCCACCTATGTCTGTAAGGCCAAAAGACTGCTTTATCCTGCTGTTTATAAGTAATTAAAGGTAATTACCGGTTTGCATTCGGGTAAAAGTTCATACCTTGCCCAAGTTCATACCTTGCCCGGCAACAACGGAATGTAACATATTGAAAGCAGCGTTCGTGTTTCCTTGATAGAAATAAAGTGGGGAAAACAATTACAAGTCGGTCGGTCACATTACAGAATTAATTTGTGGTTTTCATGTTTATATTTTAACACTAACAATCAATGTAATTATCCATGATTTATCATACAGTGCAATGAAACATATAAACAAACATTATAATTAAGCTCATTAGGGGCCAAACATCCTTGTTCTGAAAAAGGCTTATTTTCTTTATCATAAAGACGCACAGAGCCAAGACGAAAAGCAGAGGTTTTGATAAATCATGGGTAATTACAGCGATGTTCACCTTATTGTGATAGTGAATAAACATCAATTATAATCTTTAAAACACTAGAGCTATGCAAATTCTAGTGTCTCACAAGGTGAACTAATTACCCCTCCTTTACGTACTAAATCTATACATGTAAAGGCATTGACAAAACCCCATGCGGTGGTGTAAACATGGTTGATTCGGTGGTGTAAAAAAGATGATGCGGGGGTCATGTGTTGGTGTGAAATAAAGAGGTCATTATACATTGTTGAGTCGTGTATTGAACTGATTTGGACGAGTATGCTATTTAACTTGTTATGTGTCAGTTGTAGATTCCCCTGCTAATTCTGCAAATAGTATTAAAACAGATCAGGCACCACGTATTAGGGGCCTTATCGGAAACTCTGGCTTTGCCCATTCTATATGCAGTATTTACGACAATTGTGCTTGACATTTGAATTGTGCAAATGACCATGTGTTGATGACACTTACTGGCCATACTATGATTGATTTAACGCTGATAAATTACGCATCGGACACGAATTCGATCGACACTGAACTGATCGATTCGTATCATATCTAATTAAGCATATCATGTGAGGCGTTTGGTGTCGTTAATAAGTATATGAGCTTTTAACCCTTTACTCCATAGATACGTCTTTCTACGCATTTGCAAACAGAGTAGACCCAGACCAGAAGGCTAATATAGGATCCGTCTGATCAGGGTCTGTTCTGTGTGCTTATGATATAATATAGATATGATTCTACCTATTCTGGCAGGGCCAAATATTCCAGTGCCTATGTGCTATTATAATTTAATCTAATTAACATTTATTATTGAATACATGAAAATTCATGTAAAAGGGCTCGTGTGGCTTTATCTCCTCTGCAGCCTAAGTCGCATAACTAACTCATCAGAACTCAAACTACTTTTACTGTGGTATAACATTAGAGAGAACATTACAGCACTTCAAACAAAACGGAAATCTAGCATACGATAAATGTTGCCGACGAAAATATTTGACGGCACCACCGCGCCAAGACGTCACGTCGCGGGAAGAAGTCACGTAAGTAATATAGCGTCATCATTGTTTATAAACATGTTAGAGAAGTAAGAAGATTAAAAGGCTACGAACCATCACAACGCGAAGTTATTATTCCTTTTCCTTTACATTTGGGCGCCGTGACCAGGATGAATCTACAGAAAATCGGTTCCCTGCGAGGGCCACCGTCGCGTTATTGCTATTCAGTTGGAGTAATTCAACGGAGATTTACAGCATGGAGACGTGGCGAAGATTATATACACCATCTAGCATACAACATAAAATCTCAAAGGGTTAATGAGGAGATTTGCAACCACTCAGAACCACAAGACTTGGCAGTAGACCTCGTCGATAGTGACGAGTACTCGATCAACCTTGAACTGAAGATCAATAACCTGGACTCTCAGCAAGTATTTACCCTGCCCACGGATCTTACAGGGACGTCTTCAGAGCGGCAGACTAGCAACATCGCAACCAACTGGATGGAATAAATTGCTGATAGGACTTATCCAAGGCATTCCAATTTGGCAAGAAAGAGTGGATCAAGCCCAGCTGTGAGTACTAGAAATCGTCTATATCTCGCACATCATAAGTTGCCAAAACTAACATTACCTAAATTCTATGGAACACTCAGACAACGGCGATCGTTTTAAGATAGTTTTGAATCTGCTGTACACACAAATTAAACCCTACCATTCGTACATGGCAACTATGCAAACGCTGTGGACTTATTGCAACAGAGATTTGGAACAAACGCATAATTTCAAAGAGAGGTATATGAAATGTTTGCTATATCTTCTAGATCTGGGCGGAGACAACAGGTGGACACTGAATGAACTGAGGAGATCTACAAGTAGTTAAATTAATATTTTGGAAGCAGGACAATCGAAAAATGCAAACGAACGTCGCCAACACATGCCGACAGCTTCATTTTTCGCAGGAGCCGGAGAGAACCGCAGGAGTCAATTTGAGAAAAACATGAACATTATTTCATAAGTGTGCGTACTTTGTGGGAAACAACATTCTGCCTTCAAATGCACCGAGAAGAAAAAACACAGGAGACACGGGACATAGTGAAGTCAAACGGGACTGTGCTTGGGAAATCACAGAGTAGCTGTTTGCAGATCGAACAACAGGTACCGCCTTTGCAACACGAAGTATCATACAGCGCTCTGTGTTCTGAGTCGATATCAACAACGTTTGATTGCACAACCTGGCTCCTTAAAACGGTAAAGGGGTAAAACCTTTGGTATATTCCCCGAACTGCATTATAAAATAACCTCACAATATCGAAACGGAACTGCTGTGGCCGTTTGTTTTCCCTTTTTGTTGTCTACTGCAAAATATATTTTGCAAAATGTGAAACAGTAAATACTAGGAAATAAAGTAGGCCGCTGATCAGTGTATATCACATGAACAAAGTCAACTTTGATTCCGTTTGTCAAGCAATGATGTATTCCAGAGGGCCTGATAAATGTCAAATATACATAGAGTTTTGTGCCGTGATCCAATTAGTATGTGATGGAGTCTTCATATACTGTTATACCGAAACATCGACCCGTCGTTACTCCACTGTCGCCGTATATTGCAAGATGATGCAACCCTCGAGAAATGAACATGCTTGGTAACAGTTTTGTACGAGTCTTGTTCCGAAGTTATAAAATGTCCGAGTCTGAATCTGATTTCATTTTCAAATAGTAGCTGATCAATACTTGATGATGCGCTCCGATTCAAGCGAACAGTTTTACAATCTCGTGATCAGGTTTGATAAATTGAGCACAAGTAATATTGTGAGCTTATCGCCGATGCTATTTATTTTGCTTTATTTAACACTTTGGCATTGCCAATTATCCCCGTCTTCACCAACTCACATACAACATCCGTGTAGTATAACCATAGTAAACCCATTAAAAGTAGACACAAAATTAATAAAGATGGATGTTTTTAACAGAAAAACGAAATCGGCTGCTTAATGCAAGATGTCCGAAACTAATGTAGATAGCTGTAGCTCCTTTCTTCATTATTTCGCCAGGGGATGCCACAGCAAGCTCAGAAGCGCATATAAAGCGCACGCGCACATATACATATACCCCACGATTGGACTCCTCGGAACTGTTCCGTGTATGTTGACCACCGAACGCAAGTTGATTCCTATTATCTGTGTACGCATTTTAGTTCAACCTAACATCAGAAGCCTAGCTAAAACCAAATGCAATGTACGCCACGACTATATGAGTCCGGGAAAATTTAGAATTGTGTAACTTTGAAACCATTGTGATCTAGCATTTGTGTCTATATGAGCAACTGCTCAATGTTTGTTGCATTTTGGCCATATTAATGTTTTCACTTTTCAGATTGATGTTACGCACGTGTGTATGTACGTATCGCTAGCTACGTCCCTAAACTTACATTAGCCTTGTCATTCGGCATTCAACATTCTGCCTGTTGCGCCTTACCTGATTGATATTGACAAACGAAATTTATCCCGAAGATACACGGAGTAACTTTGCGATAATCAGGAGCAAAGCTGTTTGAAACTCGACGATCTGTCATGGGAATCTAGCATTGACCAGATTGAAACGAAAGTAAGCATATCAGACTTTGATCAGGTATAAATGATACATCAGTCGAATGATTAAAGGGTTTTAGCTATGTCAGCTAGCTATCGATTTGCCGTAATCAATTAACAGTCCCCCAATTTAAAACACATTAGTCTGTCAGAACGCCTTTTGAAAACCTCCTTTTGGAATTATATTTGAATCCCATCACTCTTAGACTGTCAGATTGAAGGAACATATGACACGGCTTTAGATAGCATGTGAAAGTTTCAAGGAATATTATAATCCACATTGGCATATGCTATTATGCGTGACAAAGAGGACTGTGTCCAATATGCCAAACGTGTTATAAGACAACATGTCTTCAAAATAAATACGATATAATTTAATTGAAAGGTTTTGTTTATTTTTATGATACAATCGAGAACATGTCTTACTCGCATGTGGTCGTTTAATACAGGGTATACGTAATGCAAAATGCATCTATTGAAGCTATCGGCATAAATTCTGACCTGCTTTAAATTACTACATGCCTTCAAGACCTATACCATAATTTGAATATATTTTGTAGTCGCTTCAGACATGTTCTGCCGTTATAAAAATAATGTTTATCACTGTGTTTCATTTAGATATAATCCCATAATTTTGCACTAAAGCATTGTTGTTCTACATATATGTGTCATTAGAAGTACAATCATCAACATGTGTGTCACTGTGACTGTTTTAGAATAACAAATGAGAAAACTGACTATAAAATTGTACATAAATATGGAAAAATAGTCAAACAGGGAGAGCCACATATGACATGACACCGCACCAAACACCATCAAACAAGAAACGGTATAGCCACAAGACAAAATATAACAGGACGTATATCAAGACGACAAACATTAAACATTGAGCATATTAAACAACAAAGTTGACCATAGGCTGAAAGCAGGAGTACCGCCTTGCAATGGTCAGTAGCCAAAAACGGCTACTGGGGGGGGGGGGGGCTTAAACGGGTACCCAACCTCGCCCTTATCCCACTTTCACCAAAGTCTTAATGTAAATAAAAACCCCCTTCCAGACAACTTCACAACACGAATAACGATGTTTGTCAAGATCAAATGATTTTGAAATAAACGGATGAGGTAAACAAGCGACGCCATCATTTAAATGACGTCATAATTTAAAAGTTCGGTTAAAATATATGAAACATTTCTACACCGATATCGTTTTAAAAAACAATCGCAAGAAGATATAAATACAAGTGGATACTAAATATGTGCAACTGTTTTATTTGAAAAAGAATAAACTTGACATCGTAGACATGTATAATACTTGAATAGTTCTGATCTAATACTTCGACCACTAAGGAACTTTTTCAAAGAGTACCATGTCAAAATACACGTCACATTTTTGTCACATGCATTCATGCATGGCTAAATGCATGTAACAAAAATGTGACGTGAATTTTGACATGTTAATCTTTGAAAAAGGCCCTTAGTGCTCGAAATAGTAGATCAAAGTTATTCAAGTATAAATTTATGTTTATGAACGTCATCAAATATAGCCACTTCCTACTAGCATAATATTTTCCACGTCGACGCTTGTGAGGTATAGTGCATGTGTACTGACCCCACTGGGATGCAAGTTTGGTTCAGCCAATAGGAGGAAACAGAAGGACAAAAAGGCATAATTAAACATAAACATCAAATTTAACACATTTGTTTCAACTATTTGTCCATATAAAAGGATTAAATCAAGTTTGTTTATGTTGTAAAAGTCGATGACACCACTGTACGCCATTATGACGTCACGTATATCGCACTTGCATGTATTTTCATTCAGGGGACGATACCGCTTGAGCAAACTTTCTTGGTGTTGCATAATAAAAGAATTACTACGCTAATAGTTTTGAAGGCTCGCATTGAACAACCTTTCTAACTCACCAAAATACAGCTGAACTTCAGACCTACTAGCATAGTAATTCTTATATCATATTAATTCCTATTTTTTGGAATATTTTCTTCATTATAAAATTGTTGCAAACGACAAAGTTTGCAGACGACAGCATTTTGCAGCAAAAGTCTTATTCGCGCCGTAATCAAAATGTCTCAAAACACAGCCCTTTACTAATATTCTTTACGTCCTTGTTTTAGTCACAATAGTCCATACGCTTATCATTAAGTTATAGCCTGCCACCTTGTATTGACTGTGTAATGCAAGGGGACTGGTTTATTTGTTGTTATGTTGACGAAGTGAAGCTCTGGCTATTCGGTATAAAATAATTAATTAAAAAGGGATATGACCCCTCTATATTGCAGCACACTACATGCTTGGTGGTCGACCCCTTTACAGTTGGTCATTATGCTTTCCTCTTTGCTTGTGCGACGACGGAAAAGACTTAATACTCTATGAAGATTCCCTCTTAAAACCGTTTACGGAGGGAGGAAATTAGATACTTGTATTTTGCCAGTTCTGTCGTACCCCAAATGACTTCTCCACAGCGGCTCTGACCTCTGAATATTCATCGAGTACATGTCTACGATGTCAAGTTTATTCTTTTTCAAACAAAACATTTGTACATACTTCATATCCACTTGTATTTGTATCTTCTTGCGATTTATTTTGTATAAAATGTCGGTATAGAAGTGTTTCATATAGTTTTCCCGTACTTTTAAATTATTACATCATTTGAATTGACGACGTCACTTGTTTACCTCTAACGTTTATTTTAAAGTAATTTCATATTGGCAGACATCGTTATTCATGTTGTGAAGTTGTATGGAGGGGGAATTTTATTTACATTTTGACTTTGGTGAAAGTGGGATAGGGACGAGGTTGGGTACCCTTAAACCAGGTTTAAGTCCCCCAGTAGCTTATTTTGATTACTGCCCATTCTAAGGCGGTACTCCTGCTTTCAGCCTATGATCAATTTCGTTGTTTAATATGCTTAATGTTTAATGTTTCTCGTCTTGATATGCGTCCTGTTATGTTTTGTCTTGTGGCTATACCGTTTCTTGTTTGATGGTGTTTGGTGCGGTGTCATTTCGTGTGTGGCTCTCCCTGTTTGACTATTTTTCCATATAAGTGTTTTGCAATTCTGGTTTTTGAAATAGCACCATGTGTTTCGTTCGCCAGCGATTTCGAAGAAATATTTCTCTGAACCTGGTAGATACATTGTAAGGTACTGCTCACGGTTTGCCTACTGTCCAGGACAGACATAATTCTATCCCTTGATACAAAACATAATTATTGTACATGTTAAGTACATCCTGTTAAGTATATCACACCCTCGTCAGGATGGGGGAGTAACAACTACATGGTCATGGTATTATAATGATTTAATATATGTCTAGTTTAAACGTATTTTAGTTTTGTAATTTACAACATGCATAAATATACACAACTCTAATTAGGATTGGAATGGCAACGGCCGTAAAACCTCGCCCCGTACTTCATTCTCAGTGTTGTTATACCTTCTGATCCTTCGAGATCATGAATTTCAGTACTTCTTGTTTTGTAAATTGAATACCGCTTAAGCCCGTGCTAGGGGGCGTGAGCAGTGTTGCACTTTCAATTACTGTTCAATAAAACCGAGTCTGCAATTTTCTCTTTTTGTGTTGCAATTTTTGCTCTCGGGGGATCACCTCCCTTCGGAATTTATCAAGTTCCTCTCCTTAGTATTTAGTACTGTACAAAAACAGAAATATCAACCAGTTGAATTCGGACAGAAAAGACGTGAAAGTGAGAGGTACGGTATAAAATGATAAGAACGAGAAGCGAAAGTCCGCGGCGGATACAAAACAGTTCGTGCTAATATTAACTTACCGTGCCCAACTGAGTAGATGCAGATCTACTTATATAATTATACAAGACGTTCCTGACATAACAATTGTATTAAGACATGAACCGTTTGTTTTTTACAATGTATTGATGATCTCTAGAAAATATTTGAGTATTCATTTCAATTGACAATCTAGGATCTCCGAATGGCATAATTTTTGAGTCTAGTCTACAAATAGGGTTCATGTTATCAAACAGTTCAACCCGAACTTCATTGGTACAGTGGACACGACAGTAGATAATGTTCAGTACGACAAAGAGGAGAATCTACTAGTTTTTTCTGGATAACACAAGGTTGAGCGAACTGCAGTTTGTTCGCAAGCGGGTGTGTAATACCCGTCATTTTCGACTTCCGCAGCTATAAAAGGAAGGTGTTTCTGACGTTCTACTTTTGTTTAACGAATTTATCTGTCTTCGAATGGTCGCATTCCCTATCAGTATGTTAAATATGGCAAAAAAACAACTAGCATATGTAGAACGAGCATCGTCACGTACATCATCAACTCAAATAGGGGTCAATGGGGAGCTGAGCCTATGTAATGGCATACCATCTATTACGTTGTAAATGCATAATAAATAATTAATAAATTCTGTTAAAACATCAATCATCAGATTTAGCTCAGTCTTAATCAAATCCTAGTTTGCGATATCATCCCGTGGATCTACAACGGCATAATACAGCATTTTATAACGTAGGACAGTGACATGCTTTGGTTCTGCGCTCAATAAACCAATGACCGCTTAGGACATGTTCTACTGTACATAATATTAACTTACTTGGTAATCTAGTACATAAACCATGCGGGTAGACACTGATGAATAGAGGATGTTACATGAGTGTCCATTAAAAAGTGTTTGAATGAAACGAGTTTACTAAAATGATATGACAAAAGCCTAAGCGAATATAATATGAATTATAGTAAATGAGTGTCATGAAAACAATTTGTAATGAGCACGAATATAAGATTGTTTTATCACATAAACCTTAAAAGGTGCCATAGAAAGCAAAACTACTATATATGATTGTTATTTCGGCCATTGTTTACTGCCGGATTCAAACTGCTCATTTGAATACAGAATGCACTAGTTGATTTCCGCGAAATACGGCACTCTGGTTTGACACTCCCACACGGCGGATTATGTGACAAAACACACGGCGTGATAAAACTTTCATCTTTGAGATTTGCATTGCATGCTGTTTCAATTTAAAATTAACTTTCAAAAAAGTGTTTTTGACACTCTTCGATGAAGATTAGATAATTAATGATAGCAATTTAATGTAACTTACACCGGAATGTGAACTTGATCAGGATAATGAAAGCCCAGAGAGAAAAATCAGACCAGACATGGAAGACCTCTCTCTGTGGCCTCTGTCAGCCAAGTTATTGTAACCGTTTGCCTGATATGCGCGACCTGTATGACATTTGTAAACATCCCTCTTGTAGTGGACGGAACTGTGTTTATGTATGGGACTATTATATTACTGCACATCAATATATTCCCTACCCCAATAGAAGATACATGGCACGTAGGTCTTTTAGGTGAGGTCTAATTATTTCACTATTATAGTGTAGATATATGGAATAAAGCAGCAATGGCGCTGCTTTGTTTTACAATAAATGCAGTAAAAATCCTCTAACATGCTCATTTGATTAATAAACAAAGTGTCTCTAAAATTGATTGTTGCTTAATGCAGGACGAAATGAATACGTTTTGCCCGCATAATGCTATCACAGGCCTTTAGGACATGAACGTAGGTCTCATTTGGTGGTCAATTATTGTATTGTGTTTTGTCTATTAGATTCCTTGTTAAGGATAAACACATTTTTTATTATAATTCAATATTAGGACTTTCTAACCATTATTACTATCAAGTTGAACAGCATGTCATAACTCAAACGCGAGGCTTACGTGTTTCGTCACTACCACTGGTCGCCGATTCGTTTTTTACTGCTATAAGAGAGCTTTCATTTTACGTTTGAATCCACAATCACAATAAATTTTGGATGATATTTAGATAACCCTTTCTTTGATGTTCTAATTAAAGGTGGCGATGGTCTAGTGGTAACGCGCTTGACTATCAGTCCGGAGGTCCGGGGTTCAAATCCCGGTCCCACCCGGAACATTCAGAGACGCTTTTCCGTGTCTCCCACCCGCACATCCTCTCCACCCAGGGGTTAAAATGGGTACATGTGAGGGTCACTCGCCGGTACTGCGGCTGCATGGTTGCGCCATATGTTAGCAGTGCTCAATATTGTAGGCCAATGACTCAATGACCAGTGGAGTAAATGTACAGTCAGCTGAACGGTCATTCGGACTGAAAGTAGACTATAACTAGGTACTTTACTTTCCTACAGTTTACCACACTAACCTAACCCTTCCGACATTCATGTAGCTATTATTGATCAAGACCTTAAAATTTACAATGGAATTATTTATTCTAAAATATATGACAAAATAGATTATTTTGATTTTAGTATTGTAAATTTCCCTCATCTTGACAGAGATGTTCCACGTGCCCCATCTTACGGGATTTATATATCTGAACTTATTCGTTTTGCTAGATCTTGTTCATCTGTTGACGATTTTATGTTCAGTCGAAATCTCATTTTAACGGAAAAGCTTCAATGCGTTTCCTCATACCTTAACACCGTACTTTGCACTTCATATTGACTTCGATACTCACGGATATATTGTGTGACTATTTTAATTTCCCCTTTGAAGAGTAATGCCCGTTGTGTTTTCTCTAGTTTGACTTTACCTTATTTGTTTTTCTTATAACATGTACACACTAATTACCAGTTCAATGTTTTCCTTCATATCCTTACAGTCTTCTTTTTTTGTCGTAACCTCTGGTATGTTTTTATTCTGTACATAGATTTTCTTTTAGTTATATATTTATGCTTATTTGTAGTCTAAATATATGTCGCTTTTTACGAAAGAGTGCGACACCTACTACATATATTATGGTGCTTGTGTTTGGGTGTGTAGTTGCGTGTGTGTGTCTCATGCTATATACCGATGCTTTGGTGGTGGTTGCGTCTTGTATGTGGTTTTGCCTGCTTGACTTTACTACCTTTTTTAAAAGCACAAGAGTGTTGTTTGTGCAGTGTGGCGGCCGTGAAACGTCTCCCCGTACATGCAATCAATATTGTTTTCTTCCTCTTGCAGGAATTGTTTTCTTTTAGTTATATATTTATACTTATTTGTAGTCTACCTATATGTCGCTTTTTACGAAAGGGTGCTAAAACTACTACAGATATTATGGTGCGAGTGTTTGTGTGTGTAGTTGCTAAAAGTAGCTAAAAGTAGTAGCTAAAAAAGCGCCCTTGCGACACGGTATTTTACATCCTGAATTCAATGGTGATGTGATATACACACTTTGTAAGATTATTGGACATGCCAATTTGCTCACTTTGTTCATCAATTGTGTTAAAATATTCATTAAAAAGGGATATTATCCTATATTACTACTATTACAATATACGGCACGACTGGTTGTCAACCATTTTACAGTTGGCAATCACGATGCCCTGTTTGCATGTACGCCGACCAGAAAGGTTTAGTACTCTATGAAAGCGACCTCTTAAATCCTGAAATGAAAGGCGGCCGTCGGATATCTGTACTATTTTGTTTTGTCGTACCCTTTATTACTTTTATACAGTTACTCTGTTTGCAGATCAACCATTGAGTACTTTAGCGATAGGTGGATACGGTTTGTTTCACTTAAATGTTTTCGTTTTACATGCACTTTACCACTGTATTTGCCATCACGGGTGTTGTCGATTAGTCGGAGAGGAGATACATGTTTTTACAGTGTTTATCTTTTAGGGTGGGGTGGAATAAGTGTGATATTATGCACCCCTGAACTGGTTTAACCCCCCAGTGACTTTTGTCACTGACCGTTCCAAGGTGGTACTTCCATCTTCCCCTATTGTATGTTTGTTTTGTTCTTGTGCGTCTCTTTGTGTTTTTGGTAGTTATGTACAGTTGCTGTGTTTTCTTGTGTTGCTGTTCGTGTGGCTCTTTGTTCTTTGGCCTGCTTTAAGCTGTCCCGTTGGTCTCTGGTCTCAGGAAGCTCCCAAAATGGTTCAATTCATGCATAAAATGGGCAATTGGGATGATTCCTTCCTTCCGTGCTAGCTAATATCGAGGAAAAACTATCAACTGAACAAGCATACTGTGCGCATTATTTATCGTCGAACAAATATATATACGCTATTGATGTAGGGATTGAACTCGATATCTCGAAAGGCATATTTTACACTCTACCGCATCATCATAAAAGTAAGAATGCACATAACTACACACCATGACATACTCTTCCGTTGAAATTCGTCCCGACATGTTGTAGGAAAGACAAATAACTAATGACCGAGTGGCACAGACAGTCATGAGTCCAAGTTGTGCACCAACTATAGCGATTATGTGGTTTTTAGTGGAATCTCAGGGGCGTATCGCTAGCAGCTTGACAACAACACCTTACTGTAAACCCCATAAAATCCGTCAGCCTGCATACATTATCCCTTAATGTGCAGACTAATTGAAATTGCATCATCCCGTACTGACGATTAATTAAGCAAAAATGCATCAGAACAGACTCTAATCGGCACCCTTTAATCTTGGTCTACACTGTTTGCAAATATCTTATATACTCGGCTCCTGCACATTTAGGGTTAAATATACGTGTAAAAGTTTCTTAAATTCACTAGTAGCCATCATATGTTTTATGTAGATTGATTTCCGCGCTCTATTAGCTCTCAAATGGCTACACGTGAGGTTTAGTATACACACTAACATGATTTTCTTTGAATAAAAACGACATAGGAAAGTATCGCGGAAGAAGCAGAACAATTCAAGTTGTGTGCTTATATGATGTCAGTGAATCACGTGACCATTGCCTGTAATTTAAATGTAAATCATGTTCAATTTAAGTGCGACCAAACAACAAAAGAAATACTAGGCATGGAAACATGCAAGCGAGTGTTTCAATTTTCTCAGCGTTTTCTTGGTTGCTGTACGTTCTTGTCATGTTGCTGTTCGGGCGGTTGTGTTATTTGTGTGTGGTGTTTCCTGCATGACTCATACATTGACATGTACTTTTAAGTGAACGATGTGTCACGATTGGGACCCATGTCTCTTAAGCTATAACGCTTTTAAGCTATCTCGTCTTCTGATATCAATTAAATTGGAACTCCATTTTTGTTTAATTTTACCTGAAGATCACGTTACAAATGCTGAACTGTGTAAACGATCTGGTTAACTAGGGATCCCCACGGTAAATCCTGTTAACCCATTTGTGCCAAGTGGATTCTTCAATAATTATATATTAGATTAGATTTTTTTTATCTAAGGGATGCAAGGCCTAATATTTCAATTTCGTTTTGTTGGATATTAAATTCCTATCAGCAAACAGTGTAGATTCCGGCTACAGTTTTTACTGTAAGTATTCGGACACGCAATCCTCCTCAGCTTTAGTTTGTAAGCTGAGTGATTCCATTAGTCACACATTTTATTAGACTGACATAGTAATAAAAATCCTTGGTCCGGGAATGCACTATTTGACTATGCATGTCTGTTCGAATACGTTTCATGTCAAATAAAATGCTACGAATCATTAAGGCATGTAGACCAAATAGCTTACTCGTTACTTACGAACTTCATCGTACGTTGATTGCATTGGTCGTTTCCACATAACCACATTTCCTACTCATCGGAATCCATTTGGAAAAGAGAAAATTGCTCATCCTGTCTTCCAGAATCGCATAGTAATTGGATGAATAAATCAGATTTCACGATTTCGGCACTAAATAGCTCCAATCACACATTTCAGTTCACCGACATAATTAGCCGTATGCCATCCTGGATTTGTTTCGTGACTTACAAGAATCGCAATAGGTCTGCAAGGTTATCGGTCAGAATGTTAATGTTGTTAGTTAGCATATATAGGTTGTCAGTGAGAATTTAACCCTTCGCTTGCTATTCACGTCAATATACGTACCTGTAAATAGTGAAGACCCAGATGAGACAGCTCCTGCAGGAGCTGTCTCATCAGGGTTTGCACTATTTACAAGTTAATTGTGCAACCAGTGCACTCCACAGCAGTGATTGCACAGCGACATACTTGTACACAGTGAAGCTATATATAATTATACAACAGGGCATGGGTAAAGAAGGAGAAATGTATTTTAAAAATCAGCAAGAGAAGGGTTAAAGACAATCGTTCATACTGCAAAGGTTACCGGTTAGTATTGTGCAGTTATATTTAAATAATGACCAGAATTTAGAGATCCGTCAGATTTTAAAGATTATCGATTCGAATTTAAAGATTCTAACGGTGTCTGTCAGTATTTAGCTCAGTCGTTAATATCCAATTGTTCTTCTCACATGCTACATGTTTATATAGTCACATAATCATTCCGACACTAAAGGTGATAGTCTCTACTTGCAACGTGTTACAAAATTCCTAACAATTACTGAAATCATTTGTTTGTATGCTGAAAAAGTATATCTCAAGAAGTCCAAAGCGCACAAGAAGACATAACTTTCATGTGTGGTAATACCGAATACTCGTTTTATTTGGCAATTTATCAGAATTTATTCGGTTCGCATTTTAGTATTGTTAAAGACCAGTAATATTTTGTAGTAGAACAAAACATCAGTATCGATGAAAACCGTTTATTTTGTATCACA
Source organism: Azorinus chamasolen (assembly GCA_963576725.1). Taxonomy (NCBI): domain Eukaryota; kingdom Metazoa; phylum Mollusca; class Bivalvia; order Cardiida; family Solecurtidae; genus Azorinus; species Azorinus chamasolen. The sequence continues at coordinate 53,228,824 of OY755247.1, forward strand.
GGGGCAGTTTGCGATATAAGTGCAAATTGACAATATTCATAATAATGAATGAATATAATAAATACGAAGTTTTATGATATTATTGAACATACGTGTTCACTGTAGGGACTTCCTACTTAATTCTTTTTTCGACAATATGAGCACTAAAACTCTATATCTTGTAGCCAAGTATCTCATATAGTATCATAACATCACTGTGCAAAGGCTTATCATGTTGATGACTCTCGTACTCCAGAAAAAATACATCCTTTATATTCATTCTAGACATGCTAAACCGATTCAATCGAACACAACGGGATCACATTGCATCACTGATATAGATGTAATTTATTATTAAAGCCGTATTGTTAAAATTTTGGTATTATCTTTTAAGCGAAGCACTTTTTCTTTGGTCAAGAAACCAGGACCAAGTCAGGCATTTTATCTGACATAAAAGCGTTGCATGAAACTTGCTATCAACCAATATGAATGGATTCGAAAATAATACATACTCGACAGAGGACATCTATATCAGTTGTTTTGATGATAGATATTTATCAGTTATGCACGCTAGAATAAGATTTTTTCAGAAACCACTGTAACAATTTGAATATTGATTTATTTAATAAACAGCTTAGCCCAAATCCACTGTGTAATTGCTAAATTGAAATTGAAGATGTAGAAACGTCCAGAAAAAGAGAGTATTTTTTTAATGTCACGCAACAATACCACCCTCTAAACACGGACATATTGTTGTTCGGTAATTTCGAACTGACTGATGATGACAATATAACATTCGTCTCTGCCGTACTCTCTTTCATTAAACAAACACGGATGTTTTAATTTGCCACTTATCACTAATATGTCTTTCTTTATGTATATATTCAACACCAAATGCGTTAGTCGTTTGATCATTTTTGTTTATTCAAGGATAGTTTTATAGCCCTCTGGCTTTCTCTATCACATACAATTTCTCTCTCATCCAGTCACATCTTCCCCTCTTTATCCATTTCCTCTCCATCTCATACTCACTAATTCTTGGTCTGTTTTCATATTGTTTTGTCATATACTTACTAGTTGTATGTCATGAAAAAAGAATCGCCATTGTACTTCTGATTATATACAAATAAGTAGAGGGAGGGTCGAAACTACCGTTATCAGAACTTGTGATCCAACCCCATTTCCAATGTATGTATAGAATGGAAATAAACTATAATTAAACTAGAGGATATCGCACTCGTGTTTCATTTACTATAATAGATATATACTATCCTAGTTGACTAAAACGATATGTCATTTTTAATTCAGTCAATTCATTTTGAAAACACACACGCACAAACACACATACATTCACATACACGTACGCCCACGGCAACAAAATGGAAAAACGGCATATGTTCGCATTTGTATGTAATAATACTTGTCAACCGAACCGACTAGCTTATGTCATTTGCGTGTTATATAATTATATAGAGTGTAAAGGTTACAAATATTTTATATTAACTGGGATACAATCGGTGTTGTCGGACATGACATTAATTCCTTTCAAGTTGAATTGTAATAGTGAAATAGTTTTGTTTAACTATAGCGTCCCCTTAGTATAAAATATTTTAACTAGCAAAATTGCAGTTGAATGACAAACAGCAAATACTCTGATCAAATGCGATGACATACGTATCCTGCATTTAGAGTGTTAAAGTATGACGACCTTTCGCCGTTGCATTACACAATGAGACATAACGTGACTTTGTACCTTGTTCTAGTGCATACACTTCGCAATGAATGTTATATATTGTATATAGATAACACTGTTAAATAAATATCTTGTCTGACATTTAGATAGGACCTGAAAGTCAATGATACTTCGTACTGAATTCAAAACATCATGGGGAAGATATCGCGTTAACCCCAAATGTGCGGCAACGGAATATGTAAAACTTTTGCAAACAATGTAGACTCAGATCTAAGAGCTCCTGAGGCAGCCATAAAACATGTTTTACTTAAATAACATTGTCTTTAGTGACAGAAGTTGTTTAATAAGTTTTTATTATTAATCCTCATATTACGGGTTTATTGTATATTCATTGCAGTACGGGAAACGTCATTAATCACATATAAATGACAAAATATAAATTGTTGAAAATGAAATTAAATACATCACATTGCATTTTAATATTTAAAATATCTCGTTTTCGTCGTACCCTTAACTACTTTTCTACACTAACTACACTGAAGATAGGTGGATCCGGTATGTTTCACTTAATATTCACTTAAACTTACCACTGTATTTGCCATCGCGGTTGTTGTAGTTTAGTCAGAGAGGGATACGAATATTTGCGCTGTTTGACTTTTAGGTAGAAACTTGAATAAGTGTGAGGTTGGGCGCCCCTAAACCGGTTTAATCCATCAGTGACACTTGTCACTGACCGTTCAAAGGCGGTACTTCTACCCCCACCCCATCCCCTCTGTCTGTTATGGCATTGTGTGTCTCTGTTTGTATTTTGATAGTGATTGTGATGCTTGCGTATGTAAGGTTTGATTTATCTGTCACGTTTGAATTACCCGCTGAACACATTTGGCACCAAGTATTTTTCGTGTGCAAACAACCTCTTCTGCTTTATGTTTCAAAGTGGTTTATATAAAACGTAATGGATCTGTTAACTACTTTCTCTGGATTAAAACTGTTTGCAAAGATAGGTATATATTTCCCATTGCGGCAACGTCTGCGAGTCACTTCCATGAGGCATTCGCGGTAGAAGAGTTAATCCAAAGCTAATCGTTACCTTATTACCCTGTCAATTTGTAATCAATGTCCGGGAAATGGTGTAGTCAGATATACATTAACAGGTATTACACATCCATCAAATAGTCATTATGTTTGATCGCTCTTAGCATAATTTACGCTGATATCTGTATATTCTGTATGATGATTATAATATATTAGTATATGCTAAAACAACATGTCAGCATTTAAATATGCATCGTGCCATTTGCTGAGCGTTATTAGCATCCAAACTGTTTGTTACTGTGGTAATGTTTGTTGAAAGAAAAATGGATAATGCTCCAAACCAAATTTGTAGCAGACGGAAAATGTCGAACACGACAATATTTGACTGCGAAACAGTTAACGTACTTTATTAACCAAGATAACGCGAACTATTACGGTAATAACCTATATGCACGCAGTCAGCCTATTTATAATACTTGAACTACATTTACGAAAAACAGATATTTTACAACAACAGAACAAGGAGACATTCTGTAGTGAATTATTAAATGGAGAAGGCGAAGATAAACTACTTTAATATACTAGTATGACAGCTGGAAGAAACCATTGTTTAATCCTCTTCCGCATATAAATATGTGTTGCACACAGAGCAGACCCAGATCAGATGGCTCCTGTAAAAGCTGTATTATCACGATCGGCTCTAACTGTTTATAAAATATGCAGATCTGATTACAGTTCTCATCAATACCAAAACTCATATAGGGCTAGAAAATTAACAACTAAAATCCAGCATGCCATTATTTTTTAATACATGAATAATGTTAAGCCAGTGTATACTGGACACATCTGTATGTGAATAAATAACCATGTAATAGGAAACGAAACAAAACTAGTTTTCCTTGAATATTGGTCAATTTGGAACAAAGAGAATATCCTGATCAGGAGGCACCTATGCGAGTCATCTGATCAAGGTGTACACTGTTTTCAAATGACTGATCAATTTGTTTTCTGCCCTAAAACGTGTAACATACATATATCTTCATAGTTCGCCCTAAGGCTTTATGCGCATATTGAAAGTTATCCAAGATCTTTATGCTCCCGAGTGAAAACAATTACGAATATAGACGAGAACCCGGGCATGAGATGTTACAAGAAGGTTTTAGCAACCATTTAAAGAACGCACTTTCTTATACAAGTACACACACCGGTGGGTTCACCAAGCAATGCAGACCCAGCTCATAGCTCAGATGCCTCCTGAATGAGTCCTTAGATACGAGTCTACACTGTTCACATGTGTCTCATGTATGTGTATGTCGGGAGTAACTAGTTTAAAATAAAAGAAAATCGCTGTCTTTCAAATGGTTCCAGTATTGTTAAATTTCAGAGACACGGATTCTTTGTATTTTACTATAACTTATGTTAAATGCAAACGGTAAGTAGACACAGGTTCTGTTAACCCTTCCCTCCATAAATACTCCTTCTACGCATCTGTAAAAGTCACTTCTTTAAACCATTGTGATAGATAGAGCATTTTCCTTTTCTCGAGTAAATGCTCCTTTTTGGTAGATTTATTTCACATAGGCTGGGTCTAAAATAACCTATTAGGTAATGGTTTAAGTAGTCACCTATATTCATTCTACTTTGGCATTTTGTAGAATGCATTTGATAATGATACGTGTATTTATAACGAAAGTTTAGCGATTAGCATGTTATTCCTGTTTAACCCTCTCACGAAACGTTCAGATCCACTCGGACTCCAATGTTATAGTTTATTGTGTAATTGTTTATCTGATCAAGCAGTAAGTATGTCTTTGTTAGACATAATTGCCACCCATATTTAAAGAAAGAAAAAGATGAACAACTACTCGTTATATGTGATATGTGCTTGTTTGTCAGTAAAATCAAAGGAGTACATGTGGACCTCAAACATGTTCCATTTTTATGCAGGCACTAGGACTAGTAATTAACTTTATAGAGTGTGTCAAAAACCAACAAAGTAATTAAATAATGTCCGGAAAAGGCACTATTAAACCAATAAGTTACTTTCGAAATTCCCATTTACCGGTACGCTGCTTATATCTTTTATGATGCATGTGTGTGTTACTACTGAGAAGTAGTGCTTGAAAGTGTAGTAATTGAACACGGAATACAAACAGATCGCCAATATATTCTTAATGAAAAACAGACCATCGCAAATTATTCTCCTGCATCAGCCTTTCGACAAGTTTGCGTCATATTTGCTTTATTAAGTCCTATAATTGTGGCGTGTTAGAAGAAACAGAAACTATGTGTTCGTGTAATAAACGATTACTTAGGTGATATCATAGTGAACAGGAAACAAAACTCGATCCTCAACTATACTAATTATGCCCAGTCAATATGACCGCCAAACAACATCACACAGCAGACAACAGGTATCATGTGTGTTATAATCACGGTTAATAACATTGTAGTGACCGTGTTGTGTAATGTGTAAATCAGAACATTCAACTGTATCACAGAGACAGTTTAAATCATCCGAACGCACTGCAGAATCCGAGACACATGAAACATGGTTTCCTCCTGTGTGTTTAATTATTTCGCTGCCAAAGTTTCACGTCCGCAAACTTTGTCGCCTGCTACATCTTTATTTATCTTAATTTTTTGTTTCAGGAAACAGTCACATTACATTACTCGGCGTCTCATCTGGATCCAAATTGTTTGCATAGATACTCACAGACGCGACCTTGTCCTCGAACTAGTTAAATGTGTATGCTATGTCAGATCAAGTTATTGTTAAACATGGTTTGCATATTGCCAGCATAACCTTTTTGAATTCTGATTTTCCAAATGAGATGGTCACTGTTTAAAGGACGAGTTCATTCAGAATAAAAGTGTGAAAAATGTGGGAGGGTGTTGAATGGCACGCAGTGTAGACCCTAGAAGAGGACTCTTCTAGGAGGTTTCAATGGTTTATAAAGTATATGTTCCTACATATAAAGCAATTGTTCTTTGTCAGATAGTATTACGTTTTCCTATAACTATTTGACTCTTAACCCTTTCGCTGCCAATGCCGGATCTGCGATTACCTATGCAAACAGTTTGGATCCAGATGAGACGCCTCATCAGGATCCAAACTGTTTGTTACTGTTACTATGTTTTTGAAATAAAAATGAAGAAAATCAAATAAATGAAAATTTGTAGCAGACGACAGAGTGAGCAGACGACAGAGTTTGGCAGCGAAAGGGTTAATGTGCGGGAACCGAGTGTACAATACATTTGCAAACAGTGTAGACCCAGATCAACAGGGTATCGGAGGGGACATTTTCACATTGGTCATTACTGTTTTGTCATAGAAGTATTTTGTTTAATTTATTTTCAGAACAAATGTGAGTTGGATTTAGATACTAAAATGCTAAAGGTTAAACTCTCTAAATGGTGGATATGCTCTATTTGGAGACACACGATAACTAAGCAGTCGTTTTCACTTACCAGTTACAAAAAAAACTTGTCCACAATCATCAAATACCATGACCGTTGTTTTGTTTAGTCTAAATGAATGTTTAATGGCACTGCGACACATTTTGGTCATCGCCCGTAGATATGATTTAGCTGATGAGCAGACAAGAAGCAGTTCTGTGAAGATTGTGTGTATTTGTGTATATTTTTGGGATCCGTGGACGTTCGTATGGCATCTCCTGTCTGACAACTGTACTAGGTTCCTTAATTATATCAACATTATAACTCCGCCCAACATTGCCTCACACATTCAGATAACTAATAAAAGATTTATGAGACAATGAAATATATTCTACATCCTGTATTTGATATCAATGAAAGAAAGTTCTTCCTGCTTACTTCCGTCAATAAAACATCCCAGCTTACGTCAAATTAAGGCTGTAATAACCTTATTCACCCTTGCCAAACCATGGAACAATAACATTTGCTCAACTGTGGATCTGGTACAAGTTTGACTAATTCCGATACGATCAAGCTGTTGGGAAACTATAGACGTAATGTCAAGCAACTCGAGCCCTGATAAGACATTGAGTTACAACGCGGTTCAATCATAACCTTGTTGTTTGCAAATGAGAATCAGGTCACGCATTGAGAGATAAGGTGAATACCAGACTTATGGAAATCAGGTCATACGTAAGCGGTTTATTTCCCTGTATAATACAATGTGGAATTAGACAAAATCGCTAGTCAATTGTCTCATCTAACCCTTGATATGCGGGAACCGAGTATGGAAGATATTTGCAAAAAAGGTAGACCTAGACCAAAGGTCACCGGAGAGTGCCCTTTGATAAGTGTCTGCGCTGTTTCTCATATAACTCATTTTTATCAGTGGTACATTTTGATAGGACGTTTTATGAATATTCAGAAAGGGGAGACAGGTATTAAATCAGAAGATTCGGGGAGACTTTATTTATGTTTCTTATAATACAGATATGGTATACATTGAAATGGATTCGTCATTAACACACATGATCACCTTGGAATTTTATTTCGTTATATGCATGTGCATTTAGAGTGTGCACTGTGTTATTTTACATATTTCTAATAGCAGTATAGGGTTTTTTGATGTTCATTAGCACTTACTACATACATATGGTAATGGCATGCTTTACGTTTTGACTGCTATATATTGTTCTATTTAGTACCACAATTTCATATATTTCATTATTTCGCGTATGTATATACCTGTACCATTCTGCTATCAGTTTTTCTATGTTGTGTATATCATATACATACAAGCTTTCCAGATTTACTAGAATTTGACCAGCACGCATATTTGAATCTAGGCTATCGTGATTGTGTTGACCACATTAGTGTGCCCATGTGCTTTGCAGAAGTCCATGTAGTTATTTTTTAATATAGTACTGTTTGTAATTTTCGTTTAATTACTTATATGTCCTGAAAGTTGGAGATTCTTCGAAAGCAAAACTAGCATTGCACCAAATATAAATGCAGACTCGGTTTTATTGAGTCTGTTCATGAGCAGTTATTAAACGTGTAATACTACTCATGCCCCCTAGCACCGATTTAGGCAGTATTCAATTTTCAAAACTGATAACATAAAAACTAATGATCCCGATGGACCAGAAAATATAACAATACTTTAAAGAAGATAGTAAAGCCTTAAATTTATAGATGTGTCTTTCTAACCAGTGTCTGCTCTATTTACTTAAATAATATCTTAGATCTGATTGCATATTATTTGGCATAGCTATACATCCACTTGTTATCAATAACTCGTTCACTTTTATCATGGTTAAGTCATGGAGTAGAATAGTAGCATGGCATTCCTTTAAGTTTTAAGTCGACACACAGTACGTGTGGTCTTGTGTACCGAATAAGGGACATATCATAGCGCTAAGTGAGGTAGCCTAGAAACAATGAATGGGATTTATATCAATTTGAGGTTTCCGCACAATTAATGCCTTAAGAATGACCGTTTGAAACCAAGCTGTGTACACATACGGGTATACCAAGGGCCAATGTGATGTTTGTGATTGAATGGAGAGTACATATATTGCATTTACTAAGATTACTAATTGGATCGAATCTGGAGTCAATTAATTTAAAGCTGAGGCCACAGAGGAAAATGGTTCCCGCTTAACAGCCATAGTTACAAATGACATATTTTATCCAATATTGGTACAGATGTAGCACAGATAGATGGGTTATATTATATGTAGTGCTTGAGACAATGTCAATGGCGATGTTATTAAAGACGGAAAACAAACCCGGATCCCTATTCATACGTATAACTTGAAATGAAAGGCTGTAACTAAGCTTAGTATATTGTTTGCCTTTGAGTCAGATAGCAGTTTGGGTTTAATGCGAAGCCAATAGACTTAATGTTACCTTTACTGTTACGACAAAAATGGCTTTTACTCTAGAGTTGTTGTTGACACATAGCATGCGATTAGCATATGTTGTATCTAATGGGCCATTCACAATCAAGTAAATAAACACACATTAGTTTGTCAACCTGAAGGCAATTGCCTTTCAATAACATGTTTCACAAAGAAATAGAGAAAGTATTTATGTGCTAATGGGATATTGATAGCCAACGGTCTGATGGATCTTTAATATCACAATCCAAGATTGATTGCAATCAAACATGTTTTGTTTTTTATTTCTGAATTAAAACAAATGTTAACAGTAGCTTGGAGTCTTTGTGCGCTTACGGCACTGGCTGATGTAGTTATACAATGGATGATCAAACCACTTAATGCAAATACAGTTCTACTCTATCACCCTACATTGCATTCACCGATTGAAATGCATGTAGAAAAAACTATCAAGTTCATTGTGATTCTGTGTTTGTTCTGAAAATACACATCCAAAGTCATAATTACACAGGAGAACATCCGTCAGTATTTCTAAATATGTATCGATTGCTTCTGTGCTTAGTTCAAGCTGTAAATGGTGCCACATCTACAACACTAGCTTAAAGCTGGTGCTAGCGGCATGAGTAGTATTGCACTTTTCGTAACTGCTCATGAACAGACTCAACAAAACAGAATGTGCAAATTTCTATTTTTGCATTGATGCTATTACTTTCCAAGGATCGCCTATTTTCAGAACGTTTGTATGTCCAACACTTGTTAAGGTGGTGTTTGTCATGTTTTGGTATCTTAATTTAATTCACTGTTATCATGGTATTATACTTTCAGACGATCCACATTTTGAGGTGTCACACTAACTTAAACAAGAGGACCCTGAGGGTCCTGGGGCGCTCACCTGACATTTGTTAAGTGTTGGTTACAACAATGTTACACACAAGTAATGGACAAGATTTTTCTAAAATTTGAAAATATACAAGATATCATCATATTTTAGAATTTTAGAAACTTGCAAGAGGGCCACCTAAAGACCATTCCTGCCAGATATCATTCAAATCTGATTGGTAGTTTCAGAGAAGAAGGTTTTTAAAGTTTTCTATATAAATAAATAAGGAAAGTGGCCCCGAGCAAGAATCACACGGCATAAGATTATCATTCTGAGCAAGCGTGATCAAGATTAGGCAGAAAATGTGGCTTCTAGAGTGTAGGCAAGATTTTTCTAAGATTTGACCTAGTGACCTACTTTTTCACCCCACACCACCCACAACCGAACTCAAATGAGAGATCATCAAGGTTATCATTCTGAGCAAGTTTGATCAAGATTGGGCTGAAAATGTGGCCTCTAGGGTGTAAACAAGATTTTTCTAAGATTTGACCTAGTGACCTACATTTTGACCCCAGCCCACCCATGATGGATCTCAATTGAGATATCATCAAGGTCATCATTCTGAGCAAGTTTGATGAAGAATAGGCAGAAAATGTGGCTTCTAGAGTGTAAACAAGATTTTTCTAAGATTTGACCTAGTGACCTACTTTTTGACCCAAGCCCACATATGATCAAACTCGATCAAGATATCATCAAGGTTATCATTCTGAGCAAGTTTGATGAAGATTAGGCAGAAATTGTGGCTTCTACAGTGTAAACAAGATTTTTTTAAGATTTGACCTAATGACCTACTTTTTAATCCTGCCCCACCCATGATCGAACTTGATCGAGATATCATCAAGAATATCATCCTGAGCAAGTCTGATCAAGATTGGACTAAAAATGTGACCTCTAGATTGTTCACAAGGTTTTTCAATAATTTGACCCAGTGACCTAGTTTTTAACCGTATGTGACCCACTTTCAAACTCATCCAAGTTTCTATCAAGACAATCATTCTGACTAAGTTTCATGAAGATTGGACTAAAAATGTGACCTCTAGAGTGTTCACAAAGATTTTGAATAATTTGACCTAGTGACCTAGTTTTTGACCCCACATGACCCACTTTCGAACTCATCCGAGATTTTTTCAAGACAATCATTCTGACCAAGTTTCATGAAGATTTGGCTACAAATGTGACCTCTAGAGTGTTCACAAGCCAAATGTTGACGACGCACGACGCACGACGCACGACGCACGACGCACGACGCACAACGCACGACGCACGACGACGGACGCCGGACGGAGCACCATGACAATAGCTCACTTGAGCAAGCTCAGGTGAGCTAAAAAACAGAAGGACAATGAGGAATCCCCGTGACCTATAATGCATTGTAGGTTATCAGCTAATTAATATATGTGTTTTTGACAAACATGCTATTCATTTTCTACTCGATGACAAGTATGTGTATGGACTAGCACATACATTCTTTATGAAATAGTTTACATAATGGGTAGTCATTTGAGTCATCTGAGAGCCAAATCACCACATCATAGAACATGATTATGTCGAGTATTGACAGTCTGGAATTAACCAGAGCATGAACAATATTTTAACGTCAAACATGTGAAATACCGCAAGTAAACCTTTGATTCGGTGGAATTGGGTGTGGGCAGTGCTGCATTTTAATAATTGCTCATGATCAGACTCATCAAAATCGAGTCAGCATTTTTCTCTTTTCTCATTACTGCTCTTGAAGAATCTTATATTCAGAGAATTACGAATGTATTCGTCGTGTTTCATTTAGATCAGAAGTATTTTGTTGTATTTCCGCTGACATATTACAGTTAAATCTGTATACCATGTGTCAATTTGCGTTGTTGTTTCAACTAGAACCTTAATATTGGTACATGTTGCCTTCACGTCATGGGTATAAGCACAGTCCGTCCCGATAAAAATGCTGACCTTGTTGTGTTCTGTTGGTTTTCATGGACATGCTGTATTAATAGACATAATACGCATGTAGTTTAGGTGTCTTTCTGTATATGTCTTTTTTTTATTTCGGTTAAACATGTTCACACACATGTTACATCTCATCAATGCGCATTCAGTAAATATAAAAACATATACAATAAACATTTTAAATAGTGCATAGCCATCCCATACAGGAATTACAAGAGATTGTAAAAATGACATTGCATGGAAAAGTAGTAAAGTCAAGCAGGCAAAGCCACATGCAAGACGCAACCACCACCAAAACACCGATAGACAGCATGACACACACACACAACCACACACCCAAACGCACACGCACACACACACACACGAAATGAACACAGAAAACACCAAAAGACACACAAGAACCAGGGACAAACGTTCCACAACATGAACAAACCACAAGCACAAAGACGCAATGCAAACAAAAGGAAGGGTGACAAAGAGAGTACCGCCTTGGCACGGTCAGCAGCAAAAACACCACTGGGAGTTTAAACCGGTTTACGGACGTCCTAACCTCACACTTCTCTCAAAGTCACCCTAGCTTTACAAATATTGTAAATAAAGGTATCCCCGCTGGACTTACCCACAACATAGACGACGGTGAACACAGGACAACATGTAAAACATAGCATAATAACTGTGACAATCCGTCAAATATGTACTCAATGACTTTGCTGAAGTCAGAGCACCTGCAGGTAAGCCGTTAAGGGCACGACAGGGAAAAAATAATACATGAGTCTGGTAAGCTCCTCCTGTATCCAGGTTTAAGAGTATACCATCATAGAGTACTACCCTCGGCCTGTCATCGCGCAAGCAAAGAGGGAAGCGTAGCTACCGACTGTAAAAGGGTCGATAACCAAACATGCAGTGTGTTGCAATATAATAGGATCATAACCTTTCTTTTTAAATTTTTTAATGCGTTTTATAAACAAATCATGAAAATGGATATGACCCCGAATTTTCCTAAGTTTGTAGATAACATCCCCATAAAATTCTGGTTGAGAAATGCCTTGTCGCAGTAACGTCCGTAGATTGCAATTATATTTACTAATGAGAGGTAAATTTCGATAATAAAATTTAGAAAAGGTTTTCCGAAGTTTGTGATATCTGTAACCTTGCTTAAGAAGTTTATCAGTTATAACTAAATTACGTATGTTAAAATCTTCAAGCAAAGAACAGGCTCGGGCAAACCTAATAAGTTGAGAAATATAAACACCATAAGATGTAGAACGTGGCACATCCCCATCTAGAAAAGGATAATTAACAATTTTAAAATTAAAATCTTCTCTTTTATCGTATACTTTGGACGAAACTTTATCATTTGTAATTGAAAGATTCAAATCTAGAAATGAAGCATTAATGTCAGATTGATTAGCTTTGTCATATATAACACACATGTTTATAACATCACAGTATGACACAAATAAAATCGGACCACTGCAAATTGCTATACTGATCCAGTATACCAACACGGTCCAAAATAGAGAGTATTAAATGAAATAAGAATAATCAATAAAAGCAAGCTAAACTACTCCGATGTTCAAAATCTACATCTGTTAAGAAAATTTAAATGACATGATACAATATCATATAAAAACATATCCGGAACATCAGATACATAGACAAATAATTTTATTTACAAAGTGAAACCTGCCGTCCCTGTAAAATGTAAAAACATGTTTTGGCACAGTCCCTTATCACATTTGCGTTGGAAAACAGAAACACACCAATCCCCCTCGTAAGTGCAACTTCTCGGAGTTTTTATATTTTCTGGTCATTCGAGATCATCAGCTTCAATGCTCTTAGTTATGAAAATGAATACCGCGTAAGTCCATGCTATTGAAATGAGTAGTTTTGCACTTGAACAGACATTTTCGTTTTTCATATTGCTACTTTTGCTTTCAAATGACCTCCTGCTATCAAACTCGTGTACTTCAAATACAGCAGGTGTTAAGTGCTCGTGTGGCGGTCGTAACAATTAATCATTTTCAGTATTGTTATATTGTCTGGTCCTTCGGGATCATCAGTTACAATGTTTTTTTTATTTATGAATATGAATTCTGCTTAAGCCGGTGCTAGGGGCAATGGTACTTTTGCACTTTTAATAACAGCTCATGGTCAGACTAAACAAAGCCGAGTCTGTAATTTTCTCTTTTCTCAATGCTTCTTTTGCTTTCGAAGAAACTCGTACTTTTAGAGTTCAAGTACTTCCTAACAACAGGTGTTAAGTGTTAATGTGACGATCTTAAAGCGTAGTAGGTACTTCGTTCTCAGTGTTGTTATATTTAATATTTTTCGAGATGCATGACTAATACTACAGGGAGTTACAGATAAAGTTTGAAATAGATTACACTATGTTCATTTTTCATGGAATTACAGCAGTTGCACCTTGAACTTTCAGCATAAGTTATTACTTATTTCAAAAAAGTAATTATATTTATATGATTTATAGTAAGCTGTACTCTCTAAAGTATCTACTTTCCACGTCGTTACGAACATTGTATTGCATAAGGCAATACACTCCGAATGCTTGTTTTCATCTAAAATACAAATTAGGGTGTGTGTGTGGCATGAGTATCAGCTTTCTAGTTGATGTACATTGCTATCATTTTGACAATTATTCTGTTATTGTTGACGTTATTATGATGTTGCATCTACTAAACTTATAATCTCAGGACGGTGGCTTGAAATTACAAATACATAGACACGTTACATATTGTGTATATTCAGTTTCACACAAAATCGAAGTACGCTTGATATTTTCTTCACACGGATGCATTTTTCCTGCAATTAAATTGAATATCATATCAAAACACACATTAGTAAAGTATACAATACCTTACGTTTACATTTGGTAAGAGAATCCCAGGTATTATTGTGTTGGTTTTTTTTTTCAGGTGAACTGTTAGGGCCTTGACAGTCAATCATAATGAAATACAGACATGATTGAAATAGCATGTATTGTCATCCAATTTTGTAATAAAATTGTTATACCAAGTATTGTTTTGTTTTACACATGAGTTATACACATACAGAGATTTCTGTAATGTTGAACCTTACTAGAATAGCCACTTTCACTGTTTCTCACTACCAAGAACAAATTCATTAAAATCGTGTCCACTTTATTTAGTTCATATGAATGATGGTGTTACGCCTTGTTTTATTATAATCATGCATTACATTGGTCAAGAGACATATATGTACGTAAAGCATTTCTATTAGATAAAATAATTCAGTATAAATATATGACAATTGAAAGGTACGTTACTGTCACAAATATAAAATTAGTAAAAGGGCGTTTAATACAACTCAAATAACATTTTATTGAATGACATGTGTTGCCTTGGTATATGTATAAACTTTTAAAACAATTATTTTGGACATGTTTTTAGAACACGGGTGTATCTTTCGTTTTTGATTAAAACGGTTTGTCTGAACGCAGTTTACAAATAAGTGTTTATTGCACCAGTTTAATGACGTCATGTATTTTCGCAATAGTAATAGAAGGTAGTGATGAATAGTTTCATTAGTTCTATAAATGCTTGGAAACGAACGTTATCTTTGGTAACGTACGTTTCTACAAATGCAAATCTAAATATGTCAATGAAATTAGACTTGAATTTCTTGGTTAAATACAGTTACAATTAAGCATTATGTGCTGTAATTGGTTATTCTAGACAACACTTGTAATGTTGCCTTATCATCCTTATAGTTAGAAAAACATATTTTTTTAATATTTAAACATGTGGATGACCTCCTCTTGATAATTCTATGTGGATGACATCAGGTTTACGTTACCATGGAATCTACATCAGTTGTGAAGAGAAGTTACGAATTTCGTAGCTGCAAAGCTCGTAAGACACTTTCGAAGGAACGTTTTAGTGAAGCGCTCGTAGGTTTTTCGTTCGAATTTCGTAAGAGCACTTCTTAAGCCTACGAATTTCGGAAAATACGGACTTTAGTTACACGGCCACCATTTGCGTACGCATGGAAGCTACAACTTCCGTTGCTATTTATGGAACAGGGAAAACATGATTCACTTGACAACCGGATAAGAAAATCTTAACGTTATGTTTTAATTTTAAGATGTTTTATCTAAGAATTGTTTAAGAAAATGTTGGAATACAAACTTAACTTTAAGAAATTGTTAATCTAAATTATGGAAAATGTTTTAAGATTGTTTTATCTGCAGTGAGATGCTACTGGAATACGACCCCTGGTCGCAAAGACGTTAACCATTTGAATTCGTGAATCAGTGTGGGCCCAGATCAGGGGACCTCTCTAGAAAATGTTACTATTCCATACTGTTTGGACCCTACCGATAATCAATTATGAACTATTTTTCAACTATGAAATGTCCACTGAGTAATAGTAAATTATTAGCATGTATCAATTGTTACGAAATTTATTCTACTATACTACGATTGTGAGCTCATGTGAAACACTCAACTGAAGCCAGTTGATTGATATATGCCTTGAATCCCGAAGGATGCACTCTGAGTGATATTCCATTATGTCATTTATTGAACTGCAGAATTATAGATTGGCAAGAAAATATATAGACACTCCTCTGGGTGTTGTTCTGCTTTTCTTTTTGCTTATCGTTTTTGCACCTTTAGGTAAATATTTAGACTATAGGTGTACTATAGATCTGTCAGTATCATCAACATACACTTCGGTCAAACATTCAGTCAACTTGTACCTGACAGCTCTACTGATGGACTAATAAAACAACAACTCGCTTTCTTCATTCATCGGCGCTTTATGACAAATCAGCCACACGGTGTAATATGCATTGTTTATTTGTTCATTTACCGACTATTATACAATGACTGTGACTAAATTGATAAAATACCCACCAATCTATTCGGGTCAAATATCGTGTATATGTTGGAAGGATTAATAAAAATAGGATAGTTTCGCCAGCTATCTATACACAAGACATGACTTGCATTAGTGCTTTGAAAATACGTCTGAACAGCAGATGTTCTTCTAACCGTTCATAACAATAATCTATGGCTCCCCATAAATAACATAAGTCATGAAGAGTGACAATGTGTCCCACTAGGGTTTTTACCTCCTGTACAATATGGATAATAAAATGCTTATTCATATATGTGCCAAAACGTTTAGACACAAATTAGACACACATTCGTCCATTGAGTACCTGTTTTATGGCATCCGTTCTAATTTGAACATTTGCTTAACTGTCTCTTCCAGGTTCTCTTACATTATTGTAATGTATCAAGAAGTGAATTGTCAAATACACTGTTAACATTTGTTCTTATTATACATGCAGTAACAATTCTAAAGCAACTACCTTAAGAGGGTCAAGTCATGGATATTACAGACAAGCAATGCTGAGTCCATGACGAAATACACAGAAAGCTCCTGCATTTATTGTACCATAATACATGACCACAGCTATGCTGAAATTTCTAGCAAGACCTTTCTGCATATACATAATCCTGTACATCATTTTAAAGATACCATTGTTTATTCATAACGATATGCATTAATATAGTTTCTACACATAAATTAGCTTAAACAGTTATACTTAACAAGCAATACCCCAATATTCTAATATGGAAAAATAGTCAAACAGGGAGAGGCACACACGAAATGACACCGCACCAAACACCATCAAACAAGAAACGGTATGGCCACAAGACAAAACCTAACAGGACGCATATCAAGACGAAAAACATTAACCATTAATCATATTAAATAACAAAATTGACCATAGGCTGAAAACAGGAGTACCGCCTTGGAACGGTCAGTAACTAAAATAAGCTACTGGGGGACTTAAACCTGGTTTACGGGTACCCAACCTCGTCCTTATCTCACTTTCACCAAAATCAAAATGTAAATAAAATTCCCCCTCCAGACAACTTCCCAACATGAATAACGATGTCTGCCAAAACGAAATGACTTTAAAATAAACGTTAGAGGTAAACAAGCGACGTCATCATTTAAATGACGTCATAATTTAAACGTACGGGAAAACTATATGAAACCATTCTACACCGACATTTTATAAAAAATAAATCTCATGAAGATACAAATACTAGTGGATATTAAGTATGTACAACTGTTTTGTTTGAATAAACTTGACATCGTAGACATGTACTCGATGACTATTCAGAAGTCAGAGCAGCTGTGGAGAAGTCATTTGGGGTACGACAGAACTGGCAAAATACAAATATCTAATTCCCTCCCTCCGTAAACGGGTTTAAGAGGGAATCTTCATAGAGTATTAAGTCTTTTCCGTCGTCGCACAAGCAAAGAGGGAAGCATAATGATCAACTGTAAAGGGGTCGATAGCCAAGCATGTAGTGTGCTACAATATAGAGGGGTCATATCCCTTTTTAATGAATTGTTTTATACGTTTGACAAACAAAGTATCAGAATATTTGTGTCCAATAAATTTTCGAAGTTTGTAAATGACATCACCGTAAAACTCCGGATGTGAAATACCTAACTTTAGAAAAGTACGTAAATTACAATTGTATTTGCTGATGAGTAGAACATTACGGTGGTAAAATTTTGAAAATGTTTTACGAAGTTTGTAATATCTGTAGCCCTGTTTTAGTAGTTTTTCAGTGATAATAAGGTTACGATTGTTAAAATCATCAACAGAAGAACAAGCTCTAGCAAAACGAATAAGCTGAGAAATGTATTCACCGTAACATGTATCACGGGGAACATCCCCATCCAAATGAGGATAGTTAACTATTTTAAAATTAAAGTCATCCCTTTTGTCATAAATTCCAGAAGAAATTGTTCCATTGTTTATAGATATATTTAAATCTAAAAAGGCTGCAGATATGTCAGAACTATTTGCTTTATTAAGCTTGAGCTCTCTAGGGTAAATTGAGGTTATCATAGAATCAAAGTGTGGGTTATCAATATTAAATATGTCGTCTAAATAACGTGCTGTATTATTAAAAGCATTGATGACATCCGCCTGTGAATCGGTTTTAAGGTTAAGCATAAAATCCCGTTCATAACACTACAAAAACAAGTCTGCACTTAAAGGAGCACAGTTGGTTCCCATGGGAATACTCTGATATATAACACAGCTATGGAATATTTATCATGGACAATAACACAAAATGACAATTGTCCATGAGACTAGGCAACCAATTATACCTATATATGATAATAATAATGGTATAGTAGTTGTTTCGCCGTGTAACACAATACATATTGATGTGTTATAAGCGGCAAATACACATATTTTGTATCAAATGTGTTTGCTTTTAAATCTAACTCATCGGAGCAACAATCTTCCATGAAAGTGCGATTCCTTCCAGACTATGAAACAATTTATGTTATTGTGTTTGTTTGTTCTTGACGCAGCCATTTGCAATGACTTGATAAATTAATTTGTTGTGAAAATATGACTATACTACTTAAACGATACACACATATGATACCCCTGATGTAGCTGTATGTAATGTATATTCGCAATCTCCAATTCTGATATAAAACCCATAGTATAAGTAAACCCTATCTGTATAGTAATTATAAATTCTGAAGGAAGGTGATCCCCCGAAAGCATAAATTGCAAGACAAAAAGAGAAAATTGCAGACTCGGTTTTATTGAATCTGTTCATGAGCAGTAATTGAAAGTGCAACACTGCTCATCACGCCCACTAGCACCGGCTTCAGCGGTATTCAATTTTCAGAACAAGAAGTACTGAAATTCATGATCTCGAAAGATCAGAAGGTATAACAACACTGAGAATGAAGTACGGGGCGACGTATGTCACCTACTGAAAAATCCAATTTTATATTTGTACCAACAAACGGATATGTGGTAGCGACCTTATTTCTTTAATACATTTTGACTTTAAGCATTTTTTTTAGAGAATAAACATTTAATGGTTTCCTATTATGTTTTAACCCTTCTCTTATTGAATTTTAAAATAAATTTCTCCTTCTTTACCCATGCCCTGTTGAATAATTACATATATATTCACTGTGTACAAGTATGTCGCTGTGCAATCACTGTTGTGGGGTGCACTGGTTGCACAATCAACTTGTAAATAGTGTAGACCCTGATGAGACAGCTCCTGCAGGAGCTGTCTCATATGGGTCTTCACTATTTACTGGTACGTATATGGACATGAATAGCAAGCGAATGGTTACTCTGTAAAATGCGTACTGTTAAGGATTAACGATACCACGTATACAACATCAATTTGTATCAACATAATGGATCACTAATGCCCTTTACAAGTAGTGTAGACCCAAATGAGCGGGCATCTAGCGGAAAACTCTCATCAGCGTCTGGACAGTTTGTCATGTCACACTTTCTTGTTAAAAACACATGCATATTCACGGTAGGAATATTTATTTTTTAATCGTGGAAAAGTCAGAATTGAACGGGGGTTAATAAAGTACATCATACCATATACCATAACAATACCACAATTATATACTATACCATAACAATATATTTCGATAACTCTAAAGAATTGCTTAAAAGTGATATCTAGAACGTATATTAAATTAATTAAATATTGTGTTATTCGATGCTTTGTAACAGTATACCAACTATTGCAAACCAGACATAAATAAAATTAATAAGTTTAAACGAATCGTCTAATGGTTGAATTCATTTAGCAAATGAGTATTTACTTTTTATTATTAAACTACGGTTGAATATCATAAATCGTTTGGTCGTAGATTGATTCAAGTGTTATGTTACAGTGTCACAGAACGCATGTCAATAGAACTACTTGCAAAATGGTTACTGTTTAAAATTGCACTATTGATATAGTATTCATTGCCATTATTTTATTGGAACGAACAGACAACGTCGGTATATTTGAAGCATTAAGAACTAATCCATTTAAAAATCGTGAATTCTGTTTATGTGCAGCGTATTTAGAAGCAACAAATGCCGTTTATAAGACTAATTGTCGCTTTACTCAGCATCTCGCCCTGCTCCAACGTCTGGCATCCTGGTAGTTAATAGAAACAGGAGAAAGTTGTACTATGAGTATTTCAGCGGACCTTTTCACAGGCAATTTACAAACCATGCTAAAGGTTCATCAATCTTATACTAGTAGTGAACACAGTAAAAAGTATCTATACCATAATAACCATCACGAAATTAGTTCTGAGATTCGATATAACTACTCAAAGAGGCACAGTAACGAAGAGTAACGATAGCTTGTGTCTTTAATTTGTTTTAGTTTATAGATAGAAGACAAAATGAAGAATACATTCACTACAGTGCAGTGACCAACTTGGTTTGATATTTTGATGGGCTAGTGTTTGAGAAAGTAACAGATAGGGGGGTTTTGCATTACAGTAGTGTCTTTAGCTATCATTTGATAAGGCCGACTGATTGATCGAAGTGGTCCTATGGTATATTCTGTGTGTATAGCCATAAGTGATACGGGTAAAAGGACCGAGGTAAGTGGGTTCTTATACCCTAAATTGACCGACAAATATGGCCAATTAAGGTCGGGGCCTCGTTAGGAGTCACGTCCTTTGAATCAGCATGTTGATGACTTATAAGCCGAATGGAACGGGTTCTACCTGTGAGTTTATCATTAGTCCCCTACCGACGAAAGCCGAAGAGGACTACACGTTTTGGTTCCGTCTGTCCGTCCATCCGTCTGTCAGTATGTCCGTCCGTTCATCCGCGTCAATCAGTTGTCCTGACTTTGGAAGTGGTTAGACATGTTAATTTTATATATGGTATAAATTTAGATCTATATGAATTACAGCTTAAGTCCGAATCACGATCCGGTTGAATGGTTTTGTTAGAGCTATGACCCTTGAACTTGAACGTTTTCATCAAATGTTCATTTTGCGTTTTTTCGGAAGTGGTTTATATTTGGCATGAATCTAAATCTAGATAAATTATAGCTTTAATTCGAATTTCGGTCTGGTTGAATAATTTTCGCCAGAGTTATAGCCCTTGAACTAGAACTTTTTCGTCAATTTGTTTAATTTCCCGGTCGTTTCATGGAATGGGTTTGAGATGAAACATGAAAAAGTGGTAAAGTCAAGCAGGACAAACATAATGCAACCGCCAACAAAACACCAATAGAAAACAAGTACAGTGTAACACACACACACACACACAAACACACGAGAAGTACTCCTCTAAGTCATATGATTGATAAGACACTCGTAGGGCAGCTAAATGAAATAGAATTTGAAACAACAATTACCGCATTACTATCGATATAAACACAATCAGTAAATAAAGTCAATTGGTCCATGCTTCAGTATACGTAAAATTACAAATCGCAAAGGAAACACACTCATGAGAAAATCTTTTAGAATGAATATATTGCTCAATAAAATACAATAAAGTTATGCCCCAAATATACTGATCGGATGCATATTGTTGTACCTGTTCGTCTGCTAATTTATTTGTTTGCATGTTAACATTCTCAGTAGAGGCCACACCTTTAAAATATAGAAACGTAAAACATTGTGTGTATTTGTTTTTTTGAGTAAACAATATTACGAGCGTATCATTGTAATTGTTAATTTTCCACACCATTCATCATCGTTAAATTTCAGCCTTAACCAAGCTCAATGGCAGCCTTTGTGGAAATTTTACTACTTCGTGAATTCGATCAAGCTTTAGAAAAAGTATTGACCTGGTGTCACATATCTTGCATAGATCCCGATAAGACGCCGAATTACTCTTGGTGCGTCGCACCCATATCTAAGTTTTCACAAATATGAGCGAGGTCGCAGTAAGCGGAAGAAAGTCAATAATGGACAACCATTTTGTCTTGAAAGAGAGAGAGAGAGAGCATTTCAGTGTACACCGATGGGCCCTCTCTTTCAGGGACAATACTGCTTCCTTCTTTTTAGGCTGAATATTTTTACCGTTAATGATTAAAGTGTTGCATGGGTGAATGCTCCGGACTTGTTAGTGTCAAGTTCTAGTCAATACTCATTATTTTGCAAAATAAACAGCATTGCCGTCCATTGTGATTGATTGAAACTTTAACGAAGAGCACATACGTATAGTATTGACATACGCCGCGTTCTGTTTAAATGAAATTAACGACCAAATATTTACAAAGCGTAGATAATTGATGATATGAAATATTAGATCGGTGTTATCATTATGAATATTGTTTAAATACTACATTGTATTGTTAAATTGCATTGACAACAACATAATATATATCATAATTGCAATGTGTATCTCCGAATACATAGAGCGTCGGAATTATTCAAATAGAACCAGATAGATATACTTTTCGCGGGAACATCGCTAATATTTAATTTGCTAAGGCATAATTCATTTCCAAATTTGCAAACAGTTCGTGTCCAAATTACGATGTGTAGCAACATGATGTAACTGTTTGAGATCATGGATGTTTTATATACGAATCTAAAGTATATTGATTTCTGAACATAAAATGAAATTTGTAAACCGAGTTTACTCTGCAAAGATGTTTAAATGTATCTTTCGTAAGAGTTAAACCTTCTAATATGCACATATTAAAGCACAGGTAACATCTGTTATTTTTTATAAAGTAGTGATAACAAAAGAACAGTTCAATATACAAGACACTGAACCATAAGTACACAACTCAAAAACCAAGTACTTTTATATCCAATGCAGATATTTTGATACAAAAATATGAATTATTTTTCTAGGAACTGCGGATACTTTACTGATATTGTTCTGAGTTCGCTAACGGTGCAGATTCTGATCCGAGGGCTCATAACGAATGCCCTAATGAACTTATTGGCCAATATATCATGACCAAAATGACATATTTACAGGTTCATATGATATTGAATAAGTATTGCCAAGGCCTGATTCCTCTAAGTAAAATGTGTCAAGAAGTGCTCGAATTGATTGATCGGCTACGCGATCATGACCAGAACCACAGGTGCACAATGTCATATGTTGACAAAGAAGAAAACCCAAATTGAGAAAGATTCATTTAAAGATGACAGAGTAATGTTGCGGACAAAACCGGACAGAGCAATGAACGGACAGCCAGAATGATCAACAGACAGAATGTTCGGTATATTTATTGTTGTATAAGTGTTTTTGTTCTTATTTGTTTCTTATCACAGTAACATTCCAACTTCAAAATGAACCAATATCTTTTGTTATTCCATGCATTAACTTTTTCGATTTCCACAACATTTTAATTCAAACTAAACAGGATACTTACTAACATAATTCCCCATACTTGACTATCATAATTCGGCATATACTAGTGTTGAAAGCTTTTTTATCATCTAACAACATTGCTCTATTTAATTTAAATCTGCGTATATTGATATTTTCCGTTCAATCATATCATAATTGCCATTTATGAAACGGATTTGGTCCGAAATGACAAGTGGTCGAAACGGATTTGGTTCGAAACGACCAGGGAACCAGACAAATTAGGTCACACCAGATGAAATTTATTTTACAGAATCGATATATTCATTTAATATTTATTTTGCTTTTGTAGTTTCGTGCACTTGTCCTCTCTTAGAACCAATTTGATAATTGACATGCCGAATGGTCGCGTGTGTGTTTTGAAGGGGTTTTCGGTTTTGCTTTCGTTAATAACAAATACGCTCTTCCAAGCAGAAGGTAAAAATGTTACCCCAGTTCCAAAAAATAGGTCATACCAAACATATACATACCCTGTGCTGTGGTATAACGGCAGCACAACATTTACGGCGCCCAGGCACATGCATGAGTTGTATGAAAATGTTTAACTGATTACACGAGATGTGTTCATGACGTAAAGCAGTGGAGCTTCGAACGTTCTGCGTCATCATCTAGAATTAGTGGCGCCGATGAACATTGTTTTCTTTTATCAATACTGTAGAACATCACAAGAGCCACCGCTTAACCACACCGTGCTAACATTGCTCCAGATAAAATATCTCCTCTGGTGGAAAAATGACGATTTTAGTATTTCAGTACGCATATTTATCGGTTGCTCTGCGTGCTAAGAAGTACTTATATCACCACCAATGTCGCCAAACTACACCATGACAAACTGTGTAGCCCAATATCAGATGACCTATTGTCAACACGGCGTTGACAAACAACCTTGTTATTTGTCTGAATCTCTAGTTGTGTGGTTTATATTATTCAAATTCGCATTCATTTATCTCCATTCATTTTACGGAAATGTTTCATTTCGATTGTGTGCACACAACACTGAAAAGGTGGCTATAGGAGCCGTCTGATCTGGGTCTTCCCTGTTGGCAAATGCGTGAAACATTGTTATACTGGTGAAATAAATACAATATGCATCAGTTACTGGTCATGCAATCTAATATAAATTCTGAAAGTAGGGTATCCTCCGAAAGCAAAGGCAGCAACGCAAATAGAGAACATTGGACACTCGGTTTTATTTGGTTTGTTAATGAGCAGTTATTAAATGTACAGTACTACGCATGCCCTCTAGCACCGGCTTACGCGGTATTAAATTTTCTTAACTAATAACAGCGAGACTGATGATCCGAACCTGGACCAGAAAATATAACAGCACTGGGAATTAATTACGGAGCGATTTTTATAGCCATTGACATTTCGAAAGTAATGGTACGTGATAAAATTATGTTATTTACTAAAAACGTGATGATAACATATTTTTATGACGACACTGTCTGGCACAAGTTGTTAAACCGTTTAAGCTAAGACTGACCTCAATGGCATTCGCAAATAACTTTGGTCAAGATAAGACGCCGAGTAGCTTGGCGTTTCATCAGAATCCAATCTGTTTGACACTCGATCAAACGTCCATCTTTTGTAAGAACCGAAACGAATCAAACTTGAACAAGATCCAGTTTCTAGCAGGCGTTTGTGTACAGCGGTATAAGGATAAGGGTAAATATAGAATTATACACCACATTGCTTACATATACCTTAACGGCCATGGTCACCCTGCAGCTGGCGATGTTTTGCAATCGATTAATTGTTTGTGAATGGTCACCGAATGTACGGCCATCTGTCATTGAAAATGTATTATTTGAATTTGTATAATAGCATATACGAGAATGTGTTGGTATTAAAACAAACTGTAGAATCATATCTATAATACTTACATAACCAAGCAGAGCAGACGCTGATCAGACGGTTCCTGCAGGAGGATATGGGTCTACTGTTTGCAAGGGCGTACACAAGCGTTTATATGAAGGAAAGGGTTAAGATAACATATTGAAAATCGAGTCACATGTTTACATACATATCGGTGTCGACCTCTGATCTATATTGCTAATACTTATCTCTCAATTATATCGGTATTTGTATACAACTTGGATCCAGTGGAGACGTCGAGTAAGTCCGTTTGCCATTCGGTCAATACTTTTGTTTGCAGCAGATCCAAATGTAAGTACACTTCATGTTTTCAGAGATAAGAGTTCTGTACAATGTTAATTGCATGTCTTGAATAAACAATACGTTGTAAATCAGCGAATGCGATATCTTGTCCATAGAAGTGTTAGTATTTTTCAAATAAACGGACAGATTATTACTCTGTATGACTAACTGGCTGTCTACATAAGTACTTTTTACGACATTCTGGATATTCAGTGGTGTAGCACTACAGGATAATAATAACAAACATCTTCCATCTGAGTGCATGTATATTATTCTAATGTATTGATTTAATCCATACGCCGCTATCCACAACTTGACTCCCAAATGGCAAACAGCTTGGCTCGAGATGACGGCGTATCATCAGGGTCACGGCAGTTTGACGATTGGTAAATTGTTTCTCCAAAGCTGATCGAAATCAGAAGAAGTCAAACTTGCAGACACCATTTGCTTCCAGCGTGACAAAGGTTAAACATATCACAGAAACACAATAACAGTAGCACCTGTCTTAAGCGGCCATCAACAAGATGTAAAGTTATAGGTATGTGAGGCGGATGGAAGCTTTATGCAGTTCAAAGGTAATGAAGAAAGCTCCTACATGATGCATAAAGCATTCGCCTGCTTTTTAACACTCCTACATTCAACACTTGAATGACCGTTTAGTACAGATCTGCTGTATAGTACTTTGTAACGACTAGCGGCACCACATCGATTGAAGTTCTTGATATATTTCAAATTTTGAAATAAAAAATGATGCTTGTTGGCAGATAATATCTATTGGTGTCACTGTAAGCATAAACTCATAGTTTAATATATGTACAGACGTTCAAGATTGATATGCAATTTCTGTCTATATATCATTCAAAAGATGTAATACTTATGTTTCTGTTGTAACAGCATATCCTAAAGAAATTATTTCAACTGAATCCAGTTGAACTTTACGGCGATGTGGTTCTGTGCGCTTGTGTCTTTGTACTTGTGCGGTTATTGGTGTCCGAGATTTGGTTTTATCTGTCTCTCTGTCTGTCTCTGTCTCTCTGTCCCTCTGTCTGTGTGTGTCTCCCTGTCTCTCTCTATTTATATCTGTCTCTCTCTCTGTCTCTGTCTCTCTGTCTCTGTCTCTGTATGTCTCTCTCTCTCTCATCAAAAATAACTGTTTTAAACGAATGTTGATGATGGTGTACAAACTGAATAGAATTTCGCAATATTAAGAATTTCACAATATTTTCTAATATGACAGTGTTTGTCACAAAAGGGCTATATGGTTATTGTGTGTCCATTTATTTCCATCAATTGTAAGATAATTCACATGAAGGGACGGGTCTCTTTTGTGATACCGTACTGTAGTTTGTTACATTTAACCAACACATAGCAAAGCGAAATAAATGCACACAGCCGTAGAGAAATCAAATGCATTAATTTGGATAAAACAAAATCGTGATTATTTTAGTTTTTTACATCACCCAAATCATATAAATGGTTAGACAATAACAACGTACTGTCGGCTTTTATGTAGGTTTGGTACATGTTTAAGCATTGTTCTGTGTTATATTCATGTATAACACATGTACACATGAATATTTTCTATTGATACAAGTTGCAGAGCAAGATTTATTATACTTTCATAGGCGAAAGGAGCAGACCCTGAGCTAGGTTTCATCTGTTTGCAAACGCACGAAAAGCAGAAAATAATTTACAGAAGTTTTATCTTAAGGAGCTTTAGACTGCATTTTTGACTACTTCGATTCGATCAAAACGTTTACGACACCGTGTTTCATGGTGTCTCATCTGCATCTAAGCTATTTGAAATTACGTTTAAGGTCGAGGACAGTGCGATAACAGGTACCACAAACCTAAGAATTATATCAGATATGAAGAAGAGAGCCACTGTTATAAAACAAATGACAAACAAGGTTAGTAAACCAAGACAGACCTGGCATGCTTAATGATGTCTTTTTCTTACGTGCGAAGTTAAACGATATATAGATTGTGCTTTTTCTTCAAATGAAGCACTCTATACGTTGCATAATTGTTAGAATTTAACACACATACCGCAGGAATCGGTAACTTCAAAACTAATAAACAGCATATTAAGTGTTTCAGTAAATTCAGACATCTTTGGGATGTTGTTTATGACATAATCAACGTGTGATTGATTTAGAATTGAACAAGATTCTCCTCGAGAATTAGACAAAATGAGATATTGTGACATCTGTGATAGTTTCATAAATGTACGTGTCATGTGAAACACCGCCATGTATCTAAACTAGGACAGCTAATTTATCGCAAACAAAATGTGTGATTTCTTAGAAAATTACAAGACATATTAGATAATTTGAACCACGATCCCTTAATGTGCAGGTTTTGACGATATGATACCTTTGCAGACAATGCAGAATCAAACTAAATGGTTTCGGGGGAGGCTTTGATCATAGTCTGCACTGTATGACTGTCACTTTGACATATACGTCAATTTATCAAGTAATACAGGTAAGGAAAAGGTAAGTTTAATACTTCAACAGATTAATAGTTATGCGAGTTTCAGACAATTATAGCAGTAGTGTTGACGTGATGGCTTGTGTTAATATTAATTTCTAAATGAAATATTACAGTAAATGCATGTATTACAGAGACCCCTCCCCGTTAACCTTTAGCATGCTACGGGCGGATGAGTGATTACCTTTTACAAACAGTTTGGACCCAGATGAGACGCCGAGTGACTCTGCCTCTCATCAGGATCCAAACTGTTTGATACTCTGGCCGTGATGTTGGAAAGAATTGCAAGGTAAATCAACTGCGACAACCTAAGTTGGTGGTATTTTCTACCGACAAAAGGTTTCCCAGCAGGCTAAAGGTTTAATTAGACTACAAAAATGAGGTCTAAACCTAGATATAGGTGGTAGGTTGTAGCTTAATGCAGTATGTTTGTTATGAATATAAATATGCCATTTTAATAATGATATGTCTGACTCGCATATCAATGTAGATTAGCCTGCAATACATTTGACTTAAATGGACGAAATTATGGTGGGTTCAAAATAATAAGAACACGCATACAATGAAAACCCTCTGAACCGTAACTCCGTGTATTCGCATATTTGCGCCTTTGCAAGCAATGTAGACACAGATCAAACAGCTTCCATAGGAACAGTTAGTTTAGTGCCTGCACTGTTTGCTTATGGAATAATATAGATATGATTCGTCCGTTTGTGCTATGGCAAAACTTGAATGGAATTAATATCATTATATTTTTATACTATTATCTCATTAGACCAAGCTTCACTGGTTCCAAACCTGTAAATAATTTTGTTGACTGCATTCTATGTGTGTCTGATTACATGTTCAAGCTTTATCAGATGTAATAAGATGCCATTTACACGTCAGTCAATAGATTATTTTTGGAATGGAAATGTCTGACGCTAATCTATTTCAATCAGGATGCCTTTAGAATAATATCTGAGACAATCTTTCCACTGGATACATGTAAAACTATATAACGAATGTAGCATTTTAACCCTCAACCAAACAAGCCATTTTCGCGACTAAAATGACCAAGCGGGGTCATTTTGACCCCAGTATGTTTTCCATAGAAATACCAATTAGTTTAAACATTAGTTTGGTGTTTAGGACTTCCTACACTTGAAACAAACATTCCTAGATATTTTCAAGTAATTGGTGATGTGTAATTAACATCAATCAGTTAATTAATTTATGGTTCAAATAGTTTAATTCAAGGGGGAAATGACTGTGAATAGGTACTGTAGTTATTTCAACTTCTTTTGGTTACATATTACAATTCAAACCTTTGAACTAGTGGCTAGATCAGATCATCACCAACCTTTCTGAGGAAGATTTGACGTCTTTGGATGCCCTCTGAAGATTTTCATTTTAGGGACGTGGCTTGTTCAGCACTTTTAGAAGATCATTACGACGGGTTCCTCCAGGGCCACACTGACCTGCTCATCCATGAGAGCTGGCTCCAACACAGACATGTACCTGGCGCTTTACTACCTTCGCAGCGGGAATATCAAGCTTATCTTCTACAGGTGACAAAGATTGGCCAGTGAGGAACACCATGATCCGATTCAATATCATATCGGTCAGGTATATGAAAATATGTCTCCGATGACGGCTATCACTGTTAACTGAGCTGTGATTATTATCACTGTTTGCCTTAACCCTTTCCCTGTTCTATGTTTATTTCAAATTTCAATACCTACTGAATATTCATTGGCAAAATAGCTATAATGAAATATGGAATGCTGAAGATTGTAGTCATTTTAGAAAGGAAAGAAACAGATTTATCAACATCCATTCGCAATCAGAGCAGACCCTGATCAGACGACTCCTCTAGGAAACATCTGATCTGGATCTACTCTGCAGATGCGTGGAAACACGTTTATATGAGGGAAAGGGTTGAGTATCTGCTTAAGTGTCTTTTG
Source organism: Azorinus chamasolen (assembly GCA_963576725.1). Classification (NCBI taxonomy): domain Eukaryota; kingdom Metazoa; phylum Mollusca; class Bivalvia; order Cardiida; family Solecurtidae; genus Azorinus; species Azorinus chamasolen. The sequence continues at coordinate 53,259,005 of OY755247.1, forward strand.
GGCAATAAATCTTGCTACTCTGTGTCTTGTCTTCAAATCGGTACAATGTAATAATAGCCGATGCAGTGTTGACTAAATGTACGCTTTAAACATTAAGAGTATGTATGTTGTCTTGGGTCATTTCAGTAGCGAGAGAAGTTTCCGTTATACTCCCAAAACCAGCGGTCCGATTTAAACTAAATTTTATATATAGATTGCAGACACGTAGCCTGACAAATAAATAGCAGGAACTCTTTTTCTGATTGATAGTGTAAAAACATTCACAGTTGTTCTTACAGCTGGGGTCATAAATGACTCCACTCGGTCGTTCGAGAGTTAATACGAGTATGTAGTACAATGAATTCTCATTAACCAGTACGTGTACAAACATGAATATGCGAATCATGTCTGCAGTCCAAATCAAACGGTGTCGTTTCTTTCTGGAAGCCAATGCTCAGTGGGATAACACGCATTGAAGACACACTATATTCTGATAACAGGACGTGACAAACAGAGTGTGTAACAAACTTGAAGTAAAATATGATATAATGACAACTGGCACGTTCGAAACCTCGAAACAACAGAAAACGACAGGTCCATTAAAATTATACAGCTATTGTTACGTTAAAATATTTTATTCGTCAGATTCTTGATACTGTAAACGCAAAAGCACAATTGACTTGGTGACAGTAACATGCGAATCCCCAATGGATGGTGTTATAGTTATATTGGAGTGCCTTTGCGATAATAAGCTTAGTCACGATGTAACCGGAAGACATTAGAATAGTGACCTTGCACTAGACGACCTAACACTGGGTGACCTTACTTTAGCACATGCTCTACATCGTCGCTGTGCTATTAGAACATGCTCTCCATTGTCGCTGTGCTATTAACCAATAAGGATGCGAGATTTCCGGGCATTGGCTTCAATATTATAATGCGTACATTTCTGTCTATTCCATAGGTAAATGACAGCTGTGAATGGCAACTGTCAATTTTTCGGTGAAAAAAAATAAAATAAACGGCGGACTATGAAAACAGTTGCAAGTACAGTGGCACCTTTCTAAACGAATTACCAAATACATTTTTATTTGTTTGAATAGTAAACTTCTTTTTCGAACGATTATATTAAGACGATAATTTCCTCGCGAAAGAATCTGCTGCTTAAGAGAAGTTTAACCTTGACATAATTTATTTTTGAGATTAAACAATGCAAGGTTTTAAACAACCGAACAATACGTCGGAATTTACTATGAAAACTGCAAATACAGTGGCACCCTTCTTAACGAATTGCTATTAATACAGGTTACACGTATTTCCAGATAAAATAGTCTCCAACTATAAAAATGTTCCGGTACTCAGCCCGCTCTCTTTAAAGTCGTATGCTCCACGACTTTGTCTGTTGCGTTTTGTGCGGCATACGATCACTTATGCGCTTTGTAAGTTCCGCATCTGATACAGGTTTTAAAACATGAGGTGGACGTTTCCTCGTGTTTGATGAAGATCGTCCAGATCGTCTGTATTGAAGGTTTCCACAGAGGTTTCCAATAATACTATTACATCGGTAAATTCATACACTTCATAAATTCATATTTATAGTTGTTCTGCAGATCAATTATATAGCGTAATAACTGTCAACACATACCACCTGCCCGGTGATAGCTATTACGCACGATTTGATCCATTAAGACGCGATAAGCTTTGTGTACAATTTACCTGTCAAAAGTGACGTGATGTACTAAATCCCTTCGGCCCCTTTCTGCAGAGAGGTCATGTGGTCCAATCCACCCTGACCACGCTTACATTTTTAAAACAAAAGAAGTTCTAGTTTAGCCTTATAATAGAGAAGTACGTAGTTTTGGTTTTACATGAACGGCAAAAATTTGGCCGAGAAAATGTAGTTTATTTTACTGGGTGGCATCCGCCACCATTTTCTTCTGTGTTCGGAATTCCGACACACACACGCACACACACTTTTTAGTGTGGATTTCCATACATGACATTTATTTGGATACTGAATTTGTACAGGTGAACTTTGCAACTGTGTTTATATTATCCATTCAGAACTTTTCTAAATACAATACAGAAACTGCAGACTGGACTTCTTCATTCCTTCATTCCGGATCCATTTCGTATATTACATATACATTTCGCCTTGATAACAACACGTCGAAATTCGTCCTCCATGTTTCAACGAAAAATGAGGCTTGCGACAAACCTTGTTCATTTGATTTACCGAAACGTCAGTTCAATTACCTGATCGAACCGCGTCAAACAAACAGTATGATTTTTTGCTTTGCAGTATGTTGGTGGGAAATTGATGGCGACGGCAGAGCATTGTGCTAAATAGCTCAGAGCATGTTTATGTCATACTACAAAATATACTTCTCTCGACGCGCCCACTAACCAATTTAAGCACATGCTCTACATCGTCGTTGTGCTATTAACCAATAAGGTTGCGAGATTTCAGGGCGTTGGCTTCAATACTATATTGCGTAAATTTCCGTCTGTTACATCGATAAATGACAGCTGTGAAAGTCAAATAAATAAATAAAATAAAGGATGGACTATGCAAACAGTCCAAAACATGTAGCACCTTTCTGAACAAATTACTAAATACAACCTTATTTGTTTGAATAGTAAAACTCCTTTTTAAACGATTATGTTAAATAAAATAGTTTGCTAGAAAGGACCTGCTGCTTTAAAGCAGAATATACAATGCAAAGCTTTAAACAATTTACTGTGTAAACAATGCAACTACAGTAGCATCCTTCTAAATGAATTCCTAAATACAATTTACACTATGTTCAGATAAAATCGTCTCCAACTGAAAGTTTCGGTACTCGGCCCGCACTCTATCAATTCGCATGCTCCACGACTATGCCATTTGTGTTTTGCGCGGCATACAATCACTTATGCGTTTTGTTAATTCCGCATCTGATACCGGTTTTGAAAAACGTTAATTATGGATGTTCAAGAATATTATGAAATGGAAGATCTTGATTCATTGAAGTCATGACGAACCATGTATGTCAGCAAAATTGGCAGCGACAACTTTATCAGCTCTGTCTAGATTCAAACAAGGAAACGCCGGTCTTAACCCTTTCCCTAATTATCAACGCTTTTGACGCGTTTGCAGTGTAGACAAAGACCAGCCGACTAATCAGGGTCCGCTCTGTTCGCATCGTATATACATCTGGTCCCACTGTTTTTGTTTGAGCCAAATATTGCCTCGAACATTTGTCAATATAACAAATATGTTAATGAATATTCATGAAGCGATCAATTCGTGTAGATCTATAAATGCTCCTTAGAGAAAGAGTTAAACACTTCTTCAAACCGGCCTGACTCAGAATTATAGCTTTTAATGACTCGCAAATTCCCCTGAACAACCAATGCATGCAGTTTTTAGTAGTTTCAAATCCATGAGAGTTTAAAAAAACATTGATTTCGTTAAAATGAACAGAACAAAAAAAAGGATTGTGTTTGTACTGACGTCCAACGTGTCCGCATGTTGATTTCAGAACATACTTTGTGCTAGATCTAATTATTGAAGAAAAGCCCCAATTAATCACATTTTAAGTTTAATGTGATAAATATGCGATTGGTTCTGAAATAATTTCAAAAAGCTTGGATTCATATCGGTTGCTGAAAAAATGTCTGGAATATCGAGGTGTCATGTCAATTTCATTTGCTCCAACAGGCACCAACAGCTAGCCGTTATTACATCCTGTCCCTGGTCTGATTCTGCACGCAGGTGCAATATAAAATAGACCGACTTACTGGGTAAATCGTCACTTACTTCGGTAAATCGACACTTACTAAAAGTGGTCGATTAACGGCTGATTTGCTAAAATAAATCACCCAGAAATTTTGAAAAATACTGCAGTGCGAGTGGACAAAATATAATTTCAATCACTAAATATCGTAGTATGAAATACAAATGCTCTAACCTATACTTAACTAATATTGTTATGAGATTTCAGTGCGTTAGCTTCAATACTATTTCATCGATAAATGACAGCTGTGAATGAGAACTGTCAATTTATCGGTGAAAAAAGGTGCAAATAAACGAATTACTAAATATGCAACTTTATTTGTTTGACTAGTAAAATTATCTTAGAAACGATCATGTTAAATAATAAATAATTTGCTCGAAAGCAATGGATCTGCTGCTTTAGAGTAGTTTATCATTCATTTTTAAGATTAAACAATGCAACTATTTTAATCAAGTTGAGTGAACAGTACGTCAAAATTCACTATAAAATTGGTGCAAAAACAGTAGCGATCTTCTAAACGAAATATTAATTTATAAAATACAATTTACACACATTTTCGAGGTAAAATTGTCTCTAACTGAATGTCCCGGTACTCGGCCTACTCCATAAATTTGAAGCTCCACGAATTTGCTTGTTGTGTTTTGCGCTACATACGATCACTTTATGCGCTTTGTTAATTCAGCATCTGATGCCGATTTTGAAACGTGAGGTAGAAGTTTCCTCGTGCTTGAGTTGGAGTATTAAGATCGTCATCTTAATGAAGATATCCTCGGCGCCTTCGAACAATACGTCGAATTTCACTGTTTCGTCTGCCATTGTTCAACGAACAATGAGGCTTGCGACAAACTTTCTTCATTTAATTTAGAGAAACGCCAGTTCATTTACCTGATAAAACCTATCAGTATGGTTTTGCTATGCAACTTGGCAATATTTTCGCGGGAAAATTGACGGGCGACGTAGAGCATTGTGCTAAATAGCCCAGAACATGATTATTTCATATTACAGAATATAGTCCTCTCGGCGCGTCTCGCGCCTTGACAACTATACTCCGTAGTATGAAATAAAATGTTTAACCTTTACATAGAACTACGCACATTGAGACTAGCTGTGAGAGTGCGTTGTATTTTATCACTGAGAATGGTTTTGTAAGTTTAATGGTGTATCTATAATGGGATTGTGTGTTGGTTTACTTCCACCCCCTATTGTTTGTTTGTTATATCCGTGCGTCTCTTTGTGTCTTTTATATACATATACATTTGCTGTTTGTCGTTGTGGTAATGTTTGGGCGGTTGTGTGTTTTGTATGCGGTGTTTCCTGCATGACTCATACATGTACTTTTAGTAACAATGTATTGTATTTTTATTATTTATGGTATATTAGTTAGATTGGCAATCAGGAAGGGTATCCGGGGTGGTATGACCGGTGTGAATGTTGCATTTCCTGAGGCGTACATGTAGTTACCTCAAGAAATGGTCATACCACGCCGTTAACCTTGTCAAATTGCCATGTAATGAACATATTAATCGAAAAATAAAATGGCAGATAAAATTGATAAGAAGATTCGAAGCATTGCAACTTGATATTACAGTAAAACCCCTTTGAACGACTACAAAACGTGGTATAAAACTGCGTTGAGGCAACAGGTTGTATCTTAATTCAGCGTGAATAAAGTATGATAAGTAGGAGATCCTTCAAAAGCTAAGAATTGCAGAACTAATTACAATTAGCGAATTCATTTCGGATGGTATTAGAGTATTGTTGGGTATATACGGTATTTGTAATGTAGAACTAGATATCGGAGAAAACCCAAGGATTCAAATATAGAATTCTCCACCAATCCCTATACTTCGAGACGGTTATAAAGAGTGCTTACATTACAGGGTTTGGTGAAGAAATGATGATTTTAATATTTGGGTACGCACCTTTATCTTTATCTGTCCTATAGTTGTTATAATAAGCTTAGATAATTGGATAACTTTAGAATAGTAGCCTTGCACTGGGATACCTAAGGTGACCTTAATAAAGAACCTGTTACAGTGGGTCGTATGTTATCACTGCGATATAATTCTAATGGCGTATCTATATTGGAACTCTATGTTGTATATTTGGTTACAGTAAACCCCCTCTAAACCGGAAGTTCAATTAGTAGGTTCACCGGTAGGCCTATTGTGGTTGAGATGGCAGCTTAATGCAGAGTAAAGCCGCACAGAAAGCTCCAAACGGGTTTCTGCATGACGTTAAATCTGCATTAAGTAGCCACTTGCAAAAACGGTAATGTCATCTATATTAAAACTCCGGTTTAGAGGCGTTGTCCTGTTATTATTTATGTTATATTATTAGTTGCACGGCAGTTTGACAAGGTATACTGCGTCATATGATCGGTGTGAGTAATGTATTCCCTGCGATGTAGCAGCCGTAGGAAATACCCCATCCACACCGGTCATACCGCGTCATATACCCTGTCCACTTGCCTTGTTTCTATGTAACCAATTTATTACCCGTCAGGGTTTTGTATGTTTGCTATAAATTTAGGATGTGTACACATGATACCTTATTGCACATGGCTTTTACGAATCGAATACGTCATCACTGAATAAAATTATGACGTAATTTAACGGGCATGCAATTTAAGCACATTTCATTCGTACCACAAAGATATATATACCCCAGCGTAGGTAATATATACAATGCAAAACAAGGTTGCCTTTTCAAGTTATCGGCGTTTTAGCCGTATTGTTTTGTTAACAAAAAATAGGAAATAAAATGACAGACGATGAGCAAACAGCTGTTGCGTCATCGGCTAAATAGCCCCAAGCCCAATGCCTAAATATGTCACGTGTGTATTTCTCAAAGACTGACATTATATATACGCACAAGAAATCAATGTTCAGACAAATAGCTCAAAAGAAAGCAGTAAGGAGCGAAATTGCGTTACAGAACCAGTTTTCAACTCTACAAGATACAGATGAATCAACGCCAATATGTCTCTCACATGCAGGGAAGAAGAGAGCTACGTCCCCAGTAGAACAAAACGAAACAAACGACAGAGACAATGTGACAGTAGCAAAATCTGACACGGACGAAAGTACAGCCAGTATCGAGTATGAAATTGCATCCGTAATGGAAACACTCTCTCCAGTGGATAGTAAAAAAATGGAAATACCTGTAAGACAGAGAGAGTAAAGAAGTACTAAGTTTGTCTCGAACGACAATAAAGTCAGTATCGCTTGTGAAATTGTGTCCGAAGTTAACACACAGTCCTCTATTGGCTGTGAACAAAATTACACACAGGCTCTTGTTGATAGTGAGCCAAACTCTCTTGTTGATAGTGAACCAAACTTTGAAAACACACAGGGTACAGTTACCGATAGGAACACCCCATCGCATGATGGCTAGCGGTACGTCGGGAATAGCTTTTCAGAACAGAACGATATAGACAGACTAAACGCACGGGGTGATACTAAAACTCCAGGTGCATTAACGAATGCAACACAATGTGACTATATAAAAATACTAACACTTAACGTTTGCGGCTTAAATACAAGATTAAACTGTCCAGAATTCGTCTCCTTACTACATGACTCTGACAGTATCGGTCTTCAGGAGATAAACACAGATATATCCGATCATGTACACATCCATGGCTTCATAACTCATGTTTTTCATAGAAAAAATCTAGCTCGCTATAAGTCTGGTGGCATAGCACTTTTTATCAAAGAACATTTAGAATCCTATGTTAAAGTTGAAACTTAAAATACGAGTAATATTGATAAGTTTTTTACAATTTCGTCCAAATTGTATGGTGAATCATGTGAAAATGATATGAAATGTGGCATTGTTTACATACCGCCTATAGGTACCAGATATGCAACTGACGATCCCTTTCTTGAATTACGAAATGATATCAGTTTTTGTCCAGATAATCACCATGTATTGCTTTTTGGAGATTTTAATTCACGGTGTGGAAAATTAGCAGATTATATCCCCCAGATGACTTTATTGCAAACTTATTTGACTTAGAAAATATTCAAGAAGAGGATCGTGACATTTCTAACCATTTTGAAGCATCTGATATTCTAGTTGAAAGAAAGGTTACAGATGATGATATTAACAACTATGGACGCGAACTGATACAAGTTTGTAGAAACAATAATCTGTTTATATTAAACGGTAGAATTGTACCAGATGCTCTTGACACAAAATTAACATGTAGAAATGCTAGCGTAGTCAACTGCTTCTTATCAACATCATCTGTGTTTGAAAATATTTCCACTTTGTATGTTCTGGAATTTTCTGACTTATATTCTGATGTGCGTTGCCCAATAGAAATCAAATTGAGAACAAAACTTCCGCCAAAGAAAGGATTAAAAGAAATACAGAAAAGTACTCAGGAAGCCATTAAACTATGGGACCAAAATAAAGCACATTCTTTTACAGAAAATCTTAATCTAACAGTGATTGCTGATATAGAGGAAAAAGTAGACAGTTAAGTCTTCAATAGAAACATAAATCAAAATCATATAAATGAAATTGTAAATGAAATAGACAGCTTGTTCTCAAATTCCTCTAAACAAGCGTTTGGTACTGTAAAACATTCGTGTCAAGAAACAAAAACCGACTTTAAATCACCATGGTTGAACAACGAATGTCAATTGATAAGAAATAAGTACCATAAAACCAAACGAGCATACAATAAATATAAAATGAAGACGTGGAAAAACAACGAGCAAAGAATACAAACGTACACTCAGAAGAACGCGCATTCAATATAACAAATCGAAAGTCGATAAAATAAGGACTCTCAAAATAACAAAATCAAAGCAATACTGGAATATACTTAAAACGCAAAAAGAATCAAAAGAACCAGAGGCGTCCTTATAAGATTTTTACAACTTTTTTGAAAGAACTGAATGACGGTAACATTCAAAATAACGAACAAATAAACCAAATAAACCACGAAATCAACAGACATGACTCTAATGCTGTAAATGAAGAAATAAACAGTCCAATAACAGAAACAGAAATTAAAAAAACCATTAAAGAACTAAAAAATAATAACAGGAACTGATCAAATCGTCAATGAACAACTTAATTAGGCAACTGTAGAAATGTTGATGCCAGTTTATGTTAAACTGTTCAAGATTGTCTTCGACACTGGAATAATTCCAGAAAGTTGGTCTATTGGCGTAATAAAACCTATACAAATGTATATAAAAACAAGGGTGACCCCTTATCACCAGAAAATTATAGCCCAATAACCCTTCTCAGTTGCTTCGGTAAACTATTTACCTGTATACTAAATAATAGATTAAATACATTTGCAGAACAAAACGATTTAATACATGATAATCAATCTGGATTCAGAAAACATTTCTCTACAGTAGACAGCATCTTTATTTTAAACGGACTAGTCAATCTTGTAAAGAATGAAAAGAAAAAGCTCTTTTGTTGTTTTGTTGATTTCCAAAAGGCTTTCGATTCAGTGTGGCGAATAGGGTTATGGCAAAAATTAAACACAATATAAATGACAAGTGTTTAAATGTAATACAAAACTTATACAAACATATAAAATCAAAAATTGTAACTTCTGGCGGTTCTTCGCCCCTATTCGAGTGTAACGTAGGAGTAAGACAGGGGGGATTTATCACCTTTTCTCTTTAATATATTCCTTAATGATTTAGAGGACTATTTAGAAAATAAAATTAACGGTATCAATATAATCGACAAAGCAGATATGTTCCTTAAACTCTTTATCTTATTATACGCAGATGATACTGTAATAATCAGTGATAACAAAACTGATCTTCAAATATCTTTAAACCACTTTAAAGAATATTGCGAAGAATGGAAATTAAATATTAATATTAGTAAAACGAAAATAATGATAATTGGTCAGACCAGAATTCTACCAAACACAGAATTTAAAATCGGAACCAAAATTATTGAATTAGTTAATGAATACAAATATTTAGGAATATTTTTTTTTCAAAAACAGGGTCTTTTGTTAAAACAAAGAAACACATATCTGAGCAGGCAAAAAGGCAAAGTTCTAATTACTGAAAAAGGCTAAAACATTATCGTTACCTTATGACATACAAATCGAGTTGTTCGAAACAACAGTTAAGCCTGTACTACTGTATGCCAGCGAAATATGGGGACATGGAAATATTGACGCTCTTGAGAGGATACAACTTAAATTCTACAAGTATATCTTTAACCTAAAAAAGTCCACCCGTCATACATGGTATACGGCGAACTTTCAATAACTCCACTATCTGTGGATATAAATAATAGAATAATATCGTTTTGGACAAGACGTATCGACAACATAAACAGTAATGAAACGACAAAACTATCTTCAAAAATGTACCAGCAAGTATCACCTAGAAAATCCAAACAAATTTCCTTGGATGAACAATCTAAAGAATATTCTTTGCAACAGTGGTTTCTCAGGTATCTGGTATAATCAAAATTATCCAAACAGTAAATGGTTTAAAAAGACATCATTATGCAAATTAAGAGATATATATATCCAGAAATGGCAAGCAGATCTAAATCGAACAACTAATACAAATATGTATAAACAAGTCAAATTTGTTTTCAGACGTAGCACATATATCAACACATTACCAGCAGCGTTAAGTAGAGAATTCATTTGTTTAATGACAAGAAATCATAGACTCCCTGTTGAAATCGGAAGATGGCACAACATAACATACAATGATAGAATATATACTGCATGTAAAACTTTAGGGGATGAGTACCATTACATTATGGAATGTCCCATCTTTTCAAATAACAGGAAACCTTTACTACCAAACTATTATTATGCTCGCCCAAATTATGTTAAATTTAAAGAATTAATCAATACCGACACTTACAATATATTGAAACCATTGTCAATACTTATTAGTAAAATTATATGGTACTTTAAAAAGTAAATACATTTCATGTACTAATTTGTTGACTAGTACGATCTATTGAGCAATGCTTTTAATTTGTATTTATGTATATTAATGTCAATTATCTTTGTTAGTATAATCTGTTTATACTTTTAAACATGAAGTATGGCCAAACGTATACATATCATAATCCAATAATGTATTTACAGTATTTTTAAAAATACATCGGCCATTTCTCCATGTTGAAACATACAAACTTCCATGTAATGGTAATAATTGTTTTATGAATTATGGCTGTGACAATTTATTGCTTGTGTGATTTGTATGTGAATTTGTTAATGTTGCCCACTAAACTGGGCCTTAAACAGTTATCCAAATAAAAGTTCAAAGTTCAAAAAAGAAACAAACTCATTGCTCGCTAAGTAATGTTGGGTCTGTATAATTGGTTTTTGTCTGCTTCAATTTGTAGATATATTCTTCAAGGACACACATTTGATCCTTATAAAACGTCGAGTAACTTGGCGTCTTATCTGGATCCAATCTGTTATCATAGTTTTGATTTGACACTAGCATCCAAATAGTTAATATAAAACTGGATCTAACTTAACTGTTGCACAAATGAAATGCATAAATGCCATTTGACCCCGATTCAGGTGGATAAATGCACGCGCTATTAAAACCACATATTTGTGACGTCATTTACCCACGCTGTCATTACTATAATACGAGAAAATCATCTGTTTCAAAATTAGAAAAATGCAGTTAGAGTGTAAACTAATTGAATCAGATGAGACGTTCAGTTATTCAACGTTTACCGTGAATATTGAAGAAAATAATAAATCAGCAATTCAAAATAATATTTTATACATACCTGGAAACAATTAAGTAAATTTATCCCCATCTATTTATCCCCAAACAATCCAGTGTTCCTCACCACCCGCACAACAAAAACATAAATGGCGGCAAGAAAAAGAGCACCTGCTTTTTGAACCCTTCTTTTAGAAATTGTTTACTGTAAATGGAAAAGTAGTAAAGTCAAGCAGGCAAAGCCACATGCAAGACGCAACCACCACCAAAACACCGATAGACAGCATGACACACACACACACAACCACACACCCAAACGCACACACACACACACACACACACACACACGAAATGAACACAGAAAACACCAAAAGACACACAAGAAACAGGGACAAACGTTCCACAACATGAACAAACCACAAGCACAAAGACGCAAGGCAAACAAAAGGAAGGGTGACAAAGAGAGTACCGCCTTGGCACGGTCAGCAGCAAAAACACCACTGGGGGTTTAAACCGGTTTACGGACGTCCTAACCTCACACTTCTCTCAAAGTCACCCTAGCTTTACAAATATTGTAAATAAAGGTATCCCCGCTGGACTTACCCACAAAATAGACGACGGTGAACACAGGACAACATGTAAAACATAGCATAATAACTGTGACAAACCGTCAAATATGTACTCAATGACTTTGCTGAAGTCAGAGCACCTGCAGGTAAGCCGTTAAGGGCACGACAGGGACAAAGTAATACATGAGTCTGGTAAGTTTTGCAGCCATTGAATCTGAACAGGATCATAATGCACAGCCGGGTGGTAAAACTAGATCTGGACCCGAAAGTTAACAAAAATTAAAGAACGTAAGTTTCTTCTTTCGATTATTTTTTATCAACTTTTGTTGGCTGAATATATTTGAATTACTAAACACCGCACTACTTTAAAAAAAACATGATTGTATAGAGCTTTCGAGGTCATTAAATCCAGAGGGAAACGTGACCACCATTGAACAATTACATCAATCTCGTATACCCCGTTTATTGCAGGTTGTACCTTCATGCACGAGGGACAAAATTAATTCCCGTGTACAGGTATGTAGAAATTAATAACACCTCTCGGCAACGCACCTGTTTTATTCCTACGTGGAATTACACATTGAGAAAATTACATGGGTTTTCATTTACTACTGGTTTTTACCTACCTTTAACACAAAATACTGAATGTAATTTGGTGTATCTATTTCAGGCAGCACGTTTGGTAAAGAACATGACTGTAGTAATCTTTCATTCACATGTTGTTCCGTTTGCCACGTATCGTGCGTGTTTTACGGTACATCGACCTTGAAGCGTACCTAAGCTACAGGATAGAGTAGGATCCCTTTAGTATGGAATGCGGGTCGGCACATGCCAGTTGCCATTTGCTAAACTACCATTTACCAAATTAAAAAAAATGCGGACGTGTTCTTCTCGCTTACAGATGTATAGAAAGTGGGCTTATTATTGTTTTGATAAGGATACAAAACATATTGTAGAATGAAGCACACTGATCTGTCTAATCATTGGATCTGCCAAGCACTCTTCAGAGATATAAACTAGAATTAATGACAATATGGCAATTAGCAATTGGCATTTGGCATATTAGCAATTGGAATTTGACAAATTAGCAATTGGCATTTGGCAAATTTGCATTAAGCAACTGGCACATTAGCAATTGGCATTTAGTAATTGGCATGGTCGGATCCGCATGCCATCCGGTACCGACGAGGATCTTACTTCTATGAAATGTCTGGATAATACCATTCATAAAGAACACAAAACATATTGTGGAATGAAGCCCGGCGATCTGGTTCCCGAACATGCAATGCGGTGGCGGTACTTGACCAACTAAACTGGCAAATTAGCAATTGGCATTCAGCAATTAACAAAAACGCAATTAACAACTGGCAATGTAGCAATTAGCATGTCCCGACCCTCATTCCATACTTTATCCCGAACCCCTTCTTTATAAACAGTACAGGCTAGAATTTGAATTTTGTTCATGCTTCACTGTTTCTAATTTGAACAGACTTTTAAGTAATACTTGAATGCATGTTAAATAGCATGGATCCTGAAGGGATACCCATAGGATATTATGGTCAAAGCTGATTTCAGATGGGATTTATGTCATAATTAGGGTAAAATAGCAGAATAACTGTTTCAAATATATATTCAGTAGAAGCTGTCTTAAGCGACCTTTCACTTAATGAACACATGAGTCTTAGCATCAGCTGGTTGTTTTATGCAGAGTAAAAGTGATGCAGTAAGCTCATATAGGAGAGTTCGGCATTAGTCCTGGCCTGCATTAAGCTACCCCGGCCCTATATACCAATAAGTTCATATTTTACGGCTGTTTAAGGCAGGTTAGATTGAACTATTCAGTTATGATGTATTTTAGAAGTTGCTGCTAATAAATATCCGTTTTGGATTTCTGATGGAATGACACTCAATCGTATGATATAGATCGATTGATTTTCACTCTCAATAGATGATTTATTTAAACGTGTACCAAAGGACGCGCCGGTGATATTCATCAAATAATAGTTATATGTAAATTCTGAAGGGAGGTGATCCCCCGAGAGCAAACATTGCAACACAAAAAGAGAAATTTGCAAACTCGGTAGTTGAACCTTCTTCTGGTGTTGTTTACGTTGTGAATATAATGTTTAATCTGTGTCACTTATCCATATTCATAATCTAATTCAGGCGTATGTGGAATAAATCAATATCACACCGTGATTTTGCTCCTTAGATAAAACGCGGTCTAAGAAATAATGCTACCTAACCACTTCCCTTATATGTTATTTTTAGATCCATCCAATTAAAAGGAGCATTAACTAGATAAAAGGATTAGTTAATATTTGTAGTTTGAAACCATTGAGATAAATTGAGCATTTGCTCCTATATGAGTCATTCTTGCCATTAGTATTGTGTAAATATACCTCTTAACTTTTAGCCTGATGAACAAATGTGTCTGTAGAAAATGTATCCGTCTTCAGTCACAGTAATTGTATCATACAATTCTTGTCATAGTATCAAATAGTTTGGATCCTCCTGATGCGGGCCCGTGTGCATCGGCGTCTCATCTAACTTAAAGTTAAAACAAGTATGTGAATAATATTTCCAGCAATTGCTCCCTGTATACTAGGAGTATTATTGGAAATATTTCATCGTTCTAGCAGGATACTTGCTATAGCTGGTCGTAAATTGGAAAAACGGAATGGTTCGTTTTATCGTATTTACCGTTTGAAAGCGGGACATGAAAACACTATCATTTGCAAACAGCGTATTCCCAGATCAGAAGTCTCCTAGAGGAGTCATTAGATTAAGGTATGTATTGTTTGCCATTGAAAGGTATCTAGCCAGTTTAATTATTTCATACTGAGTTAAATCTATAGTTTAAAACGGATGGGCTATTCCACTGCTGTAATTCAGTGTTAACAGGGTTCATCAACATAGTGCCCGTACTTTGCCGCACACGTAGCCGCCAGCAATATCATTGTCTATATAGCCTCAATTAATTTGATTACAGAGATGTGTCATTTCGAAAACAAATAACACCTCTGTATGGCAATATGGAGTCGGTTGGTACTTAGATATAAATATATTGTTAGAAACAATCAGACCATGCATGGCTTTGGCTACCGACTTCTTAAACATGCAATCAACTCGCTTGATCTCCCAGTGCAATGATCTCTAACTTCCCATCATCATCAAAGCTCAAATATGATCCGCCCTATCAAAATGTGTCCCGAACCCTTACATACGCTATCAAAATTCCCTTCCAATGGCCTAAGGTCTACTTCTCAATATCATCACTCTAAAATGATCTGCTACCATGAGAAGTTTTTATCGATCCACTAAATAAGCCATCAAATTTCCCTTCTAGTCGCTTCATATTTTGTTTCCAGTATTATCAAACTCAAATATTATCTGCTCCATAAAATACTTCATCAAATGTGTTTTCCAGTCGACATTGTTATATTTTACCTTATCATCATAACTTACAGGAGCGTAGAGGAATCCAAATATAATGTACCTAACTTCTCTATAGGGGCCTCGGGACATGCTCCTTCGGGATAATTGAGAGCTGTGTGGTTTGGACACCAATGTGATAAATGGGGCATTAAATTTGTTCCTATAGGAACAAATGCTCTATTTACCACGGATGTTTCAAATAGTGACTTTTACTGTGGCACCAAAAGGCGTCAATATGATGAAATGATTTAAATCTTACATGACAGATAAAACGTTTACGGCCCTTACCATCCGATAGTTGTCCCATGTCGGCTACGATAGTGTTTCACCCTTTAGATTGATAATATATACATGCATAAGTGCGTATTGCTAGCTGCGCCCCTGACTAAGATAGTAGTTGTCAGATTAAATACATGTAAGATTGTTTAAAAACGTCATCATGTTTCCATTGCAGTTACCTTATGTTTACTTCCTTGTATCATCATAACTTAAATATGAGCTGCTCCTCGAGGAATAACACCATATAAATAACGACAAATATATGCTGGAAATGGCGAAGGAAATAACCATCTTCTTGGTCAGATATCGGGGTGTTTAAGACTCTTCAGATAAAATGTGTTCTGTTGTTGACAATAATAATATTCTGCGAATAGGCGATCCTTCAATGCAAACGTAGTAATATGAAAAGAAAAGTTGATGACTCAATTTTATTGTGTCTGTTCATGAGTAGTAGTTAAAAGTCCAACACTTCTCACACACCCTAGCACTGGAATAAGTGGTATTCAATTTTAAAAACTAATAACTTCAAAACTAATGATCAAGAAGGACCAAAAAATATAACAACACCGATAATGAAATACGAGGCGACTTTTTACGGCCGCCACACAGACCAATTTACAGTAATACCCCTCTAAACAGGTCTGTAATACAGTCACCAGCATTGATGAAGGTTGAAAGTCATACAGAAAGCTCCTCAATGAAAGCACGACCGTTCTTGACTTTTGCTAGTACTCAATAACATATGAAAACTGTATCGGAATAGCAATATACGGGTAATTAGTTGCATCGAACTGAATTTTAGCCTTACGCTAAGAACAACAATGCCATCACACCGATTCATACAATAATAAAACTGATATAACAATGAATATGTCTCTACTTAAGAGCACTGTCGCATTGCTCTACAGGGCATTAGTTGATTATTTAATCTGTTTAGTGTTCTGGGTTTATTCCGAATTTCAATACCTACTGAATATTCATGGAAAATGTAGTTACAACAAAATATCGAAGGTGAAACATGGTAGTTATTTTAGAAGGTAAAAAAGCATATTTGTTTAAATTTTATCAGCTAACAGAGCAGACACTGATGAGACGGCTCCTGTAGGAGCAGTTTGATCTGGGTTCGCTATGTTTGCAAATGCGTGAAAAAAACGTTTATATGAAGGAAAGAGTAAATATGCAAGTTTGAAGAAAATCTGATTTTCTTTCACTTTTAGCCACCATACTGCTGAAAAACTGTGTTGCATTTGTTTTGCTTACTTACTTCTGATTCGTACAAAACATCTGAGAAACTGTTGACCGAAGTTCAATCAGTTTCGATAATGATGGCGCCTCATCTGGATCCACACTATTGTCGCTTTAAGGAATACTGTTAAACATATCATGTTCACGTTTAACACTTGGATGCAGACAATACTAACATAAGTAAATGCTATTCATACTGGCTAGTTGAATCACTAAATATGTCTTATAACTGGTTAAAAAGGAGATACAAGCTGTTCAAACTGCACTACATAACTATACATCGTTACGTCATTGCAAACAGAGTAGACCTAACATTATCTGTTGGGGGTATTTATCTATAACGAATTACGAATGTCGAACTTTGACAGGACTGGGAACGCTGACATCATTGTTGTTAGATCATATGGAAATGTGGGTGCAATATTTTGATTGTTGATACGTTTTCAATATTTTCGAAATCATGAATGTTGACATTATAGACCGTAGAATGTTGACAATAGTTCAATACTATATATTGAGAACCCATCTTAAGTGACTATTTCACTTAGTGTACATCGGGGTTTTAAATGGTATGTGGGTGCGTAATGCAGTGTGAAAGTAAAGCAAAAACTAAACCAATAGGAGTTTTTGTATTACTTTTGACCTGCATTAAAAATGTATTCACGACGCAGAATTATACAACCCTTTAATGGCTACATAAGACAGTGCGTCAATATTCACAGTACTAGTCTTTATGTTTACTGTGGAACGATAAAACATGACAAATGTTTGACATATTTGTCAAACGTAGAAAGTCGAATACACTGATAATTTCGTACAACCCTTTGTAGTTCCCTATGTCTACATTTTGCACGTAAAAGTTTTGGATAACATAATAGTGTCGAATTGCTGAAATCTAGACAGACTTGTCACCGTACATTACACGTTGACAACTGAATCTAGAATTCTCTCCGGACTGGATGTGTCCCCTAATATAATTTGATAGTAAGAACTTGACTTTCTGGCAGTAAAATACAATATGAATTTATTTGGTAATCCTCAGTTATGAACAAATGAATATGAATATTGCAGGTGTTATAATGATAACAAATATTATTTTCCCGGAATTTTTATATTATTAAACATTAGTAGCGAGTCTGCCACAACTATGTAGCGGACGATAGTAAGATCCAGTAAGATCCGGGATATAGAATTGTGGTCCAACTGGAACGGCAAAACGTTCGTTACGTCTCTGTTCTGTCAGTTTTTTTCCGCTGTCAGGAATTGTGACTGACAAGGTGACGACATATGTATTGTATGTCAATCAAACTGCAGGCGACGTGTGTAATAGGGGAACAAGGTCTTCCCTGGCGACAAGTAACACTGATTTGCAATCTCTTTGCAGTCACAAACGATATACAATACCAGTTATTGATGTTCATGATACGTCTGTCGAGCTCCCCGTTATTTGTTTCCATATTAGAACTGACTTGAATTTTAAATGAACATGACAGTTACAAATTAATACTAACTAATGTGTAACATAAACGTGTCTCTGTGACTGTCAAATTGGTGTTACACTGACGAGTGTTCTAACGGGCACTGTCAGATAGAGCGCCGCGGAGTCGTTTAGCTATTTGTCCTACTCATACGCGGTTCTATACTTTTATAAACGGAATGAACCCAAACTTGTCGGCATTCCGCTTGCGTATGATATACTAGAGGTATGATTCTACAGTTTCTACCATATTGAAAACTTACTTTGTTTATTTGTCATTTTAAAGAATATAATTTTCATAAAGATAACATGACAGAAGCAGTTAACCGATAGTTGTATTAGTTAGTCCTTAAGCAAACAGAGCAGACTCTGAACAAACGACTTTTCGATGGCGTGAATTCAACAGCCTTCGAGCTGACTTGTGGTAGGTCAGTGTTTTTAAAGGATGTTCTTCTGTGCACGAAACAATGCACGGCACAATGTATTCTGTTCCGTATACGGAAAAACCTCTGTGATTAGCTGGACGTAGCGATGTGACTGAAATACTGTTAAAGCGACGTAAAACCCCGATAGAATAAAAAACAAACAACAAACAAACAAAGCTACAGGAGTCGTCTGATGTTTGGCTACCCTGCAAAAGCGCAGAAAGGCGTATTCATGGAGTAAAGGGTTAAGTCAATTGATCAATATTGTTTTCTCGGTGACAGGTTTAACGGTGGGGAAATTTGTTTGAAAACTAACTTAAGACCAATTAAATGTCAACTGAGAGTATCCACCATATTATCTCGGTCTTGAATGGCTGGATGAGGCTATGTTTGAGGAGTAAAACAACGCATTGCATTCTAACATATATTGTGTAGAGGCAATGGTGATGTTTAAAGGGGAATTCTCTAGATTCGATGCGTTTCAACAATACCTAAACTTTACTAAACTCATTTGTTTATATGCTAAAAGGTAAAGTATCGCAGGAAAACCTATCCAATGAAACGTTGAAAATAACAAAATATCCATGTGTTTGATATCGACGATCCCGATTCTATGTCCCGATGTTTAAGTTTTAGTTTCGTATCTGTTCGCGTTATTCGCCCTCCCGATCACGTCCGAGAAAAGCTGTTACATAAACAATGGATGGATCGAGTGATCATCGGCAGAACGAAATAAACAGACAATACTTTGTTGTAGAGCAAAAAAATATATGTATTAATGAAACCTGTTTATTTCGTATTACATGGGCATTTTTCGATATATGTTCACGATGACAATTTTCATAATAATGATTGAGCATAACAAATACCAAGTTGTACGATATTATTGAAAATATGCATTCATTGTATGAACATCCTCTTTAAAACTTTCTTCCATTATAATTCACGATAGAAATAATAACGTTACTAGTATTAATTAGATTAATAAATTAAATTGATTTGCTATAATGTCACATTGAAAGGGGAAGTTTTGGCCATGACAACAAATCTTGATTCATGTCTATATTTTATCATAAGCAAACGGAGCAAACCCTGAGTAGACGGCTCCTACAGGAGTCGTAATTTGTGGGTCTCCTCTGTTTGCAAAGGTATAGAAAAGCGTATGTATTGAGTAAATGGTTAACTAGTTAACACAGAGATGCGAAACAATCTGATCAGAGTTTGCTCTGTTTGATCTTGATATTATAATAGCTCTATCTCTCCAACGTCTTCCACTACCAAACTAGTCAGTGTCCATGTGTCAGTATAACAAGTCGGCTAATAAATATTGGTCACTGGTGTCATTATTTCATACATATGCATATCAACCAGTAAAAGGATTAATCATGCAAAGGTTTGGTTTTAACTAATTGACAAGTTCCTTTGATAATCCAAACAATTGCATATATGTATATGCACACAACATTTGAAAATGCCCTTTTCTACAATATACCCCCAAACGTTGCCCGATATATACGCATGCGTACGACTTTGGGCAGAAAGAGAAGACCCAGACCAGACGTTCGTGTTTGCAGCTCTTGTTGACACAACTAACGTTCATACACAACTAACGTTCATCAATCGTACTTATTCTAAACAGAAATAGCAAACACTGTATATTAGAACAGTTGTACATGCGGTAAAACCTCGACAATTCGAATTTGAGGTATATAAAATTTGCGATATTTCGAGGCTGGTACTGTAGCTGTTTAATGTAGTATGGAAATCGTGCAGAAAGATAACGAGTGAGTTTTCTTCACAATAATTATTATTGTCACTCGGTATTAAGCTGCCACCGGTATTAAAATTGATTATGGTATTTATTTGAGAGTTTGGCTGAACAATATTTTACCGTTTATTCATATTTACGTTTATTTCTGTACTTCTCTAACGCAACCAGGCAGTGGATCTTAAAACCAGGTAAATGCATGACAAAATAATACAATTTTAACTCCTACAGCCGTTTTCTGCCCTGCATTACGCTACCAATTGCCTCTAAGACCCGGATTGATGCCTCTTTCTTGATGGTCGCAATAGAGGGAGTGTATTGAATATAGAATGTCCATATCCATGGAACAGAAGCATTAAATGGATTTGTCACCTTAATACCTAATGCGTGATTTAAAAAGCGTGTAGACACAGGGTAAAGGTCTACTACAGGAGCCCCTTATCGGCGTCTGCACTGTTGTTTTTAAGTTACACATTTCTTTATTATATTTCTTTATATTCACGGTTATTGTCGTCTTTTTCTGAATTTTGGAATATTCAGCACCGAAAGGGTTAATTAAAATAATAGCACTACTCCAACATCCAAGCAGCCGGCAGCGGTTTGTACTGTCTAAAGCCATTACGAATTTATTTACACAGCTTTATCGTTTCGAAGAGTTTAGCATTCCTAAATGGGACAATGGAGACATTCGCTGCTCAAAGGTGTAATAAATTGCTGAAGACACAGACTGAACCAAACTGATTAGTCTTCTGATTTATTTCCTGAATCCCTTAAAATGTCATTGGATTTCCCTTCCCGTCGTCTAATTGATCCATTGTAGTATTGTTGTGGCAGTGGGGTAGACGAAACGAGACCTAAACGATCCAACTGCATGTTTTAATGTCTGTATAATCGAATAGTGAACACTCTATGGATTTGTGTTTGTCTTATTGCTTTGAATTATTTCTGGTAGTTATATTGTACCGGTTTATCTATGTATATCTCAACGGAGCGTTGTTCGACTTCACAACCCAGTATTTCATTAGCCATACGTCTGTCTATGTCACAAGTCGGCATTTGCAGCGATGCAGTATAAAAACGTTTATACTATTATTATAAATATTCAAGAAGTAAAACATCAGAATTAGAACAGTTTGCACTTTCACAGCCTCAATTTCAAACATGAATATATAACATACATGCCTAATAAATCAGACAACATATGTAAATTTAATTTAAATACATGATATGTAACATATATATATATCAATTTAAAATGTCTACATTAATTAGCACGGCACAGTAAATGTTGTACATATAACATTTACCGTGCCATGCTAATTAATGTAGACATCTTAAATTGATTTCCACATCAAATATATGTTTTTCTATTTCATTACGAAGAGCGACAAAAGTGTCGGTTTGAATCTTGAAGAGATGGCGCGTACCCATGGAGTTCCTGTATTCTACGGAATCAAGATGGGGCCAACATCCCAGCAAAAACAACAACTATTTTACAATTGTGGTAAACGCTGAGACAAAATGCGAAAGTGCAACGCTACATTATCGCATTTTTTCGGTACATTTTGTACTCGAGTCCTATAGAATGTTATTGTAAATTATGTCGAAAAAGATGCGGTCCGAACGTAACCTTGCATTATCGCCTTTTTACGTTTTTAGCTGATTTTGTTTAAAAGTTCGAAATGCTTTTTCTCATTTTCTCCAAGAATGTATTCGAAATCAACTTGGAAAAAATGGATAGTGTAAGGGTGTACTGTCACGTTTTTCATGACCAACAGGAACTCCGGTTCTAATATCGGAAAAATGCAATGGTCCTAACAGGATATGTTTACTATCGCGGTTTTTTTGACGTCGTCAAACTTATCCCGATACTTAATTGACGTCGTCACACCTGTATGTCTAACACTTTGACACAATGGTACCTTCTACATGGTTATAGAGGAGAATACGGGACATGAAAAATAAACTACCTACAGTATATGTCTCTTGCATAATATTTGTAATAAGGTGTGCTAAACTGCAGGAAGGTATACAGAATGGATGCAGATTAATTCATTGCGTGTCTTTATCCCTTGACTTGATTACTAGGATTCTGTTCCATTAATAGCTGGTAATTAGTATATATGCCTATTGTGAACATAATTTTTAATATGCGACTGACTTACTGAGTAATCCTCAAGAAACAATTTCATTTTCATTCATTCATTTATTCATTCATTCATTCATTTAAATTATTATTAATTAATTTATTTATTTATTTGCTCCTTCATATGTTTTTTCAGTGGTTCGTTCATTCATTTATTCATCAATTTATGTATTCATTCATTGGTTCATTCGTTGATTTGTTCGTTGAATCATTCATTCATCCACTCCTCCATTTATTCGTATATTAATGAATTGATGTTTTCGTTCAATCAATAACTCATTATTCATTCATTAATTCCTTATTTTTTTCATACATACGTCCCTTCCTTACAACATTCATTCGTTCATATATTCACTCGTTTATAATTTAATTCATTTGATCATACATTCATTCCTTCAGTTGGAATTCATAGGTTTATTCATTCACTCATATTTGCATTCATTCGTTCATTTATGCATTCATTCATTCATTCATTTATTTATTTATTTATTCATTCATTCATTCATTCATTCATCCATTCATTTGTTCAGTCCTCGTTCATTCATTCAATTATTCGGGGTTTTTTTCATTTGCTCGTTCGTTCCTCTTCCGTCCATCCGTCAGTCCGTCCATCCATTATTCCATTTATTGATTGATTAATTTATTCATTCACTCATTCTTTCATTTGTCAATTCATTTCTTCAATCAATCACTCACTGATTTATTCACTCATACATCGTCTACACCAAGCATTTGTAATTATCAACAATTAATATTGAAATTATTATCCAAAGGGAGTGTTTAACGCTTACATATATTTTAACGTGCATGGTTCTACACGGATGTTATTGACAATTGAGCATTTTTAAATATCTGGTTCTAGTCATTTCCAGATCCAGATTTCCATGTTGTCAACGTTTGACCAGCATATACATAATTATTCATGCATGTCTTTAATTACTTTAGTTAAAAAATGCCTCTTTTGAATCTAAACATTTTAAAGACGTTTTCATTTTACAATCCAAATTCAAAGAGTTTATTTATATATATATATATATATATATATATATATATATATATATATATATATATATATATATATATATATATCTCTTACATATTTATATATGTCATGCAATTCATTTAATCTGATTTATATGTATTTGGCGATGATTTGTTATATAATAGTCTGGATACAGACGGCGGGTGCTGATCTGTTCGGCGTTTATATTATGTTTTGCGCGCTAAAAGATCATGGATGTTTCAGTGGGTTAGTTATAATAGTCAGATTTGTTTTTATTTTTTCACAGAATTTCATTGATAAGTTTGTGAAAAATACTGAATATGAGTTTTAATTTGATTTGCGAAGTATCTAAAGAAGAAAATACATAGACATGCTCGCGTACATGTTATTATTATTATCACTAAATTCTATTAAAAGGAAAATTACATTTATTACCACCAAGTTTTCCTTCCAATAATATTTCAAGTACACGTATGAGTCATGCAGGAAACACCGCATACAAAACACACAACCGGCCAAACAGCAAATGTACATGTTTATATAAGACACGAAGAGACTAACGGACATAAAAAACAAACAAAAGGGGGAAGATGGAAGTACCGCCTTGGAACGGTCAGTAACAAATGTCACTGGGGTATTAAACCGGTTTAAGGGCGGCCAACCTCACACTTATTCCATCCACATCCTAAAAGACAAACAGTGTAAATACACGTATCCCCTCTCCGACTTATCTACAACAACCGCGATGGCAAATACAGTGATATGGTGCATGTAAAACGAAAACATTTAAGTGAAACAAACTGTATCTACCTATCGCTAGTGTACTCAATGATTGAGCTGCAATCAGAGTAACTGTAGAAAATAATAAAGGATACGACAAAACCGAAATAGTTCAAATATCCGACGACCTCCTTCCGTTTCCGGATTGAA
The DNA here is from genome assembly GCA_963576725.1 of Azorinus chamasolen. NCBI lineage: Eukaryota > Metazoa > Mollusca > Bivalvia > Cardiida > Solecurtidae > Azorinus > Azorinus chamasolen. The sequence continues at coordinate 53,283,752 of OY755247.1, forward strand.
GAGGTCGCCTTCATAGAGTACTAAACCTTTCTTGTCGGCGTACATGCAAAGAGGCCAGTGTGACTGTCAACTGTAAAAGGATTGACAACCAGACATGCAGTATGCTGTAGTACTAAAGGATCATATCCCGTTTTAATGATTTTTTAACATATTTGAGGAAAAAAGTGAGAAAATGGGTATGTCCAATAATCTTACGAAGTTTGTAAATCACATCACCATAAAATTCAGGATGTGAAATACCGTGTCGGAGGAGTGCCTTGAAATTACATTTGTATTTGCCAATAAAAGAGAGATTTCGATATTAAAGTTTAGAGAAAGTTTTTCTTAGTTTATGGTATCTATATCCTTGCTTAAGCAGCTTTTCAGTTAAAATGAGATTTCGACTGTTAACATCATCAACAGTAGTAAGATGGGGCCCGGGAAACATCTCCATCAAGACGATGGAACTTTACAATATTAAAATCAAAATCAACTCTTTTGTCATATATTTTAGAAAAAAAATATTTCATTGTCAAATTTAAGGTCTAGATCAAGAAAAGCTGCATAAGTGTCGGAAATGTTAGCTTTATCCAATTTGAATATTTTGTATAAATTGTAGGAATCAAAGCATCAAAGAAAGAGTTATCTATGTTAAAAATATCATCGAAATATCAAGAAGTTCCATGGAAAGCTTTTATAACATCTTCTTGTGATTGTGGATTCAAACGTAACATGAAATATCTCTCATAGCAGTACAGAAACAAATCTACGACCTGTGGTGCACAATTCAAGTACAAAAATGAGTCATGCAGGAAACACCACATACAGAACAAACAGTCGCCCGAACAGCAACACAAGGAAACAGCAAATGTACATAACTATAAAAACAACAAGAGACGCACAAAGACAAAACAAACACACAATAGGGGGAAGATGGAAGCACCGCCTTGGAACGGTCAGTGACAAAAGTCACTGGGGGGTTAAACCGGTTTATGGGCGCCCAACCTCACACTTATTCCATCCCCAAGTTTGATCCAAGTTAACCTGGGCAAACTAGCCGAGGGAAACAGAGCAAAATGAAAGCGCTCATATCTAAAACAGCATTAAATAATTATGATATACAACAACCTTCTCTAAAATGGCCTTAAATGAAAGTCGTTTGTGCAGCAATTATACATGTACACTTAATCCTTCGCTTGCTATTCACGTCAATATACCTACCTGTAAATAGTGAAGGCCCAGACGAAACAGCTCCTGCAGGAGCTGTCTCATCAGAGTTTGTACTATTTACAAGTTGATTGTGCAACCAGTGCACTTCATAGCTGTGATTACACAGCGAAATACTTGTACACAGTGAAGATATATGTAATTATACAACAGGGCATGGGTAAAGAAGGAGAAATGTATTTTAAAATTCAGCAAGAGAAGGGTTAACTTCCTTAACTTCATTGACTACAGAGATTTTTTCAGGTTAATTTAGAAAGGCTGTACTATATATAAAATTAAGGAAATGGACACTTAAAACCAATATAATATTTCTCAAATGCAGGCAAATGCTCAATGAAGACTGTTTAGCTTTCAGCCTACATTGAACTGCCAAACATTGCCAAAGATCAGAACTTCACGTGTTACCCATTGTTGCCACGTTTTGAGGTTAAGAATAAAACCGGCTAACGTGGCGGAATGGAAATATTCCCGCGACACAGTTGGTTATGGTGTGACCCCGATGAGCAATTGCTTCCGGGGGTCGTAGTACAGTAAGAAGTAGTTCTTTAGAAATGCAGTGCTTTAAATATGAGGTAATAAGTGTCTCTTAAGAACTTGACAGGTTGAATAATTGCATATTTTCAAGTTATTGTGTGTATTCTCTGCCCATTGGGCTCTCTTGCAGGACTACTTCCTCTAGTGGATGTTGGGAAATATGTGTGTGGAGCGTCAGAATGGCCCAAATTTAAAGCGAAAATAGACGGTGTGTACATACTTTTTTGTGTAGCGAAAAAAGTCAACGTTCTTGACCTTGTTTTCTGGTGATCTAGAGACTGTGTTTGGACTAAATATGAATGTGTTAAGAGGGTATAACCCAAATCTATGCCTGGAAGTAGCTAGGGGATGCAGAAAATGCCTGTTTTTACATAGAATAAAAAAGGGCAAAAGTGACCGGGCTCACACCTTATACCACAGGAATACACACCTCGCGCGTCCAATAAACTTCCGTTGTTTTAGCCCGGGTCTTACATGGGTCGGGGAAAGGCAAAATTGACTGGACACCGGATCAAATTAGAATGTTACCGCCTTGAAGAAAAACGCGATGGTGTATGTGTCCTGTTAGGGCCATCTCATCTTTATTCCCAATGTTGGCGCACGAGTCGCAGTTGGTCATAAAAAGATGCGAGGGTGTGCCCGTACACTATAGCATTGTTAATTATCAATATATTTGTGAGGAAAATGTGTCAAAAAGATGCGATATCTAGTGCACCGTTGTATAATCGCAATTTTTTCGGATTTATAAACAAAATCAGTTAAAAACGTAAAACAATGCGATAGTGCAATGTTACTTTCTGGAATCTTTTTCCGACATGATTTACAATAAAATACTATAGGTTTCGTTGAAAAAATGTACCGAAAAAAATGAGATATGTAACTTTGCACTTTCGCATGTTTTTCGGCGTTTTACCAAAAATGTAAAACAGACTTTGTCAGAATGCTGGCCCAAACAGGATTCCGCAGTATTCCAACATGTTTAGAAATATTATCAATGGTTTGACTGTTGGTTGCTAAAGGTAAAATGTGCCATGAAATGATTTTGCCGCCATGCTTTCATTGAAATTAAACCCGGTGAAATATTGCACAAAAACATTAATAATTACCCTGTTATTGTTTTATGTTTCAGGCAATCTCCAAGTTTAATCTCGGCCACCGTTTTATATCATGGTCTCATTTTAACTTTTTTCGCAGCCATTAGCGAATCCGTGATTACGTCTACAAACAGTTTGGATCCATATGAGATACCGCGTCTACTCTGCGTCTAATCAGGTTCCTATTTATCACTTCATTTAAGATATTGAAACAAAATTGAAGAATACTTGACTTTGAGACTTAACGGATACGAAACGTACAGCGAACGCTATCTATTTGACGGCGAAATGGTTAATACTCTTCGGGCAGTTGGCAATTACTGGATAGAAGTGTTGTGAAAGAAGGCGTAATTGGTTTTCTGTAATAAAAGTTGTGTTTTGTTTGTTTGTTTGTTGTTTTGTTTTTTTACATGTATTGTTCTTTTTTCTTGTGTTGAAATATGCTACAACCCATACCAGAGTCACATCAAATTATTCACATTTCTGAAGATTGTACTATGATTGTTGTCTTTGATATGTTTTAAAGTGGAAACTCATTGATGAACAACATATCCAATCGGGGTGTTAAAAAAAGATCCTAATTAGCCGGCAATATATTTTGAGTCGAATAGTGATATATAAACTGATATAATTGTTATCCTTGATTGATCAAAGGCGGCGAAAGAGTTGATGTTGGACAGCATCAGATAATTCAAACTATTTGTTGAAGTAGGAATAAGCATTGGAAACAAATAAAAATAAAACACTAAATAATAATACGTTTTGGAAATAGAGGATCTTACATGAGTGTTCTTGATTATTTGATTTATTGAATGAGTCTTTTTAAAACGATAAAAAACGAGCTTTAGCGAGTTGTTTATCGTTTTAAAAAGACGAATTTAATAAATCCAATAATCATGAACACGAATGCAAGATCCTAGTTATAACATAACACACACAAATGTTATTTGCAGCCAATATTTCTGCAGTAACGTGGATTGTTATAAATTTTCCTTACATATAGAAATGATGAATGAAAGGTGTTATTAGGTTCGCTAGGTAACTGGGACAAAGTAGGTCCAAATTTTCCAACTATTTTTTTACTTACTGTCATATCAACCAGGATCTAATTCAGACCTCTCTGGTATTCAATTTAACTATGATAGTTTATGATACAAAAACATACAGAAACACGTCAAAATAAATTTTGAGTTACAGTTTTTACATACATAGTTACAAACACGTCACATTATGACGTCATTGTACACAACTTGTGTCTATGTAAAGCGCGCCATTTAAATGAAGACCCACATACAGTCGCCAACACGTCTGACACTCGCTGTCAATGGGATTCAAAATACGCCTTCGTTTTGGTATATTAAGCCCTTCATTAGTGTTGTATACACATGGACATGGACATTTCCACCGAGAAACAAAAATCTCGATTAAAGTTCAGTGAAAATGTTTGAAATGGACAAAAGATTCAGTACGAACTGCTGCATAAAATGTGTTGGAACAGGAGGAAGATTTTCGCGATCAGCTGAGTATAGCCTATTTGAAATATGTTTGTGCTGTGCTGGATTCAGATGACTATAGTTGTTGATTGGCGAGATATTTTTATGAGTAGAAATCTGCATAAACAAAAGGACATGCGGTGAAGAAAATGCAAAGTTGTGGAGGCATTTTCTATGTAGAATGGATTGTATGGGTCAGAGTAGCTGGTAGGTCATTTTTGGCATACATGTTGTATATAATTACTGACAGCGATTACAATTTGTATTATTTTATCGAAATTAAGGCGCAAGTGCCAACAATCATTTGCCATCTATCGTGACTCAATCGTTGACAGTTAGGTCACCGTCCGCCAGTTTGTTTGTTTTGATAGCGCGTATGAATACAGTTCGGTCGTTCGAATGTTATTCACTAGTGAATATATGCCCATGATTATCAAAAAATAAATGATAGTGTTACGTCACGCTGTAGCCACGAGTTATGTTATAAAGGAATACACAGAGCTTGAAGTAGACTGGATATTGATAGGACATCCTGTAGAGTGGAATCTCATCAGGATCCTGAATGTGTTTCATATTGCGTTTTGGAAAACAAGTTAAAGAAATAACTACCGTTGACTATTATTGCAGATATGTAATTCATAGCGCGATAAGAATGTTTCTAATCTCGCCGATTGCGGCTTAACTGGTATTTATGCGTAGTTTGTATCCATATTAGACATCTTAACCCTTTTACCGCCGATGTCGCATACCAGATCAGATGCCGCCTTTTGAAGGCGGAGTCTGATCAGGGACTTCACTGTTTGTCTATATACAATGTACGTGGTTTATTCCTATGAAATTTATTTATACCATTTCCTTAATTAGCCGAAATGTTTTACCAAAACTGGGTTGCAGATAACAAATAGAAATTTGGCGCCGAAAATGCTCAAATTGAATCTAATTTAGCAACGGTACGTAGAATTTACAAACGTTTCAACGCATCAGAAGTTGCTTCCTAGCAGATATTTTTTTCTGTACAAGATATGCGGTCAATAAACACACTTCATCTATATACATTTGTATGTTACTTCCCGTTTATGGATAATTGTATGATTACAACAACACCCCTATTAACCGGATGTTTAATAAAGACAAAAGTATGTCTTTTTAGGCAGGTGGATGCTTAATGCAGAATGTAATTCATACGGAAAGCTACCGAATTCAACCAGTATTAAGCTGCCACCTATCTAAAGGACCGACACTAATACTAATGTAGAGGAGCTTTACTGTAATTGGTCTCATTATGTCGACGTACTAGACTTCTCCTCCATACACGTGTCGTCATATACTACACGTCTTAGATTCCGAATGGTTTGTTGAACTCTCTGCAAAATATTGTCATCTACAACATTTGACCTTAGCTACAACTTTCGTTGGTTTAAATTCTCTCATTTTCGTGTTTCTTTAAAAATAAAAGGCTTTACCATAGTAACAAACAGTTTGAATCCTTATTGGACGCCGAATTACTCGCCGTCTAATCTGGGCCCATGCTTATAAAAACTTTTAGTTGAATCTGAGTTCGTTCTCAATATTATGATTGGTCAGATTTGAGGCTCAAATCTGACCAATCAAAAGCTTGAGAACTCAAACCTGACCAATCAAAAGCTTGAGAACGAACTCAGACTCAACTAAAAAGCTTTATAAGCATGGACCCGGTATTCAACTATTTGCCTAGTTACTCACCTATGTGACATTGGCAACACAAGGGTTTACATCAACAACCCCACCCTACACCCAACGATCGTGCCGATTAATTCATGGATATTCATAAACGTTTCTCAGGATTGGCTTAGACCCCCAAACTAAAGACCAGATTTATATAATTACACAAGCAAACGGAGCAGAACTTGATCAGAATATCCTTTAGGCTATTGACTACTGTATTTAAATGCGCTAAGGGGCGTTACCATGAAAAAGGTTCAGTAAGATAGACAAAACAACACGTTTTATATCATGTGTTTGCAGTGTAGATAGTCGACGCTTTGACATTAATTCAGTCACATCGCGACGCCCAGCTCATTATATGTGGCGGAAGACCTCAAATGTTCCTTGAACGACGTAACAAACTGTATTGTTTCGCGAAAAAAAGGAAAGCTTGTGTAGAACCACTGACATACCACAAGTCAACTTGATCAACTGTCAGTGTTATTGAAGATAACTATCTTTTATATACAGTAAAACCCTCTAAACCGGACGTAAATTGTAGTATAAATATCGGTCTTGAACACAGGTGGCAGCTTGATGCAGGGTGAAAGTCATGCAGAAAGCTCCTCAGGGAACTTTCTGTATGACTTTCACCTTGCATTAGGCAGCCACCTGCCTAAAAGTATCTAAATTCTTCTCTACTAGAATTTCGGTTCAGAGAGGTTTTACTGTACTTATAAATATAGTATCAAAACCCTGTTCGTTTAACCGTGGGAACTACTCTAATTCGAAAAGCGGATTTAAGCCGAAAGCGCGATACCTTATATTTAATTAGTTTAACCATTAATTCAATGCATATTCATGAAAAAATAACGTTATTATGTATACTAATTTGCTCCCATGGGACCCGACTGATCTGGGTCTACTCTGGTTGTAAACGTTCCAAAAGGCGTATCTATTGAGTAAAGTTTTATAACGGTCTAAGGTATGCCTTCTTATTACTCGAGTTTCATTACTTGTCTTCGTTTTTGAACAGACATACTTATTAAATGAAAACGACAAGGTAAAAGTGAGTTTCGGATGTAAAGATAAAAATAAATGTTTTCCTCAATATTCTACAAATTGATGACATCTTTGCATGAGATACTGGGAACATTAGAATGTTTGTTGAAATTACCATTGCAATAAGCTTAATATGCTGGAACTTAGACGCGGAGCTGTTGCATGCGTTTATTGTATACCACCCGAGTCTATGTATGGGTCGGTGTTCTTGTCATGTGACCCGCTGCTGTCTGTTCCGTATGTCAGTTAACTAAACATATGGAGTACCATACAGTTAACACTCGATACTACGAAAGTTTAGTAATGCAGAATTCATGTCTTTGTTGGCAGGTGGCTGCTTAATGCAGGATGAAGCTCATACAGCAAGCTCCTAGAGGAGTTTTCTTCATGACTTTCAATCTGCATTAAGCTGCCACCTGTTATAAAGATCAGTAATGGTGCGTATGTAAGTGTTCGAATAATCGTTTTCTCTGTACATGATCATTGTCATCATAGCTGGTTTAAGCTAATCAGAGAAGAACTATTTGCACATAGCTTAGATGTATATTTGTATCAACAGCGTGAAGCCGTTGGCATGGTCGACGACGACATACGGGTATTGTTATTATTATAATCGTATATTTGTTTGCGCACTACCTACATTGTTCCAGTGTTTCTTGGTTTTGTTGTAGCTGACCGCAGCATTGTTTACTATACTGTCCATACTGTTTGGAAAGGTCATCATGGACCCGCCCGCAGCATGCTAATGATTAATTTTGTAATATCTTAGATCGCACAATTATCTATGTAATTATCCGATGATATAATATTTCGATTCATAAGGTCAACGTTTTAATAAAATATGTAGCATAACTATCTACTATTCACTCTCACATACAGTTCGTGTACGCTGGAATACTGCACTAACCTTCCCCACGTGTACAACCCTCTAATACGAAATATAGATATGTATAATCGAACGGAAGCTACAGAAAGGTATACTATATCGTTACATGTTTCATTATATCTCTACCGAAAGACATTTTAGAGACGTGCAGAACATGCTTAACAAAATAACAGTTGAATAAGCCTAAAGTTACACGCGTCAATATATCTAACGAAACGCAATTTAGAGACACGTCAACCGTGCTTGACGAAAGAAACAACATTAGGGCAAAACAATTATAGACAATATCTTAATTTATAATACATGTTCTAAATACAGAACAAACACGATAATTCGAAGACTCAGCCAAATATCATTATTGCTCTCCAGGACATGGGGCAGCTTATTGCAGGTCTGGAGGCATACAGAAGAACTGTCCCTTGGGAAGGGGGTCTGAACAATTTAAAGTACGTAAATGTCAACTACCTGCATTTCTCAAATGTTCCCCGTTAAAATTCCGATTTATCGAGGTATTATTGCACAACATTCAGACATTTGATCTGCAGCATAAATACATATATTTGCATTATCCATGCTGCATACTGATAGTGAAGTATTACTCGTACAACAACACAACTATGATGTATTATCCTCTCCATTTTCGTAGGGGCTACTCAATATATTTAAACAAAATGAGCCAGCGATTTTATGGCAAACTTAGAATAAGTCAGGTTGCAGACAGTGGCGTAGTCCAGATAACAGATGCTCCACAATTTGCAGACGAGGAGCATATGAAATTATTTTTCGATATACTTCGTTACCGAATGTGTGATGAAATGTTCTTCCACAATCTGCTTCTTACACTTAAAGTACATTCACAATAAAAAATATAAAAAAATTAAAAATATATATATATATATATATATGTAGAGCGTATTCATCTGTTAACCCTTCGCTTGCTATTCACGTCAATATACCTACCTGTAAATAGTGAAGAGCCAGATGAGACAGCTCCTGCAGGATCTGTCTCATCATGGTCTGCACTATTTACAAATTGATTATGCAACCAGTGCACTCCACAGCAGTCATTGCACAGCGAGATACTTGTACACAGTGAAGATATATGTAATTATACCACAGGGCATGGGTAAAGAAGGAGAACTGTATTTTAAAATTCAGCAAGAGATGGGTTAATTTATCACACCGTTTACATCTAGATATGCACGGCCTAACGAAGATGCACGAGCTTCACTGCCGCTGTTGAAAACTGCAAGAAGGTACGATTACTCGGGAGCCAAACTTGACAAGGACGAACCTCAGAAAAGGACTGGATTATATGATATTCGATAAGACACGATACTGAACGGATGCAATATGCTTAAGTGCGGAAGACAGCCCGTCCTGTAATACCTTTCGAGGATTTCAGCTAGACCATATTTGCCACATATCCTATGTTAATCAGATATAAAAAAAAATCAATTTCCTTTTATCAATCTCAGCCTCAATAGGTTGCATACCCAAAGTACTTAAAACAATATCTGATCTGGCACTTTTAGGTAGGCCCTGTATAAATTTCAAACATAATCTATATGCAATTTCAAGGGTTGAAATGTCTTCCTTATTCAGGTCAGATCACAGTTCACACCCATATGAGGACAATGGTTTCATATAAGTGTTTTGCTGAAATGGGGTGAATGCCATTCTCACATATGCCATAATTAACTATACTATAAAAAGTTTTCCTTAACTTACTCGAGCAGTCATGATCTGTTTGCGTTAAGTCTCTATTCTTATTAAATAAAATGCCAAAGTGAGTATATGATCCACTCTCAGCAATCTTGTCATATTATAAATTCCAGTTCCTATCGCAATTCGCTCTGCCAGAGAGCTTTTCATTTGTTACTATATCTGCTGATTTATTTGCATAAAATACAAAATGTGCACATGTAATCGCCAAAATACATTGGGTTTCTTTTAATTGACCGTGCTAAATAGTATAGACCCTTACGTAAAATGCGGCATAATTATATCTTATCTACATCTTTAAAAAAAACCGTCAGGTATCTTTGGATTTACCAAAGTTGACCCCAATTATGGGCGAGCTGTCGACGACCTTTGCACAATATCCTGATCCAGATAAGACGTCAGCTTATTACATGACATTGTTTTAGCGTAGATAATATGTGGTACTTATTATGTATGACCGTCAATTTATGCACAATTGAGATAACACGTTTATTATTGAATACCTTACTATAAATAGTAACAAAATTGTCGTAGAAAACTGTCATTACGGAAGCATGTGAACATGCCATAATTGCCCGGCGAGCCGATCATCCATAATCGGCCCACGATCTTTTTCACGTGCAATGCGTTGATGTTAGCAACATAGCTCTAGATCGAAATTCAAACATGGTTGGAGAAAGGGATTTGATGTCGTTGTCAAATCGTAGATCTATTCTAGATCTGGAAATCTGTAAAGTTTATACAATCGTAAAATTTTATTTAAAATCAATTTCTTTGTTTGTATCGATCGGTACAACCTACCTTTTTTATGTTATTCAAAAATGACAGTTGTGACGTCATTAGTTCACGTTATCCATTGGAAGTTCTCAAACAAATTTTATAAGTTAAAACAATGCAGTCAAATGTGAAGTAATCGTTAGTGTTAGTAATTATTACGTCGGACTACATATTTTTCGCCGGGGATTCGAATCCCCATGAAGGTTTAACTAGTCCTTCTTCATTTTTAAAGTATAGATCTTGATATATTTCTGATGTTTGTTGGGATAGTAGGTTGTGTTGAAATGATATATAGATCTAGTAAAAACTGTAAGATGTTGTCAAAATATGGCCTGTGTGTGCCTTCTGGTCATAATGGCACACCTGGTGTTACAATAGCCCTCGGGCTATTATGGCACCAGGTGTGCCATTCTGGCCAGAAGGCGCCCACAGGCCATATTTTAACCTCTTATTATAACACTTTCACTATGTTTGCAAAGGATCATCAAACGTATGGATAGGGTAATGCATAATTATAAATATGACTTGAATATATGAAGAACAAATGTAAGTAATGACGAATTCGTTTACATCTGTATTTATGTAATCCTGCATTTCGTTACCACTTTTAGTAATACTGCAGATGTACACATTTTGATATCGTTTGAGTGGCCATTGTAGTCAGTTCCTTACGAAGGTTTTTTACAAAGTAATTGGTTTATTCTACTTTGAATTTAATTATAGTGCGTAGTACACTTTATAAATATAGACATTGTAAATGTTACCTAATAGATTCCTAACATTTGCAACACGTGACATCAAATATAATTCCATATTGCACGACTGAAATCCGTATTAGCTCGCCACGAATCTAATAAAACTTGAATGTTAAATAATTCGTGCACTCGTACATAACCGTGAAAAGTTATATTGGAGAGGGCTCAACAATATTAAATAGCCTCTACATATTAAGCAAATATCAACTCATACGTCGACATACGTTTAACCATTTGCTGTATGATATTGATGTTAGAAATAATGGCATCAATGAATATTAATTAAATTAGTTTTATAACGATACATTAACGGACGGCATGCTGACCATTGAAGGTACTGCAGGAACGAACAAATATATATGATTTCCAAAGCAAATTTAGAAGACCTTGATCAGACGATTCCGACAGGTTATTCTGATGTGGATATACTCTATTTGAATAGGATCAACAGGCATATCGATGGAGTAATACATCATTATGAGCAAGACGTAAATATATGACAAACAAACAACTGTGAGTAATGCAGATATCTTCTACATCTCTATCAATGTAATCTTGCATTTTGTTACGACATTCTGTCATTATGCAAAATATACAAATGAAATAGCTTTTTAGTGGCCATTGTAAAAGGTTCCTTTCGACACTTATTTAATGAGTAATTTGTTTCACACATGTACTAGCAGTATTCGTATCTGCTTCAGACAGAGTAATATGTGCTTTCATTACTATTTAATGGTTTCTTTCAATTTATAATGTAACTGTCATGATTTGAGTGTCGAACACCAGTAGTTTCACTGATCTATAATGACTTCCTAAATATGACATCCAGACATATATATCATCAACATTCATTGAAGTGTGTTTTCTGATTCGGTAAATTATCTCTAATACCACCACTGAAACGAAGTATAGTTCTAATTTTATATACAGGTGATAGTTGAATGCAGGGCAAATGTTATATAGGAAACTCCCATTGGAGCTATCCGAATTACTTTTGGCCTTGGTTCGATCTAAATTATTACAGGCAGCTTATTTTCGAATAGGATCAAGTTTAGAGCAAATGACGTTCAAGATATAACATCTAAGATTTAAATGTCCAAATAATGAATCCGATATCCAATTCCATTTAGATTACATCACATTGCAAATTATTACCTCATATCATTCTATAGAAAACTTTAAAACCAATCTCAGAGAATTGTATATTTAATATTCATTGGCATAAAGAACTAGAATTGATATCAGTAATACGTAATCGTTAGGTTTTGATTTTTATCATCAGAATGTTTACCGTATGTGTCTGTATTGTTTCCGTTAAATTGTGTCATGGCTAACGCTAGCATTTAACCCTTTCCTCCATAAATATGCCTTTCTACGCCTCTGTAAAAGTCACTTTTGAAACCATTGTGATAAATAGAGCATTTGTTCCTATATTTATCACAATGGTTTCTAAACTGCATAATTCTAAAATGTTCCTTTCCTCTAGTAAATGCTCCTTTTTGGTAGATTTATTCAAAGAGGTTGGGTCTAAAAATAGCCTATAAAGGAAAGGGTTAAGAGCATCACACTTACAACACAACTTGCACTGACAGAAGATTAGCTACGCAATGTACATCTGTCATTCGTCAGCTGTATAATGGAAAAATAGTCAAACAGGTAGAGCCACGTACGAAATAACTCCGCACCAAACACCATCAAACAAGAAACGGTACAGCCACAAGACAAAACATAACAGGACGCATATCAAAAGTACAAAAATGAGTCATGCAGGAAACACCACATACAGAACAAACACTCGCCCGAACAGCAACACAAGGAAACAGCAAATGTACATAACTAGAAAAAACAACAAGAGACGCACAAAGACAAAACAAACATACAATAGGAGGAAGATGGAAGTACCGCCTTGGAACGGTCAGTGACAAAAGTCACTGGGGTTTTAAACCGAAAACCATTAAACATTAAGCATATTAAACAACAAAGTGGACCATAGGCTGAAAGTTTGTTATAAATGTGTCTCTTAACAAGACAATTAATCCCGATAAATGACGTAAAAGACTACACAAATACCAATTCATCAATGTGGCTTCAGTATCAGGTATCAGTCGTGCACATGCTGGCATAAAATAAAATGTGATCTCAGAATGGGAAAAAAACATATTTCAAACATAATTGATCCATAGTCTACGATAGATTGATATAGGAATCGCGTAGGACATCAGTTAGCTATTTTAAGAAAAACATACAAGAGTGTATCTCTAAAATAAATGTTTGCTCTACCTGATAAAGCATCACACACTGTATTAATCGATTGATACCTATATGCTTACAAAACCAAGCTCGGTGGTCTCTAAATTTGAACATGACATAATACGTGAACATGCTGAAAAAGGTAAACGATTCAATGCTGATGTGATAATAACACGACGTAAACTTCCGACAGAAAGTGCCATATAAATCACGCTTCATAGCAAACTCGGTCGCATGCATTACCTATACACTGACCAAACAAATAACATCATGTCTAACGTGTCAAGCCTTAAAGATGTGTGGGTACTCAACCTCACACTTATTCCACCTCCACCCAAGTCAAGGTGTAATGTAAAATGACATTGAAAACTTCTAGTTGATGACCAGTCAGATGCCAGAGCATCTGTGAAGTTAGGGTACCACAGAAATGGTAAAATACAAACATCCAGCAAGTTGGTTTAAGAGAACGCGTCGGTTGAGCAATGGGTTTTACCGCGCTTATGAAATCTGACTGAGAATCGGTTTTGGTTTCCCCTAGTCTGTTCACATGGGAATACCAATGACTTGGCGATATATAAATAAAAGAAATAAATCGTCTAACAGAAAGGTGATTCAAGCACAAACATATTAACAGGTCCACAATATGTTTATTTACACTGTCATTAGTAAAGAATGCATGTCTATCATTACAGACACTAAATCAAACGTTTACTATTACTCAGGGAGCCAATTGGGTCTACCGTGCACCCCCCTAGACTTTTTTCATGGGTACCACAATGTTCAGAAAAGTGTCCTGAATCAGAATTGCGAATGTACTCAATTTTAAATTATTTTAGGCTATGTGTATTTTAACCGTTTCCATGGCAACCCCCAGTTTTCGTAATGATGACCCATACCTACAAATTCGACACTATCACAGCCAGTTTTTGTCCTAATACTATAAAACTGGTACCAAATAGAAGACAAGACATTGTGTTTTTATTTCCAACTTTTATCTGTTAAATTACTTTATTTGCATACTCATGAATATTAATGAGAACATTAAAAATAGTAAAAAATGTATAGAAATAACGTAAACCTTTCATTTTTTTATACTACAAATATCAGAAAATAACTTTAAATGCAGTTAAACATGATGACAAAACCCCCAGGAAACAAAATTTCCAATTTGAGGACAAAGCATTAATTTTAAGTACCGTTTTCACCGCTTCCATGGCAACACCCCAATTTTCGTAATGACGGCCAGTACCTGCACAATCGTCCATATCACAGACAGTTTTTGTCCTAAACGTATAAAATTGGTAGAAAATTGGAGATTTGACATTGTGCCTTTATTTACAATTTTTTTTTTAAATTACCTTATTTGCATACTCGTGAATATCAATGAGAACATTGAAAATAGTAAAAACAATATAGAAATAACGTAAATAATGTAAACTATTCACTTTTTATCCTACAAATATCAGTAAACAACTTCTAATGCAGTTTAACATGATGACAAAATCCTAAGAAAACAAAATATCAAATTTGAGGACCAAAACAATTAACTCTGAGTAACTTTTGAACTGTTTCCATAGTAATCATTCATTTCACTCGTTTCACACATATTTTGTTAGTCGACACCTACCTGCAAAAATCGTCCATATCACAGAAAGTTTTTGTGCTAACTGTAAAAATAACTGGTACCGAATTAAAGCTAAGACCTTGTGCTTTTGTTTAAAGGCTATACTTCGGAATTACCTTATTTGCATACACATGAATATTAATAAGAAGAATTAAAAAATAGCAAAACAGAAATAACGTAAACCTCTCAATTGTATCCTACCAATATCAGAAAACAACTTCAAATGTAGCTTAAATTGATGACAAACTACTCAGAAAGCAAAGTATCTAAATTGAGACCCAAACAATGAACTGTAAGTAACATTGTTGCTATATTGGGTGGAGGTGGAATAAGTGTGAGGTTGAGTACCCACACATTTGGATTGGGTCCCCAGTAGCCTTTTTGGGGTACTGACCGTTCCAATGGGGTATTTCTGCTTACACCCTATGGTCTACTTTGTATTCTATATGGTAAATGTGGTATGTCGTTGTGTACGTTTCGTCCCGGTTTCTTTTGTAATTGTACTGTTTCATGGTTGATGGTGTTTTTGTGCCGTGTTCTTTTGTGGGTGGCACTCCCTGTATGACGTTTTATTTTTTGATGTTTGATGTTTTTCCCTTTGATGTCTGAATAACTCTCGAGAGTTCCTTAAACGTTTCCTGACTAATGAATACACAAATGAATGAATGTTAATTGGCGAACAAGTCTGGACAGAGTGGATTATAGTGCACTTTTCAGGTTTTGCAATGTATTATATCATTTCATGTTTTTTATTTCAAGACCATCGGGAGCACTTTTATATTGTACTTAACGATGCATGATATATTTGTTAAAGTGTACACATCGGTGTATTAGAAGACGCCGCACCCATTACCTCATAGGCTATTTAGATACAACCTCTTTGAATAAATCTACCGAAAGGAGCATTAATTAAAGAAAAGGAAACTTTAAGAATTTTGTAGTTTGAAACCATTGTGATAAATAGAGCATTTGCTCATATACGAGCAAATGCTCTATTTATCACAATGATTTCACAAAGACACTTATATAGAGTCGTCAAAATTCGTCAATATGAGGGAATTGGTTAAACCCTGTTAACAGCAAGCAAACGCAACAAAAACAAAGACACATGTTTTCATTGCTGCTTTTGTTTTCGAAGGGTCTCCTCTTTCTGAACGTATGATGTATGAACATCAGGTGATAAGTGTTTGTGTGGCGGCCATAAAACGTCGCCCCGTACTTCATTCTTAATGTTTTTATATGTTCTGGTCCTTCCGTGATCATGTTTCGAATGTAGAACTCATTGGATATTCAGTATTTTCGTATAAGTTTAACAACATCACCACGTGATAACTGTCACTTAGACATTTACCGACAATCCACGATGTGTGCATACTTAATTAATATTTCATACTTGGAATCCAAGCGTCTGGCCATAATATTTTCCTCCATAAATACACATGTTCACGCATTTGCAAACAGTAGATCCAGATCAGATTGTTCCGTGTAAATGGTCTATTCAAGGTATAGCCTGTTTGCTTTCGTATACATCTAAATGACTGAATTTGACATCACATAGATCTTATTGACAGAAACTACAGAATCAGATTCATGTCATTCTACAAACAAAACTTGCAGACGCTAAATGAGTTGTGTGATATGGGTCTGCTCTCTTTAAAAACATATGTGTTAAATGGTTAAGACAATATTGATTGCTGAAATAATGAATTAGAGACTACAATAGATTCGGGAAACTAAACATTAGCATTAGTGTTAGGTAATTGTGTCTGAACTCCTGGTATATTCCTTAGACATAATGTCTCATCATTTCCCGAATTAATTGCATTGTGAAAAATGTAGGACATGCGAATTGATAGAAAGATTGCACTTCTCCAAATGGTGTCAGTTTATAAATTATCATTATCAAGCATGGCTCGTTTGCAGTTATTTCATCTTTCGTGGAGTATTGCGTTCACAGTACCTATAAATAGATTATCACAAGACCGTGAACAGAAAATCCTAGGGGTCTTTATCCATTTGTAATTAGCTGGACGTCGCTATATGAATGAAATACTGATAAAGCGGCACATAACCCAATACAAACAAACCGTCATCCATACAACGCGGGATTTTTATGCAAGCATGAATCCCGTTGAGAAGCCTTAAGGCCGGTATTGCGTTTACTGTCGATGTGTGGTATTGCTTTGCGTTTACTGTCCATGTGAGGTATTTCTTGCTTTATCACCGATCCGCTCGTTCCAACGACTTCACTCTTCACCCCATGGCAAGTCTATAATGACCTTATGAATATTCATTAGCTTACATGTAATATTTAAAATGACACATGAGCATGTGCATTTTTGCCATTACAGAAATTGTATAATCAGATTTGTGTAATTTCTTAAGCAAACAATACAGGCCCAGGCTATATGACTCCTACACAGGCCGCATGATCTGTGTTTTCTCTCTTTACAAAGGGTAATACAGTGTATTTAACCATTAGCCTGTCAAAAGGGTAAGCTGGTGTATTTAACCCTTAGCCTGCCACACATTTTTATCGTTCTACCCTCTATGAATATAAATTAGGCACATTTTTACAAAAAAAATATACAGGGTTATTTTGACATTTGCTCACTTCGAGCTCAAACTAGTTGCTAGTGGTATACCATGATTGCTGCATCTCTATAAATGGAATGCTTGTCAAAATGTTCACTACATATTGAAATTATCGGGTATGGGCATAAACAATTGTCCATGCAATCCTTCCCTTTATTGATAATCTTGTTGGAAATTATGACGTCATGAATATTAATCAAATTACATTTATAATGACATATTTTGGTCATACATTTAGCAGTAACTGCAGAATCAGATCTGTGTTATTCCTAAAACACGCTGCGCAGATTTTGCACATACATCAGCCGTCTGATCTGGATATACTCTGCTTGCGTAGGTATAAAAAGGCATATATTATGTGGTTAAGAATAAAACCTCAAGTTTTCCGTATATGGTCAAAGGTTTTATTCGTTCCAGCCGCGCACTAGTCTCTTTTTTAAAAACAAAGTTTCATTCGAATTAACAATTCAGTAAAGCATATCTAATGTAATCACCTAAAATGACTCATTTATTGTTCTAAAATTCAGGTGGTAGTTTAATCCAGGAAGAAAACATAAGTTGCTTAAGTAAACACCAATGCCTGCTTATTTTAGTAATCTCCGTACTTCTACTGTGCATGAATATAAAGTCTGCCAAAATGATATGCATAAAAAGGCGACATTTCCCTTGTAATACATAGTGAAATAAAGCCATAAACCAAACATATACGGATTTTAAATCGGAAAAGGCCACATTGCACGATAATAAAAACCAAATTAAAAACGAGTTTTTACACAGCGGAAAATTTGGTAATTTGAGAACATTTAAGAGTGTTTTACAAATGCTTACAGCAATACAAATTATTGAAAAAGTACAGCCATCCGCTGGAAATTGAAATACAGTAGATTCTGTCTTCAGAATTGTTTTAATTCATTCCTGCATTGTTTTCTTTACGTATCAATAGTTGTCTATTATGAATTTTGCTATTGTTTAGCCGAGTCGAGAAGTAGGTATTTTGGTTTCTGACCATAATATGTGGGGCCTGCCATGGGGAATTTCTATGTACCCTGTCAGCTCACAGGGTACATGGATCCATGTACACGGCTAGTTAACCAATCAGAAGTGAGGATTTTACTTTGCAGTATAATAATTGTAATTATACAACAGGGCATGGGTAAAGAAGGTGAAATGTATTTTAAAATTCAGCAAGAGAAGGGTTAAGACAGGTTGTACTATAAAACTGACAAAGCGCAGTATTATTTACATTTAGCTGAGCAAGCAAAGTTTCGTCTGTAGATCTTGTCTGCTGCAGTTTACACATGCGACCCAACTTGAAAAACGAGTCTATCAACATGTCCACCAATTTAGCTCATAATTGGACACGTGGTTTTCTGATGTATCAATTTGATATTAACCCTTCTCATGCTGAATCTCAAAATACATGTCTCCTTCTTTACCCATGCCCTGTTGTATAATTACATACATCTTCACGTGTACAAGTATTTTGCTGTGCAATCACTGCTGTGGAGTGCACTGTTTGCACAATCAACTTGTAAATAGGGCAGACCCTGATGAGACAGCTTCTGCAGGAGCTGTCTCATCTGGGTATTCACTATGTACAGGTAGGTATATTGACGTGAATAGCAAGCGAATGGTTAATTGTTTGCAATGCTAGTGGCGGAGTTGTCCGTTACAGGTCAAACGTTAGCGACGTCCAAACAAACGCCGTCAACAGGTTAGTCTTATATATGTGGTATCGCAGGATAATATACCCATTTGTGCATAGTGTCCTAAAACAAATACGGTCAAACAATATAAACCCAGATCAGAGGACTCCTGAATGATTCATGTGGTCAATGTATACACTGTTTACTGGACCCAAGAATGGTTTACCAGCTAGTACGTTACTTACTGTATCCCCCAAAAATGAAAGATGGATGTGTTCCAAATCACGATCTGGACACATTTACCCGCCCTTCAATACCACTGGTATAAATGGGTTTACCAAAATGTAACCGTGACCCCAGCTTCACACCGAGTGTTGCCCTACCTCACACTGAGTGTCTGTGATAACTCTGATTCCTCTTGTTGGTTCTCAAAGCGAGACAATTCCTCATTTTCAAAGAATATTGCGCATTCTCTAGTAGCGTTATAACAGATAATCCGTTATAAATCATTTAGGAGCTTTGAAAGAAAGTCTGTATGCTGGGCTTAACCCATTCAACACTGAAACCTCAAACAGGTCAAGCTTACTGTGAATATTCAGCGATTGCTTGAAAGAATAGTGTGATGTGACAAACACAGCAGATGCAAATGAGAGAGCTCCTCTGGGAGTCCTCTCATCTGGATCTGCAATGTTTGCAAAGGACATTAGTGACATACGCGTTTTCTGCACAGAAAGAAAGTACATTTTGTTTCAATACATGTGCGTTCACTTTCTTTCAATACATGCACGGTCCAAATTGTTAACAACGTTTTTGCCAATGAAGTAAGCAAAATTGATCGTTTTCCGAAATGGTATTTGTTTTTGGAAAGTATATATATATATATATCGGATTGTAAATGATATTGCATTAAGACAGTAACAACATTAAAATATAAATGTGTGCTATTTTATCTCCATTAAGTTTTTGAAATTGAATTTGAATTGTGAAACGTATGGAAATTAATTACAGTGAAATGTGAAAAACTTTCACTATATCGATATATCAAACTACAGTCTTAGCACACTGTTAGAGAAGTGTGTATTTCAAAAATATAATACATGTACATTTGTGCGAGTTTGCAAGGCATACTTCATAATGTTCTTGCCTTGTTTTGTTTTGTTGTTTTTGGCTTTGGTTGTTTTTTTTCTTTGTGTTTGTTTATCTGTCACGTCTTTCAACGCGTTTACAAACAAAGCAAACTCATATCACACGGCTCCAGGAGCCATCTGACTGGGGTCTGCTCTGGATGCCTATGAACTAACCCTTCCAATACCAGCATTGTCATTAGTTGGACATATTTCAGCCTGCTTCCAGTTTTAGAGTGGGCGTTTCTTCAACTCCTGCTTAAAAATAAGTTGCAAGACCATTGAGCATATTGTAGAGGAAGCTTAAACGTTTCCCTTTCCTTCATATATTAAATATGTTTTCACACCTTTACAAACAGAGCAGACCAAGATCAAACTGCTACGAAGGAACTGTCTGATCAAGGTTTTCTCTGCTTGCTTAAAAATTGCAATACCAAATATCACGTGTACATATACCATCATAAAATATCAGTTAATAGATATTCATGATGTCATGTTTTCTTACATGAATATTCCAGGGGTACAAGGTAGGATTTTGGTTAAAGTATGTATTGTGCCAAAGTTAAAAACATTTACTTCGAATTTGTAAAACACACCCACACTTCTATTTACATTATAATACGTTTAACTCCGCTATCCCATTAATGAGACATACGAAAAAACCTTTGTCGAAGAAGGAGCCCATTGATCAACGTCGACACTGCTGTTCTAACCAATTAACCCACGATCCCGTATATAGGACATAGGCAAACAGTGTAGACTCTGATCAGACGCCGCATAATGCAGTGTCTGATCAGAGTCTACACTGTTTGCTAATAGGAATTTCAATATAAAACAAAATGAAATTGAAAATTTAGACCATGTATCCCTTAAATAAAAGATGGACTAATCCAATATATAAACATGGAATAATCCACTTGAAGCAAATGGGTTAAGGTCAATTTTAAGCATATATGTTGATTGTGGTGTCCCATCAACATTAAACATAGACCGATTCGCACAAAAAAGTATAGGAACGTTCGGATATATTTATCGTAAGACGTTTCTTTACCATATAATTATAGTCTGGTCTATATCATTTAGCTATTATCTCTTTCACCGCTAATGTCGCAAAAAATGCACCACGACTAAGAATGCAGTCCCAGATAAAACGCCGCCTTTTGAAAGCGGTCCTTGATCAGGGTGTTCACTTTTTGTCTCAAACTCTTTTTCTATAAATGTGCCTTTTTCCTTTGAAAATTGCATTCATTTATCTCATGTCCTTACTTTACCGAATGCCTTAAGCAAAATTGGGTTGCAGACGACAATTAGAAAGTTGGCACCGGAAGGGTTAAATGTGTAGTTATATCATATTGCTAATTAGTGAAAGTTACAATGCCGACTATAATTTATACAAACATAAAATGTGTAGAAACACTTTCAACTGTATGTAATCAGCCTACTACAATATGTGCAAACACCATGCTAAAATGTGTGCAAACAACCTGATGTATTATGAGTGATTGTTAATCATCCCCTTATAATTAATGGCACTATTACTATTGTTACAAAAGTGCAGACGAAGTTATACTGTTGCACGTGCTTCTTACCTGATTCTGTTATTTTTATCTTGAGCACAACCAATATGTGTTTACCGATAACATGCTAAAATGTGTATGATAACCTAATACGATGTGTGCAAACAGCCTGTACAATAATATGTTTGCACAGAACATTTTAAATGTGTACATACAACCTACTAAAATGTGTAAACTTACCAAAATGCATGCACACTTCCTGTAGAACAAAACAGAACAGACCATATCCTTATTTCGTCTCAGGTAGTAACATGAGGAAAAATTGTATACAGTATATAATTAATTGAAAAATGGATCCGGTCGTTTTATATAATAATTTGGTTGTCAAATAATACCTATGCGTTATTTTGGGGAACTGTTAATGTAAAGGTTTTTATCTTTCATCGGGTCTAGCGGATACATATTTGAACCACCCTCTCGATCCTTTTGTAGGTAAGTTGTAAATTTTAGTGCCTGCTTTTCACGCCAACAATCGGACCATTCGTCAGTGCCAATAATTATGGATGATAATTAAATTGGACATCTTGAAGGCAGACGACAGGGACATTCGCAGGTAAGTTGTTTTCGATCGTATTCGACGAAATATAGCATGCAGAATGTGTGCGCAGAGCCTACTAAATGTGTACGAACAACCTACAAAAATGTCTACAAACTGTTTACTAAAATAGTACAGAACAGAACATATACACACTGCGTACGATGTGTGCGTAAATGTGTACAATTAACCTACTAAAACTGCTAAATAGTATTTGTTGGTCAAGTATACTTATACTTATTGACACCAGTACCAGTGTGAAAAAATCACACTGGTGCTCGAGCTTCTTAACCTTATTCTGCAATGTGTTACTTGGTCACAAACAATGTGTATTAGATCACCGGTCGCATGACAGGGAGCATCAGGCGTGTACACGCGGTTTGCTTTTCGTTTAACTCTTTTGGCGCCAAATTTAAAAGTGTCGTCTGCAATAATAATTTCATTTTAAATATAATTATTAACTAAATAATAAAAGTATATTAGTAAAACATTTGTTTTAAAAAACCTGTTTTCTTGGGCTAAAATAATACAGAAAACAGCGAAGTCCCAGGTCAGATGCCGCCTTGAAAATGCGGCATCTGACCTGGGACAGCACTGTTTTCAATGGTGCCAACAGGCGACATTGGCACCGAAAGAGTTAAATGTGATAAACAAACCAAGTGAATAAAACGGTATATATTTAAGAGGAAAGACAAGCATCAAGAGATATGTGTGTGAACACATCCAAATTGTAGAAACAAACTATTCTTCGAAACAAAATTCAGATGATATATTACAAACAGAGTAGTCTGTTGCGTGTTATACACTCATACACATACATGTATATAAACAAAGAATTTGTCAGAGAGAGAAAAGTGTCTATGTTCGTTATCTAAAAGTCTGATGTACAACCCGTTCTGTTTTTAAATAGAAAATCTAAACGTGTCTAAAGTTTTAGGGAAATACGTTATCGCATCAAGCACGGAAGAAGAATATTACTGACCGCCAAACATGACTATAAACTAAAATACAGGATGACAGGATTTCCTCTTCGGGGATAATTGGTTTACAAATACAGTCTAACTTCAATATATCGAACATCAATTGACCATACAAGTTACCACGAGATATGAGAAGTTTCTATGTCTAATCTAGACAAGTTGTGACAGCTTAATGCAGGTCGAAGGTAATGCTGAAAACTCCTGTAGGATCTTGCAGCATTCCTTTTGAGCTCTATTGAGCTGCCACATGTATTTCTAGATATGCGCATTGATACATATTATAACAATTATGTACTATGAATTGTAGAGGGTCCGAACGTTACATCGATTATCCGAGTTTTAGATATCGACAATCAACTGTGGGTATACATTGTGTGATACCGTAATGTAGGTTTTCAGTAAATTTTAACCCTTCTCTTGCTGAATTTTGAAATACATTTCTCCTTCTTTACCCATGCCCTGTTGTATAATTACATATATATTCACTGTGTACAAGTATTTCGCTGTGCAATCACTGTTGTGGAGTGCATTGGTTGCACAATCAACTTGTAAATAGGAAGACCCTGATGAGACTGCTCCTGCAGGAGCTGTCTCATCTGGATCTGCACTATTTACAGGTAGGTATATTGACGTGAATAGCAAGCGAAGGGTTAACACTAATCTGCCGAGTTCGACATTACTGCCATTTGAAAAGACGAGTACATGTATTTTGCCATATAACCAGGACCTGTGGAAATGATTCATCGAAAGCCTGAACGAACTGGAAATGGGTACATATTACAACCGGAAATGGGTACATATTATTGCAATAATGGTCTATAATAGCATTTATTTGTATCACACATTGATTTAATCAGTGTTGACCCATTTCAAACACTGCGCTCCGATCAAACCATATTTACTAATTGCAGTTTGACGTTTCATATATATCTTTTTTTAACCGGCTATAAAGTTGATTTCGGCCAAAAGATGCAATGTTGAATCATTCGTACATCAATAGAAGTACTACTACTACTGCTACTGCTACTACTACTTCTGTTACTGCTGCTGCTGCTGCTACTACTACTACTACTACTACTACTGCTTCTACTACAGTACTACTACTATTACTACTACTGCTAATACTATTACTGTTTTCGGTGGTGCGGTGGTCTAGTGGTAACGCGCTCCGGATGTCCGGTGTTCAAATCCCGTCTCTCCCGAAACTATCAGAGACGCTTTGCAGTGTCACCAAGCCGCACGAGGTTGTATCCTCTCCACCTAGGGGTTAACATTGGTACATGTGAGGGTCACTAGCCGGTACTGTGGCTGCATGGTTGCGCCATATGTTAGCAGTGCTCAACAGGGGAGTAAATGTATAGTCGGCTGTGCGGTCATTCGGACTGAAAACAGACTATCACTAGGTACTTTATTTTTACTTTACTTTTAGTAGCAGCAGCAGCAGCAGTAGTAGTAGTAGTAGTAATAGTAGTAGTAGTAGTAGTAGTAGTAGCAGTTGTCATAGTGTAGTAGTTCTAGTAATTTGTAGTACAGTAAAACCCCTCTAACCCGGAATTCTAGCAAATAAGAATTAAGATGCTTTTAGGCAGATGGATGCTTAATGCAGGGTGAAAGTCATGCAGAATTATGTTCACCCTGCATTAAGCTGCAACTAGTCTCCAAGATCGATAATTATACTACTTTTAATGTCCGGTTTAGAGAGGTTTTACTATAGTAGTAATAATTGTGATAGAAGTAGAAGTAACAATAGTAATAGTAGAAGTAGTAGCATTAGAAGTTGTTGATGAATAGTAGTAGTTTTGTAGTAGTAACAGTATTAGAGTAGTACATGTATTAGTATGCAATAATAGTAACTGCAGTAGTCCTAGTGGATGTTGTTGTTGTTATTGTAGTAGTAGTAATAGTAGCAGTTGTTGTAGCAGAAGTAGCTGTAGTATTATTAATAGTGGAAAATGAAGTAGTAACATCAGTAATAGTAATTACAGCAGTAGAAGCACCAGCAGCAGTAGTAGTAGTAGTAGTAGTATTTGTAGTAGTAGTAGTAGAAGTAGTAGAAATAGTAGAAGTAGTAGTAATAGTAGTAGTCGTAGTAGTAGTAATGGTAGTGGTGGTGGTGGTGGTGGTGGTAGTAGTAATAATAGTAGTAACACTAAAAGAAGTAAGAGTAATCATTACTATTTTGAATTATTATTAATTTGATTAGTCTATTTCAGCTGGAAATGGAGGGACCCAATATATGTTAACAAGCTTTCTGCATCCGTTACCTTGTACACATGTACCCCGGTAGGGTTGGGAGAATGTCTTGTCTATCCTCCCAAAATGAGTGATACAACAACATTTTCACCACAGCAGTAAACATTGAAAATTAGGACGACTAGTTGCATTCTATTCCGGCTTCTGGTCTGTTGCAACACAAGTGCCTTTGTATCCTTGAAAACAGCCACGGAACCCATTTACTGCATAACATGTCCTAAAGCCATTCATTTATTGCACAAATGAGTCTTAAAAAAGCAGGTGATTATTTAATGTAAAGTACCTAAAGTACAGTTAAATTCGACCACCATAGGACTAGGAACTATAACACTGGACTTTTAAAACACGTGATAGCTTAATGTAGGGCTAATATTAAGCAGAATCCTCTACATGTGTTTATTGCATTAGATTTGCCATGCATTTAAAATGCAGCAACCACTTGCTTTTACAGACTCCTGTGATAAATACTTGTTTTGTCAATTTAGCGAGACTTTACTGTATAATTATACCATTGGCATCGATTGATGCAAAACACCCGTATCGTAATCATGACTCCATCAAGTGTCCTCTGATCTGGATCTACGCTGTCGACATATATCCCATTTACTGGAAACCGTTCTGCACATGGGCACTTTTTCGTCAGTTGAAATGGCTTACGAACTTTCTTCTGGTTACTATGAATATATTACAACTCGTCGACGTTCTTCTAAAATGTTGTATATCAATTCTAGCGCGAAATGTTTTTTCGTTTCACCTGATAGAGCGGAAAAATCTGCATCGTCTAGTGAATGTGTCGTTTTGTAGCAAATCAGACGGCAAAATTATGTCAACGTGTTTTTATATCGTATAATTATTGGTTAGTTTTTTGTTCTTTTAAATTGTCCTATGTGGAGGTGAGCTGCTGCGAATTCAGGTATTGTTGTCATTCGGACTAATAATTTTCGAAATTAAATGGAGGATTTGAAGGTAAATATGACTTCTGTGATAAAACAACTTCATTAATGTACGATAAATTTCAGTAAAACTTTTGAATTTTCAGAGTTCGAAAGAATTATTGACATTCCAAATTGTTGTATAACAAAGTGCATGTCGGTTTTCAAATTCGTTAATGTCGTATCCGACGTATAATATGTCTTTGCAACAATATTTAAGTTCTTAAAAGTTGTATATTACCGGAAACAAAATCTAAGGGCCACAAACACAGACACATATAGGCCACAGACACATAAGCGACATACATCAACATGTACAAATGTCGCCTTATGATTTTGAGAACCGTAATGTAACAAACAGAGAAATGGATTTGTTTTCATTTTTCTCAGAACATGCAAAATTGGCAAACGGCATTTTAGAAGAACGTTGACGATAACTGTTTCTCAAATGTTAACCTTCATCCCCCTAGGCATGCTGCATTTAAAGTTTAAGTGATTACAATCCATAATCTTATAATTTCCGAATGTATCCCCTCGCATTTGATATGAATGTTATTTATATATTTGTAATTGCATTTTGAACTAAGCTGTGCAGGGGGTGAATGCCATTTTCAACTACATGTCAGCAAGTGATAATATTATATTGCATCTGTCAAGAGATGCAACTCTGATAACATAGAAATTAAGTTTCATGATAAAGAGATTTATATATTTAAGAAACGAATTATTCTTTTACCTAGATTTTCTGAAGGTAGCATGTACATTTGCATGAGTCAACACCAACGATTAACGTTTCGTTTAATTATCAACATGTGTAACATGTGTAACATTTTCGTTTAATTACTAATCTGTGTAACAGTTTCGTTTAATTATTAACCTGTGTAACAAATCCATTTAATTATTAACCTGTGTTACAGTTTCGTTTTAGATCGGACACCAATAATCAGACGTCATAACAGAATCCAAGTCGTTGTGACACTCTCAAAAGTCCATTGTTAATGGCTGTGATGTTTACAAACGTTTTTTTCCCACACATGTGCTATGTTTACTGCCATCAGAAAACTAGTATTATCTCCAAAATTGATACAAATATAACCTTAAACTAGCTTTATCTTCAAATCAATTGCAATTTTGTCCTTGTGTGAAAATTGCCACTAACCTTTATATTGCAGTAAAACATTATACCTGATCAAACATTGAACGGTTCAATTTAATACTTTATTCAAATTGGTTCAAACTTCGAGAAACCCCTGTCAAATGACTGGACTCCTAGGTAGACGCCTATATCTAATCTTGATCCAATAAGTTCTTTGATGACGTGCGGATCACAATTAGCATGATTGGGGTAAATATAAATTCACTTTGAAATTGTGAGCTTAAGGCTAATCTGTAATTGAGAAGCTTTGTGAAAGCAGAACTAGATCCCCCTGAATTTGAAAGGTATTATGGTTGTATTTATCATAATGCTACACTCCACAAACAGCTTTCAGCTATTCTAACACTTGAATGCACAGTCAAGTTTCACTAATTTAACCTAATAATGTATTAACATAAAATTTTGTAAAATCAGTTGTTTGTTAACCCTTCCTTCATATAAACGCTTTTTCACGCATTTGCAGAATATATCAAGATCAGACGGTTGCTATAGGAGCCGTCTGATCAAGGTTTGCTATGTTTTCTTTTGACATCATAAATATTCTATAGTTTTTGTCAAAGCAAAAACAATCCTTGAATAGTTTACACTTAAACAAATCAGCTGATAAATATTCATGATGTCATTATTTCCTATATGAATATTGGACAAGGAAATGGTAAATGCAGTGCAAATGTAACGTTCTGTATGACTTCTTTCCTGCCATAAGCTACCACCTGTTTTAAAATGCTAGAATTAGACTTCATTTGAGTGGTCGTATTTGCGAGACTTTACTGTATAATTAATTATTGTAGCATTGTCCTGACATAAACACTGATAAAGTCTTGGAGACAGTTTACTGTAATTATTACTCCTCGCACACTAAATTATTGTCGTAAAAATATTGATGTCTGCTACACGTCTCGTGTTTTCTTCTATTACTCTTCAAAGGTGCAATCAGATTGATAAACAGAATGGATCCTGATGACACGCCGATCGAATAACGCCTGTCTGTATGGGGTAGTTTGGTATACGTGCCTAGCCTACAAATGTTAATGAAAACCCACGATGCAAGAAGTCGACAAGTGAGAATGATTAGATCCTCCGTAAACAAGGACAGTGTTTGTCTCATGTCAACAAACACTTACAGAAGGAACAATAAGTACGCACGTCTCTTTCTGTACATTTACAGACAAGACATTTATCAACGCTCCGAATGATTGTGCTTTTTAGTCGTTTAAATCTCGAGACAGACTGCTCGAAGACGTTGTCAGTTTGTCAAATTGTGTCCATCATGATATCTCTATTTACTCGCTGTCTTATCTCAATCAAACGCTTTTGAAAATTGTAACTAAGGACTCGTTTGTGACATGGTGGATATATGTTAAAGCGGCATTTGACATGGTATACCGTTTATACAATGTTTTATAACGTTGGGCGACATATGAAGTATAGTAAAGTCTGGCTAGTACGAACATTCAGAACATAATTCTAGATTTTTAAAACTTGCGATGGCTTATTGCAGAACGAAAGTACTACAGAAAGCGTCCTTGGGAATGTTCGGTATCAGGTTTGCCCTATATTAGGCACCTACCTGCTTACACCGACTCCTATGTAAGTAAATGATGTGGTTACTTTAGCGAGTCACTACTATACCATCATTTGGATTATAAGTTGCAGACTGGAAGCTTTCGCTAATTCCACACCACTCATATGTACCATTGTCTCAGAATTTAGACAGGGGACAGCTTAATAAAGAAAGAAAGTCATGCCTAGTGCTTTGAGGAGTGGACTCTTCTACATTACGTCCATTTTGATTAGAGGAGTCACCTGCTTTAAAAGTGTTCAATTATATACTAAACGATTAGATTAGCGACAGTTTCACTTTATCAATTAATCACACATAGTATGTTTAATTGTATGTGATATGACTCACATTCCTCTTTATTATCTAGTTTAATTGTCTATTTATAGCATTGTTTAATTGTATATTATAATAATTATGGTTTAATTCTTTGTTGTATTGTTTTGAGAGTACATATTTCATGTGTCTATGATATTGGTTTGTTGTCTATTATATTGTTGAATAGTATATAGATGTTTCCTTTTTCACAGTAGCTGATGCTTCCAAGTTTCCAGGTTTATTTGTATAAATGCACAAGTCCCACATAATGTGGGAGACATCAGCATAACATTTATACATTTTCAAGCACAATAAATATTACGTACATAATAAAAAGTGAAGAAAACAGTAATGCCAGGAAACAGCTATATCTACAATTATATGTGTATGTTCTTGTCCACGTTCGGTTTGCCATGTTCGTTCCGCGTGAATAAGTGTGTGTCTCTCCGACTGTGGGTGCATTTTCGCCTTTTTGTATGGTGTTCTATTTGTGTCATTGTGTTCTGCCTGTGTGTACGATCGTTCAACTCTGGCGTATAAAACTGCCCGTTTATGTAAAGTTTATCTCGAATCATTCGTACTTTATTGCCACTGTTTGCGCGTGTTGTTTTGCAACACTGCACGATTGTTTCCGCGTTTGTTCGATTTCCTGCGGGTATTACTCGGAAATGCCAAATATCGTTCTGGTTAATACCTATGGTGAAGTCAGCCAAACGAGTTATCGGTATTTGAAAACTGTACATTTGACAACTAGTTTAGCCGCGCATTTCTATTATTGAAACGACCTAATCGATGGGCTCGATCCACAAGGATTGCTCGATACCCATAGCATGTCCTGCATTTTCAATGCACAATTTCCATCATTTTCAGAGAAAGCACCACCTTCAGGTATGCCAACGAAGAGCAAATATTCACACATACTACGCCAGCGTACATCAGTTTTTCATTTGCGTCATATATATGCTCGTCTGTGTCATTCTGTTTTTTGTCCAACCTGCTCTTTTTTCCGTGCAATTGTTGCTTTCTGTGATATCATCGTACATATCGCTGTAATGGTTTATTGCTTCATTGTACTCTGTCATTGTACTCTGCATTGTCCTAAGTTCGTTTTCTACTCAAAAAAAACACTGAATTTGTCTCTACTAAGTTTTGTTTTTATATAAGAGATTTGTTGTAATTTATTTTCCATTTGGGACATTTTTTTCATTCTGAAGCGTTATATTACTCTCATTCAATTGTCATCGTTTTGTGTGTCCATCGAGTAGAATATGTATTTTATTCATATGGTGGCATAACTTCGCTGCCAATTGTGGAATGTTACTGTTCGCAGTCGCCTGCCCGCTAGGCAGCTAACCTGTACTCTGTAAATGTGGCCCGCATTGGGCACCATATAACTGTTGCAATGTGCTCTCATTTTGCGCGACGATAACCGATTGATTGAATGGGCGGCCTTTATCTTGACCGGTTATACTACCGTAGGTATTTATAGAGTTATGCAATGGCTGACATTGGAAGAGCTGCTCAATTTGCTTTGGAACAAATAAGTTTGTTCCATATAGAACATCTGTTGTTTAAATTAAATTTATATTCTGTGAATGTTCATTTTGGACATTTTTGGATGGGCACTGCGACTGTTTCTGCGATTGGGACTGTCCTTTTGTTTTGCTTTGTCTGTCCATCATATTGCTGAATGTAACTTGTTAGCAAGTGTTGTTGGGATCTGATTCAGCTGATTAATACTTCATACATATTCATATATAGTTAATATTACCTTGGTTTGTTAAATATCCATGTACTCCGTTCCCATAATTTATTAAAATGAATAATCACAAGACACTCCTTGGTCAATAGTTTGAATATATCTACCATTTTGCCCAGTTTGAAAAAACATGCACTGACCGCCATTACTACCATGTGCTTGGACGACTGAATCGTTTACTACATGGCCACGTGAACGAGTCTGTGGGTTTGGTTTAAAGTGCAAACAGAATTTGAATATTTAGCATGGTACGGGATAATCCATGATTACACATTACAACAGTTTTAATCTAGAGAGATGCCAAGTGCTCGGGTTCCAAATCATTTCAAGAAATTGGCCCATATTAATTTATTACATCAAAAGCATTCTTGTAAGAAATACAAGAAGTTGCCATGGCTATTAATCGAATGGGTTTTACTGATGACATATGAACGGATAAAGTTTTGGTCATGATAATCGCTGATAGATCAGGCGTATAGTGTTCTATAATCAATGTGAGTGGGTCATGAACAGACGGCTCCTACTCTGTTTGCAAAGTTGTTACAGCAATCACATATATGGTCGCAACTCGGCAACAAAGTAAATGTATTGCAAGTATTTACAAAACAAGATATTGACATTTATAAACTATCCTATGTGTAATGCACATATTTAAAAATGCTTTAATAGATCCATTACTCTAAATCTCTAATAATTAGTATGTATTGATATATCATTTCTTTCATTACCCTTCGTGCTGTTTACGACTCAAATTACTTTTATCCGAATTTACATGTTAAATGGAGATCAATGGGTTATTTAAATGCTTTTAACTCATCTACTACTAATCGCGCCCTATCCCGCATTTGCAAGCATCCTGGGTCCAGATGAAACCGAGCGTCTCATCAGAATACAATCTGTTTGACATTCATTGAATAGTTTAGCAAAAACTTAATCGAGTTGGAATTGTTAGAATTGCTCCAGATCCAACTTTGAGCGATCAGTTGTTGTTTGTGTTGTTTCACAATGGGGTAAGGGTGAACATATATTTGAAATTATTTCTGTTTAAATATCTAAAAGTAGGTCATTACAGGAACACTAATTGTTATATGTGGTAAATGGTTTTTTTCAATATCTTCTACCAAATGGGGTAATTACAACATAGGGTTTGGTTGAGAAATGACGATTTGAGTATTTCAGTACGCAACTTTATCTGTATCTCTGGGGTTTTTTTTAGAAAAAAAGTTTTTATCCAGATAAGATATAGAGTAATTCGGAATCTCATCCAATATGGGGAATTTTGCTTCTCTGACAGCGTTGGTGAAAACAGTCAGTAGAATAACGTCTTCAATATCAGAATTAGAAGACGCTTTCGCTTGGAAATAACACGGTGATCATAATATTAAATGTTTTATGTAGCCGACAGTTAATGGAGGGTGAAGGTCATGCAAAATTTCCCCGATGAACATTTTACTGCATAAAAACGCCTGTTAACGCAGAATAAGCGATGGTCAGACGGCTGCTGCATAAGCTGTCTGGTGCTGATTCTGCTGCGTTTGCTTATGTAATTTTTAAGTGGCCAGATTATTGAGAGTTTACTGTATATGTTCATGTAGAAGAATGTTAACCGTCACAATGCCCTCTCATCAGGGCACGCACTGATTGTCATGTTACATTGTGTTCAGGAAAGTCATTCAATATTCAACATAGATTTGACCTGGAATAGTCTATTTGACAATTCAGTGTTGTAAGGGCTAATACAATTGCAATTCGGTTGGACTATTTACGGAGTGTCTTTCTACGTTTAACTCATTTACGACACGATCGTCGAAACACATTCAAAGGTGTTGCTGCATATGGCCAATATTGGATAAGTGACTCTTTACTGACCACGTGTTTTACTAGCTGTCGATATATTGGCTATTTAAGAAGAGTATTCAGTATAACATTGGACTATTTTTTTCTATATGTGTCCGCATAACCCTATCATGTTGGTACTGCTTAAATCAGGTTGAGATACAAGAATTTCTCCAAGAAATAAGACATTACAAAATGCCGACTGGGCTGGCATAAGAATAGTAAATTAACGGAAACATTACTTGCAGTCAGAACCTCGGTTTTTTCTTACTTTTTGAATGACCTCCTGTGCCGAGATCACACCACAGTAGAACTTGTCTTAAGTAGCCATCAAAAAGGGATGTAATCATGGGCATGAAAGCAGGTGGTAGTTTAA
The DNA here is from genome assembly GCA_963576725.1 of Azorinus chamasolen. NCBI lineage: Eukaryota > Metazoa > Mollusca > Bivalvia > Cardiida > Solecurtidae > Azorinus > Azorinus chamasolen. The sequence goes on from OY755247.1 coordinate 53,317,489, forward strand.
TGCATGTCAAGCGTAATGCAGAAAAATCCTATAAGAATTTTCTACATTACTTTTGCCCTGCATTGAGTCCTATGTCCAATAATGGCCGCTTAAGTAAGGTTCTATTGTGTGCACACTAAGTATCTAGCAGGAATGGTCGTTGTGTTGTTTTGTAAAACATGCTTTCTTACAACATCCATAAGAATAAGCGAATTACAACTTATTTTGATGCTGTAAGTCACGTGCCAATTCTTGACCGCAAGCAAGCAAGCAATGTGGATCCAAATGGGACACTGGGCACTTCGACGTCTTATCAGAAATTCCCAAATTATTTACACGCTGAGATTGTTTATAAAAAACTGAATATACATGGAAGAAATAACGGCGTCATAAATAGTAATTATATTAATTTGTTATAATAGCATATGGACATAATTATAAGGTTTAGTTGGCCATAGCGGAAACTGCAGAATCAGATCTATTATAGTTGTGTAACCAGGGGTTTATAACGTAAAACAAGAAAACGTCTGTCGGTTCCAATAAATTTATGTACATAACAAAACAGCCTGAAACAATACGAACACTTATAAATATCACAGATAACAGATTAAAGGTTTCAAACAATTCGTTACTCGCAGTCTAAATATGCCAAATAATCAACAGTGGAATTAAAATAGTTTTCTAGATAAATACAAATAACTTACCAGGCTATGGCACGCTGAATGAACTTATAATATAACAAATAGACAATAGTAGCTGTGAGCAGCAATTCTAAGTATCTACGAGTATACAGATAGATTTACAAGGTGTTCACACCTTGACTAGATGACGAAGAGTGCCGGCTTAGTCAGATTATTTAGTGACAAAGGCTGTTTAAGCGGGAAGGAGGGTGGATGGGAAGGTTCTATAATTAGGTGAACGCGAAAAGTGACCACTCGCTCACCAAACCAGTTATACGACACATTCAATCATCAGGCATACCATGAAATGTACGGCGAATACACGTAAAACGGATATTACATACTATGGCAAAATACTATGCAAACATATATACAATGAAGCCTGGTCAACAGTTGCATGAGAAAACTGAGCTTACCCTGATCAGACGGCTCCTATAAAAACTGTCAGATCTGGGTCTTCTCTGTTTCCAAAGGCGTAGAATAACGTAAAGGGTTAAGTTGAAGTATAATTATAACATATTCTACCGTCTAGACATTGCTGTACATGTTAAATCTTAACACCTATCCCCCTGTAAATAAAACAAAAAGGCAAAGGTCTATACGCATTTAGATTTAATGTTGATCATTCCAGTTCGCGCAAGTTATTTCAAAACTATTGACCCAGTGTCAAACAATTTGGAACCTGATGGTTTGAGGAGTTACCAGGCTTCTCAACCGGATTCAAGCTGCTTGCAAATGCGACTTAGGTCGCAGTATAAGTATCGATGATAGAAAACATTGTATCGGCTTTATATCTGTGTATGTGTGTGTCATCTCGAGATGATCCCGTGGATTCAATGTCATTCGCTTTGTTTTGTTGTAGGCAATTGTGCAGCATTCTGTTATTAACTCGCAATTTTCTATCATTATATCGTGCAAATAATTGTTCTCAAATCAATTTAGATATTCGTAAAACCGCTTCTGTTTAGCTCGTTTTATTTTTACAAAGCGTTTTGTCTGAAGCGTGTGTGTTTCGTTTGGGAACTATGCCAGAACTACAAATTGGCACGCTCTCATACTACTCTTTACCCCTTATGTGCACTATCAGCAATTGTGGATTTCTATTGGATGCTTTCTCTGCAGTAGCATGTTATACCGGTGTCCCTTTTGAATATGCATTCATGCGATGAGCTTATGACTTGACTCGGGTTTATTCGCCAATAGCTTACTAAACTTTCTCATTTTTACAGTAAAACCCTTCTAAACCGGAAGTTATTATGGAAGAACTTAGATACTTTTTATGCAGTTAACTGCTTATTGCAGCATGTAAGTCATGCTGAAATACTTAATAAACAATGATGTACACTACATTTGAATGTTACATTATACCAAAGTCTGATCAGATTCTACAATAGTTTTACAATGATGACATTCAATGGCAAACGTACACGCATCAAGTTATGTCATTAACCACAAATCATTGACGATATAAATTGGCAGCAAACAAAGAATAATCCAAAATTCATATCGCAAATTAAACTTCAGAAATTGCTTTTTGTGTTATGGTATTAGTTGACCTGCAGTATCGCTTCCGCTTTCCTCAACGTTAAGGTAGTTGCCTTTAAAACTATTAATAACTGCATATATAATAATGTCAGCCACATTTGTACAATAGCGAAATACTGAACGTGCATGTTTGTGGTATCTACATATTCGTCACAAATGACGATTTGAATATTTAGTTTTAGTCTGTGTTTCATTTTGTATGAAAGGTTTAATGTTCAAATAGATTTTTAATGAGTTATCTCAGTTCCGTTGCCAGCATTTATGGTGTAAACCCCTTTTATGCGCCAAACGAATTATTAATAACCTTTGCAAACAGTGTAGATCCGTATAAGAGGGTTTAAGGAATAGTCCTCTAATCAGGATCTGCACTGTTTGTCATGTTACACTTTTCCTTTAAAAACACCCAAATATGCACTGTAAGCTTGGCCTACTTGAACTTTGGTATAGTCTATATTTGACAATTCATCACTGAAAGGGTTAAGCTACAACATAGTACTTATAGCCCAATTACTAGACTAATGGCAATTCCAGATATGTGTTTGTTCCATTATTCATTTTGTTCAGGATAGTTTGCCCATTATTTACTTGTTTTGCCTCGCGCATATTTCAGTTATCCTTGCACGATAACTCACATTGCTTAACTTACTTCCAGAAACATTGTCTTTGTCTTGTTATGCATTTAATCTCTAACAATAGAGTATGCTTAAACCTTTCCGGTTACAATATTTACTTACTTTCGACTCAATCTATTTTGTCAGACAATATTGAGAGTGTCAAACAATTTGGGTCTTGGTGAGACGCCGACTCGGTCTGTCATTGCACCAAAGCTGTTTGCAAATGGCAGCCCCGTCCCGCGTAGCATGGAGAGTTCAAATGCGTTCAAAATAATATATTGTGTCTTTGAAACCATAGAGGGGATACTAATACACACATACTGTATCTACCCAACTCATTAGATATCAAGTTGTAGCAATAGTTGATGAGTAAATGTCTCTTTTTTCCCGTAGAGTGAATATAACCGTATTGATGTAACACATACAACCAACTTGTTTTTAAATTCCTACTTCCAAACACAGGTAAGTATTAGCATGTCTTAGGGATACTCCCGTCAAACTGTTAACTTGTTTCCTCATAGACTATATTTAGACCCAACCACTTTGAATAAATCTACCGAAAAAGAGCATTTACTATCAAAAAGGAAATGTTTGAATTGTGTACTTTTGAAACCATTGTGATAAATACAGCATTGCATTTTGGCACTATAGAGCAAATGCTCTATTACGACAATGATTTCAAAACATGACATTTACAGATGCGTCAAAAGGCGTCAGTATGAGGGAATGGGTAAAGTGGTTCGGTATGTATTGAATATACTCTTATTGATAACAGGTTGATATTAGCGACCCATTTGGAATTAACTCTTGTTGAAACATATGATGTTTGCTTAACCTCTGATACAACAAAACAACAACACCATGCAATTCGATATAATGTGATACAGTACAATACCATACAATGTGATACATATACAGTACAATACAATGTGATACAGTACTATGTAATGCAGAGCAAGCGATGCAATGTAAAACACTACAATACAATAGAAACAAACCAATACAATAATACAGTGTTAAACAATACGACACAAGGCTACACAATATAATACAATGCAATGTAACACAATATTATACAATATAATACCATATGATATAATACAATGCAATACAAATAATTCCATACAATACAATTCATTATAATACAATAGCATGCACCATAATATAATATAACATAACACAATACAATTAAATATAATATGATACAATATAATACAATGCTTTACAATAAAACATAATACATTGCAACACGATACTATACATCACACTGTAATAAAATGCAATAAAATAGATAGAGCACAATGTGTTTTTCCGATGGCTTACCTGCCTGTAGTCTGGCATTAAGGTGATGAATCTGGGCAGGAGAACAAACTTTCTAATAAGTCAAATTGGCGCCTTGCCTTTTCAGCGGAGATGAAAAATATAATAAAAACAAACACTTTACCTTTGCCTTTTATTCAAAAGCAATTTCATGTACTGCGAATAATAATGAGTCGAATCATTCTTAACGTGGATCAAATGTAGCCATTACATTATCATGACAAACAGTGCAAACTCGTATTGGACTGCTCCTTGTAGGAAGGAGTTGTCCCATATCGGTATACACTATTTGCGAATGTAGACACGAACGCTACTAGAAATATAAGTGTTTAGAACGTTGTAGCCATGTCTGCTGAAGCAATCGACATCTAAGAGAATCTGACATACGAGTAGCCACAGTAGAGCCTGGCCTAAGCGGTCATTTATTGACATAGGTTTCTTAAAAAACAGGTGGTTGCTTAATACAGGACAACAGTAATACATAAAGCTTCCATATAGGAGCTTTCTGTATTACTTTTGACCTGTATCCCTATCTTAAAGACCCTTAGACCTCTTGTTGAGGGGCCGTTTAACCCTTTGCCCAATAGCCTGTTTCTAGTTTTGAAGACATATGACCACTTAAAGCAGGTTGAAAGTAAAGCAGAATGCGCATTAAGGCGCATTCTGCTTTACTTTCAGCCTGCTTTAAGCTACCACCTACTAGGATATAGAAAATATTCATTATGCAATATGTTCATGACTGTATGAATTTGAACTATTTTCTTCAGCGGAGGAATAAATCAAACACGCTAAAAGCCGCTTCTATCAGGTAAAGGGTTAAGATAGGTTACACGGTATACCTATCGGCAAAAGGTGACCTAATGACACAGTAGGTCAAGGTATTCTAAACAGACTCGCTAAATCGTAAGAAAGATTAAAAACATATGGCTTCTCTCAGCTAGTACTTGCCACTAATATTAACACGTTCGTTGTCTAGGTAATACATCTTATTCACGCCTTTAGTATGTAATAGCTTTGAAATAAACCAGTATAATGTGTGCATTAGTTAATATCACTTGCTAATATTTGTTTTGTGTACCTCTTTTTCAGTTAATTTAGTTTGTAACAGAATGACGATTCATGATTGTCTTGCACGAAAGAAATAGTTTGTTTTGTGGTGGGGGTGTGTATCACTTTTGGTATAGTCTTTTCATATTAACCATTGCCCAACTTTGAAATAAAAGTGTCTGCTCAGTTTTGTTTCTGATGCAATATTGACTACTTCCGATTCAATCAAGCTTTTGAGATAGTATGGTTTGAGTATCAAATAGCCCGGATTCTTTTGAAGCCCCGAATTACCCATCGTTTTAACTGAACCTAAGCTGTTTTATAAGCTCTGTCGCTGATTGCAGGATAAGCGCTAATTTTCTCATAACTAGACGAAATAATTCAAATTTAATATGCATTAGTCAGTCTGGAGATTTGCGTAACATGTCAGGAGTATAAGAGGATGCATTCAAAAGAGGCTTAACAGTCGAAACGTAATACAAAATGGTAGTTTTCTTGAATTAAGCAGCAGATAATAAATTATGCCTGCTAATACAGTAAAGCCCCCTTAAAGTGGAATTCTTGTAAAGAAGGAGTAAGATACATTTAGGCAGGTGGCTCCTTAATACAGGGTAAAAGTCATTCAGAAAGCTCCCAGATGAGCATTTGGTCACGACTTTCACCCTGCATTTAGCTGCCACCTGTCTCCAAGACTGGTATTTACGCTAACTTTTACGTCCGGTTTAGCGGAGTTTAGAAGTACCTGAATGCCTGTAACCAGCGGTGAAATTTGAGTATATAGTTGCTGGACGGACAAAACTGAAATGAGTATCACAATGGCATATGGTTTATACTATATCACAATTTAAAAGTCCGTTTACCTTCACCAGGCTTTCCTCAACCTGACTCGCGTTTGAAGCCAGCTTGGAGTAAACACGGCGTCTCATCCGACTCTAGTTTGTTTGACTCTCAGTCAATAGAAAGAGGCGTCAGATCCAAATTTTAACCGCCTGTATTATTTTGAAAGCGGGGCAATAGTAAAACTACATGTATATTTAAATTAAGTGAAGGCGACTTTGTTTCTGTTATGTCATTTAACAGAGCAAACGATAAATCTACGTACTACAATCGACATGTCTCTAACAAACCCAATATTGTTACCACTCTTAAGAATTGTCTCGAAGAGACGATTCTAAAGAATGGTCAAAACATAGTTACGATTTAGTGGAGAAATAACGGCGTTAGTTTTGAAAATGTTTTACTTCATGCATATTATCTGGACCTCATTATATCTAGACAATTTAGATTTCTATTAATACATTCTGATAATTATACGTTTTCAACACTTGCCTTGAGCATATGGTACAGTGGAGCTGCGATATCTCGAACTCAATAATTCAAACCCCAGATAGTTCGAAGTATAAGTTGGGTTCTTTTCAAATTTTGAAATACAGAATTGTTCTAAAATTCACCACTGCGCATATATATATATATAAAGACACGCGACAACTTAATACAGGTCGCAAGAATGCTGAAAGTGCTTACAACAGTTTTATCATTACTTTCGAACTGCATTAAGCTGTCACCGCAAGACAGTTTCCATGCTCGAAATCAGATGATACTCATATTATCAAGATAGATGTGATATTTTTGCTTATGGGATACAGACAAACATTTCTAATACTACAACCCCAACCATGTCAATTCTGGATCTTAAAACAGACTTTAGTTTAATGGATGGAGAAAGTAATATAGAAAAGCTCATGCAGGAGCTTTCTGTGTTATATTCTGTCTGATGTAAGCCATTGCCAGCTTTTAAAACATGTACAGTAAAACCTCTCTATTATATCATTTTTTTGTGTTAAAGGCAGGTGGCTGCTTAAAGCATATAGGAGCCTTCCGTTTTACTTTCACCTTGCTTTAAGCAGCCACCTGCCCTAAATACCAATTACGTAACCCAATATAGTGGCCGGTATAGAGAGGTTTTACTGTATGTTTATTCTTAACGTGGATGATTTAGAGAAGTTTTACTGCAATATATATATATACCCGAATCTACAATTGTTGCAATGGTTAAATATATCTTCTTTGTGGGAACCCCTCGTATATCTAATATGCCACCCATGTAGATCTTTCTTCGTTATCTATCATTCATAACATAGCCTGGAATTGATATAAGACAGAGTCAGATATTTTTTTGTTTGTTTTAGTTTTAAAGGTAAAGTTTCAAATAATTTATCTTCACTAATATATCGGAAGGTTTTGACCTTGATATATCCCCTAGTATTAATTTTGAAGTTGTACAGTAAGATCCACTCTACAACAACCGTTTAATAGACATAAATGTCTTTAAAACAGATGGTTGCTTAAATCAGGACTAAAGAATAGTCGGAGCTTTCTGCATTACGCTCATCCTGCATTACGCTACCACCTGTCTTTAAGACCACGAAATGGAAATATTGTTTGGTGGTTGCAATAGAGGAGTTTTACTGTATCTACCGGAATGAAACATTCCATACGATGTCGAATTGATGTGTTGATGATGGTTTTTTTTGTTTCGCTTTTTATCTTTATAATGTTCGTTGTAAAGCATATATTTCAGCTTGATAATCTGTCGTTTTCGACATTATTTGACTTATTCCGGCGACACCTTTTCTTTCTTAAATGTCACATATAATTTTTGTCTAGGAATAAATGTATTAAGGTAACACAAAATGTTCTGTAAGACACCGGCATGTGTCTGTATATAACTGTATTTGATATGCATTATGTAATGGTTTTCCGACATTGGTTTATCATTTCTGACATGCATTGTGGTCATAACAGACGTTCATTTTTTTGTATCTTTTCAGGACAGATTTGTTAGACTGTGTATATCATTACAGACGTGTAAGATCAAATAACCTACATTGAAGTACTCTAATTATACTAAGTATTCGGTCACCTATGTCTTAATAGGTTTGTGATTTTAATTACTTTAAATTAGGCATAGTAGCAATTATGTTAGACCCTGATCGAACTGTAACACAGACTTAAGAGAGCAGAAGATACATGTGCGTACTCAAATACTTGACTCGTCATTTCTCCACCAAACCCTATGTTGGTGAAGAAATAGATAATTATGTTATTCTTGAAAATGTTCTAATTTACGCATCTTTTCTGGACATCTGTACACGCGGATTTAATACAATAAGTATATTTCAAAAGCACAGAACTGATATATAAGACGTTTGTGGTATATCATCATGTGTTCGATGCAGTAGTAGTTTAAAGCAAAACGGGTTGTCCGCTTGTCCCAGTTTCACGAACATGTTCAAGTTATGGCTGAACATGGCCTAATATTTCAAACTTGTGTAATTGCTAAACGCAACTACATTTATTTTTTTCACCTCAAATATCAGTATATCTTGCTACATTAATATTTTGTTGGTGATTTTTTAATGATACTCTATCTAAATCAGTAATAATGAACCATTTATTTGAGCGGGCCCCACATTTTGAGAGCTGTTCAGGTACACAAGTTGTATTGCTTTAAATGACCTTTTTCAGCGAAACGTATCAATTGTCGTATTTCAACATAATTCATGGGTGAATATAGATCAAACTCACTGTGTATATTAATAGAGGGTTAATACACGTTTTTTCGGGCAATAACATCTGCAGTGTCTCGAGGGACTGTTGTTGGCCCGAGCCCGAAGGGCGAGGGCAACAACATTCCCGAGGGACAATGCAGATGTTATTGCCCGAAAACAAACGTGTATTAACGCTATTCTTGCACAAAACCCACTTTCTGCTTTCCTGCATCAATTTAATCCTTCCAAATACAAGCAAAACTACCGCAGCTAAACTATACACATATTTGACACTTCGTTCGATTTATGCTGTTTCCGGGCCACTGTTTTCTTTCTGACGTCAATTCATGATTGTATCAAATACCGTTTACACAAAATTTAATTCAATATGTATATCACTAATAACAGTTCATTGTCGGTGCCCCTGAAATAGTCGCACCGTTCATCTAGCTTAGGCCAAAACGCTACAGCATTCGCGTCCATTGTTTACCTTATGCCCCGAATAGGTATAATTAAATCCGGTCAATAACAGCGCGTGAGCACGAGAATCGCCTTGTTAATACATGGTCTAGCGGGACTACAACATCACGTTTTGTGCAAGAATGTAGTTTGAATCGTTACGAGTGTGTACATGCAAAATCAGGTTGAGTTAGTTACTAAACGTAAACTAACGCTCGTTCGTGAAAAAGTGAGACCTGTGCAACAATGATTAACAACAACGGGAATGTGAGACAATTGCTGCTCGACCTTTCACTCTCTCTCTCTCTTATACCACTGCGTTGTGAAGATAATGCTGTTTGCGAATGTGAGAGAATTGCTGCTCGACCTTTCACTCTCTCTCTTATACCACTGTGTTGTGAAGATAATGCTGTTTGGAATTTGATTACGTCCGATTCCTGTTAGCTTTTGGGAAACTACTGCCCGGGTATTAACCTTTAGCCTGTTGGGCAAATTAATTTAACAGAATTATTTACCTACTACATTTTCAAAATTCGAGCTATAATCAATTTTTCTACCAAAATACAAATCAATGTGTCAAACAGTTTGGATCCTGATGAAACGCCGAGTTACTCGGCGTCTCATCTGGATCCAAACTGTTTGCATATGTATTCACTCATACATCCATAGCAGGTTAAATTTTTAAACAGCTTAGATCCCGAAAAGACGCTTAGGTACTCGGCGTCTCATCTGGATTTAAACTGTTTGCCGATTCTTGCCAGGTCACGGTTCACCGCTTCAAAAGGGAAAACAACATGTTTAACCCCTCCTCGTTCTGCTTTTGTTACAACATTCATTTGCTCATTTTGCAATATAAACGTTTAAAGGGAATTGTTTGCTTTGACAATAATTGTAGAATCAGAACTTTATCTCGTCAAAAGCAAACAGACCAGTCCCTGATCAGACTACTCCTACGGCAACCGCTTGATTTGGGTCTACTCTCTTTGCAAATGCGTGAAAACGTTTTCATATGAGGGAAAGGGTTAGTGCAAAACAGGTCCTCCAGCCAAAGGATTGATCGGCTTATACCTTATGCGAGTACAGTAAAACCTCTCTTAACCGGACGTTAAATTTAGTATAAATATCCGGTCTTGGAGACAGGAGACAGCTTAATGCAGGGTGGAAGTCATGCAGAAAGCTCCTAGAGGACCTTTCTGCATTACGTTCACTCTGCATTAAGCAGTCACTTGCCTAAATATCTAAAATCTTCTCTACTTGAATTCCGGTTAAGAGAGGTTTTACTGTATATATCGGGACCGAACAGCTTATTTCCCTCCGGTTGCATATCAAGCATAAATCATGCATGTTGCTATATACAGCATTACGGAATTAGCTGTAAAATATTGTTTAATTCTAATATACGTCATTACGTTATTTATGTTACTTGGAGATATTTTCAATAGTGTTTATTAAAAACAAGGAAAACTTTGTGTAGTTTTGAAACCATTGTGATAAATGTAGCATTTGCCCCATATGCGCAAATGCTCTATTTATCATAATGGTTGCAAATCTTTAAAGGTGACTTTTACCGAGGCTCCTTTTCGGTAGAATTATTCGACGAAATTGAGTCTAAAAATAGCCTATGCGGTAGTGGGTTAACACGACCACTCAAGCAAGTAGCTGTTTCTAGAGACGCCTATGTTAGTAAATGAAGTGGTCGTTTTAGAGAGACTCTACTGTATTTATAAATATACTGTTGGACCTGACTATAGCGACCATAATATACAATAAACATCGGTGTCTGTAGCCTAAACGCAGGTGCTTAATGTAATGCAACTTTCTGCAATTCCTTCGTCCTGTCACCACTTGTCTTAAAATTCCAGAAATAGACTTAATCCGGGCGATTTCTGTAGACACGTTTCATCCATGGAACTTTGTAGTTTGAAACCATTGTGATATTTATTTATTTTGTAATATTTATCACAATGCTTTCATTAAGTGATTTCTACAGAGTCGTCAAACGTCTTCAATATGAGGACAACCGTTTTGCTCGATCCCATGGTGATTTATGCATTATGCTGCCCTGTATTCAGCACCAACCTGCTTTAGAGAGACATAATTATGCTAACAATGTATTAATTGTTGATAAATTATGTGATCGCATTAGCAATACTTTTCTGTAGCTATCCACTGAAAATGGGGTTGTTGTTGTTTTTACTCTAATTTTAACATGCTTTTTCGTTTTTTGAGTATATCTTAGATTAAAGACAGACCTGATGATTGCGTAATTTTTACATAGTAGTTCGCATTCATGAAAATACATCCCCCGCCGGACCAAGTCCTTCAAACAAGACTATAAACCGATGCCCGATGTATCAGAGCTTTACACTGGGCATCTAAAAGAACCAGATAAACTCTGTCGATAATAAGAGTAGGGCATCGCGCCCGGGTTTCTCTGTATCCTCTCCCCTCTCTCTGGGGCGTCCAATGAGTCCATAGTGATCAGAATTGTACGCTAATTAACACAAACAAATCATGAAAATACTAAGCATGCTTTAGGATATTACAATCATCGCAAAATGTAGTTTGATTATAAAATTATACTAATCGATAGCGAGACCGTTCGAACCCGAGATCTGGATTTCAGCGACCCTCTTCAAATGCACCACATCCCTGCGAGCGTGGAGCTTCCAAAGAGGAATGCAAATTATTCAGAACACGACAGAAGCAATATATACAAAACAGTTGTTATCGTAATTGAGACATTGAGACCTAGTGATATGGGAATTAGATGTAACCATTATCCCGCTATCATCGACGTACCTCGCATTTGTAAACAGCCTTAGTCCAGAATGGACGCCGAGTAACTCGCCATCGCATTAGCACCCAATGGGTTCAGGGTTAAAGTAATATTCAAACATCAGTGACACTACACTGTATTGAGATCGTCTCTGATATTCCATATTGCGATCTCATTTAACATACTATATTGAGATATTATGTTACCGTATGCAAGATTGACTGAAAAACACCGTTAGCTTTTCATTATATTAGAAATAATGTGCACACCAAGAACATGTCTGATAAATTATACAGTAACAATTTTATACAGTGACTGCCTTAAAGATTTATTTCTATACGTCATGTTGCAATTTAATACTGAACGGAAGTTATGCAGAAACTAATGAGCCCATCCACCAATGAAATGTCTTTAATTACAGCCAAACCTCTCTAAATGGGAATTCTATTTGAGACGAATTTAGATACATTTAGGCACGTGGCTGTTTACTGCAGGGTAAAAATCATACAGAAAGCTCTCTGCATTACTTTCACTCTACATTAAGCTGTTATCTGGGTCCATTACCGATATTATACTATCTTGAACGTCGGGTTTAGGGAGGATATACTGTAGTGACTTTAAATAGGGTTCTAATCTTTGATATTGGAATATGACCTGTAGTTAGTATACGATTTTACTATACATTTAAACCGCTCTAAGCCAAACGATAAACTTAGTGTCAGTCTTTAACCCATTCCCTCCTCACATTAATGTCAGTCTTAACCAATTCCCTCCTCACATTAATGTCAGTCTTTAACCCAGTCACTCCTCACCTCAATGTCAGTCTTTAACCCATTCCCTCATAGAGACGCATTTTGGCGCCTCTGTAAAAGTCACATTTTGAAACCAGTGTGATAAATAGAACAGTTGTTATATGGGAGAAAATGCTCTATTTATCACAATGGTTTCAAAACTACACAATTCTATTTTTTCCTTTAACTCTAGTAAATAAATGCAGGGTGAAAATCATGCAGAAAGCTATTTTGAGAACTTTCTACACGACTTTCATTCTGCATAAGGCATACATCTGCCTAACAGTTGTATTGTTCTTCTCTACTAAAATCAGGTTTAGAAGGCTTTTACTGTATAACCCATATAAAAGCAATTATTGTTAACGAATTAAATGGCTTGACATATATTTGGTAATGGTTATATAGGGAAAAAATCCTACAAAACGATATTCAAATGTGGCCAGAGCTTACCGAAATGTTTGACATTTGCAATTTATTTAAGACTTGTGAGGAAGACATGCATAACAACGACGTTTAAGATGGATATCTGGCTTGGAGATGCGCACGCGTTTGTGTGTGCGTGCGTGCGTGTGTGTATGTGCGTGTTGTGTAGAAGACTACCTAATGAATAGTTCTGCATTGTAATATTGAAATTCAGACGGTGCATTGAAACAGTTCTTTGTAAATATGTAATATATCCGTATACTGACACAAAGCACACAGACCATTGTTCTTATTATTTCGATGATTAGAGCGTTATTATGCAGGCGGTTATTTTCAAGATAATTCTGACCTCGGGTCAGCCGTTTCAGAGATTGTTTTTCAATATAGCTCATTTCCACCCCTACATCCATCATGTTTGACATTGCAATTATCCAACTCATAACACAACTATATAAGACTTTTGCAACCAGTGAGGACATAGATCAAATGGCTCGTGCTCAGGGTCTGCACTGTTTGGTATACGAATCAGTTTTTCTTGTGATAAATTTCGATACAACTTTGTATTAAGTTAACGTTAAGAAATGGGGACCAGTTTTAATTATTCAGCAAAATAAGGGTTAAACTGTCTTGGTTTATGTTTGCCTCTGGAACATGTCTATCCACTTGTATTTCAGTGTGGTCATTCCTTACCTATAGCACAATAGGGCAAAAGCAGTTTACCACAAAGTCATATGGCGTCAACAGCCTTTGTAGTTTGCAATACAAATGGTTGGACCATACTATATTAAAATCTGACCAATCATTTTTACTAGATAAGTATCAAAAGCTCTTGAATTCCTTTGTCATGACAGCAAGAGTTTTCAATGGAACTTTAATCTTTGAAAAAACTAAACTAGTTCACTACCGTAGGGAAATCAATGTAAAGTGTCCACACTTTATGGAGATGTTGTTTTAACTATATCGATGGACGGGCAGACAAATTAGTTTACCCTTAAGATTTGCTCAAGACAAATAAACCTACCTTCAACAAATGTTATTAACTTATAACTCGAATTGCGTGATTATAAGGGAATAAGCGTGGTCTTTTTTTCTGAATATTAATTACGCAAAAGATTGCATCAAATTTATTTACAGACGAAAATGGTTTTATGGCACACAATGTAGGTCCCAATTAAAGGTTTCACTTGGGGACCCTTTGATCTTAATCTACCCCGTTTTAAAATATCTTATATATCGTAAAACCTCTCTATAATGAAATTGTGTTTAGTACTTGGTATTTAGGGCAGGTGGCTGCTTAAAGCAAGGTGAAAGTAAAATATAACTTTCTTCTTGCTTTAACCAGCCACATGCCTTTAACACAAACTACTTGATGTAATTAACTGGCCGTTATATAGAGGTTTTACTGTATTCGGTTTCCGCACATTAGGTGTTAGCCCTTATCTCGCCGACCGCGACATAACTCGCATTTGCAACATTTGGGTTCTAGATGAGACACCGAGAAATTCAGCGTCTCATCATGATCAAGCTGTTTGACACTTTGTCAATATTGTCTCAACAGTTTGATTAAAGTAATCAAAATTGCAGCAGATTGAAATGTGATCAGACGAAACCGTCTAGAGAGTGATCACAGTGTAGGATTTGGTTGAGAAATAAAAGAGCTATTCCTGAAAATGTTTAAATATACGCATCTTTTCTGGACCTGTGCATTAGTGTTATTCATATTCCTAATGCCATTATTGTTAACGTTCGTCTGAACAATATGTCGTCTGCCTTAATTTTCCGATGCTTAAATACTCAGTTCTCATTTGGATCAACACCATTTGTAAAGGTAGTAATAGATTTGTCAATTACAGCAAAACATGTTAGTCGTTAAAAGGCTTTATCTATGGAGTAATGAATTAAGTAACGCAATGACTCTGAAAGGTATTGAACGTGCTATTAATCAGCTCCGTAATTTAAACTCTCCTGTAGGTGATTACATTATCAACGAATGAATTAAACCATCAACGCTATGAATGCAGTTGATATGTCATTCCCTTTTAAGTAAAGTTTTGAACTCGGGAATTATCCCTAATCACTTGTTATAGGGCATATT
The DNA here is from genome assembly GCA_963576725.1 of Azorinus chamasolen. Classification (NCBI taxonomy): domain Eukaryota; kingdom Metazoa; phylum Mollusca; class Bivalvia; order Cardiida; family Solecurtidae; genus Azorinus; species Azorinus chamasolen. The sequence continues at coordinate 53,332,772 of OY755247.1, forward strand.
AATTCTTATTTTCAAAATAATAGCGACCTTTTGGATTCAGGAAATTATATGCTGAGAACAATGCTCGGAAGACTTTCTCCGAAAGCTCTTTACGTAAATTAGTTCTCAATCATACAAGTTCATAGAAGTAATGGAAACGTAAAAGACTTAAAGATAATGATTCACAGAAGCAACTATTCATAAACATGTCTTAAGCGGGCATCAACAGGATGCCTGATTTTCCATTTATTACACTTTCAACGCTGAATATTCACGGTGGAATAGTCCCTCAGTATCTGTTGGTCCATACAGTATCAAGGGCAAACTTTGAACGATTAGTATGAATGTAAAACAGTACAGATCCCGATCAGCGGTTTCCTGTGGAAGCCTTATTATATTGACCTACTCTGTTTCTGCATGACACTACACTCGGTCCGCATTTAAAGGATTAGGGTGTTTTGCATTGCAGAAATGTCCTACAGAAGCATCAAGCGTCACATATGCACTGCATTAAGCAACCATTTGCTAGTTATTAGCCCTAAGTTGAATGCAATAGATTAACGGTCGATGAAGACAATCATTTACCTAGGTGTATCACAGTTTCTCTTTAAATTCGTTTAGTTAGTAAGGCCCAACGCAGATAACTATTTATAATATTCACAGACGTCTTTAAAACGACTGAATATATTTATCCAGTTGGTCCAATTTAACCCATTTCCTGATAAGCTATTTTAGTTCCACTATAATATTCAAGAGTTCGGATTTAGAGACGAGCCATTATGTTCTACGTACATTAGAAATGTCAACAAGTACAATCAAGTACACTAAGTTAATGTCATTTCTTTCAAAAGCCTAATAGCTGAACCACACATTTTAATCAACCTTCAGCTGATACTAATTGTTGCTCTTATAACACACATAGCTCATAGCTGCATGTATAATATATTTAATTATTGTTTTGTTCGAATTGTATTGGTATTTTCTATTTCATCTGATAAATAATGTATTTTTTCATGTTTACTTATCATCAAGTTAGTTAATGTCTTTGACTGACAATATAATACATGTAACATATCAACAATGACACCTATCGGTTTTGGTAATTTGATTCAATATAAAATTAAGAGTTCCAGATAGGATGCGGATATCAAAAACATTTTCAAGAATAAATTCTTTATTTCTCCACCAAACCCTATGTTGAGACAACTCTCTGGAATTGTCACTCTTGAGTATTTACATTTTTCGGTTGCTCTGCAAATGATACACATTGACGAACATACGTCAGTATCACAACTCATTATCGGACTTACAAAATTAAACTGTTTGATATAATACTCTTTAATGGGACACGTTAGAATATAGCATACGTCTGTGCCACGACATGATATGCAATAATGTACGTCATTTATTGCGGAATAATGTTTGATAAGTAAGAGCATTCCTATTCTTTGTAAAACACGGACGATTTTGTACGTTCTCTTAAAACTGAGAGCACAGACATAAACTAAATTGAAATAATAGTACTACACTTTATAACAAGTAACAGCACGATGGCATGTGCCACTGGCAGCAGGTTGTCAGTGTCTATAGTCTAACTAATGTTTCCAGTCGATACAACACCAGCCTCGGGACCGGGTAGTCGAATGTTCGTGTCCCATTAGGGACTACAGTAAAACCTCATATAACGGCCACTAAATTCCATCAGATATTTTTTGCTAAAGGCAGGTGGCTGCTTAAAGCAATGTGCTTTAAGCAGCCACCTGCCCTAAATACCAATTAATTTACACAATTTGGTGGCCGTTATAGAGATGTTTTACTATAGTTCTGATATGATCAGCTGGTGAACTGCCGGCTAGTTCATGACCGGTTTGTACTTGCTGCCCGCTAGATATTATAGTTACATGTATGAACCGGGGTGTTCTACGCTAGGGAAAATGTGTGACATGAACCACAATAGGATGATCATTTAATAGGACTGCCATTACAATAAACATGCACATAATACTCCAAACAACATAATACGGGACTATCATTGGCATTTAAACATTTCAACAGAAACCAATTTTCGACATTAGACCTTCAATTAATTCGTGATTTCCATGCAATCGCTTCAATTAAACTTAATCAAATTTCTTGTGGTGTCTATCTTGAGTGGCACGTGCGTAACTGTTTTTGATACGAATGTACAAAACATGCAAACACGGTGTTCCAATTATATAGCAGGGTCTGCTCTGTTTACTTATATCTCTTCTATTTCCATAAGCAATATAGGTAATGTTTAATGAAACGGGTAAATACAATGGTCGGAGAATAGTATGACGAATGTGTAAAGTCGGCCGTAATACAGAGACGCTCCCTGCATAATTTAATACTATTATATATTATTTTATACCACCCAGGAAACTATGAATATATTGTTTGCGGTAAAGCGTGTAACTTTACAAAGTGGCATTACTGTACCATAGGTCAACCTTGAAAGTGCATGTTTAACAATAATAGAGCAATAAAATTAAATGGTAACAACGATTTCAGTTGGGCTTTTTGTAATGGAAAGATCTATATTCAGTGAAACATAGTATACATTGGTATACTATATAACGTTTAGTATTGCATTGTACTGTACTTGATGAATGTTCATGTAAGGTATAATGACTGTTTGAATATTAACCCTTCTCTTGCTGAATTTTAAAATACATTTCTCCTTCTTTACCCATTCCCTGTTGTATAAGTACATATATCTTCACTGTGTACAAGTATTTCACTGTGCAATCACTGCTGTGGAGTGCACTGGTTGCACAATCACCTTGTAAATAGTGCAGACCCTGATGAGACAGCTCCTGCAGGAGCTGTCTCATCTGGGTCTGCACTATTTACAGGTAGGTATATTGACGTGAATAGCAAGCGAAGGGTTAATTAGGTGATGTTTTACAATGGCACATACACACAGAAAGGTTTACCATGGCAGAAACTGTTAAAATAAACATATACCATGTCATAAGCAAACAGAACAGATAAAGAGTTGACGACGCAAACAGGAATTGTCTGACCTGGATCTATCATGTTTGCAAAGGCACTAACAGTGACTTCTACCAGATAAAGGGTTAACGAATGAATGTTTGATTAAGGTCCAGGGCACTGTACTGTACACTGTACTCGTAATAAACATTACTATACTATCGTTGGTGCTCTTGTGTAACTATAGACAGTCTTGTATTTTACCGTGTAAGAAAGAATAAACATTTAAAGACTTTGAAAATGCTTCCAGGTCTTTAAACTGCAACTTCATCTTCTCCTTAACCAGCCGTGGTTATTAGTCTAAATGCCAATAGGGATTTTGCATTTTTTTATTGCAGAAAATATCCAATATGACAACAATGAAACGGAAAAAGTTTACGGAGCTTTACCGTGATGTTGTTTACAAACTTCTTAGTATTGCTGGACACACATAGTTTGATACTTTATTTGTCAAACATTTAAAAAGTCATGAATGTACCCCCTCTATACTGCATCGCACGGCATGCTTGGTGGTCGACCCATTTTCCAGTTGGGCATTACTCTTCCGACTTTACTGGTGCGACGGCGGATAGGACCTGATATTCTATGATGACGTCTTCTTAACCCGACATACGGAAGAAGGGATCTGGATGTTTGTATTTCAATCGTTCCCTAAATGAGTTCTCCCCACATTTGCTCTGGCATCTGAACAGTCATCGAGTACATTTTATCGATGTCTCTTTTCTTTTTTTTCTTTCCAGTAAAACAGTTTTATCTTTATAATCCCCTTGCATTTATTTTCATTTTGTTCCAAAAAACATATGTCTGTATAAAACTGGTTGATGTATACTACGTCACATAATTTTATGAAGCCACCTGTGATATGCTCTTTGTTTGTGTGGTGCTCCTTGTAGGCCTGTTTCGTCCACGTTTTAACCTGGTCCTCACCATTTGTGGCCTTGCTAACATTTGCAAACGTCGTGAATCCAGATGTGACGTCGAGTAAAATGGCGTGTCATCGGGGCAAAGTCTGTGTGACACACGGTAAATAGTTCCTGGAAATCTTGATTACGTTAGAACAAGTCATATATGCACCAAAATGCATTTTCTGTTAACGACGGGGTAAGGGTTACTGCAACATGTATACGAGTTTGGGATACTGGCTGTTAATTTCTACCATCTACAGTAATAACTCGTTTCACTACAAACACACAAATACGTACAATTATTCATCTTTCAATAACACAGGTGGCGGCTTAATTCAGGGTAAATGTCGTATGGAAAGCTCTTCTAGGAGCTTTCTGTATGACTTTCCCCCTGCATTAAGCTGCCACCTGTGTTGAAGATCAATAATGGTACGTATTTGAGTGTTCGTAGTATCGAGACTTTACTGTACTACTTTGTTTATTACAAATACACTGAACAATGTTTACCGTAGTTATAGTAAGTGTGAGATATTCATGGCATTGTGTTTGCATTGTAGCTTCTGGATGATAGGTGATAGATAACAATTGTGATTTCATTTGAAAAAGGAAAGTTCTGTCGAAATTAATGTGAAGATGTGAACAGAGAAGTTCCTGATAGTTTAGCATCTGTTTTCCTTGTGAAAATATCAAATATCAAATTTTAGTCAAAATATGGTTTTAAATAACTGGCAAAGAAGTCGCGATGCTCGAAAACTGTTTCATTTAGAAGGAATGAACGGGGTTTCCTCTGGGAGTCCATAGATGACCAGATCGCCCATTAAATGCATATAAACTACTGCAACGCCATTATTTCGTGGCGTCTGGGCACAAACAAAGAAAGTGAAAAATGGCGATTAACGGCGGGGTCTGCATTCAAAGCTGATATCAGAGGAGAATAGAAAAATACTTTAGAGACAGTGGTCTTGCATTTTTAAGCTCTAGTTTCTCGTTCATTATTTGGATGCGCTTATTTATATATTTAACAATAGAAAACAAGCCCAAGTAAATAACAGCCCATGTTCACGCGATTCAATGACACCATACGCGCTAAATTTAGATTGTTTCGCGATATTTTCTTGTGTCGTTTTCAGCAAATAAAACGTAAAATGATGTTACGTTCTATACAAAACATCTTGTTTAGCCGTTTTAGAGCTAACTTAGCGCAGATATCATGTCACATAAAAAAATATTGTGGCATATTTCTGACACCATGTAACCACTTAATTATCATGACAGTTTTCCTGTTAACTAGTTAGCTTTTGCCAGTACTTAATGAACGATTCTAGCTAGTTATGTATCAGGAAAACGGATAATTCTTAATTAAGTAGAAATGTTTCATGTTACTACTTATCTAGAAATAAAAACAACGTGTTTTCCGATGACAGTGGCATGGCCGATTAATGTGCAATGACGTAGAACAGGATATCTTTATCTAGATAACTTAACAAGAACGCTTTCTAGAAAAGAGTTGCGTTATTTTTTTGTGTGGTGGAAGTATATAGCACTCACAGTTCATTTTGACGTGATAAGTAATTATCAGGTTTACATGAAAAGCTGCGAGTTTCCACATATTAGATAATTACGTAAGATATTAACCGGAAACCTTTCATGAAAAGTAGGAGGTAAATGGTGTCAGAAATATGTCACCATACAATTACTGATAACTGCTCAAATGTATACAAAGTGTGCAATATTGACTACTTCCCAATCAACCGTTGACCAAATTTAGTAACCAAGTATTAAACAGACTAGCTCCTGGTGAGACACAGAGTAAACTGTTTGCAAATCCAAACCAGATCGCGGTAAAAGGAATACTGGTTGATACTTAGTACTGTTAACTTGCCGTTCAGCATGTTGTGATACGCTGAGCCGCAGATAAGAAGCGTATTTATGAAATCGAAGTTAATTATTGTTTTATATAGTTCTTCACTAAATTCTGTCGTGCTGCTATTCATTCGAATCGCCTCGGAGAGAAGCAGTAAAGGATTGGCTAAAAATAAGAGTTTGATATTAGGTACGTATTTTAACTACTGTCTTGAGTACGTATTTTAAAACTGCATTTAACCTGTTGAATACGGTTGTATGTACAGACAGGGCCTTATTACATAACAGCGTTAGTATGATGTTGTATATTGTAATATTATAGTGTGTGAGATAGACAACAACTAGAATATACCATTTATTTGTTAAGCTTCTTTTAACATACACTCCCATGACGCATGACGATTCATTGCGTAAATAAACAGAACTATACCTTTCAAGATTCAAATGTTTAGCATAGATGGTAAAAACAGAAGATCACTCACCTTGTCAAAATAGATAAACAAGTGTCTAAACATTCGTGTAGGCTGTGTGGCTGGGGTAGTAAATGTGTTAACAGCACCAAGTGCCTGTAATCCCCCTCAGGTAATACCGTTTAGAATATCATGAGGAATTCTGCCTTTACTAAAGATGTATGTAAGATATGAAAACATGTTTATATACGAAATTTTAAGCGGCTATATTCTTTCAATTGATAAAATGTATCCACCGGTTTGATGGGCAAGTAGGTATCTTTACAAAGATAGGATTTCTTCCAATCTCACTTATCACCATCTTCTATCTGTGTGAAACCAATATATCCCTGAGGCCCACTATCACAGACATTTAGTAGTACTTTGTTCGAATGATGGGAGCTGGTAATCATAATTTGATTACATCAAGCCCAGCCAATATACAATTCGTGCGAAAGAGGTCAAACCCGCTCTGTTTAATCAAAGGTGCATCGTCTAGCATTCACTTAACTGCCATTTGTAGTTTCGTCACAAGTTAGACTATACCTTATGGAATTCTAATAATCACAGAATTCCTCTCCGTCTCAGCTATAATACTTGTCTTTCAAGTGGAACTTTTTGAAAGTGTCCACTGGGCCACACATACCGTTCTGAAATTCCTTCTGTTTTTATTTTAGTTTTACGTTTACCTATTCACGGAAATGTACCTCAAATTCTCATAGTACCACAACATCTGATAGTCTCAACAGTTGTCATTTTCTTTAATTCTTGATGTACATCTGAATTTAGTAAACTAAAACGTCAAACAGAAGGAACACACCTTTACATGCCGTTACAAGCAGAGTAGTCCTAGACCAGACGAGTCCGGTATGAACTGTTTGAGCAGGGTCTGCTTGGTTTGCTTATGATATGTTTCTGTCATGGCCAAGAACCAATGTGCCCATGTACCATTATATCAGTTAATCGAATTAATAGTAATGTTATTATATTGTTTTATAAGAATATTCATGGAGTAAAGGGTTAACCCTTCGCTTGCTATTCACGTCAATATACCTACCTGTAAATAGTGAAGACCCAGATGAGACAGCTCCTGCAGGAGCTGTCTCATCAGGGTCTGCACTATTTACAAGTTGAATGTGCAACCAATACACTCCACAGCAGTGATTGCACAGCGAAATACTTGTACACAGTGAAGATATATGTAATTATACAACAGGACAATGGTAAAGAAGGAGAAATGTATTTTAAAATTCAGCAAGCGAAGGGTTAAGTATACTGAATAGGATTGTAACAAACGAAATACCGTAGTTACGGTCCGTTTTATTCACTTACAGAAAAAAAAATTCCATCGAAATGCCACCGTGCAAGATTATTAGTGAAGCTACAAATCAAACAATAAAACGATCGGCACGGCGTTTAATCACTTAATCAGGAAATGCCATGAGACTGGCAAAATATATCGAATATGATGGCCTGTGGCATAGAGACAAGTCTTGTCTAGCAGTTAATACATTGATAGCAAACTCTTTTGTTTTAAACCCTCTGGTACATCGTGATATATGAACCGTTTTCACATGGATTATTTTAAAATTCGAAATAGGTCAGGCTTATCGTGAGCGATATTTAAGGAAAGGTGTAACAAGACAAACAGTACATTTGGGTCTACACTGTTGAAAAGGACAACAAAAGGTTTACCCTTGTCACTGTTCGCGTCCTGACACGTTTTTGCACAAGTTTGAATCCCGATGAGACGCAGAGTAACGTGGTACATGTACCTCATCAGAATCAAAGCTGTTTCGCACGCGGTAAATATTTTCACATACGCTTGATTAAATCAGACGTAGTCACAATATACGTATAGCAGGTCCCAAATTTGAGCACATATGCTTTACGTCACAGCAGGATCAGAGTTAATAATTTTCTTTTTGAATACGCATGTAAGAACTGATCACATTACGAATAATTAATATTTTATTTTATCATGGCACATGAACACAAAGCAATTTGGCTCAAGCCAAACAGAATAGACCCTGATCAGACACCTCCTATATAAGCAGTCAGTCTGGTTCTACCATGTTTGCAAATGCGAGAAAAGGCATTTATATCGAAGAAATAGTTTGGATAGCGATTAGCGATGCGATACACTGTTCAAATGATGTTTGTGTATGGTTGACTTCAGTTGGAGAATGTTTCTGTCAATTACTACGGCCCAAACTCTTTTGCGTACCACAGTAACTCTAGGATTTACAAGAAAGATAGGATTTATCAAACAGCAAGGTCGGTTACTTTTGACTTGTAATTTAATTACAGCTTACATAATGGTTTACTAAGATATAGAGGATCTTACATGAATGTACTATACAAATTGGTTTTTATGAAACGAAATAAATTAAAATAATATGACACGAGCTTTAGCGAGTCCAATATTCATTATTATAAACGAGTTGCAATGAAAACAATTTGTAATGAGCACGAATGTAAGATTCTTTATATCACATAAGCCTTAAAAAGTGTTGTAGAAAGTGAAACAGACTTTACCGGTATCTGATGGTGGTTTCGGCCATTCCATACGGCGTAGTACAGGCGGAGTCAAACTACTCTTTTGTATATCAAATGCACTAGTGCAGATCATTCTCAAGTATCTGATTGGTCAGAATCTGACCAATTAGATGCTTGAGACTGATCTCAGACTCAGGACAAAGGTTTTATAACGTTGGCACATTATGAACCGCCGTGTTACTCGGTATCACATCTGGGTCCAAATGCTTTGCAGTTATCATGGATTCGACAATGACGATACATATATGTAGTTGATATAATCTGAAAGTGGTAGATCCTTCGAAAGCAAAAGTAGCAATGCTAAAAGAGAAAATTGCAGACTCGGTTTTATTGAGACTGTTCATAAGTAGCAATTATAAGTGCAACACTACTCGCCGCCCCCTAGCATCGGCTTAAGCAGTATTCGATTTTCAAAATAACATCAAAACTGACGATCCCGAAGGACCAGAAAATATAACAACTCTGAGAATGAAATACCCATTCCCTGTTCTGTGTTTATTTCAAATTCCTTTACCTGCTGAATATTCATGGACAAAATAGCTATAACGAAATTTTGAAGATGGACCATGTTAGCAGATCTATCAAATCCATTCGCAAACAGAGCAGGCCCTGATCAGACGACTCCTATATGGGTCCTTCTGGTCTGGGTGTACGATGTTTGCAATTACGTGAAAACACGTTTATATCAAGGTTAACCCTTCGCTTGCTATTCACGTCAATATACCTACCTGTAAATAGTGAAGACCCAGATGAGACAGCTCCTGCAGGAGATGTCTCATCAGGGTCTGCACTATTTACAAGCTGATTGTGCAACCAATGCACTCCGCAGCAGTGATTGCACAGCGATATACTTGTACACAGTGAATATATGCATGTATGTAATTATACAACAGGGCATGGGTAAAGAAGGAGAAACGTATTTTAAAATTCAGCAAGAGAAGGGTTAACGCATGTTTGCTATAGTTCGCGTTTAAAACTAAATGATATATTTCTTATAATGTAACAAATGTAGCCATTTGATAATGAATGTGGTTTAAGAAGTTCCACCACGAGGAATAATGTCTAGATTAGTATAGTTATCTGCAATATTCATGATTGCATATATTATCCTTGTATTTTCTGTTAGATATTGACCGGCTATAACTCCCGTTTTATACTGATTAATATGTTTCGGTAACACTGATTTGATACTATTTCCGATTTACTGTGTGCAGTGTAGAAAACCCATTAGACGGTGTGTGTTTTTGTTAGGTGTTTATATGGTATATTTCCCATTAGAATTCATGTTATTATACGTTCTTTCTGAGTCCTTGATTATTCATTATTTGTAAATACTTAATTAACAATGCTTATTACAATCCCCCATTCTTCCTCAGGAAAATCCGCACTAAAACCATCTGATCCGGGTCTACGATTGTGTTATATTGAATGTAATGCATTAGAACCCCCCTTATATATAATTAATCCTTCTGGAGATTTAGTATCTATTTCTGGGAGTTAACCCTTTCCGACATATGAACGACTTTTCACGCGCTTTCAAACCCAGTAAACCCAGATCAGACGGCTCATATAGGAGCTGTCTGATTACTGTGTTTGCTAATGGAAACCTGTGTTTTATTTTCTAAAACGGCTACACTGTTCCACCCTCCATATTTCGTCCATGAATTTGGTCTCTATGACTATTCAGTAGGTATTGAAATTTGGAATAAGCATAGAACAGACAGGGAATGGATTAAGGAATGTGATACTAATTATCCCCTATCCCACTATCCCGACCTCATTCGCATTTGCAAACGGATTGGATCTAGATAAGACGCCAATAAACCCGAGATCTACTCAGGATCCAAGCTGTTTGACAGTCGCTCAAAGGTTTCTCAAAAGCACGGTCGCATCGGAACTTGTCAAAGTTGCACCAGATCAACACATTTGCGCAGATACGGGACCAAAGGTTAAGTTCTACTGCTACACCATCATCACTGGAGTTTTTGTCCTTGCCTTAAACCATTTCCCTTATATTGACGCCTTTTTGGCGCCTCTGTGAAGGTCATTTTTTGAAATCATTGTGATAAATAGTGCCTTTGCTCCATTGTCCTCTATTTATTACAATGGTTTCAAAAGTACATAACTCCTTTTTTAGTTGTGAATGTCCGTTTTCTGTAGATTTATTCAAAGCGGTTGTTGGGTATAAAAATAATGGGGTTAATACGGTGAGTGCAAAGGTGTCATCGTCTTCTCTAGAATGTAAAATTGTCCATTGCAATAGTATAATCTTTCTTCTCCAGTTTTTTTTTTTCATTTACTTTTTTTGGCTACAAAAGCAATTTTTATTTTATCATCATATTCAATAAATTTTTCCCTTGACCGAATTAAAACGCCGTCCAGTTTTTGCTTTGCGAAACCTAATTAGTCATTCTATAAGATGTTCCGCATTATTCTGATCTCCAGGAGATAGATTTTGTTCTAGTAGTAGGTGATTAGTTTACCTCTTAGTCCCATACTGATCACTTACTACAACTTTTACTCAACTTTGGTATATCATAAATATTTCCTTAAACTTTTACACTATCAATATTAATGTAAGAAATGATGACACCAGGAATATTAATTAAATGACTTCTATAATGGCACAATGCATATTTATCATAACAAAAACTGTAGAATAATATCTTTATTATTCGATAAGCACACAGAACAGACCCTGACCAATTAACTCGTACAGGAGCGATTTGTGTCTACTCTGTTTAGAAATGCCTTAAAAGGCGTATGCATGGCAGCAAAGATTCACTATATGCATGGTATAGTATACCGAATTAATATTTCATTAATTGCTTTCATCTGATCTGTCTTTTAAAAGTGAGTTTTTTGCATTACTTCCATTCTGCATTAAGGACGATTTCGGTAGTGAGTTCTGCGCAGCTTTTTGCGCCGAATACTCTCTACAATGGAAACAACCAATACCGGTATTCTGGATGACACTAATTTCGAACGACTTATTTCGACCAACATTTACAAACCTTTCATGTGTCAACAATTTCGATTACTTGAGAAAATTACTAAAAGATGATTAGCTGAACGTATAAAAACTTAAAATCAAACAGGAAAATCCGGTACGGGAGTATTATAAACAAATTGGTACGACATGTGATGTCATTGACGTCGCCCATTTTGGCGTAAGTTTCATGGGAGAGCACCACCACTAGGTGATAAATTGAGTAATTACTTAAAAACGAAGCCTGCAACCCACACATTTCTTTTTGATTTCATGTTAAGGGTACTAGAAAGCACAAAATGTGAAATTTTGAAAAAAAAATATTGGATAAGTTTCTTAGAAATTTACAAAAAATATCACCGATGTCATGATTTTTGTATTCTCCTATATGTAAAAGTCAGGAATCACGCTTATGTTTATTTCATGGTAATTACTCAAAAATAAAGTCTGTAACCCCCTATTTCCTTTTTTTATTTGAAATCAGCATACTTTAAACAACAAAATATAAAAAAATAAAAAACATTCTTGGAAGGAAACAAACTGCAGAAATCGTCTTTAAGCTGTCACTAGTCAAATTATTCTTTACTAAACACTATCAGCGAGGTTTTTATGTGTTATTCACTGAAGACTGGGTTCATTTTAAATGTTATTGAATTTGCTACACGTAGGAAATACGATTTGTTAAATTTATAAGATATATCAGAGCTGCATGTACCTTGGTAATTGGTCGTTTTGTAGATCGGTTGTTCGATTATTCTGTCGACTGAATTACCCGTATATTCCAATCGGAAGACAATATAAAACCTTTGCTAGACGCAAGTCTGCTATAGAGAGTTTTATTTGAGTTACACACTGAATTTAGAGGCACACATTTCCTATACATTAGACGTAGCTTGTATCGTAGCGTATCACTCGAGAACCTACTTTAGCCCTTCGCTTGCTAATCCCGTCAATATACGTACCTGTAAATAGTGAAGACCCAGATGAGACAGCGTCTGCAGGAGCTGTCTCATCAGGGTCTGCACTATTTACAAGTTGATTGTGCAACCAGCGCACTCCACAGCAGTGATTGCACAGTGCAATACTTGTACACAGAGAAGATATATGTAATTATACAACAGGGCATTGGTAAAGAAGAAATGTATTTTAAAATTCAGCAAGCGAAGGGCTAAATGTGACAACAGATATTTTCCCTGGTTTTAACCCTTTCCCCGCTGTGAAAAAATATTGTCTTCTCGAATTCGGAGTTGATGCAATTTTACTTCAACATATTCAATCAAGCATTTGAGACAATATTGACAGCGTGCCAAACATCTTGGATCCGGATGTGACTTTTGGTTACCTGGCGTCTTATATTTATCCAACAGAGCAACATATAAATATGCCTACTCAAATACTAAAATCGTCATTTCTCCACTAAACCCTATGTTGTAACCACTCTTTAGAATCGTCTCAAACAGACAATTCTAAGGAGTGGCGTCAACATAGAGTTTTCTTTAGAGAAATGAAGAAGTTATTCTTAAACTTACATATCTTATCTGGACATCTGTATCTAAACTGTTTGCATGGGCGGGTCAGGGTGCGATGAGCCATAGAAAGGTACATGGTTGCTGTCAAGTCAAGTCAAGTCAAGTCATATTTATTTACAAGTAATAATTCATTCACGTAATTTACAGATAACATGAGCTCGACTGAGCTTTTAACACCGACATTTCAAGCACATACACAATACACCACAAACGCAGAATCACAATGGCATAAGAGCAACATTAAACTCTGAGTCCGAGTCTGAGCTCATTCTCAAGTATCTGATTGGTTAGATTCTGAGTAAGCTCAGCATCTGACCTATCTGATGCTTGAGAATTAGCTCATACTCAAGCAAAAAGTTTTATAACCTCGGGGCCAGTTTACATTGAGATGAGACACTAAATAAGTCGGCGTCTAATCAGAAACCAATCTTTTTGAACCTCGGTCAATAGTATCTCAAAATCTTGCTTGAGTCTGTAATAGCCACAATTGTACCAGATCCACATTATAGCAGATATCATTTTTTATAGCAAGGTGAGAGTTAAAATGCACACAAGGATGTGAAACCAAATCTTCGATACCAGCAAATAATTGTCACATTTGCCGGAGGGAGAAGATATCGGGAAAAGATTCATCAGTTTCAACCAGCCTCCATGCTGCTAGGAGTATCAGAGGCGATATAAGTTCTAGCTTAGCACCTGGCCGGTTGTTGAAGTGTGCTGAGTAAAATCTTTGTGAAACTATATTATGCCATTAGTGGAAATTGCTTTTTTATGTTTAACAGATTAATTTCAAGACAATTGGAAGATAATTCAGAATTGGAATTTTTCAGAAAATAAAACAACACTTTCATAAATCAACGAAACTGTGCTTTTGACTGTGTCCGATAGCTCATCAATAATTGATTACAGAGTGAGTACAGTTGTTGGTTTACTACGTGTATCCCTTTACTCCATGAATATCAATTTAAGAAATAATTACAATATTAATTAGATTAGTTGCTACAATATCACATGGACATGTTAATATTTGGCTATGACATTGATACTGTATAATTATACCTTTATTATGTTACAATCAAATAGTACAGACCCTAATCAGACGGCTCCTGTAGGGGTCATCTGACCTGGGTCTACTATGTTTGCAAAGGAGTAGTAGAATAACGTATTTAATGAGTAAAGGAATAACCAACTTCCAACGGTTTACTATATATTTGACTTACTCATCATGTGTTACGTTGCAGTATCATATCTAACCTTTAACTGGCAGAGACGCCTTTCCATACGTTTGCAAACAAAATAGACCCAGATCTGGACCCATGCTTATAAAGCTTTTAGTTGAGTCTGAGTTTCGTTCTCAAGCTTTTGATTGGTCAGATTTGAGTTCTCAAGCTTTTGATTGGTCAGATTTGAGCCAAAGGCTCAAATCTGACCAATCAAAAACTTGAGAACGAACTCAGACTCAACTAAAAGTTTTATAAGCATGGACCCAGACTGTTAATGTTAAAATCGTCTGTTCAAGATCTGTTTTCATTGATTATGAACTTATATGGATCTGATTATACATAGTATATTCTGCCAAAGTTAAACATTAATATGTTCAAACATTAAGCTATAAATAACCATGATATCTATATTTCTTATATGAATATTCATGAGGTAATATTTAAAACAATAAAATTTCAAGATGGTGATAGTATTTGTGTAGAACGTTTTGACGAAAAATATATTTTTAGATATAATTAATTCTTGCATCGCCAATGTTGCTAAAATGCACCACGCCAAAAAGGGCAGTCACAGATTCTATCCCGTCTTTTGAAATTTACATTTATTTAAATTAATTCCCCATTTTACCAAACTATTTTAATAAAGATTGTTTTTCAGGCGACAGTTAGAAGTGTCACGCAGTAAACATCTATCAGTTACACTTTTCCGGTTAATTTGAGTTCCATTAACGTATAATGTGTGTCGTATGTATTCACGCATTATGCTACTGTACTTTATTTCAATAGCAGTGGTTTATTGCTTCGTTACCAATCTGCAGGAATTGCAATTGAATTACTTCGATAAATATATATTGTTAACGAAGCACGAATCCATTTTCAAAGTTGTATATTAGCATTTCAATTGATAGATACATAATAAATTTATGTAGATCATTGTAGGACATTCAGTAAGACCTTGCTAATCCAGACACTTATTAATTCGGAAACACACTTATTCAAACAGTCGCTAAACTGGACAGTCGTTCATTCGAACACTCCAATAGGCATCATTATCAGGTTGTTAAACGCAGGGTGAAAATTAAAATCATAAAGAAAGCTCCTGTAGACGTTTCTGTATGACTTCTATTCTGCACCAAGTAGCTACCAGTCCTGTGTACATAGTTCTCAATTAGTTTTCTATAAAAATATTGAATTTGCTAGATGTCACTGTATACTCATATTATTATATCAATTGCAAGTTCTTCTATTTAAAATGCACCACGGCCATAATTCAAGAGATGTCATGCTACTAGCTTTATTGCAAGCTATATTGACTATACAAACGTGTGTAAACGTATAGGCAAAGGTAATCCTGGGGTTATAAGTACAGTGAAATTTTGATTACTTGAACTCCAAAACAAAATTGATTTTATTACTGCTTGTTAAGACATCTAGGATTTTTAGTGTGTGACTTTTACCCTGCGTTAAGCAGCCACCTGCCTAACACGTTTCCAATAATTCATTACTAAACATTGTAATTTAGTTTATGAATGCATTTTGGAACGAATTTGATAAGAATTTGGGTTCTTTATAAAAACAATTAAAAAAAACAACACATCTTTCTGCGGAACTAAGAAGATTGTAAATTGATAAAATAATTTCTAACAAGCTGTTACTTATGGTTAGAAAGCCATTGTATATCGTATATCAACAATATTGCAGTGTTCAACATAATGTTACAGTAACAATTAAATCGACCTCCAAAATGACGTTTTATTCATTTTCTTCTAGACTACCTTTAGACCCAACCTATTTGAATAAACCTACCGAAAAGGGGAATTAAGTATATAAAACGAGAATTTTAGAATTATGTAATTCTGAAACCATTGTGATAAATAGAGCATATGCTCCTATGGAGCACATTTATCACAAGGGATTCAAAAATGAATTTTAAATAGGCGCGTACGGCTTTCATATACCAATGAAAATGTTGATACATGTACATCTGAACGAACAAATTCTATATTTGCATAATCTTTTGCAGACATTTTATTTTTAGAATACGGTAAACCACTTTCTAATACGACCATCACAATATACATATTTCTGGTTCTAGAACATATGGTAACTTAATGCACGAAAGGATGAAAGTTGTGTAGAGCGTTCTTACATGATATTTCTATATTCATTTCGTCCTGTATTCTGCAACTAACTCTTGTTTAATAACTTCTGAAATGTACTGTAATTCTCGGTAACTCGAACTCTCAAATAATTACTACATGTATATCTGATACGTGGCAACTTAATGCAGAGGGAAAGTCATACAGACAACTCTTCTAGGAGCTTTTTGCTTGACTTTCACCCTGCATTAAGCAACCATCTGCCTAAAATGTAATCAATTCTTTACTATTTCTACACTATTTATCAGGGTGATACGCCATATTACTTGTCGTTCTCGTCGGAATCCAAGTTGTAAGACACTCGGATTCCAATTTCTCCAAACTTTGAGCCAATCGGCTATTTAAACATACATACATTCTAAAGCAAACCTACGCCCTATGGGATACCATTAAGTTGTATGATGATGTGAGTCCCGACAAATACTTTTATCTCTTATCACATATCAGATATCAAATATCTCGTTCAAATTGCTGAAGGTGATGCCTGGATATATTCAAATAGGTTGCGTTCTGTGACTGGAATATCATTTAGATCATCAAACCAATATTTGATCAGTAGATTACGGAAATTACATCTACATCTGAAGTTTTATAGTTTGCTATTATATTACAGGTACCTTTCTCTTCCATTTCGAAACTTTAGTACATAATAACTGAGAATTTTTTTGACAGATGAGCTCTCTGTATGACATTCACCCAGCATTATATTAACCGTTTTCTTTATCCTCCACTTCAAAATTACACATCTGAAAACAGTACATCCAGATCGGAATGATCATGTAGGGGGCATCTGATCGGGGTATCCTCTGTTTGTGCCACTTGAAAAAAAAATCCTTTGTCAATATGCCATTTCAAACATTCAACAACTGATGCGGTCATTATTTCTTATATGTAATGTTAGATGCATGATTTACAACGTCGCAGAAATCAAGTTAGATGCGCCTTTTCGATTGTAACTGGTCGTTATATGTAACATTCGCTGCCAGTTGTGACCATAAATGCACCCGATGTCTATGTAATTTTATGTATGGGCATTATTCATCTGTTTGAACTCGACTCTTATCAGAGAAATTGTCTGAAAACAAATGCAAAAGTGTCCTATTTTATGAAATACACGCGCATGCACATTTATAACTACAACTGAGTTTCGATATCTCGAAAATCAATCGACCATACAAATTGCTTAGAGAAGTTTGAGTTCGAGTTCTAATCTGTACAATTTCTCAAACATACAGCTTAAACCCTTTCCCTCATAATTATACACGTGTTTTCACGCATTTGCAAACAGAGTAGACCCAGATCAGACAGCTCCTAGAGGAGCCGTCTGCTGAGGGTCTACTTTGTTTGCTAATAGAATTTCAAAGATATTTTGTGTTTACTTTCTAAAATGGCTACAATGTTCCACCTTCCATATTTCATTATAGCTATTTTGTCCATGAATATCCGTTAGGTATTGAACTTTGGAATGAACACAGAACAGGGAAAGGGTTAATGCAGGTCGAAATTACTGCTAATTTGTCTTTGCAAATAGAGTAGACATAGTTCAGACGGTTTGTGTAGCAGCCATCTGATGAGGGTCTGCTCTGATTTCTTATGACATTATAGTAGATCTGACTGTACAGTTTCTACTAACACCAATAAGTCATGTGTACATAAACCATTATTTAACTGCCAGCTTATTAATATTCATAATGGCATTATGTCTTACAATAATATTTAACAAGGAAATGGATAAAACCATTTACACACTGCATTGCAATTGCAGTTGATTCGTAAACCCGCTAGTAATGTTTTTTGTAAAATTAGGAAATTGATCTCGGTGGCTTTTCAGTATCCGATACGTAACATATTAGCATACAAAGCAGATTCTTATCCAAACGTCCCTACACATGATGTGCCTGATCCGGACTTTCTCTATGTGCAAAGACCTCAAAAGTTCTATCTATGAAGCAAGGAATTGAGAATTAATATTCCGAGAGAATTTTGAATGACATAACCTTCTCTAGAAGCTTTTGACATGTGTCTTATTTTTGTTTGCAAATGCAAGTATACACACATCTTCACCCCTCGCAGGATTGTTCTAAACAATTCGAATGTTCTTAAACCGCACATGAATGCCACATTACTTTAACGAAAATTAAATTCATCTTAAATATTTCGGCGCCGAATAAATTTAGTCAGCTACATTTAATGGTTTCTCTAGGTTTCATAGTATTGTTTTTCTTCAATGCTGTTAAAACAATACAACCAGAGTGTCAAACAGTTTGGATCCTGATGAGATACACGTTTGTCGGTATCACGTCTGGATCAAACTGTTTGCAAATATAATCACGGGTTCATTTTACTATGGCCGCGAAACCAATAAATAAACGTATGCGTGCGTGTCAGGCTTAACCAGTATAGTGCGGGACACGAGTCACCAGTGTCCCTTGCATATAGCGTAGACCCAGATGAGAAGGCTCCTAGATTGACATCAGGCCGATAGGTCACAGTATACACAGACACCTGATCGACCAGTCGTCGTATACACTTACACCAAGCCGACTAGTCACAGTATACACTAACACCGGACCGACCGGTCATTGTTTACACTAACACCGGGCCGACCGGTCATTGTTTACACTGACACCGGACCCACCGGTCACAATATACATCGACACCTGGCCGACCGGTCGTTGTTTACACTGACATCGGACCGACCGGTCACAGTATACACTGACACCTGGCCGACCGGTCGTTGTTTACACTGATACCGGACCGACCGGTCACAGTATACACTGACACCGGGCCGACGGGTCATTGTTTATACTGACACCGGACCGACCGTTCACAGTATACCCTGACAGTTGTACTTACTGTGTAAATAATACATTGCGATACATCCATTGTAACGGGTAAATATTTCGCAGCGGGAGATCGAACCCCGACCACCTGTGCCGTAGACCTACCTACCGAATAAACGGGTCGGTACTCCAAAACAAATAACCATGAGGATAACGCTTTATTCATGTAGAACAAGAGGACAATTATACATCGGAAATACATTTTGTCCCTATTGCGTAGGAATGCCATTAATATTCGGATATTAAGCGATGTAGTCTAAAATATTCAATATTAGCAAACGTAGTTTATGACAGGGCTAGAGACATGAAATACCGGAAATGAAGTGCCAGTTATACCAGGCTCCGAGCAGAGCAGCAAAGTCGGTCATGGCATTACTTTGCAAAAGAGCAGTTACCAATACAGAACAACCCTAGTTCCACAATATAAAACTTCTGTATTTCGAAATACAACATAATTATAATTCTTCATCACATTTTTATACTTTTATAACTGTTTTTGTTTCTAGTTTTTAATAGTTTTGTTCTCACTTTTATTATTCCTGAAAAATACGAAGCTTTATAGAAAATACTGAATTCCCAATAGCAGATCCCGATTACCGCTTGATCGGCACGATTCATTGAATAAATCAGTTATATGTTCCTATACTCATTATACTGTCACACAGTATGCATTTGTTTTAATCATATTTTGCATGAGTTGGGACCTAATAATTTGCAGTTACGCGTGATTCATGGCTTTCGGCATAACTGCATCGTTTAGGAATATATAAGTTTGACGTCACGCCAGCAGCAAAAACTAAATATGACAATGAATGGCGAAAAACACAATGAAGAATGATAACGGTTATTTAAGTGAAAAAATATTCTCATAACTATCAATTGATTTTGACTAAGGAATATCCTTTAAATCGGCTTTTTGTAGTGGAGAACGATAAACGTATTTGATGCAGGTGGTTGCTTAATGCAGGATGGAGGCCATGCGGAAAGCTCCCAAATAAACTTTCTGCATGACTGTCATTTTGCATTAAGCTTCCACATGTCTGGAAGACCGGCACTGGTACTTATTGAAAAGGTCGGTTTACAGGGGTGTTATTGTATTATAAAGAGTGTACTTCATAGATCCGCCTTTTAATGCCCCTACAAACAGAGTAGACCAAGAGCAGATGCCATATTTGGGAAGCGTATGATCACAGGCTACCCTGTTCATTATGGTATAATGCAGAAATGATTCTACAGCATTGTTCAACATTTCCTTCGTCATGTGCCACTATAGCAATCATGTTAATGACAAATATCCATTATGCCATTATTTCTTACTTGTGCACAGTAAAACCTCAGGAATTCTAGTAGAGAAGAAGTTAGATACTTTTAGGCAGATGGCTGCTTAATGCAGGATGAAAATCACGCAGAAAGTTCATCCGGGGAGCTTTCTGCATGACATTCACCTTACTTTTAGTTGCCACCTGTCTCCAAGACCGATATTTATACTAAATTTAACGTTCAGGTTAGAGGAGTTTTACTGTATTCTTGAAGTGAGGATTAATGAATATACATTGGTGTCTTTTAACCATTTGCTTCATATATACGTGTTTCCACGCATCTCCAAACATATTAGACCTAGATCACACGGCCCCTATCCAAAAGGCGTCAATATGATGGAATGGGTTAATGCAAGGGGAGGGGACGTTTGGGAACTTCCTGGATGACTGTCTCCCTACATTAAGCTGCCATATGTCTGAATCCGTTCCTCCATGAATACACATATAAGACATAATAACAGCGTTGTTACTAGTTTTTACCATTCTTCTAATGTCAGAAACTGTAGAATCATATCTACATTATGCCATAAGCAAACAGCGCAGACCTTGATCAGACGGCTCATACAGGAACCGTTTGTTCCGGTTCTACTCTGTTTGAAAATGCGTTAATCTTTTCAATGTTCTGTGTCTATTCCAAAGTTTGATACCTACTAAAAATGCATGGATAAAATAGGTATAACAACATACGCAGGGTGGAAACTTGGTAGTGATTTTAGAAAGTAATGAAACATATTTTTCAAATTCAACTAGCAATCAGGGAAGACCCAGATCAGAAGGCTCCTACATGTATAGGAGCCGTCTGATTTGGGTTTCCTCTGTTTGCAAATGCGTGAAAACACGTTTATATGAAGGCGATTGTTAAAGTACGTATCGATGCAGGTCGGCATTGAGGTTTAGAGGGGGTTTCCTGTATATGTATGCCTGAACTATTGCACTATTACTTTTGTTCACATGAACATGCTATGACAATTTCTTTTCCTTACAGAAATGGCAATGGGCTTACTTGAAAATGTGACATTTACCTTTTAAATATAAACAGTGTGGGGGCGGGGGGGGGGGATAACATACCTACCCAATGAAATCGGAACTTTTGATAATACATTATAATTGTGTAATAGCAAAAGTCGGCGAGCGTGCTAGCCCCAATTAAGCTATCCGCGACCTTACTCGCCTCTGCAAACAGTTAATGCGGCGTCTCATCAGGATCCATGCTGTTTGACACTTAGTAAATAGTTATCTCAGACGCTTGATCGAATCTGATGTAGTTAAGCTTTCTTCAGACTCGTACTTGAGCAGACATTATATTGCACCAAATGTAGTGACCCCCAAGGTGTGTCAGATAACAGTGTTACAGATCGAATGTTGACAAAAATACACCAAGCATCCATCACTGGCATGTGATTTTATTTATCTTTATACCAAAAGAATATATATCGTGTCAAATTAATATTTTAAAAAGAATTAAATTTATATCTCTAACGTTGTTATGACTACACATTCCATTATAGTGATTAAAATTATAATCTAATAATTCACGGTTATCGGCAAAAGTAGACCGGTATTGTCAAACGCCTCTTGATCTTGATCGATAGAATAGACAAATAAGCCATAATAATCCCCTGTGGATAATAATACAAATACGATTCTGCACTGGTGATATTATATAGCATTTCCCCTTGTTTAGAGTGGCATTGCATATGTCCAACCTGAGGAAAACGTGACAATATACGCTCACTATGTCCCTCTCCTTGACATTTTTTATTGTTTTTATTATATCAACCGAATTATTTCCGCCAATTTCTTTCTCTTACATTGTTATCTTAGATATATTTTTTCTCTGATATTTGCATACAAAACAATTACACATTACAAAGAAAGGAAATATTTGTTTTGTATTGTTATGGCAAAGTGAATAAGATAACAAAATTATGTTCAAGAAAGAACCGTCCGACCCATAGGTTAGTTATTGAAACATGTGTTCGACAGGTACCATTGGGCGTCAAGTTTTATAATCATGATGAAATTAAAGAAAACACGGCCTATTGAGTGCATTCTGAAAGACGCACTGAGTCGGTTATGGTCAAACTGGAAATGTTTTACTTCGTTGGTTACACTGATGCCAAACAAGAGAGCCAACAGTAGTAATACTGACGTTATAATTCGTAACAACACAACTAACACCTAACATAAATAACTACCCCAGCAAGCTCAGAAAAGTACGATGATATTCACGAGACGTTACGATTAGACTGCTACGAAACATACATTGGTAACTCTTGCTAGAGGCCTCCGACCGATAATTTGGGGATGAGCATTGTCTTTGATATGGTTTTACTAATTAAAACAGGAATTCCCAGTGATTATGCATTTAAATGCACCGTTCATATGGGCGTAAACTGTTTAAACCAAACTCAGACATCACTTCTATAATGATATACATATATGGTACGAATTACTTAGCTAAGCTTTTTATTTAAAAAAAAACATACACAAGTACAGCACTATTCATAAATTATTGCTTATTTTGAAGTAAAAAGCAATATGTTTAATACTTTATCACTTAGAGAGAAGTACAATGTTTTGTATTTGATGATATTCGAGCGTGATCTAAAATGGAAAGAAATATCTAAGAAATGGTAACAGACTGAAGAATTTTATCATATTCTTTTCATGGACTGTCATTTTCTATTTAAAATACAATAGACCGTCTCTAGGGTACACTTATTTCACTGATCTTGTTTAAATGCAAGTGTGATCGCCCTATGAGGTTTATCATGAAATAAACTAATTACTAAGAATATTCGTGAAACTAGGAGCAGATCAAGTTCTACCTTGCTAAGTACGATAGCATGGCATGATCAGACACCAGAAATCTATGGCGGTGGCTGGTCTGGGTCTACTTCATTTGCAATCCGACACTGTTTCTTCCAGGAGCTCTTCCCAACTCTTCTCAAGCTATCAAACATAACGTCAGCTGATTATTTCATAACAGTGTTTTTTTAAATATCCAGTTTGTTTAATTGTTTGAGAAACTATTGACCGATATGCAAATAGCTTGGATCCTGATGAGACACCGAATTAATCGGCATCTAGTCTGGATCTATACTGTTTGCAAATACCAGCCTAGTTACACTAAGCTTGAGACAGGTTAAATGTGTACAACTCGTAGAAAAAAGCCTACAGATGTTTTGTATTTTTTTCTCGAGGATAATTAGACGTATGACAATGTTTATGTTGTTAAAGATTTATGGCTCGTAACGTGTATGCCAAGAACTTAGAAACACAAAAATCATGAGGTTGGTTCACAACATGTTTTCGAATATAATAAATCAGTCCTTCCATGTTATGCGCGACACGAATCCGCGTTTTCAAAACAGCTTGGATACAGATGAGACGCCGAGAAATCCCGTGTCTAATCATGATCCAAGCTATTTGACACTCGGTCATTAGTTTCTGACTCGTGTGAAAATCAAACGTACATGCAAGTAAAAATTGCAAAATAAGGGTTACATGTTACAAATGTGGGAGTTTATGAATTTGCTAATACATGTACATGTGTGTTGGGATATGTTGGTCCTACAGTGCAAAAACGAATTACAACAATTTATTAAGAATATAAAGCATTTCAAGAATTACGACCACTTCTAACAAAAACACAATACATTGTAGCAGTTACGTCTGTAGTCTGTGAGTAATTTCGCCATGCATTAAGCAACCATGTACGTTTGAATATATCTATATTCATTCACGAAGTGGTCGCTTTAGAGGGTTGTATATTGTATATTTACCCCCCCCCCCCCCATGAATAAATATGTAAGAAATAATGACTTAACGAAAATGACCTATATTAATTTGTTATAATAGCACATGAACACAGGAAGTTTTGGCCATGGTAGAAACTGTGAAATTGGATCTATACTTTATCATAAGCAAAGAGAACAGACCCTGATCTGACGGCCCCTGTAGAGGCCGTCTGGTCTGTGTCTACTCTGTTTGCAAAGGCGTAGAAAGGTGTATTCATAAAGTAAAGGGTCAATACATAGCAGGCACCAATGTTCCCATTCACCTACGGATTTTACGTCCAGAATATCAAACAAACCAGCCTTGACACTAGCTTTATAGCTATATTGTATTAGTTTGCAAACAATTTAGACTCACATCAGGCTTCTCCTTCTACGCCATGTGTATATCTGTCACTATTAAAGCTAATCAATATGCATGATACCGTTATTTATTACATGAATATTGAACAGGTAAAGGAGTAATACCTTCATGTTGTTCTTCTAATGAGTTTGCAAGACAGAATCATATATTTAATTGGAACTATGTTTAGAGGGTTAAAAGGGCAGTTTGCACTTGCAGTAAGTTTTTAAAATGACTGAAAATTACATAAATCATTTGTTTACACGCTGAAAAATAAATTGCAAGAAAACCGGTCAAAATAATGTTGATGAAATCAAAAGTTGCACTTGTTTGATATGGAAGGAAGGCACGGACGATATTCACCGATGTATTAATATTTACTAGGATTGCCGGTGAAAAATAAATTGCAAGAAAACCGGTCAAAATAATGTTGATGAAATCAAAAGTTGCACTTGTTTGATATGGAAGGAAGGCACGGACGATATTCACCGATGTATTAATATTTACTAGGATTGCCGGTTATTGTCGTAACTGTGCGAACAACAAAATATTATCGACGAAAGCTATTTATGTTGTATCACATGGGCATTTTACTACAGTAAAACCTCTCTTAACCGGAAGTTAAATTTAGTATAAATATCGGTCTTGGGGACAGGTGACAGCTTAATGCAGGGTGGAAGTCATGCAGAAAGCTGCTAGAGGAGCTTTCTGCATGACTTTCACCCTGCATTAAGCAGTCACCTGCCTAGAATATATAAATTATTCTCTACTAGAATTCCGGTTAAGAGAGGTTTTATTGTATATAAGTTCAAATTGACAGTCTTCATTTGAATAATTGGACTTGACCTACACTATGTTTTATAAACATATCGAAAATATGCCTTTATTGAGACTATCAGTGTAAGATAATATTGCGTCCCCTCGATAGTTGTCAAGATTAGGGTGTTTGTGAAATCATTTGTACCATCCCCATGAGAGGTGTGTTAGCTGTGCTCGCTGCAAATATAGTCCAATCCTTAACATTGAGCCTGCTGTCGGTTGATCCAAGTTTACCATTGCAAACAGTCTAGATCCAGATGAGAAACCGAGTAACGCGGTATCTCGTCCGGATAAACAGTGTTTGACACATTTTACTCCGTTTGATATACAGTATAACCTCTCTTAACCGGAATTCTAGTAGATAATAATTTAGATACTTTTAGGCAGGTGGCTGCTTAATGCAGGGTGAAAGTCATGCAGAAAGCTCCTCTAGGAGCTTTCTGCATGACTTTCACCCTGCATTAAGCTGCCACCTGTCTCCAAGACCGATATTCATACTAAATTTAACTGCCGGTTAAGAGAGGTTTTACTGTACACACTGATTATACAGTTGAACTTCGATATCTCGAACTCCAAGGGACCATACAAATTAGTCGAGATAACAGAGGTTCGAGTCATCCGATTTACAGTCTGACAAATATAGAAAGTTCACAGTTTAATGGAGGTGTAAAGTAATGCTGAAAGCTCCTGTAAAAGGAGCTTTCAGCATTACTTTACACCTGCATTAAACTGACACATGTGTTTCTTGATATAGATTGTAATACCTTTAAGAGCAATTCTGTATTGTAAGGACGGAACTGTTAGGTCGAGTTATTCCGAAGTTCGAATTATCCGAGTTCGAGATATTGAAGTTCAACAGAAGTTGGAGTTTTTTTAAATGTTGTGTGAGAAGAATTGCGTAATATAATTTGCTCAGAATGCTACAGTTAAAGCGTCGGTACATTAAGCTAAAAGTATGCTGTTCTCACTACACTCCATATCTTCAGTTGGGTCTATTTATGTTCGCCTTCTTATTCCAGCGAACAAAATGTTATTATAACAAATCTAGCCTATCCTTTTACCGAGGTCCGAGATTTGATTCGCATTACTAGAAATAGACAGGGATTGTCGATAATGGAATAACTTGAACATGTTGGTGGGTTTTAGCAATAATAGATTTTAAGATAAAGCACGTTTCTATACTGCACCAATTGTTAATGACCAACCGACGAGTAATGGCGAAAATGTACGACATTGTAATTTTCGTGAACGTATAGAAACTAGAATAAAAATCCGCTAAAGCGACTATAAAACAGAAGTGTAACACTTGGTTTTTAACACTTTAGATAATAAATACGCTTTTTTAGCTTATGCAAACAGAGCAGACCCAGATCAGGGTCTTCTCTGTTTTAATTATGGAAATATATAGATTGTCTGTCGTTTAACCACTTACCTGTTGAATATGCATGAACGAAACAATGTCATCATAAATATTAATTAGATGGAATATGATCACATGATATATATATACTAGGATAAAACAACAGCCTCACCAGTTCGGACGAAGAGTTAATCCTTTACTCGGTAAAGACGCCATTATTCGCCTTTTCAATCAGAGTAGACCTAGATCAGTTGACTCCTATTGAAACCGTCTGACCATGGTCTGCTCCTTTTGTTTATGTAATACTATAGATATGACACGACAGTGTCAGCCATGGCCAAAATGTCAAGTGTCCATATACCACTATAAAAAAAAGAATGTAATTAATTTTCATAACGTCGATATCCCTTTCATGAATATTCATGGGGTAAAGGGTTACTACACATGTCTTAACTCTTTAAACCTTAGATGATAGGGTCCCTGTCATAGTGAACGGGTTATATATTACTGTTTTTACAAGTGTGACCTTTAAAACATAATTCCGAAGAAAACAAAACACACACATTAGTGACCTCGTGGGTCTAGGTAGTGTGTCCTTGTCCATTTTAATAACACTATCGCAAAATTTACCCTAAACAGAATCCAAATTTTTGTTCAAATTATTATATTATTATGGGTACATGTAATATGATCCATTAATTAATGAATCAGTATGTTTTACTATACAAAACGATGGTATTTTTAGTTTATAACTATCTCTAATTGTATGTGTCTACATTGTATAATACACGCCTTTGCAAACAGGGTATAGGAGTAGACTGATCTAAGTAGACTAAGTAGGAGCTGTTCTGTTTGCTTATAAAATAATATAGATCTGATTTTACAGTTTCTAATATGGCCAGACAGTAATGTATTCACATGCTATGATAAAAACCCATCTTATCACGGTGTCGTTATTTCTTGCATGGCTATTCATAACTTTTTATTTGTTATCTTCTAATTAACTCTTTCTCTCTTCTGTTTTTATTACAAATTCCAATACCCACTGAATATTCATGGACAAGATAGTTACGAAGATAGTTACATTGTAGCCGTTTTAGAACGTTTAGAAACATATCTACCAAATTCCATTAGCAAACAGATATATAGGAGTCGTTTGATCTCGGTCTACTCTGTTTGTTAATGCGGGAAAATAGATTTATATGAAAGAAAGTGCTAAACATTATCCCGTTTATTTAGCCCTTATCAAACGGTTTAAATGATGATAAGGCACCGAAACATTCGTCGTATTATTTGGATCCTATTTCCGGAGGATTTAGCAATTGTGCCCTTATCGCGGTAAATATCAACTCTTTAATCTATGAACATTCGTGTACATCTAATAACATCGTGTATATTACTGAGATGAATTACATGTATATAATGGCAAGTGTGGCTATATCAGGTTTATATGTATATCCTTTCTGGCGCAACTATATCCGTTCCTGTAGGAACTGTCTGTGTCTTCCCTTGCAAAAGCAAGACGTATATATGGAGAAAAGGGTTTAAAGTACATGTAAAAAGCGGTAAAAGAATGTTCTATGATCTAAAACATATGTTTGTAATGATACATCTACATAGGGTTATTGCGATAAACAGTGAAACCAAACACTGTGATACATGTATAATATAATATTGATATATTATAATTACTGTTCAGCCGTCAGAATAGTTTAGATAACGATGTAATGTATATATGTAACACCATGGCGCGGAACGAAAGTAATACAGAAATAATCTGGTGTAGTTTTCTGTCTAACTTTTATCCTGCATAAGTTACCATCTGCTTTAAAAACAGAATTAGACGTGTTTGAATGGACACTGTAGACATGTAGTACTGTATCAGCTGCCCTGCTGTAGAGAACGGTACATAGCAAATTATGTACGCGTATAATTATGTACACATGTAGCTTGTATTAATGTGCCAGTTGCGACGAGCTGTTCGTGAAAACTATTATTTCAATGGCCATTGGAAGGAATTCGATGTCAGTGTTCTAGGCAATTGGTAACTTAATGACGGACGAAGTGTTGCAGATTGTCTGAAGTAATTTCATTCTTCGTTACGACAGACAGCTTTATTTCACATGTACCCGTACAGTAGAACATGGCTTTAGCGGTAATCAACATGAGGTCTAAGTATGGTTGAATATGGCAGGCGATAATTTAATGCAGGTCAAATGTAATGAGGTAGCTTAATACAGGTCAAACATAGTGTAGAAAGGTCCTAAAGGATGTTTCTGCATTTCCGTTGCCCTGCATTAAGCAATCACCTGCTGCTTTTAAGACTCCTATGTTCAGGACAGGTTTTATTGTACATGTGTTTACTCCAACAGCAAACCGTACTGGTATGCTTTGTCATGTTATCATTTCTCTACTCTCACATATTCATAAATATTTACATGTAATGATGGATGCATGTGTATAATTAAGCGCGATATTGAAACAGGTTCTAATTGGTAGGCCAAAATCGGTTGTAATGGCATATTATTGTATGTAATAGTGTGATAATATAAGTATTGTCGTCTTTTTTCTCCTTATTGCATAGCCATTGGCAAATTTGGCTTGTTTACCATTTGTTTGTTTTATTTCTTATGTTTTCTGTTTTGTTTTGTTTTTCAAACATATTGTAAAAAGTGATTACAATAGTTACCCAAAGTGTTAGCCTAATGTAACCTAATAGGTAATAAGGTAGCCTAATAGTTTCTCTCCGCACGTATTTAAAGCTGAATCACTCAAATTGTCACCATTTGGATGATTTTAAGTTAGACAGATACAGTAGCAAATAGTGTATACTCTCAGCAAGCTGGTATTTTATCATAAGTTTTACACATGTATCTGTGTCCACACTATTTGCCTGAAAATTTTAGTCCGACTACTTAGGGTAAGTAGCGTACATATAACAATCACATGTTGCTTCGTTTAGCATTGCTTCTGTTCAAATTGTGTTGCTTTTCACATTGTTTCTTTTCACTTTATGTATCGTTTGTTTTCTCTTTTCACATGGTTTCTTTTCACATTTTGCTCCGTTTCTTTTCAAATTGTTTATGTTCACATTTCGTTTTTTTTTCAATTATTTTATGTTTCACGATATGATTTCAGTCAACCTATATCTAGCAGTTCTCTATCTGTCATTTGCAAACGGATGAACCGAGCAAATTGGCGTCTTATCAGGATCGAAGGTGTAAAACCCTCTGTCAGTAGTTTCCATTAACTCTTTTGGTGCCAAATTCAAAAGTGTTGTCTGCAATAATAATTTCATATTAAATATAATTCTAAACTAAATAATACAGATGTATTAGTAAATATTTGTTTTTATAAACCCTTATGCTTGGGCTAAAATAACACAGAAAACAGTGAAGTCCCAGGTCAGATGCCGCCTTGAAAAGGCGGCATCTGACCTGGGACTGCACTGTTTTCAATGGTGCCAACAGGCGACATTGGCGCCGAAAGAGTTAAGCTTGATCGAATTGGAATTAACCTTATCACTGCAGGAAACAAGTCACGTATGTCCTTTGCAAACATGGTTGACCCGGATCTGCATTGTTTGTAATGTTTCACTTCTTGGTGTTTTTTTAAAGAAAGCATCCCTGGATATTCCAGGTAATTTTGGAATGATCCATTTGAAAACTCAGCACTGAAAGGTTGTGAAAGACTGGAGACATTATCTTAGATAACTCTTTCCCTCCTAGTGTCGCATTTTGGCGTCTCTGTAAAAGTCACATTTTCGAACCACACTATTTATCACAATGGTTTCAAAATAACACAATTCTAAACGTTTCCTTGTTTCTAGTAAATGCTCTTTTTCGGCAGATTTATTCAAAGAGGTTGGGTCTAAATATACTCTGTGAGGGAATAAGTTAATATGCTAACGGTAAACTATGGTTACGTTTCACAGTATGCGTCCATGATCTATGTGATTTCTATTCAGTAATATCTCCACTTAATACAGAAATTGGAATTATGACTTAAACGGTTGCATCTTTATGTAAAGTTAAATAATCGCAGTGTGAAAATGATCTTTATGTGGAAACATTTCTGTTTTAATAGCCGGGATATTATTTACAGAGTTAATTGTTTCAAGGAGTGTGGTAAAAATCTTTCATTCAGAGAAACAATTAATGAATCCTTAAACCGGTTTTCTAGTAGAGAATACTTTATTAATAGATACATTTAGGCAGATGGCAGTTATGCGCTTTCTGCATGACTTTTACCCTACAAGTCCACGACCGATATTTATACTAAATTTAGAGGGGATTTACAGTACTGTTAATTTCTGTTTCCCTACTTTAGAACAAAATAATCATTTCCTCCATAAATACGCCTTTCTATGCCTCTGTGATAGTCACTTCTTGACACCATTGTGATAAATAGAGCATTTGCTCCATAGGAGTGAGTGAGTGAGTGAGTTGGGTTTAACGTCCGAACGTTTAACAGTATTTCAGTTATTTGCAGACGGCACCCGCATGAGACAAGTTATAGTGCCGCCTCACTGAAATACCCCTGCCGCGGGCACATGAAAAGGGCACCCAACCCAGTCAAATTATCCTGACACCGGGCCGACCAGTCCTAGAACTATACATTTTAATGTCGAGCGTGAACAAGGGAGCTACTAGTACCAACTGTTAACGACTTTTGGTCTGTCGCGGCCGGGGATCGAACCCACGACCTTCCGTACCACAGGCGGACGCTCTACGACTGAGCCATGTGGACATAAGAGCAAATGCTCTATTTATCACAATGGTTTCAAAAGTGCAAATTTCTATAATTTTCCTGTTCTCTAGTAAATGCTTCTTTTGGGTAGATTTATTCAACGAGGTAGGATCTAAAAATAGCCTATGAGGGAATGGGATAATGTCTTCTCAACCTTGAATCTTGTGTTATTCTGACGACTACTGATTTGATCAAGTGTTTGAGAAACTATTGATCGACTGTAAACAGCTTAGATTCTGAAGTGATGCAGAGTTACTCGGCGTCTCATTTAGATCCAAGTTGTTTGTAAATGGAAGTCATCATTGATTTGTACGAGAAGTGCCTGCATTTTGAAATGGACAGTACATTTACACACCATGTCAAATAATGCCCTTGTCGTCGGTCATACCAACGTTAGGAAACATTACAGCTTTTACGTAATTCCATAATGACACATTGATACTCCAAATAAACCACCGGTAGTTTAAATACTGAACCAGGTACATTTTATTAATATATGTAAGATATATTATAGCTTAATGCAGGATGAAGGGGAGCTTTCTGCATGACAGTCACCCTGCATTAAGCAACCACCTGCCTAATAGACATCAATCCTTTATTACTTAGATTTCGAAATTTCCAGTTTTTAATGTGTTTTTTTTTTGTTTAAGGATGCGTTTTGCCTGTTTTAATCTCACGACGGTTCATCTAATAGATATATGCTCGTATTTATTATCGCGTGGAGACTTTTTCCAGATAGAAGCTTTGTGAAAATATGCAATAGCGTGTTTTGAAGGCATACAATTTGCTACAAGTCAGGGATAAGCATTGTTTCTATTACTGTAGAATAAATCTCATCCAGTCGATGTCAGAGATACGGTTTAGAGCCACCCATATTAACAAATAATTGGAATGTGTGCCAGAGGCTGATTTTGTCATTCGAAAACATTAACTTTCTAAATTACTGCGGGTACAAAACTGTTTCATAGTCATAGTCAGACTTCATTTTTGTCGTACCCTTTATTACTTTTCTACAGTTACTCTGTTTGCAGCTCAATCATTGAGTACACTAGCGATAGGTGGATACAGTATGTTCAATTAAATGTTTTTTTGTTATACATGCACTTTACCACTGTATTTGCTGTCGCGGTTGTTGTAGATTAGTCGGAGAGGGGATACGTTTATTTACACTGTTTGTCTTTTAGGATGGGGATGGAATAAGGGTGAGGTTGGGCGCCCATAAACCGGTTTAAACCCCCGGTGACTTTGTCACTGACCGTTCCAAGGCGGTACTTCCATCTTCCTCCTATTGAATGTTTGTTTTGTCTTTGTGCGTCTCTTGTTGTTTTTTCTACCCATGTACATTTGCTGTTTCCTTGTGTTGCTGTTCGGGCGAGTGTTTGTTCTGTATGTGGTATTTCCTGCATGACTCATTTTTGTACTTTTAAACCATAGAGAAGTGTGGCTCTGGCATAAACCGTTGTGCTTTTATAAGAAGACTTGAAACCATTTTAGGCAGGTGACTGTTTAATGCAAAGTCCACCAGGGAGCTTTCGTGAGCTCTCATAAGCTGCCACTTGTCTTAATGACTGGAAATGATATTTATCTGAGTCACCGGATGAGCGAGGTTTTACTCAAGTTATATCTAAACAAATAAGACGATAATGAACAAACATACTGACGATCTGCCTTATGCTTGGTATACATGTATGTACACTATCTACTTCCACCGATTGTGTATTAACCTTTGTCCCACAGTCACAAACTGATGTCTAGTCAGGGTCCCTGCTGATAAAACATTTAGTTGAGTCTGAGTTCGTTCTCAAGCTTTTGATTTGTCAGATTTGAGCCTTTGGCAAATCAAAAGCTTGAGAACTCAAACCTGACCAATCAAAAGCTTGAGAACGAACTTAGACTCCACTAAAAAACTTTATAAGCATGGACCCAGATTTGGATCTGGTGTAATTTCGACTATATACCCGATTCGATCAAGCTGTTTAGAATATATAAACCATGTTTTGACCCCGAACTATTAACCAAGTTACAAACAGCTTGGATCTTGATGAGTAACTCGGCGTCTCATCGGGATCTAAGATGTTTGTAAATGCGAGTCAGGTCTTGGATAGAGGGATAATGGTTAAAGTCCCTCCAAAGATACCGAAAATGAAAAGAGAAAGAAAGGGTTTAACACATGTTAACACTTACAACGCTGAATTTTGAAATGAACAATTCCAAAATTTCAAACAGATCAATCTTTTTGGGACTATTTAGGATTTTTTTTAAAAAAGAAAATTGGAATATGACAAACAGTACAGGCGCTCTAAACGCCCTGTCCTCTGGTCTACATTAGTGACGACTTGTGCCATGCGTTGTAAGGTTAAATCAATAGCTGCGTTATTTAGGACATAGACAGAAATCTATATTATCGAATATCATCTAGAGATCAAGGGAAAAGGAGGAGTAAATTGTGTTTATGATGCTCGAGATTAAATCTCTCCGCGAGGTTAGTTTATCGACTATGCGATTCATCTTGCATGTATCAGAGTATATCGCAATGAAATTAGCCTATAGATTCTAAATGACGTTCACTTTATTATGAAATATGCCAGTCATATACATTTGATATGCATTTCACGTGCACTTTGACGTGAATCACTTGACAGATCTTTCATTATTCCGTAATAGTGATTTTTAGCTGGTTAACAAACTAGGAATTAATTGCATATTTATTGCAATTTCTAATCCCAACAAGCCATTGGGCTGGATGCCAATACACTTAGAATTTATGAAAATGTTAGCCGTAAATATTTCTGGAGAACTATGTACCTTCCATATATTCAAACATTTTTCTGGCATTAACGTAAAATGTTTCTACCAAATGTTCTTTATATCTTTTCTGATATAGGCACCTAAAACACCTTTGCAAACAAAAATACACCCTGATCAGATGGTTCCTGTAAGGGCCCTCTGAACCGGATCTCGAGGGATTGGTGCAAAACTATTGTAACTCCTTCACATTGTGAAGGAGTTACAATAGTTTTGCACCAATCCCTCGACCTGCTCTGTTTGCTTATGAAAATACAATAACTTGTGGTCCAACCTTTTTGCTATTGCTTTATATTTATTATGAACATGTAACATTCTAATTGTGCAAAAAAGCAAGCAATAAAAATGATTAAACTCAACTATGAAAATACAGTAAACCCCTGTAATGCGACCAACTAAAATATGTATTATTCTGGGAGGTAGATGTAGGTAGTAGCTTAATACAGGACAAAAGTAATGCAGAAAGTTCCTTGAGAAGCTTTCTGCATTACGTTTATCCTGCATTAAGCAACCACTTGCTTATAACGACATCCATGTTTATTGATTAAGGGGTTCTACTGTATATAGATCTGAATTTACAGTAGCATGTACTTCCATGACCCAAAACACCATTTAGTGTGTTCAAATACCATTAACAGTTCAGCTAATATATATTCACAATGTCAGTTTTTCCTCAAGCAATCTTTATGATGTGAAGGGTTAATGGACACTTACAACATGATTAAGGTCAATGTATATAGTCCATGTTTATCTAACGCGGTTGTTAACATAAAAACATATCAACTTTTATTGACAACTATTGTCTGCTCAAATTTGACTATTAAGGAGCCGTCTGATCAGTGTCTGTTCTGTCTCCTAGTGGAATTTGAAAACTCTGTTTCATTACTTCCTAAAACGGCTACAATGTTCCATCTTTATATATTTCATTATAACTATTTGCCAATGGATATTCATTAGATATTGGAATTTGGAATAAATACAGAACAGTGAAAGGGTTAAGTGACATGGGAATAGATGTGTTAATCAAATAATTTGCAAGTGATACTAAGCCAATATTCAACGAGAACAGACGATGCGCTTTAATAAGTATCAAACATTCACTCTTTGTGCCATACAAACTCACATCAATTTGAGAAAGCGATGTTGAACAGTGTCTTTTAATTCTAACAAATGTGCTACATGCACATACAATATTGGAAGCCACGCATCCGTTGAACGATATCTCCGAATAGCCAGGCATATTAAATCTAATCCATTATCTAGAATAGTAACTATGGTTTAACCCCTTCTCTCATAAATACGAGATACTTGTGAGAGTTAATGTTTTATGACTATTAATTAGCTGATTTTTTATAATGGTATCCACAGGGGTCTGGACCGCTTCATTGGGGTCTATATGTACTATATAATAACAAGAGTTCCAACTAGCAGAACGGATATCCGTGTACCACGAGTACAAATATGACTGTAACTCTTACAATTTAAATGATAATTTCGTAATTCTTTCGGCTATTGAAAGCCAATTTATTTTTCTATCAAAAACATATAATCTTCTCACGGTAACTTATGATCAAGTATCAATCCAACAATGATTTTCTCAAAATTTCACGTGTTTTTAGGGTCACTGACAAACGTTCGTTCACTCCGGTTTCACTATATCACAGCAATAACCTGGCAATTTGCAGTTCAAAAAATGGCGTGAGTCAATAAAACGAATCAATTCTAACACCCACCTCCAATTATTTAGTCCCCAGCATCAAAATAATGATATAAAACTAGCGAGTTTTGTCAGTTTGCTTCAAATCGACGAGGAAGGAGCCATTGTACGTGACGTCACGGATTTTCCAACTTTTCGTTCGCTCATCCAATGAAATGGCTCTATTCAAATTTGTTGCAAAATGGCAGCATCCGAAATAGAAACATAACGACAGACGGAAAGGCCGCTGTTGTTAGTTGCTTATTTATTAAGAGGACAAACCAAATGGAGATTGGTGATATAATTGGGTTGTTTTATTGAACCACGCCATCTTTTGAACTAAAAATCGCCAGGTTATGGCTGTGATATAGTGAAACCGTGGTGAACGAACGTTTGTCAATGACCAGGAAACACGTGAATTTTTGAGAAAATCGTTGTTGGATTGACAATTGCGTGTAAGTTACCGTGAGAAGATTATATTTATTTGATAGTAAAATATATTGGCTTTCAATAGCCGAAAGAATTACAAAATTATCATTGAAATTGCAAGAGTTACATTCATAGTTGTACTTGTGGTACACGGAAGTCCGTTCTGCTATTTGGAACCCTTGTTATTATATAGTACATATAGAACCCCATGAAGCGGTTCAGACCCCTGTGATGGTATCATAACTAATGGATGTTTCAGCCTGACAGATGCTTTACAATCAAATATATAATTATGTTATTTCATAAGCATACAGAACAGTCTGATATGGCTCTATTCTGGTTGCAAAAACATCAAAAGGCGCCTCTATCATGGAAGGGATAAGGGATTGTCTTTCTGTTTCAAAACCGTGCGTGTTGGATTTCTAAGGCAAATACAATTTGTTACGTATCTCTAATGATATTGCGTTTGAATGGTTTCTCTTCCACATTTTTTCGTCTGTAAACGTACCCTGCCTTTATTTATTAGTCTGGATCTTTCTCAGTTTTATTGTAAAAAGAACATAACCACAGTAACAAACAGTTTCGATCTTGATGAGACACCGAGTTACTCGGCGTCTCATCTGGATCCAAGCCGTTTTCAAGAGTAATAACAGATTCGCTATTGGCAGCGAAAGAGTCAGTATGTCAGACATATATATAGAGAGAGACTTTGCAAACAATTTAGAAACCGATCAACTGCCACGTATTAACTCATTCCCTCATATTGACACCTGTTGACGCCTCTGTAAAAGTCACTATCTGAAATCATCGTGATAAATAGCGCATTTGGTCCATAGGAGCAAATGCTCTGTTTATCACAACGGTTTCAAAACTACACTAATCTAAAAAGCGATATTGTCTGTAGTAAATGTTCCTTTAGAGTAGATGTGTTCAAATAGATTGCATCGACAATAGTCTCGGAGAGAACACTTCTCTTGCTGAATTTTAAAATACATTTCTCCTTCTTTACCCATGCCCTGTTGTATGATAACATATATCTTTACTGTGTACAAGTATTTCGCTGTGTAATCACTGCTGTGGAGTGCACTGGTTGCACAATCAACTTGTAAATAGTGCAGACCCTGATAAGACAGCTCCTGCAGGAGCTGTCTCATCTGGGTCTTCACTGTGGTACATGTAGGTATATTGACGTGAATAGCAAGCGAAGAGTTAAACACAGCATCTGATCAATGTACATGCTATTTGTCATTCTTCTGAGAGATATCTGTTTTGCTGACTTGTGTCGCAAACAATGTAGAGCCTGGTCGGATGCTGCGTTTTAAAGCAACAGCTTAACCGGTTCTTCACTGTTAACAAACCTAACCCTTATCCCGCTTATCGCGACTGAATTTCCATTTACAAACAAATTTGATCCAGATGAGACGCAAAGTGACTCGGTGTCTCATCAGGATCCAATCTGTTTACCATTTTACATGTGTATCTCAGACGCTTAATAGCCTCAGGAATGCATCAATCAAATATCATCTAATAACAACTCCTTTACTTCTCCACCAAACCCTATGTTATGACCACTCTTCGAGACGATTCTAAAGAGCGGTCACAACATGGGGTTACGACACCACTTACATTGTAGGTTGTTGAGTTTTACCATTTTTTTTATCCCTTTCAATTTGGAATGAAATATTGACTATTGACTAAGAATAGTTGATTTTAATAATGGTGTGTTTTGTATTGGAAGACATAACAGGGTCATATCGGCTTCATAAGCAAACAGAACGAACACTGATCAGACAGTTCCTATAGAAACCCTCTAATATTGGGCTACTCTGTTTGCCAAGGCGCGAAAAATCGTTTGGATGGATGAAAGTGGTACGTGCCAGTTTTGCTTAAAACGAATCTAGATTTATTATGTTGCTGTCTTTTAAGTGCACGTTTTAATTAAAAAAACCGTTCTCTAGCTTTCTTAGGTAGAAATGTCACCTTTTAACTACATGCCTTGCTAAAACAGGTGCTTGGCTTTTTACCATGTTGTTTAGTGATACCATGCATTTTAAAAGTATGTTTTGCTGAAAGCAGCTCTCTAGTTTTCTTATGCTGTTTAGTGATACGAAAACTACACATCTTTGCTGAAAGCAGTTCTCTAACTTTATTATATTGTTGAATGATTCCGTGCCTTTTAATTTCACGTTTTGCCAAAACAATTCCCTATAAACCGAAATCGAACAAAACTCAGTAGCGAATACATTTATATATTTCCTTTGAGAAATGTTAAATTTTGCCCTGTTGAAAATATGATATCTGCTCAAACTTTGATCGGTTAAAAGTCTCACTTTCTTTCGATTCATTGAGACTTTCGATAAACTATTGACCGAGTGTCAAACATCTTGGATCCTGATAAGACGCCGAGCTACACGGCGTCTTATCTGGATCCAAGTTGTTTGCAGACATCAGTCAGACCGCGCTTTGTAGGCAAAGGGTTAAAAATGCTTAACAACTAAATGAGCGTCTCAAGTCGCTAATGGAAGTCTTCTTGAAAGGATTCGATTCTGGTAATTGTTCAGTTGTTTCCTGATATCAAGAACGATCATTGGACTAGAGCATTTCTATTGTTTTAGAAGTAAACAAATAACCAACTAAATGTGTAATAAGCGTTAGTGACGTCATACATAATGCATTTTCAAATGTTTCATGACATATCAACTATTATCAATAGTTTTTGGTATGGGAAATGCTTTTCAGATATCGAAAAGATACATTTCAATTAAATCTTGTCCCGCCATCCACGACCTGATTAGCATTAACCATTTTCCTTCATATAAACGTGTTTTCACGCATTTGCAAACAGAATAGACCCAGATCAGACGGCTCCTATAGGAGCCGTCTGATCAGTGCCTGCTCTGTTTGATAATGGAATTAGAAATATATGTTTCTTTATTTTCTTAAACGCCTACAATTTTCCACTTTCTATAATTCATTGTAAGTTTTTTTGTCAATGAATATTCAGTAGGTGTTGAAATTTTGAATAAACATAGAACAGGGAAAGGGTCAAGTTTTCAAACTGCACATGTCCCGATAAGGAACTCGGCGTTTCATCATGACGTAAGCTGTATGACATTCGGTAAATAGTTCTGGAAGTATTTGAAGTAGTCAAAATTGACCCAGATCCGAATTTAAGCACTTTTTTCGCGGAGGTTATTTATTCGAACGTCTTCCGTGTCTTAACTCATAATCCCAGCTGAGTAAGCACAACACAAGTGCAGTGTAACTATGGATATAATAGGACAGAGTTCGATACATGTATCATATCAAGCTGCACATGAAATACAACATAACCTCGATTATGCGAAATTTTAGTATTTAGTATTTTTAGACAGGTGGCGGCTTAATGTAGGGTTAAATCATGCATAAAGCTCATGGGGGAGCTGTCTGACCTGGGTTTTGCCTGTTGGTTAAAGCGTAGAAACGCGTATCTACGGGATTAACGGATATAAGAAGAACAGAGAACATTTTAGGCAGGTGACTGCTGCTTAATGCTCCCAAAGAAGCTTTCTACATTGACCCATTTGCTCCCACGATCCCATATATGGGACGTAGGCAAACAATATAGACACTGATCAGACGCCGCATAATGCGGCGTCTGATCAGAGTCTACACTGTTTGCTGATAGGAATTTCAATAATTTTATAAAACGAAACGAAATTGAAAATTTATGCAAGGTACCCCTTAGATAAAAAAAATGGACTAATCCAGTATATAAGCATAGAATAATCCACTGGGAGCAAATGGGTTAATTCACTCTGCATTGAGCTGCTGCCTGTCTCAAATACCGGTAGTGGTACTTATTTGAATGTTCTTACTGGCGAAGTGTTACTGTATTGATCGGAAAGTCTATGTCTTATGTTCGATAAACGTCCGGGGTAATTGCTACCAAATCAATTCTAATTGAAACACGTCTTACATTATTATAGACGTTAGAGTTTATTAAGCCTTTACGTCTTGAATATTTAGGTAAGAAATACTAGCATCAGGGATATTTATCAGCTGACCTTTAATAGTGGTACAGTGAACCCTCATTATACCGGCAATCGTTACAACGGCACCCTCGTTATACCGGCAGTATGCCTTGAAACAAAAATACCGTTAAATCTTTGAAACAATCAATGAATAAATAGGTGCAATGCCAATAAGACAGGTGATCGCTTAATGCAGAACACAAGAAGTGCAAAAAGCTCCCAAAGGAGTATTTTGCAGTTCTTGCGTTCTTCATTAAGCATTCATGTGTTGGTACTAGTTTACATCTGGCCAACTGGTTCCTTTCATATTTAAACTCGTTATAACGGCAACCTCGTTATACCAATCAAATGTCTGGAAACAAACACCTCCGTTGTAATGAGGGTTCAGTGTATATAAAACAGGATTGCTTGGCTTTGGCAGATATTGTGGCATCAAAGTTATACGATTCCTAAAGCAAATAGAACAGTTCCTGATCAAATGTACACCATTGTACACATATCAGTTACATGAATACAACCATTATTACAAATTATCAGTTTTGTCAAAGTACATGTACTTAATGTGTTATGCCGTAGTTTGAACTTGGAAAAAACAGTAAAATGACCACTCAAAATAATTTTAACCATTTCCGTCATAATTATAATGCCTTTTTAATACATTTGCAAAGATAATAGACCAAGATATGACAGCTCCGAGCTTTCTACATGACTTTGACCCTGCATTAAGCAGTCACCTGCCTAAAATTATCGAAATTCTTCTCTACAAGAATATCCGTTTAGAAGGTTTTAATTTACACGTATATTGCGTTGCTTTCATTCGCCATTTACACCATGCATATCAATGAAAGAAATCCTGACAGGATGAATATCGATCAGTTAACCCTTTCCCTGTTGAATATTCATGTAAGAAATAATGACGTCATGAATATTAATAAGATTGTTTTTTGTAATGGCATATGAACACAGGACATTTTGCCACAGACAGAAGCTGTAGAATCAGATCAGCAAACAGAGCAGACCCTGGGCCGAGGAGCCGTCTGATCTGGGTCTACTCTGTTTGCAGATGCGTCAAAATGCACTTCCATAAGGGAAATAATTAAACTTCAAAATGACATGCACATGCATTTATGGCCGAGGAGGAATTGTACATATTTCAATAAGCAAACAGAGCAGACCCTGATTAGACGGCTCCTATAAGGACCGTCAGGACTGGATCTACTCTCTTTGTAAAGGTGCTAAGAGGCACATCTATTAAGTAAATGGTGAATGTTGTAAGTTCGTGTATTGTGTGAACACTAATCAAAAGTGGGTATCACACTGATAGCATGCTGCAGCATCAATTATGCATTAGGAAC
This sequence comes from Azorinus chamasolen, assembly GCA_963576725.1. Classification (NCBI taxonomy): domain Eukaryota; kingdom Metazoa; phylum Mollusca; class Bivalvia; order Cardiida; family Solecurtidae; genus Azorinus; species Azorinus chamasolen. The sequence continues at coordinate 53,374,973 of OY755247.1, forward strand.
AGGACAGGACCTATTCCATTCTGAATTGCACAATTGTACATAATCATAATAATTATTACCTAATATGACATTGGACATTGAAAGCATTCGTGTCATATTATTCTTTAATCCTCTGTGAAAAAAATCCATACATCTGCTCAATTTCGGTGCTGGTTCAATATTGACAATTCCCTATTCGAGCAAGCTTTTAAAACACGTTTGACTGGGTGTCAAATAGCTTGGATCCTGATCAGACGCAGAGTTACTCGGCGTCTCATCTGGATCTGAGCTGTTAGAAAATGAGCCATATCACTGTTTGAGGGATAGGGGTTCCATCAAATATGTAGACGAGTATCTGGTTTGGCGTGTTGCTCTAACCGAAACACGTAATGTCTACAATTTTGTATTCAAATATATTTAAAGGCATACACTTGAGTTTGATATTTCAAAAAGTACTGAATGAATTAAGTTCAAACGCCTACACGTGAGCATATTAAGCATTAGGTCTACTACTAGGAATTCATAATAATACATATATAATTATCAATGTATACCTCTTTAAAGATGCACAATGCTCTTGTTTTCCTTCACATACATGTAAACGTGTTTTACGCATTTGTAAACAGAGTAGACACAGGTCAGATGGCTCCGATGGTCACTCTGTTCTGTTTGCTAATGGAATTTAAAATAGCTGTGTCTTTACTTTCAAAAATGGCTACAACGTCCCACCTTCTAAACTACATTATAACTATTTTGTCCATGAATATTCAGTAGTTATTGAAAAGAACAGGGAAAGGGTTGAATAACCTCAGACTCGGAATCCGCTTGACTTGAAACTAAATTAGTGCCAAAGCACCTGGTAAGGGAAGAGATATCGAAAACATATTTTTATTAGCTATGTTCTAATCGGACTTACCAGAGAGACGGGATCGGATACAGAGAAGCCCTGGCTCGATGCCCTACTCTTATTATCGATAGCGTGTTCGTCAACTACCGGTAACCACTTGTATCTAACAATACGTAATGTCTTGCACCATGTTTGCAAACAGAGCAGATGCAGAGTAGATTAATCGTGCAGAAGCCGTCTGATCAGGATCAGAATTATACAAATTTGATTCTGCAACTTCTGCTTTGACAAACATTCCTGTATTCGTGAAACCTCTTATAACGGCCATTAAATTACATCAAGTATTCTGTGTTGAAGGCAGACGGCTGCTTAAAGCAAGGTGAAAGTAAAACAGAAAGCTCTTATAGGATCGTTCTGTTATACTTTCACCTTGCTTTAAGCAGCCACCTGCCCTAAATACCAACCAATTAACACAATGTAATGGTCGTTATAGAGAGGCTTTACTGTACCATTAAAACAACTTTACCTAATTTATATCCAAGGTGCTAATATTTCTAACATGAATATTCATGAAAGAAAAGGTTACCTATAACAATCCAAAGTGATTTGGTTTATGGTTATAGAGCAGTATCATCACAATTGTCTGTTTGTAAGTGTTCCACAAATATGATATCAATGTAAAACTTTTATAGATATCGATGGTGTTCATCCTGATACTGTTTGTATCATCTCTTCATAGCCAATGGTAAGCAAGATGGTATTGCAAAGCTGCCTTAGCCCATTGCCTATTACTGTTGATTTTTGACGACTCTGTTGAAGTCATTTTAAAACTATTTTGATAAATAGAGCATTTGATCCATAGGAGCGAATGGTGAAAATATCACAATGGTGTCAAAGTGTACAATTCTAAACAACGTGTTTCCTAGTAAATGCACTTTTTCAGTTGATTTATTCAAAGAGATTGTTTCTAGTCTAAGAGGGAATGGGTTAATCATTTATGCAATAAATAATTACATTAAGACTTTTAAAAGTGACAATGAGCCAGTACTTTTTTGTCATGACAGAAACTGTAGAATTAGACTGAATCATTTCATTAAGCAAACAAAGCATACCTTGATCAGATCAGATGGCGACATTTAACAAGCACACGTTAACGTGCCTAGTGAGAGCTACTTCACAGAAGCGACAAGCCAAGTGCAGTATTAAGCCTAGTAAACTTCCACTTAGTCTAATACTCAACGGTGTGCGATATATGTGTACTCTGTTTACAAATACATTATAATTCGTACATATGAAGTACAGAGTTAACTAGGCATGCTATTGACGCGTGTATCATCAGGACAGAAATATCATTGGACAAGATGGGATCTGTTCTCCATGCTCTATAGTACGAGCGTACCTAACGCATCGTGCCAGTTCACTTTCTTTTATGGCCATATCATATTGTGTCAACAAGGCATTAAAACAAACAGCATTATAACTATATTTCGGTAATAACATATTGTGTTAAATATTAAGAATTGGCATTTGGAAATTAATTTGAAAAGTAAGACTGTTTTAATGTTCTTTCTTCTTTTTCTTCAAATCTGATTCTATATACGCATTGGTTTTAATCCCAAACGCGTTGTGGAAATAATGTCTTTTAAAATTAAAATGTCGGTCTACTAACGATTTGATGGAGCTTTTGAGAAACTATTGACCGAATGTCACACAGCATGCACCCTGAGGAGAAGCCGAGTCAAATCAGGACCGAAGCAATTTGAACATGCGAGTAAGGTTGCGAATAGCCGAAGAAATAATGGCGTTATGGATATTAAGTAACTGATATATAATGGTAATATAAACAAAATATATTTTATCCTGACAGAATCGGTAGTATTATATCTATATCATTTCATAAGCAAATAGAATAAACCCTATAGGAGCCGTTTGATCTGGGTCTACTCAGTTTGCAACGTCGTAGAAACACGTATCCATGGAGTTAATGGCTAATATATTGTGTAGAGGACACTGAAATGTAGGTACTGTAAAAAATACTGTATAATGCTTTACATAATTAATTACATTGTTTCAACGAGACAACATTTAACCCATTTAAGCAGCATTGTGTGTGCATTTATCCAAAGTATGAACCAATCTGCGTTCTCATATAGAGTAGAGACATTCTTAAATATTATGGGCCTGTTTCCCTCCTTGTAATGCTTAATGGTGGACTGATGCGTTAAGGAACCAACTGCATTTAACGACACATGTGTTTTATCAATTATGTGTTCGCTTTAGAGGCGTTCTGCGATACTATGTGAAAACAGCTAGAAAACATAACATTACAATATATAGCAAATAACATAATTCTTCAAATTGACTGTTTACTGAGTTAATGTACCACTTTCTGATGGTATTAGTAAGTTACAAATACTGCTCCAAAGGGCATAACTGTTTCTAATGGTATACGACCACATGTATGTTTGGCCGCAGAAGACAAACACTATCTACAAGACACCAGATTCAAGTTACGACGTTTGATGAAACGTTTATGTAATGTTGCATCCAGCATGCATAAGCGCACGTGTTATTTAAAGAAAGCCGCAATACTATTATCATAGAAATTGGTGCTTTATCACTTAATTGGCTTCGTTCAGGAAGCGCTAGAGAAATGTTTAGTGCCTAAAAGAGTCTTTTACTGGATAATAGGAATCTTCAGAAAGGCTTCTATTCTAAGTGTTCCTTGCATGAACCATATACATGCATATCAGAAATAATAGAGGCAATAGACGCGAAGTTCTGGCGATACATGTATCAACCCATTAAGGTCTATATAGCCACACTTCATGGCTGTGTTTTATTATAGCCACACTTCATGGCTGTGTTTTATTATAGCCACACTTCATGGCTGTGTTTTATTAATTGAATGCTTAAAAAGGTACAGTAAAACTCTCGAAACTCGAACTCTCAAATAAGATCCATTACCGGTATTAAAGACAAGTGCCAGCTTAATGCAGGATGAATGTAACGCAGAAAGCTCCCCCAAGAGTTTATTGCATTACTTTAACCATGCATTTAGCAGCTGTCCACTTAAAAAAAACCTTACTAACAATCCATTTAGAGGGGGTTTACTGTATTTGAAAACGTGGTGTTTTGGCAATAGTATAAACAATAGCATCAGATCTATATACAGAGTACTGCATGATTAGATTGCTCCTACAAGAGAGAAAAAAAGCGTTAAAAGGCGAACTTATAAGTCAAGAGTTAGGTCCCATTGTATTAGATGTTTACTTACCATTGTCCTAGTCTTGTCATTAAGTACCGTAATTATCGATGATACGACTACTCAAATACGCACCCATAGTGATCTTTAACACAGGTGACAGCTTAATACATGGTCAAGTCATGCAGAAAGCTCCTCTTTCTGCATGACTTTCACCCTGCATTAAGCAGCCACCTGCCTACAAAGTCATACATTCTTCCTTACTAAATGTTCGTAGTATCGACTTCTTACTGTATATGTTGATCTATAGACAGACAGACTGATCTATCAAACATCTTATCTCTCAACAAACACCTGTCTTGATAATAGTGATCAGAATTACTTCTCCGAGGTGATATAGCGAGTAGCAGCAAAATACTGTTAGGGTTTGACGAAGAAAACATACATACTTTTCTTATACAGTAAAACCCCGCTAATGCGACCACTTAATAAACAGCCACTGGCGTCGTTTAAAGCATGTGGTTGCTGAATGCAGGACGAAAGTTATGCAGAAAGCTCCTATAGGAGCTTTCTGCATAACTTTCGTCCTTCATTAAGCTACCACCTGCCTCTGCCACCCAGAATTATGCCCCTTTTTGGTGGTCGCATTAGAGGGGTTTTACTGTATATCCTAAATAATAGGTGCTTTTATACAGCTCATATCCGTACTTTGATTAATACCCATGACTGCTTTGTTTTGTACTGGAGTTTTGCGCAGCATTTACAGTAGTTCTGTCATATCGCAACATCATTGCATACATCAGTGAATCAAATACGTTCACATTAACAAACAGGGAGGCTATAAGGCAGCTGTTGAGGCCCTAAGGGAGCTGTTGAGCCCGGGACTACACTGCAGAGGCGTAAACTGCGGGGTTGTTAGATAAAGTGTGAACGCTTTTCCCGCTATTCGACTCCTGATTTGCATTTGTATTTGTGTGGATCCAGATGAGACGCCAAGAAACTCCAATACGTCTGACAATGGGTCGTAATTTTTTCTCTAAATTTTGATTGAATCGGAAGTAGTCCAACTTGTACTCGATCTAAGTATGATCAAACGTTATACCTGAGCAGGGTAAGGGTTAACACTTATGATGACATGACAGAAACTAAAGAAACAAATGTATATTATTCCAAAAGCAGATAAAGCAGAGCCTGGCCCTGATCAGACCGCTCCTACGGGAGTCGTCCTATCAGGGTTTACTTTGTTTGCAAAGATATAGAAATGCGTTATTTGGAGTAAAGTGTTAAAGTATTATCGTTATTTATAAAACTTACAACCGAACAAAATAAGGTAATAATACCTCTAGTCATTATCTACTACATGTGTTTAATTCATAGTTAGTCATTAATAAATTGTGACATTATGAATATTAATTAGCTGCATTATTATAATAAATATGAACAATGGAAGAAGTTGAGGAATCATACATAATTATATTGTCCGATATGCAAGCTGTTTAACCCTTCGCTTGCTGAATTTTAAAATACATTTCTCCTTCTTTACCCCTGCCCTGTTGTATAATTACATACATCTTCACTGTGTACACGTATTTCGCTGTGCAATCACTGCTGTGGAGTGCACTGGTTGCTCAATCAACTTGTAAATAGTGCAGACCCCGATGAGACAGCTCCTGCAGGAGCTGTCTCACCCTGATGAGACAGCTCCTGCAGGAGCTGTCTCATCTGGGTCTTCACTATTTACAGGTAGGTATATTGACGTGAATAGCAAGCGAAGGGTTAAGCTGTCGGATCTGGGTGGTCTCTAAATGCAAATTCGTAAAATGTGTTTTACTAGGGTTAATAAATGGGCGCATATATTGCATATGTGTGAATATTTGTGCAAAAATCAAATAAGTTATTTGCGTTGGACATAATTTTCTTGATGCCTAGAAAGGAGCACATGCCACGTGTCAATTCAAAGATTCGCAAGACATAATCCTGCGATGTTTTTCCGAATTATTTTTCTAATTATCTGGTTCTAATTATTTTCCTGATACTGTTGATATGCACGAGATTCTCTGTCTCCCGGGAGGGGATTAATGTACCGTCAGATGAATTTAAATGGAACTGAAATGTAAGCATTATAATAGGCTATATATAGTACGGGTTTCAATCGTTTGAGCGCTGAATTTTCAAATGGACTATTCCAAATATTCAAACAGGTCAAGCTTACCGTGAGTATTTTAGGAATTTTGTTAAAGAAAAACGTAACATGACAAACAATGTAGACCCTGGTGTGAGCCCTCCTGTAGAAACCCTCTCATATTGGTCTATACTGTTTGCAAATGACATTATAGCATTGTTTCTCGCATTGAAAGGGTTAATATGGCCTAATAATCACTAACGCTAAAATAATACCCCTGCTAAATGAAAAGTCATATGATATCAAAAACACAATTAGTCTCTTTGACATCAAGCCGTGGATTTCAACTCTTGTTATGCTAAAAAAAACATTCAGGAAAAGGATCTCGAATACTAATTAACGTACCAGCAGCATAGATAGATATATACACTTTATTAACCCTTCCTCCATAAATACGCCTTTCTATGCCTCTGTAAAAGTTACCTGTCGAAACCATTGTGATAAATAGAGCATTTTCTCCTATAGGAGCAAGTACTCTATTTATCACAATGGATCCAAATAACAAAATTCTAAAACAAAGTCATTTCTCTAGTTAATGCTCCTTTTCGTCAGATTTATTCAAAGAGGTTGGATCTAAAAATAGCCTATGGGGGAAAGGGTTAAGGAAAAAGGGAATTTGCCGAACATACCACATACAAAAAGCATAGTTACATTTAGCATGCATATATCTCAATGCAACTAAATTTACTATAGGTATATGCAGCATGTATAAATCAATCAATTGTCAATGGAACAGTAAACCTCGGTTATTAGAACACTCAAATACGTATCATTATCGTTCTTTGAGACAGGTGACTGCTTAATGTAAGATGAAAGTCATGCAGAACGCTTCCAGAGGAGCTTTCTGCATGAATTTCACACTGCATTAAGCTGCCACCTGTTTCCCAAAACGATCTTTGTGCTACATTTAACGTCCGGTCTAGAGGGATTATACTACATAAATCAATTAATGGTCAATGATATTCTTAAATACACGCATAGATCTATCGGGAAAAGAACACATTGAGCAACACACATCCACTAACAAATCCTTTGTGGCATCCCTCTCCAATCACTGACTAATAAACGCTCTGAACACTACGTTTGTGAGTATTTGAACCGATATGTAGCGATATTAGTAGGTATAATGTATACTTTTGTAAATACATGTTGTTCTAAGAGTTTTAATTCTATCAATTAAAACAGTTTATACTGCTCCTAATTTCATTAATAAATAGAACAGAACAGAACATAACTGTTCTGTTCATTAATAAATAATTATTGCTTATAACCTGCGAGTAATTTTAATTTTCAGATTTTAACAATTTAATAAAACTGCCATATTCGGACGTTTCCAGTATAACCCATTTGCTCTCACAATCCCATATACGTACATGTATACATGTATACATGGACGTATGCAAACAGTGTAGACTCTGATCAGACACCGCATTATGCGGCGTTTGATCAGAGTCTACACTGTTTACTGATAGGAATTTCAATAAAAACCAAAACGAAAATGAAATTTTAGGCCAGGCATCCCTTAGACAAAACATGGACTAATCCAATATATAAGCATTGGAGAATCCACTGGGTGCAAATGGGCTAAGCTTATAAATTGTTTACGAATGAGTGTCAGATGGCGCATGACTTGATACCAGTAAGCAGCATTAGCCCTTTGCTTCATGTACATGTATATTTATATAAGAAATATTGACATCATGAATATCGATTTATTATTATTATAATTGCAGAAACGGTAGACTCAGATTTATATTGTCACATAAGCAAACACAGTAGATCCTGAACAGACGACTCCTATATTGGAGTCAGGTACTATTCATTTGTTGTAACAACACTCTTGTAGACGTATTCGGGATCGCTATTTTAAGTGTCGCTATTAAGTCACGTATGCTCCAGTAAGTCTTTAAGGGCAGACATCGAAGTTTGGTGCTGCAAAATTACTCTATAAATTGTATTCATGAAACACATAAGAATGCTAGAACTCCACCGTTACCGCTTTAACCCTTTCACTGATCAATATTCATGTGAGAAATAATGGCATCATTAACATTTATTAGCAGCGTTGATGCATATCTACACATGGTGTTTTGGTATTTTTAGAAACGGTTGGGTCAGATTTATAGTAATTCCATAAGGAGACGTCTGATCAGCGTCCTCTATGTTTGCAAAAGCGTGAACAAATGTTTATATCAAGCAAAGGGTTAATATTGATTATAAACTGTAAATGTTTACATTATCTACATATCGATATTTACACCCTTCAATGCTGAATTTTCAAATAGATCATTCCCACATCCAAATTGGTCAAGCTTTCAATGGCTCCTATAGGAATCCCCTCATCTGGGTCTACACTGTTTGCAAATGACGTTAGTGACTCGTGTCCCTCACTTATAATTACCTCGGCCGACATTGAATTTATATCCGGGACCAGGCATTTATATGCGTATTATCATAAAGCCCTATATTTTATAATAGAATTTCTTGTGGTACATTGTATTTGTAGTGCATCAGCATGCTGAGGTGTTTCGTGACTGTAATTCATTAAGTAGTTTCCCATAATCAAACTCCTACATCTGCCTTTAATAAAATGTCTGAAGTAAATAATTAGCACTCGCACGGCAAATAATATCAGGACAAATAATTGTACTGAAAATATGCTACATTACATCAAGTATTTTGTGTTAAAGGCTGGTGGCTGGTTAAAGCAAGGTGAAAGTAAAACAGAACGCTCCTTATAGGAGCGTTCTGTTTTACTTTCACATTGCTTTAACCAGCCACCTGCCATATATACCAACAAATGAACACAATTTAATGGCCATTATAGAGAGGTTTTACTGTATATGATTTGTATTAATATTAACCCGCTTACTACGACTTTGGTCGCATTTTCAAACGGCCTGGATCCAGATGATGTGCCGTGTAATTCAGTGTTCTAGCTGTTTGACACTCGGTCAACGGTTTCCCAAATTCTTGCTCCGTGACACTTAGTCAATCGTTCCTGAAAAGATTGACTGAATCCAGAGATGTCAAACTCGCACCAGGCCCCGAGGTTGTAAAACTTTTTGCTTGAATCTGAGATCATTCTCAAGCATCTGATTAGTGAGATTCTGAGAATGACGACAAAGGTAACACAGAATGGGTTTAGGGACTCGTTCTGCATTAAACTACCACTGCCTTTGAGATCCAGATTTAGGCCTATGTATTTGGTGACTTTCAGAAAAAAATATTACAAAACAAGATTATTTGCAGAATGCAGTGCATTTTAAAAAACAACAACAACAGGCGATTGCTTAATGCATGACAAAAGTAATGCTGAAATATCCTAGATGAGCTTTCTGTCTGATTTGTGTCGTACATTTAGCAAACATCTGCCTTTATATACCAGAATAACATCGCTTCAGAGTGGTGTTACTATATTGGAATACAATGAAAAGAAGCTAACAAGTAGACGCATGTTCTGCTGTGTGCCTTAATGTTAAATACAGAAACTTATACGCATAAAGCTACAACCTGCCTGCATTAGCCTACATGTACCACCTGACTACAGTAAGCTCACCACTGCCTTAATGACACACCAGTATACATATTTTGGTGGTAGTTTTAGAAGGCTGTCACTGCGTTTTCACGTCTTTTTCGATTCTTTTTACAGACCGCTATTGCTTAAGGACATTACTAGTGACGAGGAGGATGGAGATCGACACTGACGAACTGAACAAGGCTAGAAACAGATGTGTGGACAAATTAAAATCCTTTGTTCCAAATGAGGGTGAGTAAAGATGTCTAGTGTCAACTTTAACCCTTACAGTGCTGAATTTGCTAACGAACTATTCCAAAACTCAAACACGTCAAGCTTGTGGTAAATATTTAGGGATGCTGAGTTTTCAAATGAACAATCCAAAGTTGAAAAAGGTCAAGTTTACTGTAAATATTCAGAGATATTATTCAAGAACAGCGTTGCCTGGGAAACAATACAGACCCAGATAAGAGGGTTCCTCTAGGAGCCCCCTCTCATATCCATGTCTAGATTGTTTGCAAAGGACATTGGTGACTCGTGACCCGCACTATAAGGATATCCTTTACTTGATAAATATTGATGTCACACTCTGTCCAAACTGAATTTATATCAGTTGAAATTGTATAATGTTACATGAACACATTAGGCTTTGGCTGTGGTAGACATTATAGCATCAGTTTTCGCAAGCTTTTGATTGGTCAGATTTGAGCCAAATGCTCAAATCTGACCAATCAAAAACTTGAGAACGAACTCAGACTCAACTAAAAATATTTATAAGCATGTATCCTGATTTATAAAATCCATAATCAAACAGAACACACACTAATCAGACGACTCCAACAATAGGCGCCTAATCTGAGTCTGCTTTGTTTGTAAATGCTTGAAAAGGCGTTGATAGTAGAGAAATGGTTAGTTTAATGATCGGGTATATTGTTTGCCAAGACAAATAGTAGCGAACCAACATCTGTAACTAACACGCACACTGTAGTAGATGTCTAGACTTGTGTGGTTTTGAAACCATTGTGATATTTATCATAATGGTTTCAAAACATGAGTTTTACAGAGGTGCAAAAAGGCATCAGTAGGAAAGTATGGGCTAACTCTTCCGCTGCCGTTATTGAATGCAGTAAAACCTCTCTAATGCGACCATCAAAAGGAGACCTAAATCTTGACCATAGGGGCAGGTGGTAGCTTAATGTTGGACGAACGTTATGCAAACAAGCTGTTATAAGAGCTTTTTGCATAATATTCGTCCAGATTTAAGCAACTCCCTGTTTTTAAACACCACTAAAAATAATAATTCAGTAGTCGCTGCAGAGGCGTTCTGTTGTATGTGATCTCTTTCGCAAATAGTTTTGATGTTTTTCGCAAATAGTTTTGATGTTTTTGATCTCTTTCGCAAATAGTTTAATCAGAATGAAACATGTGTGATAATATTTAACAAAAGGAAGAAAACATTATGAAAGTTAAAAAAGACGGTACAATTTGTACACGGCAATAACGATGCAATGGAATTTAGCATTATGCTCTTGCAAATGAAGACTACCTGATGCAAACAGAATCTGTCAGAGACGTGATGCGTAGATTAAAGGCAGATATCGATGTTTCAAAAATTACTCAATAAGTCATATCCACCTTCTTAGTACTGTTGTATGGCGTCAGTCGTCCAATTAGTATAGGTTGTGAGTTTGAATCACAGCGGACAGGTTTAAGTAAAGCGTTTGGACTTGAGAAATATTTGTGCAAGATAGATAGCTCATTCGCTCTCAGAGGAGCAAAGGAAACAGCGCCTGGGAAAGTTTGAAAATGTACGAAGGCTTTGATAGTCCTGTTATTTCTAACTTAGTAACAGGTGACGAAACCTGAAAAAACATATATGAGCCAGAAAGAAGGGCTGATAATAAGCAATGGACGCTAACATATAAAAATAACAATATTGCATTGCCAAGAGAGCCATACGTTCAAAAAGAAATATATTTTGCTCAACGTTCTTCAATTAGAGTTGGCCAGTCGTTCAAGTGCAGTGTCCATCTGATCATACAATCCCTGGACTGGACAATTCTCCAAGAATTCTGTACTAAATAAGGTGAAAGAGTTATACAATAAGACGCGTCAAAGCAAAGGGTGGCAGGGAATCTATTTTACACACGTTTTAACTTGTGCCTTCTCCCACAGGTGCTACATGTAGGTTGTAAAGTTGTTATGTCTTCTAAAAGGTGAAAGTTGTAAACCAGCCTTACTCACTTGGCTTGGTTCCCTATGACTTTCTTATATTTTCAAGGCTTCAGAAATGCTTTATGGAAAGATATATTAGTCCAGACGTTATCTTGACAACACAATCAGTGTATCCTATAGATACCAAGAGAAGACTATTTATCTGCTTTTCACGATTGGGTAAAAAGTAACAAAAATGTGTTTCGGTTAAGTGGAAATACTGTGAGTGGAGGTTTTGTTATAGAAAAGATCTTTATATAAACCGTAGAACTAAAGTCATCCAACCCTAATGACAGAATTCACCACGAGAAGGGATAAACTATTCAGGATAAATCCGTAACCGAAACAGACAGAAAACATCTTTAGTACATAAAGAAAGTATCTTTGATAAATGGATTTTTCAAAAGCTGTAGGATCAGATCTTTATAATTCCACCAGCCAACAGAGCAGACCCTGATCAGACAGCTTCTACAGAAGCTGCCTGTTCTGGATCTACTCTGTTTGCATGAAAGGCGTTTATATCATGGTAAGTGTTAACTTTAACATTTAATCTTAATCCTTCTGCTGTCACGTGGTGTCATCTGTAAATGATGCCGTCTATTAATTGAAGTCTTATATTTACAGAGCTACAGAAAAGATGCGTACTCAAATACTTAAATCGTCATTTCTCCACCTATAGTGTTACCACATTTTAGAATCGTCATATATAGGCTTTAGTGAAGAAATAAAGAAGTTATTTCTGAAAATGTTTTCATTTACGCATCTTATCTGGACCTCTGTAAATTATAATTTTCTTTCAAAAAACTTAATCACAGTATCAAACACGGTTGGTTCTGATAAGACGTCGTGTTATTCCATGTCTCATCTGGATCAACATTGTTTGCCTAGCTAATCACAGACTCCCGGTGGGCAGCGAAAGAGTTAATGTCGGACGTAAGGTTATGAGGCTACAAATGTATCAAGAAAGCTCTTACAGGAGTTTCTGCATTACTTTCGTCCTACACTAAGCAACCTGCTGTTGTTAACCCTTCGCTTGCTGTTCACGTCAATATACCTACCTGTAAATAGTGAAGGGTCTGCACTATTTACAAATTGATTGTGCAACCAGTGCACTCAACAGCAGTGATTGCACAGAGAAATAATTGTCAACAGTGAAGACATATGTAATTATACCACAGGACATGGGTAAAGAAGAAGTAATGCATTTTAAAATTCAGCAAGGGAAGGGTTAATTTCACAAAATTCTATTCTTTAACAAACATCATGTCTGCCAAAGCTCTGATCTGTTGCACTTTTACTTACTTCTGATCCATACAAGCGTGTGAAATACCATTGGTAGTGTGTCAAACAGGCTGGATCCTGATAAGACACCGAGTTACCTGGCGACTAATCTGTATCCAGACTGTTTACACATGTGAATCAGGGCGCGCTTAGCATGATAATGGTCAAGTAGTCGCTTAGCAAAATAATGGTCAAGTAGTCGCTTAGCAAGATAGTGGTCAAGTAGTCGCTCTAGAAATGTTCTACTGTATTTAGGTTCACACTTACAAGATAATTAGTGTGTCATTTTCTTGACATGTTCAAAAATATATAACCTTCAACATTATTCAAATGTGCTTGTCTTATTTTCTATACTTATGGATATTGAATGATCGTTTGATCTGAAAAGAACGACTTAATGAAGTCTGATGACACCTAGCACGTACGTTGTCAATATGAAATCGGTAATCGATTCCATCGCCAACGTCACAGCAAGACAGCTAGTGCGTTTTGTAGAAGAGATGTGTCCTTCCTAAACGGACTACCTAAAAGAGTCATTATTGTAGGTCTTAACCCTTTTCTTGCTGAATTTTAAAATACATTTCTCCTTCTTTACCCATGCCCTGTTGTATAATTACATGTATCTTCACTATGTACAAGTATTTCGCTGTGCAATCACTGCTGTGTAGTGCACTGGTTGCACAATCAACTTGTAAATAGTGCAGACTCTGATGAGACAGCTCCTGAAGGAGCTGTCTCATCTGGGTCTTCACTATTTACAGGTAGGTATATTGACGTGAATAACAAGCGAAGGGTTAAAGTCAGGTAGTTGCTTAACACACGATAAGCTCATACTGCAGCTTTTTGCATAACTTTCGTCCTGCATGACATTGGAAGAAACAACCTGCATTCAATGAAAATTTATACTAATTAGGTCGTCGCTTTAGAAGGATTTCCTGTAAATTGTTTCATCAAGAAAACACGGAGTTTAATTAAATGGAATGGAATATTGCCTAGCTTAAACTAGAATATGTGGAATGATAGCTATTGTCAGATTAACGGTTCATGATAATGTAGAGTATGGCTGGCGTGGGTCTCACTCGATATCAAATCATTCTTCCTGCTGGGACCAACACATCATTTCCCCTATTTCTGCTATTTGAAGTACATTGGATCCTTTTCTCATAACCCATTCCCTCGTAGGCTACTTTTAGACCCAACCCCTTTGAATAAATCCACTGAAAATGAACATTTACTACAATGAAATTATAGAGTTGTGTAGTTTTGAAACTATTTGATAAGTAGATTTGCTCCTATGTAGCAAATGCTCTATGTCTCACTATTGTTTTTGTCTTCCCAAATTCACTTTCACGGAGGCGTCAAAAGGCGTCAAAATGTGGGAATGGGTTACGATCACCTTAAGAGCATCACACATTTTTGGAGCATCACAAGACGCAGTTTAATTCGACGTGTCATTCGGATCGAAACTCTGAATAGTTCATACAAAATTGATCCAGTTTTAATCAGGTGACGTCAAATAATGTCCAATTAATTAAATTCACACACGGAGCGAAATGAATTCTACCGATCAATATTTATCCAGCTGTTGATGACCTGGCTCGCATAATGCAAACAGACTGGATCCCGATATGACGCCGAGTAATTCTATGTGTCTCATTATGGTCCAGACTCTATGGTGCTTGTTCAATAGTTTCTCGAAAGCTTGATCAAAATTTAATCGACAGACATTGTTTCTTCACATCGGGGTTAGACTTAACCCTTTCTCTATTCTACGTTTATTCCAAATTTCAATATCTACTGAATTATAACGGGACAAATGGTTATAATGAAATATGGAAGGTGGAACACTGTAGTTATTTTAGAAAGTAAAGAAACAGATCTATCAAATGCCATTACCAAACAGAGCAGACCCTGATCAGACTGCTCCTATAGGAGCCGCCTGATCTGGGTCTACTCTGTTTGAAAATGCGTTAAAACACGTTTATATGAAGGAATGGGTTAAGAAGAAATTAACCACACCACGGAATATTACTTCTCATACATGTATAACATTTGTAGTATAGTAAAGCCCTTCTCAATTGATCATTTTATGAATAAGCTTACATGTATGTTTAACCTGCAAAGCATTGTCCTAATTTCTGTACATTTTAACACTTCTTTTAAAACAACTCTAGAACGAAAATGTGATATATATCAGTTATTATTTAAATCAATCTATAGCAGAATAGAATTATCAATATAGCGACATGCGTTTTCTGAATAAGTATCCATTTTAAAAACATGTCCATCCATTAAGCATTCGTTTTGGATAGAACCCAATGCCACGCCAGACGTGTTACATGTACGCTAATATCCGATTGTCTTTATGGAAATTTATACGAATTAGTATCTGGTCTTGTTGGTTTAGTTTTCTCTCTGATAATATATATTCAGATATACACATAATTAGACATGCTTGCGTTGTCTGTTGTCTAGAAATTAGATTGACCCCAGCTGCAAATATTTCAAATAAATTGGAACTGGTATACCAATGTACCGTTTACCCCCATGGATATTCATGTACGAAATCACATAATGATTTATTACTTAGATCAATTTTAAAACATCATCGGACCACATGCCGTTTTTGCCATGTCAGAAAATCTAGAATCAGATAAATACAGTAAAACCTCGATTATTCGAATTTTCGGTATAGAAGAATTTAGACCCTTTTAGGCAGGTGGCTGCTTAATGCATGGTGAAAGTCATGCAGAAAGCTCCTAGAGGAGCTTTCTGCATGCCTTTCACCATGCATTAAGCTGCCACCTGTCTAAAAGAGCGATAATAATACGTATTTTAGTGTTCGGAAAGTTTTACTGTACTATTTCATAAGTAAACAGAACAGACCCTGACCGGAAGACTTCTACAGAAGCCTCCTGGTCTATGTAAAGGTGTCTCTATCACCGGGTTGAGCTTTCTGTATTACTTTAACCTTGTCTTAACCATTTCCCTTATGTATGCGCATTTTGACGCACCTGCAAACAGAGTAGACCCAGATCAGACGGCTCCTATAGGAGCCATCTGATCAGGGTCTGCTCTGTTTGCTAATGGTGTAATATAGATCTGAGTATACAGCTTCTGCCTAAGCTAAAATGTCCTGTGTTCATATGCCATTATAAAAAATAATCTAATATATATTCATGACGTCATTGTTTCTTACTTGAATATGCAACAGGGAAAGGGTTAAGCTGGCTGTCGCCTGTCTTAAATACCAATGATAATACTTAACCATGTCCTTTATATAAACACATTTTCACGCATTTGCAAACAGGGTAGACCCAGATCAAACGACTCCCATAGGGGTCGTCTGATCAGGGTCTGGTCTGTTTGTTCATGGCATGATATAGATCTGATTCGATAGGTTTTGTCGAAGCAAAACATTATAAAAGTTTTGCTAATGATTATTCATAATATTATTTTTTCTAACATGAATATTGTACATGAATATTGAACAGGAAAAGGGTTAATTTAGTGTTCGAATAAGCGTACGTTCGAATTAACAAGTGTTCATATTACCGAATGTTCGAATCAGCGAGTTTTCGGATTATCGAGGTTTTACTGTATTGCAAATGTAACGACTGTGACGTGCTAGTAATTATGAGGGCAATTAGCTTCCCGTGCCCCATAATTCAGGAATATCATGCAATTTCTGACGCCCTTCTATCACCTTTTACCATGCTGACGGATTGCAATGCAAATTAGAAGAAACATTTAAACACTTTAGGTTGCTGTTGTTGATTAGCCCCAGTCAAATGTAAACACGTAGTGGGGTGATAATTGGTAAAAGATTGATTTTAGAAGAACGACTATTTGAATAATTATTGTCACGAGGCATTCAACTTGCATAAAGCTGCAACCTGTTTAGATACCGATATAGAACGTCCGATTGAGACAGGTTTTACAGTAAACCCTCTCTATAGCGACCACTAAATTACATCAAGAATTTTATATTAAAGGCAGATGGATGCTTAAAGCAAGGTGAAAGTAAAACAGGACGTTCCTATAGGAGCGTTCTGTTTTACTTTCACTTTGATTTAAGCAACCACCTGCCCAAAATACCAACTAATTAATACAATTTAGTGCTCGTTATAGAGATGTTTTACTGTACTGTACTCGGTGTCTAATCAGGATCCAATCTATGCATCATGTTGACATTTATAATGATAAGTGAACACTGGAATGATTGGTCATGGCAGAAGCCGTAGGATCAGGTCTATATTATTGCAGTTACTTATAGGAGTCATCTGATCAGGGTCTGTTCTGTTTACTTATTAAACTATATTAATAGTATTCTGTATTTTCTGTCATGGCCCATGCAATCTGCTCAAATTCAGCCTATTAGTAATAACGATGTCATACAGACACCAGAAGCACACATTAAGTATACGGGCACATATACAACGTTCAAATTAATGCTCCTTGTTTGTTCATCTCAGACTTCGTATGACGTCATTAAGCATTTTACTAGAAGGTTTCGTTTCAAGGATGGTTTGATGAGTGGGTTTGATTTTCAGACTCTGAAGTGCTGTAAGTTTTTCTTCCTTCTGGTTCGATCAAAATGTTTAAAAACAATTGCCTGAATGTAACCTTCCAGTCCTAAAGAAACGACGAAATCATTATTAGGCGTCTCATCTGGATTAAAACTTTTAGAAAATGTTATCTTGGTCGAGGTTTGCATTTAACGATTGTTGAATTTAACGATAACCTTGAAAACAATTAATTTGCATATAAATAATGGTGCGGAGGAATTCCAGAGAGAGAAAGAACTGATCATTATGCAATATTTCCTCGGAATGTTTGAGAAAACGGCAACGTAATTTATGTGGTTCAATCCTTATCAGTGCAATTCTCGATGTATGGTATCTTTAATCTTTTCGCTGTTGTATATTCAGGTACAAAATAATGACGTCATGGATATTGAATAATTTATATTTTATAATGGCATATGAACACAGAACATTTGGGCTCAGACAGAAGCTTTAGAATCAGATCTATATTAGACCCTAAGCAAACAGAGCAGACCCTGATCAGACGGCTCCTATAGGAGCCGTCTGATCTGGGTCTACTCTGTTTACAGATGCATGAAAATGCGCTTGCATAAGGGAAACGGTTAAACTGGATGATCTAAATAAGAACGGCCAATGTCTTCCAGACAGGTGGCAGCTTAATGCTGAGAAATGAATGCTATATTCCGTCATGTAAGTGGTATTCCTATGGGTACGAATTGTGCACCACTTATCGCAGATTTGTTTTTGTACTGCTATGAGAGATATTTCATGTTACGTTTGAATCCACAATAACAAGAAGATGTTATAAAAGCCTTCAATGAAACTTCTCGATATTTGGATGATATTTTTAACTTAGATAACCCTTTTTTTATGCTCTGGTTCCTACAATTTATCCTAAAGAACTCAATAAAGCTAACCTGTCCGACAATTATGCAGCGTTTCTTGATCTAGACCTTAAAATTGATAATGGAATGATTTCTTCTAAGATATATGACAAAAGAGATGATTTTGATTTTAATATTGTAAATTTCCCTCATCTTGACTGAGATGTTCCCCGTTCCCTATCTTACGGGGTTTATATATCTCAACTTATTCGTTTTGCTAGAGCTTGTTCATCTATTGACGATTTTAACAGTCGAAATCTCATTTTAACTGAAAAGCTGCTTAAGCAAGGATATAGATACCATAAACTAAGAAAAACTTTCTGTAAATGTTACTATCGAAATCTCTCACTTATTGGCAAGTACCAATGTAATCTCAAGGCGCTTCTGCGACACGGTATTTCACATCCTGAATTGTATGGTGATGTGATTTACAAACTTCGTAAAATTATTGGACATACCCATTTTCTCACTTTGTTCATCAAATATGTTAAAAAATTCATTAAAACGGGATAAGATCCTATAGTACTACAACATACTGCATGTCTGGTTGTCAACCCTTTTACAGTTGTTAATCACGCTGGTCTCTTTGCATGTACGCCGACAAGAAATATTTAGTACCCTATGAAGGCGACCTCTTAAATCCAGAAACGGAAGGAGAACGTCGGATATCTTTACTATTTCGTTTTTGTCGTACCCTTTATTACTTTTCTACAGTTACTCTGTTTGCAGCTCAATCATTGAGTACACTAGCGATAGGAGGATACAGTTTGTTCACTTAAATGTTTTCGTTATACATGCACTTTATCACTGTATTTGCCATCGCGGTTATTGTAGATTAGTCGGAGAGGGGATACGTTTATTTACACTGTTTGTCTTTTACGGTGGGGATGGAATAAGTGTGAGGTTCGGCGCCCAAAAACCGGTTTAACCCCCAGTGACTTTTGTCACTGACCGTTCCAAGGCGGTACTTCCATCTTCCCCCTATTGCATGTTTGTTTTGTCTTTGTGCGTCTCTTGATGTTTTTATAGTTATGTACATTAATTATGTTGTGTCCTTGTGTTGCTGTTCGGGCGGCTGTTTGTTTTGTATATGGCGTTTCCCGCATGACTCATTTTTGTACTTCCATATATACTGTATTCTGCCATCACCTGCCTAACGCATTTTAAATTATTCCTTTAGATCATTAAAGGTCCGGTTTAAAGGAGATTTAATCAATACAAGATTGCATTGATAAATATATTCTGATAATTTGAGATCCTTCGAAAGCAAAGCATCAATACGAAAAGAGAAAATTGCAAGCTCGATTTTATTGTGTCTGTTCATAAGTAGTATTTAAAAGTGCAATACTACTCGCACCCCTAGCACCGGCTTAAGCTGTATTCAATTTTTTTTAAAAATAGCAACATCAAAATAATGATCCCGAAGGACCAGAACATATAACAACACTGAGAATGAAGTACGGGGTGTCTTTTTACGGCCGCCGCTCAAGCACTTAACAATTTCTGTTGTTAAGTAAATGCAGTAAAATCCCGCTTATGCGACTACTTAAAAAAGGTATAATTATAGGTGCTAGATGCATGTTGTAGCTTAATGCATGACAAAAGTAATGCAGAAAGCTCCTAAAGGAGCTTTCTGTATTACCATTGTCCTGTATTAAGCAACCACCTGCTTATAAAGACACCCATGTTAATTCATTAAGTGGTCGCATTAGAGGGATTCTACTGTATATGCATTCACATTAAAACATAACGCTACGTCGGTATAAACCTGTTTCGAAGTCATGTTTGTTTAACCCTGAAGATGCAGTCCAATTAGGGTTTAGGCTGCTTGGTAACCCTTTACTTCATGGATATTAGTGCAACCAATAATGACATCGTTAACATCATTAACCCTTTCCTTCATAATGACGACTTTTGACGACTCTATAAAAGTCACCTTGTGAAAGCATTGTGATAAATAGAGCATTTGCTCATATAGGATTTAAAAGTTATCACAATGGTTTCAAACTACAACATTCTAAAAGTTTCATTTTCTCTAATTAATGCTCCTTTTCGGTAGATTTATTCAAAGAGGTTGTGTCTAAAAATAGTCTATGAGATAATGGGTTAAATGTTTAGACATGTTTTATTTATAATGGCACATGGACACAATAATTTTTCACATTGTCAGAAACTGTATAATCATATCTACGTATATCATATCATAAGTAAAACGAGCAGACCCTGATCAGATGGCTCCTATAGGAACTGTCTGATCTGGGTATACTCGGTTACCAAAGGCGTATATAGGTGTATGCATGGAGTAAAGGCTTAAATAATATATGGCTGCTTATGCTGTTTCTGTCATGACTAAATTGTCTTTTCATAGTGCCACTATAAAACTTGAGCTAATTAATATTCAGGTTGTCATTATCTCTTATATAACGAATTACTCCTGAATTACTAATGGGTTACCATATGTTTCGATATGGTCTTGCTTTGGCATATAAGTATAATTAACTTCATAAGCATATCTTTTTCACACTTGTAATAGCATATATTCCCTAACGTGCATTTAATTACGAACTGCGTGACATAAAAATATAACTGGTTCAGTGTCACGGTTTGGTTTTATGCTATATTAGGGTTCTGGCAGAGGCATAGATATAGCCTCCACGGTTTGTTTAATGCATCGCCTAATAGAAACGATTTTAACGTATTTGCAAACTTGGTAGATGTTGCTTGCTATGTTTGCTTATGGAAGACTATATATAGATCTAATTCTACAGTGCATGCCATGGCTACAATATATTGTTTTCAAATATGTCTGTATTAGTAACACTGACGTCATTATTTCATATATGAATATTCATGATTTAATACATTTCTATGTAGAATGAATGTATTTATAAGCAAATGTTTGCATGGAAATGGGTTCTTGTCTGCACAGGACGACGCCACTATTAATAAATTATTTCATTTCTATTATTACCACGCAGTTTTTCACATAAAACATATCAATAGACAGAGATTATTCTGAACGCGAGAAATAATGAAACGGACCTCTATATGGATGTGATAAAACCATTGAATACCGTTGAACCTGTCTTAACCCTTCGCTTGCTATTCACGTCAATATACCTACCTGTAAATAGTGAAGACCCAGATGAGACAGCTCCTGCAGGAGCTGTCTCATCAGGGTCTGCACTATTTACAAGTTGATTGTGCAACCAGTGCACTCCACAGCAGTGATTGCACAGCGAAATACTTGAACACAGTGAAGATATATGTAATTATACAACAGGGCATGGGTAAAGAAGGAAAAATGTATTTTAAAATTCAGCAAGCGAAGGGTTAAGCGGCAATCAAAAATAAGTTAAATTGTGTATTTGTTAGACAGGTGGCTTGATGCAGGTGAACAGTCATGGAAAAAGCTCCTATAGGAGTTTTCTGTTTTGACCTTTCCTTGAATTAAGGAACCATATGTCTGTAAGACTCCTATGTTAATTAGATGAATGGCCGCTTAAGACAAGTTCTACATAATACAAGCACACACCTTGATCTGAATTCCTTCAAATGTTTGCAAGAGCAACCTTGCTAATCCTGTTCTTGACAATCGACTTAACCAGGTATTGTCGCTGTCTTATTAGAATAAGTACATGGTGGCGTTACTATTTAGATTGTATGTTAAAAATAGTTCCAAAATTAGAGTTGCCAAGGGTCATGTATCGACACCAGGTTTTGCTATGTCTGCTTATGGAGCTCAACAACATCGACCATGGAAAAAAGTATCCTGTGTTCAAATGGAACTAATTAAAATTCGCAATATAATTATTATTCTTTTACGGATGCCAACGGTTAACCGGTACATTTGTCGGAAAGTTGATAATCGATAATTAACCATTTCCTCCATAAATACGTCTTTCTATACCTCTGTCATAGTCATTTCTTGAGATTTATTGTGATAGATAGAGCATTTGCTCCTATGGAACAAATGCTCCATTTATCACCATAAATTCAATACTACACAATTCTAACATTTTCATTTTCTTTAGTACAATGTAAATGCTCCTTTTCGGTAGATTTTTTCAAAAAGGTTGGGTCTAAAAATAACCTATGAGGGAATGGGTTAAATGTAGTATTGTAAACCCCCTGTAAATCGGTTTCTTGTAGAAAAGAATTTAGATAATTTTTGGCAGGTGACTTTTTATTGCAGGGGGCAAGTCATGTAGAAAGCACGAGAGCTTTCTGTATGTCTTTCACCCTGCAGTAAGCTACTACCAGTCTCCAGGACCGATGTTTATACTAAATTTAACATCCGGTTTAGAATGTTTTTACTGTATAACCAAACAACAATTTAATATCATAAACATTGAGGTAATTATAACGACACAACAAAGCATTATTGATATGCTAATCGCAGAGCGTAATGTAACTTGGCAATGTATGGTTGAACATTTTAGGAATTCCTAAAAACACACAGAACAATTCAGGAATTGCCCATATTAACAAAATGCGCAGAACATATATACTGTGAATAGAATAGAAATGTAGCATATTTTAAATTGTATAATTGCGTGTACAACTGTTGGTTTTGCTTATTTTTATGCAATCTGGACAGACCACTAGGAATTCATACAGCATTTGCCTAAATAAGACGACACTAGCCAGTGCTGTCCATAATTGCATTTGCACACGCCTACTTGCGTTCTTCCATGATGCAGTAAACCCCCTCAAAGTCGAAACTATAGTCAATAAGAAATTAGATCTATTTAGACAGACAGGTGACGACTTACATCCTCTTAAGCTGCCACCTATTTTAAAGACCGACAATGGCAATAACGTTGAAAATCCTGTTTAGAAAAGTGTTACTGTACTAGCCTGGTTTATAGTTTATAATTCTTTCTCTGTTGTTTATGAATACTAATACAAATATTAAGATGGTTGTATATAAGATGGTGTTTTCTCACATACTTTCCCTTATCTCCGAGTTAGAACAACGGGTTAAGATTCCCTGATCTATAACACGTGTAAGATCACTTTAGAACATATATGACGTCATACGTCATATATGACGTCACACCATGGAAACCGATGTGTACATGTCATTTAAACGGAGAAACTACACCTTTTTGTTATGTGAGAAAAGGAATCCGATGCTCGTTGTCTTTTAAGATCACATGTTCCTAAACTCACCAAGAAAATGTTATTAAGCTCGCCAAGGCTCGCTTAATGACATTTTCTAAGGCTCGTTTAGGAACATGTGATCTCAAACGACAACTCACAACAGATCCTCTATATACATGCTACCAGAGACATATAATATAGGTCTCTGATGCTACATATTTTCATTTGTGTCTGTATTATTATTTATAATTATTGAATACCCTTACTATAAATAGTAACAAAATTGCCGTAGAAAACTGTCATTACGGAGTCATGTGACCGATCCATAATGGCCCGGCGGGCCGATTATCCATAATCGGCCCACGATCTTTTTCACGTGCAATGCGTTGATGTCAGCAACATAGCTCTAGATCTAGATTTATTCAAACATGTCCGGATAAAGGGGTTTGACGTCGTTGTAAAATCGTATTATAGATCTGGAAATCTGTAAAGTTTATAGTATAGATCTACAATCGTAAAATTCTATTAAAAATCAATTTCTTTGTTTGTATCGATCGGTACTAGTAAACTTGTACCTAACTTTGTTTATGTTATTCAAAAATTGACAGTTGTGACGTCATAATTTCACGTCATCCATCGGAATTTCTCAAACAAAACAATATCTATATATATGTCAATCGTTAGTGTTAGTGGTTATTACGTCGGACTACATATTTTTCGGCGGGGATTCGAATCCCAATGAAGGCATAACTATTGCTTCCTCACTATTTTAAAGTACAGATCTAGATTTATTTCTGTGGTTTGTTGGGATCTAGATCTAGATTGTATTGAAATGATAGGTGGCATATAGATCTAGATCTACAGTAGTAGATCTAAAAATTGTAAGATATTCAATAAAAAGGTCAAATTATGGCCTGTGTGTGCCTTCTGGTCATAATGGCACACCTGGCTAAAGCCCTCGGGCTATTATGGCAAACTATTGTGATTATTCATTATTAGTTTGCTTTAGAAGGATCTCCTACTTTCAAAACGCATGTACTTCACAACAGCAGGTGTAAAGTGCTTAAAATGTGGCGGCCATAAAATGTCGCCCCGTACTTCATTCTCAGTGTTGTTATATGTTCTGGTCGTTCAGGATCAATAGTTATTATCTGCATGTTATTATTTTTGAAGATTGAATACCGCTTAAGCCGGTGCTAGGGGACACGAGTAGTGTTGTACTTTTTTATAACTGCTCGTGAATAGACTCAATAAAACCGAGTCTGCAATGTTCTCTTTTTGAATTGCTGCTTTTGCTTTCGAAGGATCTCCTACTTTCAGAACCTTGGTCATCTTTCATTATTTCCTATTGCCAAACGCAAAATAGTTTGACGACTTGTTAATAGAATACAGTAAAAAATGTATTATTGGAACACACTAAAAGGAGTATCATTATCGATTTTTAAGACAAGTGGTATCTCAATGCATGGTGAAAGTCATGCAGAAAGCTCCACATACCTAAAAGGGTCTAAATTCTTATATATACAATGTATACTAAATTTTCGAATATTGGAGATTGTACTGTATATGCATGTTATTCAGACCTTTAAATGTCTGTAAGAATGTCTTGATACAGCGATTTTCATAATTACTGATTTGTATGCAATGTGTAAAATGACAAACATGGAGCAGATACAATCAATCATCTATTAATCTTTGCAAAATGCTTGCGCGCTTAGATTACGCTCGCAGGGAATGTGGTTGGCAAAATATGTTCGAAACTTCTTCTTTCACGTACGTGCTGCGCGAGATTTATAATTTTGTCTACATATGGGAATGTGTCTCCAGTTCAGATTACTTTGATCGTCAGAGAAATGCATATTTAGCATATCAAATAGCTAATATCTACTGGTGGGTTCTGATGCAACAACTGTAAACGCATGTCTTCTTACATATTTCATGTGAACAGATATGTTCACTTTTGTTTCGTGACAAGGTGTGCAAAGATGTGTATTTCTGGGTTTTTTACAGGCAGTTTTTGTTAAGGTACACATTCCTGTCCATGTACCATTATACAAATGCAGCTTATACATATTCATGAATATTGAAAAAGGAAATGGTTAAGATTGAGACTATGTAATATTATGATTACCTATTTGAAAAGAAATGCAACACTTCATTGCAATACATGTTTATTTTTTATGTCGATGGCAATTTACTCTGCTAAAAGGACAGCATAATAACTCCCGAAACACAGTTTGGAAACCGCACACCGAGACATCCGCACACCTATTTCCAGATTTATATTGTGGCAATTTTCAAGACCATATGTCTATGTTAGTAGGCTACTTCAAATGGACTATTCCAAAATTCAAACAGGTCAAGCTTATTGTGAATATTTATCGATTTTCCTAAAGAAAAGTGTAACATGACAAACAGTGCATACCCTGATGAGAGGGCTCCTATAGGAACCCTCCCATCTGGGTCTAGACAGTTTGCAAAGGACATTGGTGACTCGTGTCCCGCACTGTAAGTCTGTAAGGGTTAACGTTGCATGTTAGACAAAAACTTGCGTGACGTAATAACAAATATGACATCGCCAGATAAAGTTTTAAACCTTGCCCGGATGTAAAAAAAAGCAATGTCTGCTCAACTTTGTATCAAGTTTTGACAACATCCAATTTGATTAAGCTTTTGAAAAACTATTCACCGAGTGTCAAACAGTTCGGATCCGGATCTGGGTCCAATGCGTTTCCAAATGCGAGTCAGGTGGCGGTTTGCGGAGAAATGGCTAAATGAGATCATTGCTTATTTCGCATTTATATCTCAGTAACTATAGGCTACTTTTGATTAATTGGCCGTCCTAACCATTTGATTAAATATTATTTTTCAAAATGGAATGATCCATCAATGTTTTACGATATACAATGTAGTCCATTCAGTTAGAATGGATCAAAATTGCATGATTTGTAACAATACACAATGTAGACCTTCATTAGAAGGATCTTATAAGAACCACCTGGTTCCATGCTTATACAACCTTTTAGTCGAGTCTAAGTTCGTTCTCAAGTTTTTAATCAAAAGCTTGAGAACGAACTCAGACTCTCTTTGGCTCAAATCTGACCAATCAAAAGCTTGGGAACAAACTCAGACTCAACTATTTAAAAAGCTTTATAAGCATGAAACCTTATTCATCAGTCTAAATCAACACATCAGAAAAGTGTTCCGTATCAGGCGAGTTAAGTGTGTTAATCCTTTCCCACAGATACCTTTACAAAACACAAAGTAGACCGAGATAAAACGGCTCATGAATATTTAGTAGGTATTGAAATTCGGAATAAACATAGAACAGGGAAAGGGTTAATATTCAAAGAGGGCAGAGTGATAAAAAATATGAGGCAGACTAATAGTTAACTGTCCTGCTATTAGCCATCTGATTGGCATTTGCAAACAGCTTGAATCCAGTATCCGGGTTATCATGGATACTTAGTCAATCATTTCCCAAACACTTGATCGAATCGAGGTAGTCAAACTTGCACTCAATCTGATAGCTTGGATCCTGGTATGACACCGAGTTACCCGAAGTCTCATCTGGAGCCAATCTACAGTGAAACCCCGCTAATGCGACCACTTAATAAACAGCCACTGATGTCGTCTAAAGCAGGTGGTTACTTAATGCAGGACGAAAGTTATGCAGAAAGCTCCTATAGGAGCTTTCTGCATAACTTTCGTTTTGCATTAAGCTACCACCTGCCTCTGCCACCCAGAATTACGCCCCCTTTTGGTGGTCGCATTAGCGGGGTTTTTACTGTATTTGCAATTGTGGATAGCACCATTAGAGTTAACTTGTAGCTCACAACGGGCTAGTCTGAAAAAATAACTTTGAACTACAGTAGAATATGTCTAAAGCAGTCATTCATTCGTTGAACACATGAGTCTTAAAAAGGGGTGGTTACTTAATGCAAGGCAACGCTAATACAGAAAGCAGCTACAATACAAGTGTAGAAGCTTTCTGCATTACCAGTGCTCTGCATTAAGCTACCACCTACCTTACAGACTCATAATTAGACATCTTTGATGGTAGCTTAATACGGTGTTTTGTAGACTGGATCCAGATAAGGCACGAATAGCTCATGATCTTACGGAGATCCAAATCGTTTGACAATCTAATCTTGTGTTAATTCTTTATCAGCTTCACAAACACACGGAGATGCATGTTTGCGCATTTACAAAGAGCATACCCAGATCAGACGAGCTGTCTGATCAGCGCCTGCTTCGTTTGCTTATTTAATATAAACAGTACATTATATAGTTTCTGTAATGCAAAACAGTCCTGTGCATATACGCAATTACAGTAAAACCCCGCTAATGCGACCACCTAAAAGAGGTATATTTCTGGGTGCTAGATGCAGGTGGTAGCTTAATGCAGGTCAAGAGTAATACAGAAAGCTCCTCTAGGAGCTTTCTGCATTACTTTTGTCCTGCATTAAGCAACCACCTGCTTATAAAGACACCCATGTTTACTCATTAAGTGGTCGCATTAGAGGGGTTCTACTGTATAAACAATCAGGTAAATAATATTCACAGTCATTATTTATTATGCAAATATTCATTAGTAAATTTTGAAGACAAAATACACGAAGGAAACAATGGTTATAATGCTATAGGTAATTTACCCAACTCGAGCCGTGATCTGTCGTGCACTCAATTAACCTTCTTTTAAATCTGAGCAAAGATTGTCTCACTCTACAAATATAAGTTTCTGTTTTTATTCTAAAAGTACATTTCGAAAGAAAAGCAAGCGCGTGTCAGAGTGTCAGTCAAGTTAAATCCTGATGAGATACTGGGTTTATTTGGATCCAAACGCAGAGTAATAGATAGAGGGACGTGTTCAAAAACAGTAAAACCCCTCTAATGCGACCACTTAATGAATAAACATTGGTGTCGTTATAAGCAGGTGGTTGCTTAATGCAGGACGGAAGTAATGCAGAAAGCTCCTCTAGAAGCTTTCTGCATTACTTTGGTACTGCATTAAGCTACCGCCTGCCTCTACCACCCATAAGTATACCTCTTTTAATGTGGTCGCATTAGAGGGATTTTACTGTACAGTTGAACTTCGATATCTCGAACTTCAGGGACCATACAAATCAGTTCGACATAAACACATTTCGAGCTATTCCATTTATGATCTGGACAAATTCTTTAAGTTCACAGCTTAATGCAGGTCTAAAGTAATGCTGAACGTTCCTGTAGGATATTCAGCATTACTGTAGACTTGAATTATGTCATATGTGTTTCTAGAACTGCGTAGTGATATATTTTAGAGCAATTCTGTATTGTAAGTTTTGGAAGGACCGAACTTTTAGTTCGAGTTATGCCGAAGTCCGAGTTATCCGAGTTCGAGATATCAAAGTTCAACTGTACCAAAGCCGTCATTTCTCCGCCATATTTTAGGTTAAGACCATTCGAAGAGACGACTCTAAAAAGTGGTCACAACTTAGTATTTTTTGGAAAAATAAAGGAGCTATTCTTGAAGCGGTTTTAATTTACGCATAGTATCAGGGCCTCTGGTTAACCCTTCTCTTGCTGAATTTTAAAATACATTTCTCCTTCTTCGCCCATGCCCTGTTGTATAATTACATATATCTTCACTGTGTACAAGTAGTTCGCTGTGCAACCACTGCTGTGGAGTGCACTGGTTGCACAATCAACTTGTAAATAGTGCAGACCCTGATGAGACAGCTCCTGCAGGAGCTGTCTCATCTGGGTCTTCACTATTTACAGGTACGTATATTGACGTGAATAGCAAGCGAAGGGTTAACTGTTTACAAACATTATCACAGAGCTAGCCATGTAGGAAACACTGGTAACTGTTTGTAACAGCTCCTTACGATCTATTTTCGAACTGCTGGCAACGTTTGCAAGCGTTAAACTTAATGAGACATTACGTGCAGACAAAGACTGGGAAATGACATGAGGAGGAAATGTCTAACTACATTACATGTCTGTCTAACCCTCAGAATGTCACGAACGATTTCTATATGACCATTAATTCTTTAACTCTTTAGTTCACGATTATTCGTGCAAAATATATTACCATCATGAATTATTGGTTAGTTTAAAATTTCATAATTAACAATTTCCCTTATATAAACGCATTTTCACGAATTTGCAAACAGAGTATACCCAGATAAGACGACTCCTTTATGAGTCGTTTGATCAGGGCCTGTTCAGGGTCCATGCTTATAAAACGTTTAGTGGAGTCTTAGTTCGTTCTCAAGTTTTTGATTGGTCAGATTTGAGCCAAAGGCTCAAATCTGACAACTCAAAAGCTTGAGAACTCAAATCTGACCAATCAAAAGCTTGAGAACGAAACTCAGACTCAACTAAAAGCTTTATAAGCATGTACATGTACCCTGTTTGCTTTTGAGATGATATAGATATGCTTCTACATTTATTGTGAAAGCAAAGAAACTCATTGAAAAGCTCACATTATACAACACCGTACTTGTAAATTTTCATCATGTCATTATTTCTTACGTGACTATTGAAAGGGGAACTGGTTAAGTGAAACATTAACGACTTGGAGGCTGTTTGTGGCCATAGTGGTACAAATGTACACACAGTACAATGCTAATTGCGCACCAATACAGTATAACCTCTCTTAACCGGAATTCTAGTAGAGAAGAATTTAGATGTTTTAGGCAGGTGACTGCTTAATGCAGGGTGAAAGTCATGCAGAAAGTTCCTCTAGGAGCTTTCTGCATGACTTCCACCCTTCACTAAGTCGTCACCTGTCCCCAAGACCGATATTTATACTAAATTTAACGTCCGGTTAAAAGAGGTTTTACTGTACATCAAAAATAGCGGACCAGTATGACATTAAAATGATATGGGAGATTCATTAGAATTGAATCAGACGATTTAAGACAATATTCGTTTACGTGATCCAGCCACGCGCGAATTATGGCCAGTATTTGCAAGCAGTTTTAATCCTGTTGAATTGGCTTCTTATTAGAATCCAATATGTTTGGAAAATCGTCCGGTATTTTCTGAGGACCTTGGTCTAGCTAAGTACAATGTATAGACACTAATACGGCAAATTCTAACACGACTCTGAACCTACATCATATAAACAAAGAATATCGAGAAACGTGCTTTAATCCGTGATAATGAACTGCACGCGCGACATTTCA
The DNA here is from genome assembly GCA_963576725.1 of Azorinus chamasolen. Taxonomy (NCBI): domain Eukaryota; kingdom Metazoa; phylum Mollusca; class Bivalvia; order Cardiida; family Solecurtidae; genus Azorinus; species Azorinus chamasolen. Next base: position 53,405,910 of record OY755247.1, read on the forward strand.
ATCAGCTGTTCCATTTTCCCCACACGGGAAAGTTATGAATAAAATTTAACCATTTATATTTCTAAATATGTAAACACGATGGCTCTGGCATAGAGGTGTGCATACCTGAGGTAAATGGTATAGTTGTTCGATTCAGTGACAACGATGAAGCATTTTTGACATGGAATAGTTGTCCTCTGTTGAAATTTGGCCCTTTACTCGTATATCATACAATGTAAGTGAAAGTCGTGTCGAGTAAATGTAACAGCAAAACCTGGCGTAACGACTGCTAACGCTTCCGATTCTGACGTACTCTCCGGGAAAAGTATTTTTATTAAAAAAAAGTCGTGTTAGAATCGAAATAACAAACTCGCAGCTGTGCATTATCGCGCATTAGATCGCAGTTAGAAGTTGAAACATGGAATCATTAGATCACGAGGCATTTAAGCCGAGTGGTCTAATTACCCACATCTCAACGACATCTCCGCTACGAATTTGTTATTTCTAAATTAACACATGCCCTCATATGTTATATTTAGATCCACCCTCTTTGATTGAATCTACCGAAAAAACACTTATTTGAGAAAACGAAATTCATAGAATCGTGTAGTTATGAAACCATTGTGATAAATAGAGCATTTGCTCATATGGGACAAATGACAGTGGTTTCAAGAACTGACTTTTACAGAGGGCGTCAAAAGGCATCAATATGAGGGAATGTGTTAAGGGTTAAGTAAAGGATTGGTAATTTGATATTGTATCACATGTCTGATTTCCCATGGATTTTGAATGACTTTTGAATGCGGGAAACGGGTGTACTGCCATTTGCAAACAATGGAGACCCAGATCAGAGGACTGCTTGAGAAGAATCTGCATTGTTTGTCATGCTGAATCCACTTCGACATTTCAGCGTGTTATTCTGAATAGACACATCGTTATACAGTCATAGGCCAGTTCACTATAACAATTCAGCGTTGACAGGTTGACAGGGGTTATTGCTTCAGAACGCTCGGCAGCTGTCTTCCGTCTAAACATTCTGTTTGATTTTTTTTCTAATTATTTGCATATTGAATATTCAAAGCCGAATGGCCTACATGTATCAATGTAGAACACTTTACCTGATGAATATTCAAGTAATGAATGATTGCATCGTACACTAATTAGATCATGTTTGATACAGTAGAACCTGTCTTAAGCGGCAATTCATTTATTGAACATGGAAGTCTTAAAAAGCGGGTGGTTGCTTACTGCAGGACACAAGTAATGCAGAAAGCTCATATAGGAGCTTTCAGCAGTACGTTTGACCTGGATTAAGCCGCCGCCTGCATTACAAACCCATACTTAGACCTCATTTGATGACAGCTTAAGTCAGGTTCTACTGTAATTGCAAATTACCACAGGAAAGTTTAGCCATATATTAGTTTATAAACTAAGAAGAGAGAAATGGTCAAACGACTCCTTCATGAAGCCTGTCCTACACAACCTCGACATTGGACACCCAGTTTCCACTGCCCTTGTGATTTTGAAACTGATAAAGAAGATTTAGCAGCATTTTTATCACTTTAATTTGCAAAAAGTGTATACTCTGATCAAACCGCTCCTTCAGAATCTGGATTTTGCCTAAATTTGGCTGTCAAATTACAGTACAACCTGTCCTAAGCGGCCATTCATTTATTAAAAGGAGAAGTCTTAAAATCCAGGTGGTTGCTTAATACAGGGCAAAAGTAATTCAGAAAGCTTCTAAAGGGGTTTTCTGCATTACATTTGATCTGCAATACAGTCTCATAATTAGAAATCTTTTTGATGACCGCTTAAGACACGGTCTACTGTACACGTTTTGCCTAACTGTGTCTCTCCAAAACATGCGATATCTCAAATAGCAAGTAACCCCTCCATTGACCAACATGAACAAAATGTTTTGCACATCCATATAGATAGATAGATAGATAGGTAGAAAGGTAGATAGATAGATAGATAGATTGATTGATTGATTGATTGATAGATAGATAGATAGATAGATAGATAGATAGATAGATAGATAGATAGATAGATAGATAGATAGATAGATAGATAGATAGATAGATAGATAGATAGATAGATAGATAGATATATAGATAGATAGATAGATAGATATATAGATAGATCGATAGATCGATAGATAGATAGATAGATAGATAGATAGATAGATAGATAGATAGATAGATAGATAGATAGATAGATAGATAGATAGATAGATAGATAGATAGATAGATAGATAGATAGATAGATAGATAGATAGATAGATAGATAGATAGATTGATAGATAGATAGATAGATATATATAGATAGATAGATAGATAGATAGATAGATAGATAGATAGATAGATAGATAGATAGATAGATAGATAGATAGATAGATAGATAGATAGATAGATAGATAGATAGATAGATAGATAGATAGATAGATAGATAGATTGATTGATTGATTGATTGATAGATTGATAGATAGATAGATAGATAGATAGATAGATAGATAGATAGATAGATAGATAGACAGACAGACAGATAAATTCATTTCGGTAAACAGTGTACATCACATGGCAAAAACGACAAGGTGTATGAAATAAAAAAAACATGAAATGCTCACTAATACCAAGGATAAAACGAACAAGGAAAACGAGCGTTTTCCTAAATCCAACGTGGTCCTTGATAATAGTGGCATGACAGAGAGAGTCACGAAATGTTATCACAAAAAGCTTACGACAGACATTACTACTGAATTCACATAATAATGAAATAGTAATTGCATTATACACCAAATAGTTTTGTTAACATACCAACTTTATTATTTCAAAGGAAAGCAAACTTGGATAAGTTGCATACATAATAACACACATAATATGGAAATGTATGTTTACAGGCTTAATCAAACTCATTCAGTCTGTAGAAGAAGTTTCGTGCTATAAGCAAGTTAGCAGCAGTAATACCAGGCTACACAACGATGGAATCCCAAGGGCACGTAAATCTAAACAAACAGATTAGACAAACATGAAAAAATATGCAAATCGAAATATTATGGTAATTATTTGTTGAAACTCTCATCAAAATCGCTGCAGAAGTGTAGAAATCACCTTTACGACGTGTGTACACACACAAGTAGTAGGTGTGCAACAAGTGTGCGGTGGTCTAGTGGTAACGCGCTTGACTATCAATCCGGATGTCCGGGGTTCAAATCCCGGTCCCTCCCGGGAATTTCAGAGACGCTTTTCAGTGTCTCCCATCCGCACCTCCTCTCCACCCAGGGGTTAAAATGGGTATCCGTGGGGGTCACTAGCCGGTACTGCGGCTGCATGATTGCGCCATATGTTAGGAGCGTTCAATATTGTAGGCGAATGACTCAATGACCAGGGGAGTACAGTCGGCTGAGCGGTCATTCGGACTGAAAGTAGGCTATACATGTAACTAGGTACTTTACTTTTTTTAATGTCCCAAGGGCGTGTAAATCTGCAAACATATTGATTTCAATTATTAAAAGTAAATATTACACATATATTAAGTTTAATCAGAATTACTTCAAAACTGTTTGAGTAATTTGCTCAATATACATGTCAAGAAAACACAAAATCCTAAATCAAGAGGTACATGTTTGTTCCACAAGAACCATCTTAGTCTTGTATGCTCCACAAACAATGCCAGGCATAAGAAGGAAGTATACGTCAAGGGTTATAAGACTGTTGCAAAATATCAGACAGACGGGAAAGTCTAAGTCAATTAGATACAAGTTTGTCCACAAACAATATCGTCTCAGTCGAGATGTTCTGGTTTGCTGCACAATGTTAGGCATACAATAACGCCTAAGTCAGCGAGTAATAGTCTGCTCCACGTGAAAAAGATAAGGGCGTCCTTATAAGCTTACTTAATGTAAGACGAAGGTAATGGAGAAAGCTCCTGCAGTAGCTTTCAGCACAATTATCGCCCGACATGACTTTAAGATAAGAATAAGACTTCTTTTTGGTAACCTCTTAGATGAATTTATTTTATAATTATGCTATATTAGAATGGTCGGAACATTTGACAGAAACAAAACCAGGCTGATGTCATTACACCACTGAGGCCATTTTGTGGAGGTATAATCTGATGGTATTAAATGAGAGGAATTAGTTTATATGTTCTGTGTGGAATGATACATGCATTAACCCTTTCCCTTATGTAAGCGCATTTGCGTGCATCTTCAATCAGAGTAGACCCAGATCAGACGACTCCTATATGTATATGAGCCGTCTGATCAGGCTCTGCTCTGTTTGCTTATGGGGTAATATTGACTCAACAGTTTCTGCCTGAGCCAAAATGTCCTATGTGCATATGCCATTATACAAAATAATCTTATTAATGTTCATGACGTCATTATTTCTTACATGAACATACAACAATTAAAAAGGGTTAAGCTTTCACCTGGTGAACATTCCTACTGTTCACCTCCCGTTATGAATATAAACTTTCTTTCTATTAGAAATGATAAAGAAGGAATTATATTGGCATGGCAGATAGTAGAGATGTATAACATATCAACATCAGAATATAACCTGATCTTATAACATATCAACATCAGAATATAACCTGATCTTATAACATACCAACATCAGAATATAACCTGGTCTTATAAGAGATCTTATATGAATGTCTATTTTGTGTGCAAAAGCATGAATAGGATAGGTTATCGAGCATACTGCTAACCTCTGATATGCACAGCACTATGTATTTCATATATTGTCATGTTTGTAGCATGCTTCGGGCCTCCTGTGCTACATTATACGATCAACCCTTTCAACGTTGATTTTTAAATGGAATATTCCAAAACTCAATCGTGAATATTCAGGGACTGCTTAAGGAAACGCGAACTGTGTTAAACAGTGTGCACAGACACTGGTGCTAGGATCCCTGCCGTCTGGATCTACATTGTTTCCAAAGGACACTAGTGACTCGTCTCCTGTACTGAAAGGGTTGTTCTACAGTAAAACATCTCTATAACAACCAATAAATTACATCAAGTAGTTTGTGTTAGAGGCAGGGGGCTGCTTAAAGCAAGGTGAAAGTAAAACAGAAAGCTCCTATAGGAGCGTTCTGTTTTACTTTCACGTTGCTTTAAGCAGCGACCTGCCCTAAATACCAACAATTTAACACAATTTAGTGGCCGTTATAGAGAGGTTTTACTGCATATCGTGCTAAACGCATCCTGGTTCGCACTTGCAAAGAGCTTTGTTGCATATGAGATCACGTATATCAGATCCACATCAACAGGATCTAAGCTCTTTAGCATCGACGTAGCTGAAGAAAGCTGCTTTGAGCCGGTGAATAACTATTCATAGCTACTTAAAGCAGTTTTGAGCCAGACAATAGTTGTCCATAGCTAACGTTAACTGTTATATACCATACTGGCATAACTAGATATTGTATTGTATTTGTATTGTGTCGTTTGATATCTGGTTTGTAAGTTGTCGAAAGCCTTAGCGAATCAGGAAGATATAAAATATGCAAAAAGTCGGAATTTGAACAGACATTATTTTTAAGTAGATAAGGTTTATTGTTTAATATACAGTAAAACTTGTCTTAAGCGACCATTGCAAATAAGTCTAATTCTAGAATGTAAGACAGTGGGCATCTTAATGTAGCTCAAAAGTAATGCAGAAAGCTCCTATGGGAGCTTTCTGTATTGCTGTGTCCTACATTAAGCAATTACTTGTTGTTTAAGACTCCTATGCTCAATCAATCAATGGTGGCTTCACATTCAGAAATGTTTCATTATACTAAGCAACATATTGTTTGTTCAAATGTCCCGTCCTCTTCTATATTTCAAAATAGGATGTTATGTGCTAGTAGTTCACTGCGTCGAAAAGTCGTTCCCGTCCCCTGGGTCCGAGGTTATAAAAACCCCTGAGTCTGAGTCCATTCACAAGTATCCGATTGGTCAGATTTTTAGCAAGCTTAGAAACTGACCATTCAGATGCTTGAAAATGATCTCAGACTCAAGAAAAGGGCCAGCTGTAACAATGATGCCTGCTAAAATTTGGATCCAATTCAATGTTGACTACTACATGTAACTACTCATACATGTACATGCTATTGAGAAACTATTCGATGCGTATCAACCCCCCCCCCCCCCTCACACACCCACGCACGATGAGACCAATATTTATTCAGCGTCTCATCTGAATCCAAGCTGTTCACAACTGAAAGCCAGTCGCGAATAGCGAGAGAAGCGTTAATAATGTTGCAACGCCGAGTTATAATATGTTTCGCTTGGATCTAAATGTCGCAAAGTCGACCGTAGCGTGATAAAGCAGTTTTACAATAACGTTTACGAGTATAGAAACTTTCTCGTATTAACCCAAGTTAAACTAAACGTTTAGTAATAGGAACTTAAGTATCAATAGAACGATTTTATTGTGCTGTTAATGGTTTTCAGCGAGCAGATGGACAAATACTACTCTCTTTTATTTCTATACTGTTAAAGAATACAGTACAACCCCTCTGAACCGGGCTTCTAATTGAAAACAATTTAGATACCTTTAAGCAGGCTACTGCTTAATGCAGGTTGAAAGTCATACAGAAAGCTCCTAGAGGAGCTTTCTGTATGACTTTCAACCTGTATTAAGCTGCCACCTGTCTCCAAGACCGATATTTATACTAAATTGAACGTCCAGTTTAGAGGGGGTTTACTGTATCTAAAATAGTTGGACGTTTTCCAACGTCGATTTCTCTATTCTATTGTTTGCGTAAAGCTTCATTTCATTTCACTTCGAATTTCTTTGATGACTTATAACAATGCTTTTACAATTCACTCTAAGTATTCGGACAAACCAACGGAGCGGAGACATTGGGTGTCTGAATACTTAGGGTATTTAGACCCTGTTGGGTCAGACAATCTTAGGGAAATAGTGCAGCCACAGATCGAAAAACCTTCTTCCCAGAGAGGAGACTGTTTATAGAACACATTTATTATAAAGATCCTTAACTCTGTGAATATGTGTGTAAGAAATAATGACGTTATGAAATTGATCAGATTACTGTTTATAAATGCACATGAACACAGGACATTTTAGTCATGGTAGAAACTCTAGAGTTTATCATTTTTTCCGTACGCAATCAAAGTGGATCAGGGATCCTGTAGGATCCGTCTGATCTGGGTGTACCATATTTGTAAAGGCGTAGGAAGGCGTATTTAATGAGTAAAACGTTAAATACCTATCGATATCTTATAGAAAGAATGTGTCTTTACTTTCAGGCTATTGCAACCAAACATGGGATGGAACTCTCTGCTGGGATGCCACTGCAGTCAATACAGTTGCTAGTCAGCGCTGTCCGCACTTTGTCGTGGGAATCAGCAAAACCGGTAGGACGTGATTCAGTCAGTAGCCATGCTTCTAAAACTTTTAGTTGAGTTGGAGTTCGTTCTCAAGTTTTTGATTGGTCAGATTTGAGCCTTTGGCTCAAATCTGACCAAAGGCTCAAATCTGACCAATCAAAAGCTTGAGAACAAACTCAGACTCAACTAAAAGCTTTATAAGCATGGACCCAGGTTCGGCTGTTGTAAACCCTTTCAACATTAAATTTAACTATTCCAAAATGTAAACAGGTCAAGCCTACTGAGAATATTCATGGATTTTTTTAAAGCAAATTATAACATGACAAACGGTGTAGACCCAGATGAGTCCTATACTGTGACCACTCTTTTAAAGAGTGGTCACAGTATAGGATATGGTGGAGACATAAGGGAGCTATTGTTAAAATGTTTAAATTTACGCATCTTATCTGGAGCTCAGTTTCAGTATTGATAATCACAACTTAATCGGTGAATATAACAGAGATGTACATTCTACTAGGGAAGATCTAGCCATACGAGAACAAAACGCGAACACTCTAATAGAAAGGGCATTGATTTACGAGAGAAAAAAACTGAGAATCACACTGTTATTCTTACACAACATATTGCGTTTTGTCTTTATCGACGATGTTTAGAATAATTACGGATCCTTCAATTTTATGTAATCTACGAAAAACGCAGTTTCGTCACTAGATCCGCATTGCATATTTTAATAAGTACATGTAATAGCACGTGAAATATTTGTTTATTCAGATTTCAAGATGAATACATCAGCCGTGTTCAGTTGACAGACACGGTTATAGGTCTAAGCAACTATTCGCAGATTTGCAGACCGAAATGATGCAATTACAGCTGATTATAGCTGTATTATATTATTTCATAAGCAATCAGAGCAGAGTTGCTGCGTGATGATCAAACTACTACATAAATGAGTAGTATTAATATTGCGAAGTTTTAACCTATTCAGTAATATCTATTGGCGCAGGTATAGTGACACGAGAATGTGGACCCGATGGTTTCTGGTCGTCCAACAGTGACAGTAACTCTACAGAGGGCTGGTCCAACTATACTGACTGCTTTAAACCAGACCCCGTCTATGTCGGAATATCCGTGAGTATTTATGCCCGAACACCCGTGACTTACGTGAGAACCTTTCTAAGGTGGCTTTTATAGAATAAACAAGCAAAACAAATATGACAGACATAGGAGTGTGGTGGTGCCTAACCTTTAGCCTGCACTGGGCGAATGAGTGAATACCTATGCAAACGTTTTGGATCCAGATGAGACGCAGAGTAATTCGACGTCTCATCAGGATCCAGTCTGTTTGACACTCAGATAGCATTTTGGTACATGTAGACTACCTGATTATAGCTAGAATTTTGAAAATGTAGTTGGTGAAAAGTTATGTAAAATAATTTGCTCAGCAAGCTAAATGTTAATAACATACATGCAAAAACACGTCAGCATGATAAAACATTAACATTTCCACATTTTCAGTCTCGGCAATAAATTAATGAGCAGGAATATCTGACAGAAACTTCACATGTTGTTTAATTAGACAAAGAGCTAATAACCCGCCCTATTTCCCCGTCATTTCCCTTCATTAGAAAAACATTAAATAATAAAGTATTGATATGTAGATAATTATAAAGTCTTGAGTTTTCAAATTGTCAAACTTTAGGTAGTCAACTTATTGAACTAGTGTTACATGTACAGCATGTTTATGCGTTTCATGAATATACAACAGAACATGTCTTAAACGACCTTACATGTACATGGATTTGACACATTGCTCTTAACCCTTCGCTTGCTGAATGTTAAAACGCATTTCTCCTTCTTTACATGTACCCATGCCCTGATGTATAATTACATATATCTTCACTGTGTACAAGTATTTCGCTGTGTAATCGCTGCTGTGGAGTGCACTGCATGTTGCACAATCAACTTGTAAATAGTGCAGACCCTGATGAGACAGCTCCTGCAGGAGCTGTCTCATCTGGGTCTTCACTCTTTACAGGTAGGTATATTGACGTAGTTAGCAAGCGAAGGGTTAAAAAGCAGTAAGTTGCTTAATACAGAGCAACTGTATGCAGGAAGCTTCTAAAGGAGCTTCCACAGGAGCTTTCTGCATACTTTTGACCTGTAATAAGCTACCATTCGCCTTACAGACCCACAATCAGACCTATTTTTGATGGCCACATAAGACAGTTTCTAATGTAATTTATTGTGTAATTTCGATATCAGCCTTTTAAACGCAGAGTGTGTGTTACGTAAGAACACACGTCATATAGATAGAACGCTACCACTGTAACATTCTGCTCACCTTTAGGCTTCAAACAATACTACAGTAGAACCTGTCTTAAGTGGCCATCAAACTTGGGTCTAATTATAGGGTCTGTAAGACAGACGGTAGCGTAATAGGAGCTTTCTGCAATTACATTTGCTTTGTCTGGAAAGGGATTCGCTTATAAAGATGTACAGGAAACCCCCTCTGAATCGGAATTCTAGTACAGAAGAATTTAGATATTTTTTGGCAGGTGGCTGCTTAATGCAGGATGAAAGTCATTCAGAAAGCTCCTGGAGGAACTCTCTGCATGACTTACATCCTGCATTAAGCTGTCTCTGTCTTCAAGACCGAGATTTATACTAAATTGAGCGTCCGGTTTAAAAAGGTTTCACTATATTCTGCTCCAATTGTCGACAAATTTGTCTAACAAGATGACCTCAGACTCGGAATCTGTGTGACTTAAAACTTAGTGCGTTAGCACGCGGTACACGTAATATCAGAGTGGCTTGTATCGATAACATGGGAATTAACTTAAACCCTTGCCGTTATTTAAACGCATCTTCACGTATTTACAAACAGGGTAGACCCAGACAAGACGGCTCCTATATAACCAAACGGCTTCTGTAGGAGCCTTCTGATCAGCGTCTGCTCTGTTTGCTAATGGAATTACATATATTTGTTTCTTTACTTTCTAAAATGCTACAATGTTCGACCTTCCATATTTCATTATATAACTATTTTGACCATGAATACTCAGTACGTGTATGTATTGAAATTTGGAATAAACATAGAACAGGGAAATGGCTAATTGCCGTTTAAACCAAATTAAGTGTGTCGACCGTCACCTACATGTATATGTACTACACTGTACTATACTTTTGTTCTTTTCCTAGCTGATTCTGTCACAGTAGAGAGACACTCCTCAGCGGGTTTCAGTTTCGACAGACCTACGTCAGACATCCCGTGAACATCTAATCAGTTCCGATGGTTCATCTCCCAGTATGAAGAATTGTAGATAATGATCAGGTGTCAAGTGTTGATTTTGTCCGCTCATAATTTACTACGGCGATTACTGGTACAGTTTCTCCACTAACATTAGATAGACTTACGTAATCTGTCTACAAGCGAGGTTTTACGCAAGCGTAAAATGGCTGCGTAACATGCCTTTAAGCAGGATAGAAGAAAATGAGGGAGCAATATTGTTTAGTACTTTTAATTAATAGATACATTGGGAAAACATGACTGTAATGTATAAATTAATAGCAGAAACGGGGTAATGTTTTAATAAGCCATGATGCATAATTTTTGACCATGAATACTCAGTATTATTGAAATTTGGAATAAACATAGAACAGGGAAAGGGCTAAACCAACTGAAGTGTGTCGGCCGTCACCTATGTGTACTACTCTACTTTTGTTCTTTTCCTCGCTGATTCTGTCACAGTAGAGACACTCCTCGGTTTCACAGACCTGCGTTAGACATCTCGTGAAAACCTAATCAGTTCCGATGCTTCATCTCCCAGTATGAAGAATTGTAGATAATGATCAGAAGTCAAGTGTTGATTTCGTCCGCTCATAGTTTACTACGGCGATTACTGGTACAGAATCTCCACTAACAGTGAATAGATAGACTAAGTATAGGTCTTGAGGACTATATTCCGTAGTATGAAATAAACATGCTCTGAGCTATTTAGCACAATGCTCTACCGTCGCTGTCAATTTTCCCGCCAAAATATTGCAAAGTTGCAATGTCAAGCCACACTGATTGGCTGAAGCGGTTCGATGAGGTAAATTGAAATGAACAAGGTTTGTCGCAAGCCATATTCTTCGTTGAAATATGGCGGGCGAAACAGTGAATTTCAATGTATATTGGAGACAACATGATCTGGAAATATGTGTTAATTGTTTTTTTATAATTCGTTTAGAAGGGTGCTACTGTATTTGCACTGTTTTCATAGTAACTTTCGACGGATTTTTCAGTTGGTGAAAATATTTTCATTGTATAATTTACAAATGAATGATGTTAATGGAAAAGTAGTAAAGTCAAGCAGGCAAAGCCACATACAAGACGCAACCACCACCAAAACACCGATAGACAGCATGACACACACACACACATACACACAACCACACACCTAAACGCATACACACACACACACGAAATGAACACAGAAAACACTAAAAGACACACAGGAACCAGAGACAAACGTTCCACACATGAACAAAATCACAAGCACAAAGACGCAAGGCAAACAAAAGGAAGGGTGACAAAGAGAGTACCGCCTTGGCACGGTCAGTAGCAAAAACACCACTGGGGGTTTAAACCGGTTTACGGACGTCCTAACCTCACACTTCTCTCAAAGTCACCCTAGCTTTACAAATATTGTAAATAAAGGTATCCCCGCTGGACTTACCCACAACATAGACGACGGTGAACACAGGACAACATGTAAAACATAGCATAATAACTGTGACAGTCCGTCAAATATGTACTCAATGACTTTGCTGAAGTCAGAGCACCTGCAGGTAAGCCGTTAAGGGCACGACAGGGAAAAAGTAAAATATGCTCTAAAGCAGCAGATCCTTTCGAGCAAATTATATTTTTAACATAATCGTTTCAAAAAGAACTGTACTATTCAAACAAATAAAATTTTATTTAGTAATTCATTTAAAAAGGTGCTACTGTATTTGCACGGTTTTCATAGTCCGTCCTTTCTTTTATTATTTTTTTCACCGATCAATTGACAGTTTCCATTTACAGATTAGTTTCCCTTGCCGGTGAAACACGGTGTTGAAATCGCCTGAAAGACTTAAGTGGTTAAAGACACTGTTGGCAAAGTGAACGGCATTAGGATTTATACAGTGGTGTATATGGGACATTCAAGTGGATCGACGGTAATGTTTATCTACAGAAATTTGAAATATTGTGATTATTGGCAGAGTAATTCTGACAAGGCTACTGACAGTGGGCGGGGTAGAAATGGGCATATTTTACCGCCGCCACCGCTCGTGCAAGAAATTTTTCGTCACGCATGATTGGGCTCAATAAAGGGAATCTTGTCCAGAGCCTACCGCCTGACGACATCTCACCCTAGAGGTTTAACGGTATAGTTGTAGCAATGTCAGTCACGACAAGCAAGCGTCGCAATAGCCAAGCGGTCCGTGAGACGATTAACGGACAGTTGCAGTTACTTGAAAGCCAGTCGAGCAGACGCCTGTCACATGACTCTGTAAGCAGTATAGACAGTTGTGATGCATCCATTGTCCTGCAAAGCACGCAACCAACGAGTGGCCAGAACTTTATTCGTGAACTGGACAGTAACCTGAACGCTCTGTCTGGCCAACATTACATTGACCAACTTGTGGTCTTATGCGAGTCCGACGCTGAGAAAATTAACGACTATAGGTACGTTCTGGCAGACCGGTCTAGGAGACTCCCAGACTGTCCGAAAGGAAAACTTGTTACACGGAAGCATTCAGGGTCCCATCCTAAGACGTACAAGTACGCACACGATTGTTTTGTCCTGCAGTCCTTTATCAACGGCGAACGCTCGGCTTCGGTGAAGAGTGTATTCTCCTCCAGCGCTAACATGCCGACGGACTTTCTCAATGGCACTCTATCCCTTAGTCAAGACGGACAACCCGGGTCTTCAGTGACAGAAAAATTGTCTACCCCTGACATCAGCGCCATGCTGCATCAGATCCAGTCTGATATAGCATCCCTGCATGTGAAAGTGGACAAGAACGCTCATAATATAGACAGAATAGCCAGTGGACTGTCGGCTATGTCCACATTGAACAAAGTCATGCATGGTACCGTTAACAGTATTAGAGCGTCCTTGCAAACGTGCTCTGTCCTACAGAGGCTAGACGGGATAGAATCGGACAACGTCATCATCAAGTCGGCCGTACAGAATATGAGTGCCATGTTACAGGGCTCACGTATCTCCTGTGCCTATACCGTTCCTAGTGAGGCCTCCGGGGTAAAGGGTAGCAACGTGGCTAGCCCGCATACGAATGAGACGTTAGTAAGTGATCGCAACGTAAGTGGGTATAGAGTGAGTGACTCTAACACAGATGAGCAGGTAGTTATCGACTTGGAACCCGATTCCGAGCCGCCTGACGCCTCACAGACTCATGATTTAAGGCGTTACAGTGACGTTGTAAAGTTACTACCATCGCAAAATGGAGGTAGCAATAGTGCGGAAATTTGCTCGTCATCACCTGCAAATGGTGACGTTAGCGAAGGCAGGCGTGATATGACTGTATTGGGCAAGGTAAAGGATAAGTCGTTGCCAAAACGTAATGCATTAGCACCCACGGGCGAATCTGCAGAATCAGGAAACCGCAGTACGGATCGAAACAGGCAAAACGCAGCGACATCGTCTGATTCCCAGGCTGTCTCTGACTATTCGAAAAGGTTAACGGATAGTAAAGTGTCATCAGCGGTACCAGCTGGCAGCGCTGATGGACACGATATCAGTCACCATGCAGACGCCGACGGTGCAAATGGCAATACGTTTATGGCAGTGCGTAGGAGAAATGTTGTTAGTTACCATGTAGGAAATATTGACCCTGGCTGCACTGAAAACGATTTATACGGATTTCTCCTTGACAGAGGCGTGAGGCCTTCGAAAATTGTCATGTACTATGGTAAATATGGATCAGCAGCCAGAGTAAATGTTAACTGCAAATTCCCATTGGAAATCGAACGTGATAATTTTTGGCCGGATGAAATTGTTATTCGTAGGTCGAAAGATAGAGTCGAGTGGGAGAGCGAGCGGACAGACGAGCGGCGCTCACGGCGAGCGCGGCGCGACCGGGAGCGTAATGTAAAGAGCAGTGCTAGGTCCCACGCTGCAGGTCAAGTGCGTCAACGCACTAGTTACCCGCGTAACGGAAGACGTTACAGTCGTTTCGATTCTTCAGAACGCACGAGTGGCTCTTACAGGAATGTATCTAACGAGAACGGTCACAGTCGACGACGATACGATGACGGGCACGACGATTCGCGCGAGCGACGCGAAACGGTAGCTGACAGGGACAGTCCGTGGTATGACGACCACGACTGGTGGTAATGCACGTAACGTAGACCTCATTTCGCTATGGACCAGTTGAATATTATAGCATGGAATGTTAGGGGCGTAATGTCGTCCGCGCTATTGTTAAGTCTCTTGCTTCGCAACCTAGATATAGACTTTGCTTTTATAAGTGAACACAAGCTCCTGCCACATTCGATGAGTTTCTTATCCTCCATCGACCCGAATTACAGTTACTTTGCTACATGTGATCATTCGTTAGATCAATACAGCCTGTTAAGGTGTGGAAAGGGGGGCACGGCAGTACTTTTTAAGGCAAAGTGGCGAAAGTATATTTCGAATATTCCGTCGAATAGCGACAGGATAACTGCTGTAGAGTTAAAGTATTCTAACGCCACGCCCATTTATATGCTCGGTGTATACCTGCCAGCTAGTGCAAATGTTGAAATTTATAGGAATGCGATTTCTGAACTTGAGACACTGGTTTCCTGTTATTATACCCGAGGTAAAGTACTGGTAGCGGGCGACCTTAATGCCGAAGTTTCGGACAACGGTGTCATTTCCCGAGCTAAAGACAGACTTTTAACTGACTTTGTCACTAGGTATAACCTCGTATCAACGTGCAACGGTGGCAATAGCTCCGGCGTGTCATATACCTTTAAACCTGGTAAGTCCACTATAGACCATATTCTCCTCGATAGTGGGTTAATAGTAGATGTAGAATACAGCAGCGTTGTGTTGGATGAATCGAGCTTCACGTCTGACCACTTACCTCTTTTCGCTAAGCTTAAATTCGTCGTAGGACGTGACACGTCACGTAAAGAAGCCGCACATGTTTACAGGATCGGTATCGCTTGGAACAAGTGCACTGATCAGGACTTTGTTAACTATCAGGCTGAACTTCACAGAGAGATATCATGTAACCATGGCAACGAAACTTCGAACTCTGTTGATGAGCTCAATACATTTATTACTGATATGCTTAAACGATGCTCAGTATTAACGCTACCAAAGAGCAGATTCAATAAGTTTTCGAAACCTTATTGGTCAGATGAGTTAAAAGTTGCGCATGCACAGTCGCACAGACTCCGGAGGTGTTGGATATCAGCGGGTAGACCGCGGGGTTCCAACCATGAAACAAAACGCGTGTACAAAGATGCGAAATCGAAATTTCGAGCTAAACAACGCTTAGCGTCCAATATGTATCTTGATCGTGTGTATGACGATTTAAACGAATGTGCTGAGACAGATTATAGGCTATTTTGGAAATCGCTTAAGCGCTTTAAACGGCGAAACAGTAGCGGTATGTGTCAGTCTATTAACGTTAATGGTGAGACATTCGATGGTGATTCTACGGCAGAAGGTTTTGCTGAGCACTTTAGGAATATATTCTGCCAAAGCCATAGCGCGGAAGCCCTTAATCAAGACTTAATAGCTGATAAACTCGAGATGTTATGCCGTGAAGAGTTGCAGCAGTTCTCTGATATTCTCGAAGGGGAAATTTCTATGGAGGAATTAGAAAGTGCCTTAAGAAACTTCAAGCGAAGGAAATCCCCTGGTCCCGATGGCATCGTGAACGAATGCATTATTCATGGTGGCCAATCCTTGAGAAACTTAATTCTTATTTTGTTCAATAGGATCCTTTGTGAAGAAGTCACTCCTGCCCCGTGGAAGGAAAGTATGGTAATTCCTCTATACAAGGGAAATGGGAAATGGAAGACGGACCCGAAAAGCTACAGAACCATCTCCTTGGTGCCCTGCCTCAGCAAACTTTTTGAAAAAATTGTACTTGCTAGGTATCGTTCATTCATAGGCAAGACTGTATCGAACTTTCCGTGTCCACAGCAACAAGGCTTTCAAACATCCTTGAGCTGCACCACGGCAAGTTTTAATCTCCACGAATGTATATATCAGAACTACGAATTAGGTAGCAATGTGTACATGTACTTATGTTTTTTAGATACTATGGCCGCATTCGATACGGTATGGCAAGATGCACTGTTTGTTAAACTCGGTGGACTAGGTGTCAAGGGGGAAATGCTACGTATAGCCAGGGAATCGTACTCAGATATGAAATGTAAGATACGTGTACAGAATCTTATTTCGCAACCTGTGCCGATCCACCGCGGAGTCAGACAAGGGGGTGTCCTTTCATCTTTTTACTATCTAGTCTTCATCGATAGGCTCCTGAAAGAACTAGAAGAGTCTATTTATGGAGCCCGCATCTTCAATCTTCCCTGCGGTAACCCCACACTTGCTGACGATATAGCCCTCGTTACGACAGCCCCAAGTAAATTGCAGTATATGATCGATATTGTTCACAGATATACGCGAGACTGGGACTTCAAAATCAACGTGTCGAAATCAAATATAGTAGTAACGACACGCTCACGCTCCCTCAGAGTCCCAGACTTCAAAATCGATAACGAGGTCATTCCAAAGGTCAAATCAGCCACTCACCTAGGCATATCGATCACTGATAACCGGACATTGAAGTCAAGGATAGAGTTACGTTGCCAGAAAGGCAGAAATGCGTTCTATGCAATGTCAGAACTAGGCATGCACCCGACCGCCTTAAACCCAGTTAAAACCGCCAATCTATACACGAAAGTAATACTGCCCAGCATTTTGTACGGATCGGAATTGTGGAACGGAATTACTATCTCTGACAGAAACCTGTTAAATCGTACTCAGCATGATATCGTGAAGAAATTTCAAGGCTTCCCTATACGTACGAGATCAGACGTCTGCGAGTCTATGGTTGGTTTAATGCGAATAGAAGCTGAAATCGAAAAACGCAAACTTATGTTCCTTCACACTGTTCTTAACCTGCCAAGCAGTGCTCTTTCACGCCAAATCTTCCTGCGCCGGTACACGTATTTTGCTTTGAATCCTCAAATCAAAATGCTTGGTTTTATTCCAGATATTTGTAAAATTTTGCAGAAATACAGACTAGAGGGTACTCTTAACGCTTTCATAGCTGACCCGCGCTCTCTCCCTTCTCGACTGTGTTGGAAAGGCACTGTAAATAAGGCTGTTCAGTGCATGGAACAAGAACTGTGGACACAACGTTTAGAGTCTGAGTCGGACTTTCAGCTGTACAGAAAGATCAAAACTAATATGAAACCCGCAATCGTGTGGAGGCTAGCAACCTCAATGTCTGAACGTTATATTGCACACACCGTATCAAAAGCTTGGATACGAACTCCTGAAATCTCTGGAAATTATACGTGTACCTGCTCAGTAAGCAGTTATATCGACACACTTTGGCATGTAATCGGATCGTGCCAAGCTCTAGAGAACGAACGTAACTGCTTTGTGTCAAACGTAGAACTATACTGTGGCAACGGGATACGTCGTTCTCTAGAACTTGCAAATGCAGAATATTTTGTCACATATGTTCTAACTGGTTCGTGCTGTAACGGTCAGATAAAACCGATATTCATGAAGCTTGCAGCCAACTACGTGTTTGTATGCGTAAAATTTATTGAGACTATGTAAACCTAGCACAGAGTATACAATTATGCTAGTGTAGAAACGACTGTGTTTCATGTGTTTCAGGAAAGAGACAATGCACTTATGACGCACATGTATGTACATGTACATGTGTATAGTACCATGTAAATACTCGATTATTTATAGCATTACTTATCTTGAAATGTATATTAATATGTTTAAATGTTCAATGAAATCTCCTTTTGAATGGAGGAAATAAAGATACTGAACTGAACTGAGCTGTCATTTTTCGATGAAATGGACAGAAATTTACGCAATATAGTATTGAAGCCAACGCCCTGAAATTTTGCAACCTTATTGGTTAATAGCACAACGACGATGTAGAGCATGTGCTAAAAGTAATCTGTCTACAAATACATTTCCAGAAAAAAATACTTCGACATCGCAAAATCATATGAAACCAACCAGAACGCTTCGTGGAATCAATCTGCCGAGTGGTTACACAACTGATACGGAACTAAATGTACCCGTGTTTTATACCAGACGGGGTGAATGATATCTCGGCGGTATTAATTAATCCATTTCCTCATATTGACGACTTTTGACGACTCTGTAAAAGTCACTTTGTGAAACCATTGTGATAAATAGAGCATTTGCTCCTATAGGAGCAAATGCTCTATTTATCACAATGGTTTCAAACTACAAAATTCTTACAGTTTCCTTTTCACTAGTTAATGCTCCTTTTTTGGTAGATTTATTCAGAGATGTTGTATCTAAAAATAGCATATGAGGTAATGGATTAAACCTTCGCAATGCTAACACCTACTAATTATGTGGGAACATGGTGTATAAGACATTTGCACACAGTGTAGACCCAAATCAGAGAGCTGCTGGGGGAACCCTTTGATCAGGGTCTGCACTGTTTGTTATAAAAATCATTTTCTTCAGTGATAAAATATTTGATACACCTTTTTTTAAATGAATATATATTGATATTCAGAAAAGGGGAAGCAAGTATTACATGTAATTATTCTGCAGATTAAATAACAATTGATTATTAGAGTAATTTCCAAACCATACTTTTTTATCGTTAACACTACTCCATGAATATTCATGTAAGAAATAATTACATCGTGAATATCAATTAGATTAATTGTTATAATAACAAATGAACACATGAATGTTTGGCCATGACAGAATCTGTTATATATATTATTTCATGAGCAAGCAGGACAGACCCTGATCAGAGGACTCCTACTTTAGAAAGACGTTATGTATGGAGTAAAGGTTTAAACAAACCACATTGTTATTCCATTTTTCAGCGACCGTTATGGACGTGTTACCTTTAACAATTTGCTCTATAAATGCTTTTCTACTCGTTTTCAATCAGAGTAGACCCAGATCAGACGGCTCCTGTAGGAACAGTCTAATCAGGGTCTGCTCTGTTTGCATTTGTAAGTGTAATATAGATAGGATTCTACAGTTAAGAATTAATGACATAATGAATAGTAATTTAGTTTATTTTTTATAATGGCACATGGACAGGAAGGTATTGGACATCGCAGGAACTATAAGATCACATCTATATTATCGTATAAGCAAACAGAGCAGACCCTGATCAGACGGCTCCTATATATACATGTAGGAGTAGTGTGATCTGGGTCCAGTCTGTAAATGAATATTCATGGAGTAAACGGTTAAATGTGCACTATATTTTTATGAACCTCTGCCAGATAGCAACTAAAAGCGTTTAGCCCTTACCTTTTTATAAAAAGAAAGTCTGCTAAATTGTTGATATGTTGCAATTGTGTTTACATCCGATTCGACCGAGCGTTTGAAACAAAACAATAGTGACCGAGTGTCACGTAGCTTGGATTCTGATGAGGCGCCGTGTTACTCGGCGTCTCACCTGGGTCCAAGTATAGGTTAGAGCTTATAAACTGCAGTCTTCGAAAATAAGACGGCCGATAACGCGAGCGAAGCGAAGCGTTTTAGGCCGTCTTATTTTCGAAGACTGCTGTTTATAAGCTCTAACCGATTTAGTGATTGCCCTACTTTTCAACAGGCTGAGTTTATAAGCACCGCCCACTGAGCAATGACAAACTTGTATATAGTCACGTGATTATGGTACATCTAAAATCCACATACGTTTATGCAAAATACTCAGAAAACTCACCAATCAAACAAACGTCGTCTTTGTTAATATTCTCACGTGTTTATGTTTTGAAAATCCTACACAGTGGAACTGATTTCGCGCCTTTTTCTTGTAAACATTGCCATATTTGGCTTTGTCACGTAATCAAATATTCCCCGTCTATGTGTAAAACAGTTTGACGCAATTTTCTGGAGGCAAAATAATAATGCTATCTGGCACCGAGCTTGCAGACTTATTTAACGAAGATTTGTAAGCCGAGAAGACCCAGATCAGACAACTCCTATGCTGTCTGATCAGGGTCTACTCGGTTTATACAGATTTAAATCTTCACTGCTACCGAAACCCCATATATAAAAAATAACGCTTATTAATATTCATTATATTATTATCAGAATATTGAAATAAGAATAATTACAAAAGATTACAGGTTCGATTGTTTATGTTTTGTTGAACGGATTACGGTTTCAAATACAGGTTTGCTCTTATTTCCTAATGTATTTGCTTATTTACATGAGTCCTTTTTTAATATAATCCTGCTTTAACAGGTGGGATGTTTCGTGATGTATTTGTCCATTTTCTATTGGGTCTATAATTCTGCCTCTCAGTTTATTTGCCCAATTACTATTTTGTCTACAATGCTGCCTCTCAGTTGTTTGCAATTGCATAGTCTTCCTCTCCACGTTTTACACACGTGTACTTGTGTATATTCGTTCACGTGTCGATAGCGTCATAACCTCGCCGATGATGTTTTCCCTTTTCCTGAATGACATAGAACTGCATATACAACAAGACATGAATTCTGGGATATCTCTTGAACAGTTATCTATTTATCTTCTGACTTTTGCGGATGATGCCGTTTTATTTTCAGAATCAAAAGATAGCCTTCAATCTTCGCTCAATAACTTAGAAACATATTGCAAAAAATGGAATTTAACGGTTAATATAGATAAAACGAAAATTGTTGTTTTTAGAAAAGGCGGGATTTTGGGCAGGGGAATGAGTTGGACGTATGGAGGAAATCAAATAGAAGTTGTTAACAGCTTCAACTATTTAGGGTTAGTGTTATCGAGTGGCGGGTCATTTATGCCAGCGACAAACACTCTATCCGGTAAAGGACTCAGAGCGTTAAGCGCACTCTTTAGTATTACAAACGAGATTGACGTCCCAATTAATATTATGTGTAATTTATTCGATTCTTACGTTTCATCAATCTTAAATTATAGCTGTGAAGTTTGGGGTTTTGTTAAGGCTGATAACATAGAACGAGTGCATAGAAAGTTTTGTAAATGGCTGCTAAACGTAAAAAAATCAACAAACTCACTGGCACTATATGCCGAATTAGGGCGTTACCCATTACATATATGTAGATATATCAGAATCATTAAATTCTGGTTAAAGTTTTATACGCATAAATACAACAATTGTATTCTAAAAGCTGTTCTCGATAACTAGATAAGGGATATTAACAATAGTACTAATAACTGGTCAACTAAGGTAAGAGATCTGTTATGTAGCTCGGGGTTTTCAGATGTCTGGGCATTCCCAGAATCTGTCTGCTTAGAAGTATTTTTACCTGTTGTTAAGACTCGTTTAAAAGATATTTACATTTCTCAATGGCACGAAAGCGCCAATAACTGTACATCTTTGGTTTTGTTTAAAGAACTAAAGACAACATTTAGTGTGTCTACATATTTAAGCTTATTAGATAAGACCAAACACAGAAATGTGATATCTCAAATTAGATTGTCTTCTCATAAACTTTTGATAGAAGTAGGTCGACATAGGAAGATATCGAGGAATGAAAGATTGTGTCAAATTTGTGAATTGAATGACATAGAAGACGAATACCATTTTATACTAGTATGTCCTAAATATGATAACCTTAGAAAACAATATATATCAAATTATTTCTGGCGAAGACCGAGCATGTTCAAACTTATTGAATTGTTGAACAGTACAAAGAAAACCGTTTTAAATAAATTAGCTACGTACTGCATAAAAAGTTTTAAATGCAGAGATGATGAATTAATCTCTTAGTCGCATTCATTATGCAAAACAATATGTAATACTCTTTAGTATTACAAACGAGATTGACGTCCCAATTAATATTATGTGTAATTTATTCGATTCTTACGTTTCATCAATCTTAAATTATAGCTGTGAAGTTTGGGGTTTTGTTAAGGCTGATAACATAGAACGAGTGCATAGAAAGTTTTGTAAATGGCTGCTAAACGTAAAAAAATCAACAAACTCACTGGCACTATATGCCGAATTAGGGCGTTACCCATTACATATATGTAGATATATCAGAATCATTAAATTCTGGTTAAAGTTTTATACGCATAAATACGACAATTGTATTCTAAAAGCTGTTCTCGATAACCAGAGAAGGGATATTAACAATAGTACTAATAACTGGTCAACTAAGGTAAGAGATCTGTTATGTAGCTCGGGGTTTTCAGATGTCTGGGCATTCCCAGAATCTGTCTGCTTAGAAGTATTTTTACCTGTTGTTAAGACTCGTTTAAAAGATATTTACATGTCTCAATGGCACGAAAGCGCCAATAACTGTACATCTTTGGTTTTGTTTAAAGAACTAAAGACAACATTTAGTGTGTCTACATATTTAAGCTTATTAGATAAGACCAAACACAGAAATGTGATATCTCAAATTAGATTGTCTTCTCATAAACTTTTGATAGAAGTAGGTCGACATAGGAAGATATCGAGGAATGAAAGATTGTGTCAAATTTGTGAATTGAATGACATAGAAGACGAATACCATTTTATACTAGTATGTCCTAAATATGATAACCTTAGAAAACAATATATATCAAATTATTTCTGGCGAAGACCGAGCATGTTCAAACTTATTGAATTGTTGAACAGTACAAAGAAAACCGTTTTAAATAAATTAGCTACGTACTGCATAAAAAGTTTTAAATGCAGAGATGATGAATTAATCTCTTAGTCGCATTCATTATGCAAAACAATATGTAATGTTTTGAATAATAATGCATGTTCATGTACATGTCTGAACAATGTATATTTTGTATATACACGCATTTATACCTAATGTACTCATATCATGCATTTAGCCATACAAGGATAAGTACAAAACAATGTCTATGAAAAACTTGATTAATAACACTCTCACAAAATAGATCTTGGCTAAAACAAGATAAACATCTACACAACACCAATCTGATATTGAACGTCAAAATGTAACGCATGTATTATCTGTATTTGTATTTTTGTATTTATGGTGATGAGCTGTACATAATGCTTAAACCAAATAAAATATTCTGTTCTGTTCTGTCATAACAGCAACTCGTTCGATTTGTCTAGTAGTGGGCGGAGTTTTGTTGCGCATGTGCACTGGAAGGTTTGTCTTCGAAAGTTAGAGTCGATTTTATAAAATTTATGAGGATTAGAGTCTGAAAAAATTCAAAAATGCGGCTCGTTGATTGGATGGAAAAGTAGGGCAATCACTAAGTTTTTTTGCAAATGGCAAGCTAGTCGCGTGTATTAACCCTTTGCTTGCTAATCACGTCAATATACCTACCTGTAAATAGTGAAGACCCAGATGAGACAGCTCCTGCAGGAGCTGTCTCATCAGGGTCTGCACTATTTACAATTTGATTGTGCAACCAGTGCACTCCACATCAGCGAGTGCAAAGCGAAATACTTGTACACGGTGAAGATATATGTACTTATACAACAGGGCATGGGTAAAGAAGGAGAAATGTATTTTAAAATTCAGCAAGCGAAGGGTTAATCTTCAGCAAACAGAACAACCCCGGATCAGACAGCCACTCTGTAGAAGCCGTCCGACCAGCGTATGCCTTGTTTGCTAATGAAATAATATAAATATTTCGGTATTGGCCAAAAGGTACTCATTTCATATGTAATTATAAAAATCAGCAAATTAATATTCCATGATGTCACTGTTTCTGTCATGAATAGTCATGGAGTAAAGGGTTAAAGACTCAGAAGTATGCCTATTGTAGGTGGTCGCTTGAGAGAAGTTTCATAGTATCTATAACACGATGGATACATTGTAACTATCTACATAAGTATCATCACAACACTATCAAAATGATTCTTGAATTTCTGTGTTATATAAATGGAAATATAGGTTCTAGTTTTCATTTCATGCGCACAAACTTTGTTACGAATACAGATCGATCATAATTATATATTACCCAGGCCTCCAACTTGGGAGCGACAGTGGAGAATGCATAAACTCAGTTATCATTTACTCTCCGAGATAGCCCTATTACAAGACAGTCTAATACATTTTTTTTGATGCAAAAGAAATATCTGAGAAGAGTGTAATGATTGCACTGATGCAATTTGATATAATATAATTACAAAAAAAACACACACTCGGCTGTGGTATTTTATTACATTAGATATTTGCTCTCTTTGAAGACGACATCCATTACTATGACGTCCATGTTGTTGTGTTCTGTCAATTGTCGTCGAAATTATCTAAACTTGAGATTGATTACCTTCTCCACGAATCTTAATAAACTTCACAAACAGTTTGGATACTGATGAGACGCCGAGTTACTCGGTGTCTCATCTGAATGGAGACTGTTTGCAAACGCGAGTCAGGTCGAATTTAACGGGACAAGGGGTAAACGTTTACATGCTACTGATGAATTCTTAATTAATTTTGCAAACGGTAAACAAGCATCTCATCAGGATCCACCCTGTTTGACACTAACATTTTATACTTAGAAAAAATACTAATTTTATAGTTACATGTATAACCCTTTTACTGATAAAGACACGTTTTCACGCATTAGCAGAAAGGGTAGACGGGGATCAGACAGCTCCTGCAAAGACTGTTTGATAAGCGTCTACTCTCTTTGCTCATCTGTGGGATACCATAAATCTGCTTATACAGGGTTGTGCCATAAATCAGATCTACAGTAAAACCTCTCTGCAACGGCCACTAAATTGCATCAAGTATTTTGTGTAAAAGGCAGGTGACTGCTTAAAGCAAGGTGAAAGTAAAACAGAACGCTCCTATAGGAGCGTTCTGTTTTACTTTCACCTTGCTTTAAGCATCCACCTGCCCTAAATACCAAGTAATTAACACAATTTAGTGGCCGTTATAGAGAGGTTTACTGTATATTCACGATGTCACCATAACCTATATGGATGTTCACGATATGAAGGGTTGCATTTACGCTAGCATCTGTCGTAGAAGTTAAGACTTGTTTTGAGTGGTCGTTATAGATAAGTTTCACTGTACAGGAAAATTTGGCCCAATATTCATAAAGTTGGTCAAAATATCTATTTAAGGTTTCGGTATGCATCGACATGGACATGGACCGGCTGCCGAGTCTCCGCTGCGGCATCTGATCCAGACTATTATTTTTTGCATTAGTTGTAGTTTGTATACAGTTTATTCTGATATAGTGAATCATTACATAGCCGGATTGGGTGTTGCATTAGTGATGATGTTGTTGATCTGTTTCTGAACTGTTTGAATCATGATAAGGCCCATTTTACCATTTTATATGATTTTGTGTATCAAAGGGGAATAACTCCTAAAAGGTGCACGCCATCTGAAAAAGTAATACATGGGAACGATGCCCCAGTAACAACGAAATTAATATTCATGTCTAGTTTCAATGAATTCTATTAATCCATTACAGAGATATAGCATCGGATGGAAAACAATATGTGATTTTTACGTATAAAAGGGCAATAACTACTAAATGCCGCAAGTGATCTATAAAAGTAATACATGAGGACAATGTCCCAGTTATAAGAAATATTTATGTCGAGTTTCTTAGAATTCTGTGAATCCGTTAAAGAGATATGGCATCGGACAGAAAAAAAATATATGTGATTTTTGCGTATAAAAGTAATACATGGGGACGATGCCCCATTGATAACAAATATTCATGTCGAGTTTCATAGAATTCTGTCAATCCGTTACAGAGATACATGTATGACATCGGACGGAAACCGGACGGAAGGACGGCCGGAACGACGACCGGATGGAAAGACGGACGGTCCAACAAACCCAAAACAGTATCCCCCTCTCTTTGGCATGGGATAATAAGGGATAGTGACGTCAAAAATATTGATTATATTAATTGTTATAATATCCCATTGGCACAGGAAGTTTGGCCATGGCAGAAACCGTAGAATCATACCGATATTATAGTATAAGCAAACCCTAAACTACAGGAGCCGTCTGGTCCGGGTCTACTCTATTTGCGAATGCGTAGAAAGGCACATCTAAGGAGTAAAGGGTTAAGACCTAGGGTAAGGTTTCTATTTTAGTGATGGCTTTATAATTATACAGTAAAACCTGGATAAATCTATTATTTCAGGCAGGGGGCTGCTTAATACAGGATGAACGACATGCAGAACGCGCCCAGAGGAACTTTTTGGCATAACTTTCACCCTTCATTAAACTGCAACTGGCTTAACCCTTTACTCCATAGGCTATTTTTAGATCCAATCTTTTTGGATGCATCTACCGAAAAGGAGCACTAACTAGAGAAAGGGAATATTTTTTAGAATTTTGTAATTTGAAACCATTGTGATAAATAGAGCATTTGCTCCTATAGGAGCAAATGCTCTATTTATCACAATAGTTTCAACAGGTGACTGATACAGAGGCGTAGAAAGGTGTGTTTATGGAGGAAAGGGTTAAAGATCGATAATGATACGTGTTTGAGCGTTCAGATATTAATCGAGATTTTACGGTTTTTCTCTTTACAGCATCACTTAGAGCGAATACAGCTGATGTCTAACATTGGGTACGGTATATCCCTAGTGTCACTGCTTCTCGCAGTCCTAATAATGCTTCTGTCGAGGTAAGTATACATGTATGTACTGCAGTGTATAACTTAATTGAAAACTAGCATATATATATATATATATATATATATATATATATATATATATATATATATATATATATATATATATATCTTAAACCTCTAAATGCGGGGCAGGATTCTCATGATAATGTCCTTTGCAAATAGTGTAGACCCAGATCAGGGTCTGCACTGTTTGTCATATTAAACTTTCCTTAGAAACTTCCTACATATTCACCATACGTTTGTCTTGTTGGAATTTTGGAATACAGTAAAACCTCTCTATAACGGCCACTAAATTACATCAAGTATCTTATGTTAAAGGCAGGTGGCTGCTTAAAGCAGGGTGAAAGTAAAACATAATTATCCTGTAGGAGCGTTCTGTTTTACTTTCATCTTACTTTAAGCAGCCACCTGTCCTAAATACCATCTAATTAACACAATTTAGTGACCGTTATAGAGAGGTTTTGCTGTAGTCCATTGACAACTCGGCGCTGTAAGGGTTAAACTGTATAATGCTTAATTATCGAAGTTCAACGATCCAATATGGTTAATCAACAGAGTATATTCAGTAGAAACATGGTATACTTTAAAATAGTTATTGACAAACTTTGGAGACCCTGATCAAAAGAGCCCTCTGATTTGGGTCTTCACTGTTTGCAAATACCAGTAGAAGTATGCCTCGCATCAATAGGGATCAATCCTTATCATATGTGAAACTGTCAGAAATCTAAAAGTCTTTCTTCAATGTTGCAATAGTTTACATACTTCCAATATATCAACTTCCATCAACTATAAACGTGTGTCAAACAGATTTGATCCTGATGAGGCGGTTCGTCACGTGGTATTTTATCTGGATCCAAACTAGTTGCTCATTCAAGCCGGTAGGAACGACGACAAGAGTTAACCCCCCCCCCCCTCCTGCATTATATCATAAGAGAGCAATAAATGAGTTTAAACGGAGGCACAAAAAGGCGTCAGTAGGAGAAAAGGATACTATTTAGTATAAGGGTTAAGGTAGCGGGATAAGACTTGCGATTGGGGAATAATGGTTATTATAGCGAACGTTTGCTATTACAACGACGGCTTTTAGTACCCAACGAGGAATTACATGTACATGTCTTTAAACGTGAGTTAGTTTGCCCCTAAGATACAGTAAAATCTCTTCCCACCGATCACAAAACGCGGTCCTTTTCTATGTCCTTAAGGACTGGTGGTAGCTTAATGCAGAATGGAGAAGTTATGCAGAAACCTTGTGCATGAGATGTTTGCATTACTTTGATCCTGCATTAAGCAACCAACTGCCTTTAGAGATAAATGTACCTACGTTTATGCACAACTCGGTCGCTGAAGATGGGGTTTATTGTACAGTGAAACCCCGCTAATGCGACCACTTAATAAACAGCCACTGGTGTCGTCTAAAGCAGGTGGTTGCTTAATGCAGGACGAAAGTTATGCAGAAAGCTCTTATAGGAGCTTTCTGCATAACTTTCGTCCTGCATTAGCTACCACCTGCCTCTGTCACCCAGAATTATGCCCCCTTTTGGTGGTCGCATTAGCGGGGTTTTACTGTATATAACACGATTGCAGTAATATGATTCGTTGAAACAGAAAAAAAAAACACTTAACCTTTGTCATACATAATTCAGCTGACTAAATTAACCGCTCCCTTCATGCAAAAGCTTTTGCACGCATATGCAAACAGAGTAGACCTAGATCAGACGGCTCCCAGAGGAGGCGTATGATCAGTGTCTGCTCTGTTTGCTAATGGAAATTGATATATCTGTTAAAGCAATGTTTCACTTTTCATATTTTATTATAACTATTTTGTCCATGAATATTGAAATTCAAGTAACTCGGCGTCTCATCAGGATCAAAACTATTTGACACTCCACTTACATGTAGATCGTTAACGAAATTGAAGGAAAGTCCACTCTGACACTTAAAACCGATGACAATGTGCACAGGCAAAAACATAGTCGGTGTTAAATGACTTACCTTTATCTGACTATTCGTTTACGTATATTTCGTTTAAATATTCTGTTTACATATTTAATTTGAATAAATCGATTACATATTTCAGACGTTTACATTGCAAGAGCAACAGTCTACACCTCAACCTGTTCATGGCCTTTATTCTACGAGCGAGCATATCGTTCCTCAAGGATCACTTGTTTGTAAATGGTCTTGGACTTGAAAAGGACATCACACGGGACGAGGAAGGGGAAGTGCGCTTTGTTCACAGTGGACCGGTGGGTAGACGCATGGCTTTAACCCTTTCCTCCATAAATACACATTTCTACGCCTCTGCAAAAGTCACTTTATGAAACCATTGTGATAAATAGAACATTTGCTCCTATATGAGCAAATGCTCTATTTATCACAATGGTTTCAAGCTACAAAATTCTAAAGAAAATTCCCCTTCTCTAGTTAATGCTCCTTTTCGGTAGATTCATTCAAAGAGGTTGGGTCTAAAATAGCCTATGGAGGAAAGGGTTAAGCACTTTCATCGTAAAATCTGCTTTCCCTGTTCTATATTTATTACAAATTCAAATTCCTACTGAATATTCATGGACAAAATAGTTATAATGAAATGTAAAAGGTGGATCATGGTAGCCATTTTAGAAACTAAAGAAACAGACTTATCACATTCAATTAGCAATAGAGCAGACCCTGAGCAGTCGACTCCTACAGCCGAGAAAGGCGTAAAAAGAGTTTATATAAAGGAAGGGGTTAACCATTTCCTTTTCCTTCATATACACGCATTGTTACACGTGTACCCATTTGCAAACTGAGTAGACCCCGACTAGATGGCCCATACAGGATCAGGGTCTGCTCTGTTTGCTAATAGAATTTAAAAGATCTGCTTCTTTACATTCTAAAATGGCTACAAAGTCCCCCCTTCCATATTTCATTCTAACTATTTTGTCCATGAATAGCCAGTAGGTGTTGACATTTGTAATAAACTAGAAAAGTGAAAGGGTTAAACTAGAGTCTACTCAGAACAATATACTTAACTTAAATGATCGTGAATAACAATCAGTCCAGACTCTGATGAGAATGTTAACTGTATAATTGCAATATAGGAGAATGCACGTGCCATTGCATTGCATGCATTGCTATTTTATATAATTGAAGAGCTAAAATTCAATTTATAAAATGTTTCAATCCATTATCTTTAACATTTTCAAAATTGCCCCGTTGACACTCATCGCCTGTTTCCAGAAATGAGATAATTTTATTTTAGTGCATAATTAGTATTCTGCGCAATTCCTAATTGCTAAAATACATTCAGAATCAGAACGGATAGGGAAAATGGTTATAAATGTAAGAATGTAGCGTTCTCAAAGTAATCCACTGACTGCAGGAAATTAGTGAACTGATATTTGCAATCAATGCAAACCCAGATCATATTTCTCTTGGACCAGACCTCTGATTTACTGTTTGTCATTCAAAATCAACCTCCAAATTTCAGCATTTAATACTGATAAAGACTGATGAACTATTATATTTTTAATATTCAGGGTGATCAGACTTTGCGCACTCTTTTTTATTGAAATTCCGTTAGCAAATTCAAATGCAGTAAAACCCCTCTAATGCGACCACAAAAACATATATATAATTCTGGCTAGTAGAGGCAGGTGGTAACTTAATACAGGACAAAAGTAATGCAGAAAGCTCCTCGGGGAGCTTTCTGTATTACTTTTGTCCTGCATTTAGCGATCACCTGCGTATAAAGAGAGCTATGGTTATTCTTCAAGTGGTCGCATTAGAGGGGTTCTACTGTATTTTATACTAAATGAACTTCTAGCATTAACTCTTTGACTGCCTATTTCACCAGAAAGCGAATCATGGGACTGAATTGGGGTGACTTGGGCTGACTTGGGCTAATCTGTGATTACTTTTGTAAATTGTTTTGATCCAGATTAGACGTTTAGTATCTTAACATCTCATCAGGGCACTGAATGTATGATTTTGAATTTAGTCTGAAACTTAAAGCTGACGACAACGTTTGCAGATGATTTGTGCCAAAAGAGTTACAGTATTACACAGTGATAGTCAGTTCGACTATGAATATTCAGCATAACTTTACTGAGTTGAAACCCTATACATGTACATGTAACACCTCTCCGTAGTGACCACTTCTTGAAATAATAACAAGATGCGCTTAAAAGCAAGTTGCTATCGTTCTAAATTAAAGTGTCTACTACTGTTACATATCATGTATGCTTACACAGAGATATGTTACGTCCTAAGTTGTATTCGTTTAGATTCTGAAAGTAGAAGATTCTTCAAAAGCAAAAGTAGCAATGTTAATAGAGAAACTTGCAGGCTCGGTTTTATTGAGACTGTTCATGAGCAGTTATTCAAAGTGCAACACTACTCACGCTGGCACCGGCTTAAGCGGTATTGGCTTTCATAAATAAAAACATTAAAACTGATGATCATTGAGGACTTACGAGAAACATTTAGCCGAATGCCAATTGATAATCTCTGATTCCAGACAGTTTTAACTATTTGAATGCAGGAAATCGGTTGGCCGCTGATCAGGGTCTGCAAGGTTTGTCATCTGAATGGACCCTGCCTCTAAGCAGTGATAGACTATTCCACATTGAAAATTCATCATTAAAACATTTAACCCTTTCCCTGGTGAATATTCATGTAGGAAATAATGACGTCATGAATATTAATAAGATTATTTTTTTTATAATGGCATATGAACACAGGACAGTTCGGCTCAGCTATAGAATCATATATATATAACACCATAAGCAAACAGAGCAGACCCTGATCAAACTAAGGACACCCACTACCAGATTTTGACGCATTGTATGCATTTTAAAATTGAGTAGACCCTGGTCAGACAGGTATTATCAGGGTTCGGTCCGTTTGCTTATAAAATGCTATTAACCCGATTCTACAGTTTTTGTCATTACAAAACCAAATTCATTATTCATAATGCCATTATACAAAGTCATCTAAATAAAATCATAAGCAATCACCATGTTTTAAAGATCGCGTTCGTTACTAATTTAGTTGTCACCCTAGGTACGGGCAACTGTATAGTTCTAATATGAGGTTCAGAAAGTATTATTATTTATATTGTTTATATACAGAAGCTCCAATTATTTGTGTTTAAACAACCATATCTACGGTTGATCAAGTTTCAGAAAATGTTTCACCCTTTCCTCCATAAATATGTATTTTGTGTCTTTGCTAACAGAGTAGACCTTGATCAGACGGCTCCTGTAGGAGCCGTCTGATCAAGGTCTGCTCTGTTTACTTTTGAAGTTATGTAGATTTGATTTTACAGTTTCTGCAATGCCCAAATTTTCCTGTGTTCGTGCCATTATAGAAATATTCTAAGTAATGCCCATGACGTCATTATTTCTTACATGAATATTCATTGAGTAACCTACTTCCGACTTGATCAATTGCTTGAGAAATTATTGACCGAGTGCCAAACAGTCTGGTTCCTGATGAAACTTCGAGTTATAAGGAGCCTCATATGGATGCAAGCTATTTGCAAATTAGCGAGATATGGTTTAACCCATTACATCATAAGCTATTTTTGGATACAGCCTCTTTGAATAAATTTACTGAAAAGGAGCATTAACTAGAGCAAAGGAACATTTTAGAATTTTGTAGCTTGAAACCATTGTGATAAATAGTGCATTTGCTCCTATAGGAGCAAATGCTCTATTTATCACAATGGTTTCACAAAGTGACTTTTACGGAGTCGTCAAAAGTCATCAATATGAGGGAATGGGTTAAACACAAACTGTATTTGTTCATTATTTTGTTTTACTTTCAGCATTGGGAGTGCAAGTTACTGGTGTCAGTTTTCATGTACGCATTTTCTGCGAGCCTTATGTGGATATTCATGGAGGGACTGTACCTACATATGCTTGTCTATAAAACGTTACTAACGGAACGAACTGGTATCCGAATGTATGTTTTCCTTGGATGGGGTGAGCTATGATTTCCACATATCATCCGTACATGTATATATCATCCGTTCACTACAGATAAATTCTATTATTTTTACTTTGATGAATATTATTTTCAAGAAATAACTACACCATTAATACTGATTAGATGATAATGGTATATACATACAGGATGTAACAGCTATGGCAGAATATCGAGGGCTTGGTGCAAAACTATTCTAACTCCTTCACAAAGTGAAGGAGTTAGAATAGTTTTGCACCAAGCCCTCGATATGTAAATACAGAATACAACACAAGCAAACAGAGCAGATGTCTCATCAGACGGGCACTACCGAACCCATTTGATCTGGTTTCTACTCTGTATGCCACGACGTCAGATGTTGCCTCTACCAGGTATATATTTAGGTTTAAGGCATTTTCTAGGGGGGGGGGGTAAATGTACAGCCTAACCTTCATCGGGATGTAAAAACCCGACCTCTAACGTGCAGTGTTTCTTAATCCTATCCAAAATAACTATTGATAAAATAACTATTGATTAAATGCCAAACAGATTGGATCCTTATTAGACGTCGAGTAAGTTAGATTAATATGTATGGTGTCTATATTTCTTACTAAATGTCCATGGGGGAATTGGTAACCCTTTCCTCCATAAATACACCTTTCTGCGCCTCTGTAATAGTCACTTCTTGAAACCGTTGTGATAAATAGGAGCAAATGCTCTATTTATCACAATGGTTTCATTTCTACACAATTCTAGCATTTTCCTTTTCTCGAGTAAATGCTCCTTTTCTGTAGATTCATTCAAAGAGGTTTGGTCTAAAAAATAGAATATGGGGTAAATGGTTAAGAGAGCGTTTCATATTGTAATGTGTTTGTATAGTCCAGGTCCCGATCTCATCACCACGCTCGAATAATGTCTCAATAACGTGGGTAATATGCTAGACATTAATACATTAGAGCTATAGATAAAAGTGCGTATTAAAATACTAAAACGTCATTTCTCCTCCTAAACCTTATGTTGTTGCGATTACTCATTAGAACATTTCAAAGAGACATAGTGTCTAGTGGTGAAATAAGCTGTTCCTGAAACTGTTTATCATACGCATCTTACACGGGCCTCTGATACATTTAGCGTGTTCCATGTTCTTGCAAATGTAATACTCTGTTAATGATTTTGTTTAAAAATATTCGAGTTAAATCTGTCATAATGAAACACTTGATTGGAGCTTTCTCGATGAATTTGAGTATTTGCTTAATTACATTTTTTTTTCAAAACAACTGTCAATTATTGTATATCACTATAAGGAATATGATTTTATGGATCGAAAACACTTTGTATATTAAGAAATGTTGAAATGTTATGAGTTTGCGCTTGCAAAACCAGTTAAGCAGTTTACTGAGCTTCGTTCTTATACTCCAAAAAAGGAAGATAATGGTGTGAATCTTGATTGTATTTTACGAATGTGTGAACAAGGTTATTGACATTTTCATCAAATCAAAAGAATATACAGATAAATGATCCTCTCAGCTATCAATGATTCACCTAAAAGCCAATCTTTTTCATTCGTTTATTAGCTAACAGCACTGTCAGACAAAATTTCACACTCATCTTGAAGTATATTCGGATAAAAGCTCGCCATTGATTTGCAAGTCTAATGTAATTATACAGTAAAATCCCGCTTATTCGAAATCACAAATAAGTACCATTATAGGTATTTAAGACATGTGCCAGCTTAATGAAGGATAAAGGTCACGCAGAAAGCTTCTGACTGTGTCCATGCATTAAGCAGTCACCTGGCTTAAAAGTTCTCAATTCTTCTTTACAAAACATTCGGATTGGCGAGGCTATATTGTATTTATATATATGGCATTATGTAGTAATATAATATATTTAACCCTTCGCTTGCTATTCACGTCAATATACCTACCTGTAAACAGTGAAGACCCAGATGAGACAGCTCCAGCAGGATTTGTCTCATCAGGGTCTGCACTATTTACAAATTGATTGTGCAACTAGTGCACTCCACAGCAGTGGTTGCACAGCGAAATACTTGTACACAGTGAGGATATGCATAATTATACAACAGGGCATGGGTAAAGAAGGAGAAATGTATTTTGAAATTCAGCAAGAGAAGGGTTAATCTAGTATCTTTACACCATGTGCGCTATCTTTTCAAACAATACAACGGAGCCTTGTTGAACCGCAAATTTCACGCCACCCATTTTTCACACGTGTGAAAAATGGGTTGACGCATTTTTCACACGGGTGAAATTTGCGCCCCCATTTTTCACACGTGTGAAAAATGCGGCCCCATTTGTCACAAAACCGTGCTGTGAAAATTTCGGCACCCGTTTAACCTCATTTTCTGAAGACCTACTAATACCAACGCATTTTTCACAGATATGTCAATAGATGGTTTAGCTATTGTTGACATGCTTACGCACGAGAGATCTTAAACAGTTATCAGACATTGAATAAATATCGGATAAGGTAGCTTTGTCCCTGAATTATGTCTATGACAGTAATGCCCCATGAGTCGACTCTCGTTATCTCGAAATCGGTTAAGTAGAACTTCTGCTTATGCCGAAATCCACTCTAAGTCCCTGCCATTTGAGCTGTTTTTTGAATTGCAAGCAATTCTGATCCAGACCAGATGCAGAGCGACACAGCGTCTGGTCTGTATATAAACTGCTCGGGATTATGTATATGGTGACAGAAATTATAATTTAAGGTATTATCCAATTGCCTTATTTAAAACCGACGTAGTTGATAAGAATGTTTTGTAAATACATGTATACATATATAAAATTTGAGTTCAACAGAGCCTGTCTATGGCGATTACAACGTTAGCAAAGACATTTGTTATTGCAGAGCGAAAGTCACGAAATTAACATGTGTATCATTAATAGCAGGTGGCTACAGGAACATTCGTTCTGGATTAACCATTCGCTTGCTATTCACGTCAATATACTTACCTGTAAATAGAGAAGATCCAGATGAGACAGCTCCTACAGGAGCTGTCTCATCGGGGTCTGCACTATTTGCAAGTTGAGTGTGCAACCAGTGCACTCCAAAGCAGTGATTGCACAGCGAAATACTTGTATACAGTGAAGGTATATGTAATTATACAGTAGGGAATGGGTAAAGAAGGAGAAATGTATTTTAAAATTCAGCAAGAGGAGGGTTAATTTACCGCCTGCTTTTGAGGCCAAATATTATACATGTACATGTTTTATCGGCCGCTTCAGAGTGGTTTGACTGCACTTAACTTTAAATTATTAACCATTTAGTCCATGAGTAACCATGTAAGAAATGATGACATCATGAATATTAATTAGAAATTTGAAAAGTTTGCCAAAGTAGAAACATACATTGTATCTATATTATTATTCCATAAGCAAACAAAGGTCGACTCTGTTTGTAGAGTATTTATGGAGGAAAGTGTAAATATATGACCCTGCCACTGTCAGCTACAACATAATGTATGGACATATATTCTAAGTTGAGGACAATGTACCAACATTTTTTTGTTCATAGCATTGCTATTTATATTATTAGTAGAACCAAAAACATTCAAACAATTAAAAAAAACTCTTACGCCAACGTCTAGTTCTGGGTTTTGAAAGCACATTGTAGCTCAATACTAGACGAAAGTAGAATATACGTAAGGATCTTCTGCAGAAGCATCCTGCATTATGTTTGTCATGCATTAACATTTCTCCTGAAGCAGGCCCATGAGTGATTACCCATGCACACTTAGTGTCTCATCAATGATCCAATCCGTTTGATACTCTTATCGTGTTGTTAAAAAGAAATAAAAAAAAACTGACAAATGAAGTGACAGTTTCTACTGTTAACCCATAACCTCATGGGCTATTTTTAGATCCAATCTCTGAATAAATCTACCGAAAAGGAGCATTAAGTAGAGAAAAGGATTTTTTTAATTTGTAGTTTGAAACAATTCTAATAAATACAGCATTTGCTCCTATAGGAACAAATGCTCTATTTGTCGCAATTGTTTCAATAGGTTACCTTTGCAGAGGCGTCAAAAGGCGTCAATATGAAGGAATTGGTTAAAACACATATGTTTTTCATAAGTGTTCACTTTTGAAGGGCTTACTGTATATAACCACTGTCGCAATATTCTTTTGTCTATGGGAGGCTATATGACTTAGCAAGTATCAGTGTCTCGATCAGAAACTTTACACAGTAAAATGTGTTTTAAACAACCATTGACTGACCTAACAAATGGATATAGAAAAGTAGATGGTTGCTTTACAGATAAGACGCAATGCAAAATACCTCAGCGACAATCATATTACACAATATTGTAACACATACACATGCTTATCGGGAAACTGGTTCTGCGGTCTGTTGGGTTGCCACTCATCCACCCTGTGCATGATAATATAACGAATATCACATAATTTAACGCCATCAATATTAATTGTTCATTTTTGTAATGGAGTATGACATATTAATGACATTACTAGAATAGGTTATTATTAACCCAGAGTCTGCCAATAGTGACTTCATTCGCATTTGCAAACAGGGTCCATGCTTATAAAGCTTTTAGTTGAGTCTGAGTTTCGTTCTCAAGCCTTTGATTGGTCAGATTTGAGTTCTCAAGCTTTTGATTGGTCAGATTTGAGCCTTTGGCTCAAATCTGACCAATCAAAAACTTGAGAACGAACTCAGACTCAACTAAAAGTTTTATAAGCATGGACCCAGTTTCGATTCAACTGAGACTCGGAGTGACTCGCCGTCTCATCAGCATAAAGGTTATTTGAGACTAGGTCAATAGTTTCTAAATTTTACAACGAATCGGACCGTTGGGGAATATCCTCAGATCGGAGTATATCAGCTTGTATATATCTAACACGATAAGGATTAAACTGGGAGTATTTAACCATTTCTCCCATGTAAACGTTTTTTATTGCATTTGCAAACCAAATAGACCCAGATCAGATTGCTTCTATATGAGCCATCTGATCAGGGTCTGGTCTGTTCACTTAAGGCATAATGTAAATCTGATTCTTCATTGTTTTTCAATGTCAAAACTAAATATTTCCTTAACAGGTTTACATTATAAAACTTCAATTT
This sequence comes from Azorinus chamasolen, assembly GCA_963576725.1. NCBI lineage: Eukaryota > Metazoa > Mollusca > Bivalvia > Cardiida > Solecurtidae > Azorinus > Azorinus chamasolen. The sequence goes on from OY755247.1 coordinate 53,444,091, forward strand.
ATAAATATTCATAATATAATCATTTCTTATATGACTATAGAACAGACAAGAGGATAAATAGCACGTACATTCTTTTGGTGCTTATGGCGTCGAAAAGGTTAAGAGTAAGGTTGCGATTATTTTCTCTTGTTGTATCGTTTCAGTGTTGCCCTGCGTTTATGTGATTCCTTGGATCTTGGTTCGGATAAATCTCGATAACACATTGTAAGTTTAGTTCTTGTGACAGATCTGTGGTAAAACAATTTAACTCTTTACCGCATGCATATTCATATTAAATATAATGATATCGTGATTAGTAGTTAGCTGCATTTTTATAATGGCGTTACTATGACAGCATGGTTGATCTGAGCTTGGTCTACTCTGTTTGCAAAGGCCTTTCTCTCAGGTAAATGGTCGAAGATTACAATTTTGTGCGATTTCCACTGAACCTATTCTCTCCTACTGGCGCCTTTTTGCGCCTGTGTAAAAGACATGCAGAAAACTCCCATGTAAGCTTTCTGCATGACTTTCACCCTTCATAAGGCACCACAAGTCTTAGCGAATGATACCGACCCTTAATGAATAAAAAACTTAACAATCTTAGGCGAAATAACTTCTTCTATTCTGAATACAGTAGATCATCTCCTAAGTGGTCTTTCTTTAATTGAATATGGGAGATTTAAAAACCAGGTGGTTGTTTAATGCAGGGCAACACCAAAGCAGAAAGCTCCTATAAGCGTAGAGTCGGCTGAGCGGTCATTCGGACTGAAAGTAGACTATAAGTAGGTACTTTACTACTTATTATTACCCCGCCTTAAGGCGACGGGGAATTAAGTTTTACCATTGTCCGTACGTTCGTCCGTACGCACGTCCGTCATGTAAAAATATTATTTTGTGTATACTGGAATGATTTGATATTTGGTATGATGCACAATTATAGTGAGTTGTATAGTGTTTCCCCTTTTCAAGTCTGTCATTCATCTTCCTGTTTGCCGACGCTTTGATTGAACTTTGGTAATTCCTTAATGACAAAAACTTTCGTCGAAGATTTCTTGTCTTGTGTAAGCTGGAATGGTTTGATGTTTCGTCTGAAGCATAATCATAGTGAGTTGTATCGTGTCTCCCCCTTTCCAGGTCTATCGTTCATCTACTTTCTGTTTGCCGACATTTTTATTGAAATTTGGTGATTGTTTAATGACAAAAACATCGTCAACGATTTATTGGCTTGTGTTAGCTGGAATGCTTTGATATTTAGTCTGAAGCATAACCACAATGATATGTACCTTGTTTCAAATTTTCACGTCTGTCGCTCACCTACTTCCTGTTTGTCAACATTGCATTTTGGTGGATGTTTAACAATCTTCCTCCTGTTTATTATTATATTATTAGTAATTTGTAATTGTAGTATATACAGAATTATCAATTATCAAACTATTAGCTTATACATGGAAAAGTAGTAAAGTCAAGCAGGCAAAGCCACATACAAGACGCAACCACCACCAAAACACCGATAGACAGCATGACACACACACACACATCCACACACCCAAACGCACACACCGGTTTAAACCGGTTTACGGACGTCCTAACCCCATGTAGTAAATTGTGTCGCCTGCATTTCGCAGAGTCGACATATAGGAATCATTATCCATGTTTTGTTGCCGTCGTCACCGAATAATTTCTGTCACAATTTCAAAGAAACCCTACATGCCAGCTTCCTGATACTTGGCACAGAACATTAGTATGGATAACTGTATCGTGTAAGACAGTTTCGAATCTGCCACATGTCGACTTGGAACTTAGAATAGTGTAGTTATAGAAAAACATGTCTTCCTTGTAAGACCTATCACACAAAGTATTAAAATTGTGTACTGTTTCAAGAAAAATAAAACAAAAGCAATGTTACCACATTATTTCCAGTCATTCTTTTTATTTGATAATTTGGAAAATCTTAATTTCTGAATAGAGATCATATTAATTGATAGGAATAAATCTGCATGAGGCAAACATGCAAGCCTTAGTCAATCTTAATGCAATTTAGAAGAAAAAACTGGCGGGGTCATCTGTGTCCATTGGATACAGTTTCTTTTCTTTTTTGTTTTTCCTTTTGACCTGCATTATTCTATAGCCTACCTTACAGACCTATAGCTAGACCTCTTTTTGATTACAACTTAAGACTGGTTCTGCTGTATTTTGATGGAGGTTTATCTGTGTGGTTGTACCATATGATCAAGAACGACACTGTTTAAAGCCTCACACAAAGAACATTCGAAAGCCAGTCTGGTAGAATCTGATAACCAAGGAAACATATCTAAGCAAGTTCTGAAACTATTAATTTAGTGTTAGCCGTCTACAGGCAAGTTATCTGCTATTCTATGAGCAAAGTGAAACCTCTATACAACGAACCTTTAATCAACCTGTTGGCCTCTTGCAGGGTATCAAATTAACAGAAACCTCGAAAATTAGTTTTTTGAACTAGGGTCAATCTGAAATATACATTTACCTGAGAATGACGCATTAGTGTTGGCAACCGGAGTAGACCAAGAACAGTCGCTTTCTGAAGAAACCACCTGACCAAGGGCTGCTCTGTTTGCTTATAGAGTGATACAGGCCTGATGCTGTACTATTTCTTTTAGCTACAATGTATATGTTTACCTCATTTCTAAAATACAATTATCCAGAGTCTGTAGTGAACACTCATCAGGTAAATAGTTAAGCAGCCCCCTGTTTCTTAACCCTTCGCTTGCTGAATTTTGAAATACATTTCTCTTTCTTTACCCATGCCCTGTTGTATAATTACATATATCTTCACGGTGTACAAGTATTTCGCTGTGTAATCACTGCTGTGGGGTGTATTGGGTACACAATGAACTTGTAAATAGTGCAGACCCTGATGAGACTGCTCCTGCAGGAGCTGTCTCATCTGGGTCTTCACTATTTACAGGTAGGTATATTGACGTGAATAGCAAGCGAAGGGTTAAGATGTTCATGCTATTTGCTAGTGGTCCGTTTAGTTTAGGTGCTGCTGCGAACCACTGGTTAAATGTTTATTTATAATGGTCCGTTTTAGACAGATTCTACTGTAGCCAACGACTGTTTATCTTTATATAAAGGTGCTGGAATACAGATGATCACGGCTTTATATGGGTAGTTAAAGTACCAATCATATTGACGATTTTGGTGAGTATATTTTCCCTTATATTACATACTGTACAACCTGTCTTAAGCAGCCATCAAATTGAGGTCTAATGTTGGGTCTGTGAATAGAAAGGGCCAAGATGGTATTAGTGCGAATTTCATGGCTTTTTTTTTTATTTAATGCTCCCTGTTATTGCCATGTGATGTACACCTTTTACGGAAATAAATATATCTATCTAATACGAAAATCTCCTATGGGGCTTTCTGTATTAGTGTTGCCCCGCATTAACCCATTTGCTCCCACGATCCCATATATCGGACGTAGGCAAACAGTGTAGACTCAGATCAGACGCCGCATACTGCGTCTGATCAGAGTCTATACTGTTTGCTGATAGGAGTAGTATAGAGAATGGCGCCATCCTCTATAATACGGATAGGACATCCAATATACAACAAAATGAACACTTAGACCAGACATCCCTTAGATAAAAGATAGACTAATCCAATATATAAACATGGAAGAATCCACTGGAAGCAAATACCGTTTTTTAACACTCCTATGTTCAGTAAATGAATGATCGCTTAAGACAGGTTCTACCGTTATACAATAATGTCCCTCTGAAACGACTAAATAAATATTGCCATCTTATAAAGCATGCGGTTGCTCAATGGTAATACAGAAGGTACATATAGGAGCTTTCTGTATGACTTTCGCCGTGCGTCATGCTATAACTTGCTTCTACGATCCAGTATGAAATCTTTTTTTTGTGGTTGCATTAGAGGGGTTTTACAGTATATAAATATCACATCCTATGGAGAGAGACAGCACGTACTGTCAACCCGAGGTTGGTTATGTCCACCGAGGCGTTAGCCGAGGTGGACATGACCATATCGAGGGTTGACAGTACGTGCTTTCGCTCTCCATAGGATGTGATATTTATTTTATTATACCGAACAGCACAATCAATTTAGCAAAAATAATTATTCAATGGCAACAATAAACAGTTTTAAACAAAAGTTATAGAGCTACTCGTTGCTTAAAAGTCGCGGAACAGCTTCACATGTCTATTCATTACACGTTATAAGTACTGGTGGAGTCTATTTCACTGTCCAATTTTGACAGATCCTCTTCCGAAATAGTCGCATAACACGACAATTCTCAAACATATTGAACAAAAACAAAGCAATTGTCATTATTATGTTCGTTGATCAAATTGCATGCGTCAAATGACGTCAGTCGATGACGTCATCGGATGACGTCACGCACACAAATTAATAAGCGCTCACTGATCTAGATGTTCTGTGCCTATGGTAGCGGGAGACAGTATTTTTCTGACAGTAATTTTTTTCCCGCTGGGCCTGACAGTATTTCTATGTCACGGTTGCCTATGGGAAATTAACATTGTAAATGAAATTGAGGTATAATAATATATAAATGTTACACTAGCACCTATATACAATATTCGCATGTGATATAAAGACCTCTTTGAAGCGACCATGTGATTGATAAATACAGTTACTGTATATAAATATCACATCCTATGGGGAGTGACAGCATGTATTATTCTACCTCAATTTTATTTACAATGTTAATTTCCCCAAAGGATACCGTGACAAAGAAATACGGCCAGACCAAGCGAGACAAAAATACTGTCGAAAAAAATACTGTCTCCATTGTTCTCTTTGATTTTATGGCTGAATGCATGTAACAAAAATGTGACGTGTATTTTGACATGCTAATCTTTGAAAAGGGCCCTTAGTGGTCGAAATATTAGATCAGAGCTATTCAAGTATTTATGTTTGCAATTTGATCATCAAACGTCATTTTGACTTTTTTTGTTTAAATATTTGAGAAATGTCGTGTTATGCGACTATTTCGGAGGAGAATCTGTCAAGATTGGACAGTGAAAAAAGGTTCCGCCAGTACTTATAACGTATAATAAATAGAAATGTGAAGCTATTCCGCGATTTACATTTGTTTCAAACTGTTTACTGTTGTCCTTGAATAAATATTTTTGCTGACGAAATTGGTTGTGCTGTTTTTATAATAAAGTAAATATCACATGCTATGGAGAGCGACAGCACGTATTGTCAACCCTCGGTGGACATAACCAACCTCGGGTTGACAGTAAATGCTGTCGCTCTGCATAGGATGTGATATTTATATATTGTCAACCTGAGGATGGTTATGGACATTACCATACCGAGGGTTGACACTACGTGCTTTCGCTCTCCATAGGACGTGATATTTATTTTATTATACCGAACAGCACAACCAATTTCGTCAGCAAAATATTTATTCAATGACAACAGTTTGAAGCAAAAGTTATAGAGCTACTCGGTGCTTAGAAATCGCGGAACATTACACGTTCTATTCATTACACGTTTTATAAGTACTGGCGGAGTCCTTTTCACTGACCAATCTTGACAGATTCTCCTCCGAAATAGCCGCATAACGCGACATCTCTCAAACATTTAAACAAAACCAATTGTCAAAATGACGTTTGTTGATTAAATTGCAAGCTTCAGATGACGTCGGTCGATGGCGTCAATTGGATGACGCCACACACAATTTAATAAGCGCACAATGATCTCGATGTGCCGTGCATATGGTAGCGGGAGACAGTATTTTTCCGACGGTAATTGTTTTCCGCTGGGTCTGACAGTATTTCTATGTCACTGTGGCCTGTGGGAAATTAACATTGTAAATGGAATTGAGGTATAATAATAGAAACTGTTTTAAGCGACCTTTTACAAATTGGACATAGCAATTTTAAAAAAGCAGTGTGTTGCTTAATGCAGGACAAACGTAATAGAGACAACTCCTATAGGAGCTTTCTGCATTACTTTTGACCTGCATTACGATACCACATGTCTTAAAACAAATATACCTCTTTTTGACGGTCGCTTAAAACAGGTTCTACTCTATTAATACATATGGACGTCCTTAAGAAAAGCATGTATTTGCTTAATGCTTTCTGTCTATATTTCGTTATGTATTGAGCCACGACCAGTCTTATAGACCAATAAATGAACTTTTCTTCTAATAGCCGTTTTAGTGAAGTTTAACTGTATTATACTGTATGATGATAATTATGACTAAGGGATATTACCTACAAAACGATTCATATACAGAAGCACCTCTGTACAGCGACCACTCAATAGTAATATCACTTTTCTTTAGTTTTTAACACTTTATTCCATAGATACGCTATTCTACGCCTTTGCAAACAGTACTAGCAGACCAGACGGCTCCTTTAGGAGTCCTCTGATCAAGGTCTTCTCTGTTTTCTTATGAAATATTATAGATATTATTATACAATTTCTGTCATGGCCAATGATCTCTGTGGTCATGTATCGTGACATAGATTAATAATAATCGTTATTTCTTACATTAATATCACTGTACTGAAGCGTTAAGACACGTAGTAGCCTACGTCTGAACAATCAAATAGGCAGGGAAGTTCTACGATACTTTCGTTCAGAACTAAACACTCACATGCTAGTTAACCCTTTAGCTGTAAGCCTGTTGGTGCATTTGTAAACTGAGTAGACCAAGGTTAGACTACTCCTGTAGGAGTCGTCTGATCAGGGTCTGCTCAGTTAACTTGAGACAACGTAGTAGTTCGTATACAACAGTTTCGGTCATACACACAAATACCTCATTGTGTCCTAAATATTATTACAACAATGGTTAACTATCGTTAAACCTATCTATAACGGCATTCAAATGGTTTTAATTAGTTGGTATTTAGGGCTGGTTGCTGTTTAAAACAAGGTGGACGTAAAACAGAAGGCTCCAATAGGAGCGTTCTGTTTTACTTTCACATTGCTTTAAGCAGCCACCTGCCTGTAACACAAAATACTTGATGTAATAAAGTGGCCGTTATAGAGAGGTTTTACTGTAATATGAATCCAGTACTATTGTCTTACATGAATGTCCACCAGGTAACGAGTTACGAATCCCATGACACCTGTAGTTAAGGGATCACTTTGAACACGTTCTAATGTAATTGAGTCATACATGTAACCGAATCGTTTGACGAATTCTATTCTATTCCAACAAACCATACACAGGACCATTCAGTTGCTGAAGTTTCAAAATAGGACGGTTCATCAGTATTTAATGGTATGCTGTAAACCTCTCTAAATCAGACATTCAATTAAGTATAAATATCGGTCTTGGAGAGAGGTGGTAGCTTAATGCAGGGTTAAAGTCATACAAAGAAAAGCAAAGCCCATGCAGTATGAAAGAGTCAAATTTGCTAGAGAAATTTGATTGACAAATAGTACTGACCCTAATAATAGGGTTCCTCTAAGAGCTTTTTTATATTGGTGGGCATTGTTAGCACATATCGGTACAGTAAAACCCCGCTCATGCGACCACCTAAAAGAAGTATAATTCTGGGTGCTAGATGCAGGTGGTAGCTTAATGCAGGATGAAAGTAATGCTGAAAGCTCATAGAGGAGGTTTCTGCATTACTTTTGTCATGCATTAAGCAACCACCTGATTATAAAGACACCATGCTTATTCATTAAGTGGTCGCATTAGAGGGGTTATACTGTACATTCAAGTACCGCGTTCAAAGGGTTAGCTTGATTTTACTTGATTTCCATTTCAGATTAATTTCTTGTTTTTCGTAAACATTGTTCGAGTCCTGTGCGATCGGGTGAAAAATCACAGAAACACGTCCGGAAACCAGCAAATAAGGTAATAGTTTTATCTGGGTCCGGTCCGAAATATCCGAATCGTACGCAACCCGGAAAGTAAGGTAAACGTTTCATTTGAGCCCGGTCCAAGAATGATATCCGAATGATTTTACACGGTCGGAAGCCAACAAGTAAGATAGAATCAAAACTTATAGTCCAACACCAAACAGATCAGACATTCATCAATGGGCTCATTCAAGAATATTATGATCTGGGTCTACTCTGTTTACAAAGGCCTCCAAAAGAGTCTCTATCGGGTAAAGAGTTAAAATAAAGAGTTGAAGAATGCATCAACGAATGACACTGGATGGGAAAAGAAAGAGCGAACGATTGTATATGTACATGATCTAACACTTTCCCCGATGTACAGTAAAACCACTCTATAACGGCCACTAAATTACATCAAGTATTTTGTGTTAAAGACAGTTGACTGCTTAAAGCAAGGTGAAAGTAAAACAGAACGCTCCTATAGGAGCGTTCTGTTTACTTTCACCTAGCTTTAAGCAGCTACATGCCCTGAATACCAACTAATTAACATAATTTAGTGGCCATTATAGAGTGTTTGTACTGTAACTCGGTGTATAGAAATCATGTCGGCCCCTATTGGGATCTGGTGCAACAGGAAGCCTTTGAGAGACTATTGACCGGGTATACGAACAGGTAGGATAATGAAGAGACACCGAGTTACTTGTGGGAGAAGACTTACATGTAACATCCACTTATGGAAGAAAAGTAATTATAACAATGACAACTGGTTCGGACACATGACCTCATTGCCTCTGGTCAGTTTTATTTAGTGTACCTGACATTCTAGACCAAGTGAAAACTTATTAAAATCAAGAGACTAGATTGCCATGTGTCAGATTGCATATGAAGGTTATTTGAAAACTGTCCCTTCTAAACGCGACATGACTCGCATATGCAAGCATCTTTGTTCTAAATGAATCACCGAGTAACTCAGCGTCTAATCATGATCCAACCTTTATGAACATGCTAGTCATGTCACCATTACCAAGATATGTGTTGGACACGAGTATTATGGTTGTCACTGATCGTTCGAAATTGTAGCAATGAAGACTTTACAACTTTTTTATAAAGATTGCTGCTTAACGCAGGGTGAAAGTCGTACAAAAAGCTCCTAAAGGAGTTTTCTGCATCACTTTCACCCTGCATTACGCTGCCATTTATCCTAAATGACCATAATGATACTTGTTTAAGTGTTTGAACAATCGGAGATTTACTGTAATATATTATGGTTTTTAATATTCTCTGAATACCATTTAAAGGTGTAGATCTATACACATGTACATGTACATGTAGCAGTATGTAGATTTTATGCAGATTATCGACACTTTTACAACCTTGCTTTGTATGCTTTATGTACATTGGTGGCGATTTTGTTTGATTAACCAGTTAATTGTTTTGAATTCTATTACAGTAGTGCCCTTCTAAAGCGACCAGTTACCAAATGAGCATGTGTGTCTTAAAAATAGATTATTGCTTGATGACGAACGAAAGTAATGCACATATATCCCATTGGGCCTGTCTGTCCCACTTAGGTCCTGCACTCGGCTTCCACTGCATCTAAGACCAAGACTTATACCTTTTTGATGGTTGCTTTAGAGGGTTACTACAGATCATTTCATAATACTACTATACACAAGTGTTAGGTTCTTAACCCATACTAGGCTGTGAAAAAATAATTATCTCCTCAAATGTTGAGCTGGTGCAATTTTAATTTTATCCGATTCGATCAAAATATTGACCAAGTGTCAAACCTTTTGGGTCCTGATGAGACGCCGAGTTACTGTTTAACCCATTCCCTTATCCCAGTCCCCCATAGGCTATTTTTAGATCCAACCTCTTTGAGTGAATCTACCCAAAAGGAGCATTTACTAGAGAAATGGAAAATTTGAGTATTGTGGAGTTTTGTAACCATTGTGGTAAATACAGCATTTGCTCCTATGGAGCAAATGCTCTATTTATCACAATGGTTTCAAGAAGTGACTATTACAGAGGCGTAGAACGGCGTATTTACGGAGGAAATTGTTACATGTATAGGCTATTTTAGACCCAGCTTCTACAAATGACGCTTACAGAGACGTCAAAAGGCGTCAATATGAGGGATGGGGTTAAAATGTAAGCCAGGTCGCAGATAGCCAGATAATGATTTATAGACATTCTATGTCTCATCTGTTTCAGAAAGCTTGCCAAGTTTTCACTGGTACTTATTCCCCTATTCGGTGTCTTGTACATCGTGTTTGCCGCATACCCACATGGACTGAACATACAGGCAGACATTGTCTACTTGTACTGTGAAATGTTCTATAACTCATTTCAGGTAAGAAATAAAAAACAATGGTTACTAGCAGCTTATATCGGTAGTTAGTTTGGTTTGAGACGCCGTTTAATATCGCTTTAATGAAAGTATAAAAAGGGATTCATTTTAGTATACGCTGTTATAAAAAGTTGACAGCTACTTGATGTGTTTTCTCTACAACCGCACAACACATACTAGTTATGGTGTGTGGTTTTTTTTATAAATAATGCATACATTTAGCTTCACAATGCTTGTAAACTATGAAGTTAAACGCATGTAGGGAAATATGTTACATATATAATCTTACATTCGTCCAGCTGATTCTTACACACTTTACTTGGATTTATTGTCTGAATGTGTCTGTCAAACACGAGACTCTAAGAAATCCCTCTTTTTATTGTTTTAATAGACCCATATAACCCTTTACCTTATGAATACAGTAAAACCGCTCTAACCTCGAATTCTAGCTGAGAAGACTTTAGATACTGTTAGGCAGGTGGCCTCTTAATGCAGGGCGAAACTCATGCAGAAAGCTCATAGAGGAGTTTTCTGCATGACTTACACCCTGTATTAAGCTGCCACCTGTCTCTAAGACCGATATTTATACTAGATTTAACGTCCGGTTTAGAGGGATTTTACTGTATTCACACAAGAAATAATAACATTATTGATATTATTGTTTTGTAATGTTATATGAATACAGGTACGTTTGGTCATATCACACACTGTATAACCGTATCTATATCGTTCTTTACATACATGTATAGATACAGTGTATGATCCTACCGTTTCTGCAATGGCCCAACAATCCTGTGTTCCTTTGCCATGATGAAAATCGCTAATTGATGTGCATGATGTCATTTTCGGGCAATAACATCTGCAGTGTCCCGATGAACTGTTGTTGGCCCGAGCCCGAAGGGCGAGGGCAACAACTTTCCTGAGGGACACTGCAGATGTTATTGTCATGATTGTATCAAATACCGTTTACACGGAATTTCATTCAATATGTCTATCACTAAAACAGTTCATTGTCAGTGCCCCTGAAATACTCGCACCTCCTTCATCTAGCTCAGGCCAAAACGCTATTTAGCATTCGCGTCCATTGTTTACCTTAGGCCCCGAATAGGTATAATTAAAACGGGTCAACAGCAGCGCGTGAGCACGAGAATCGTCTTGTTAATACACGGTCTAGCGGGACTACAACAGCACGTTTTGTGCAAGAATATTGCTTATAGAGACATTCATGAGGTCAAACATTATTCGATGAGCATCTTAGATAATCTTGTTAAACCATTCACAATATGAATATTCATGAAAATAATGACTTCATAGATATATCATTTTTTTATAATGGTGTGTATACAGAGATAGTTTGCCTTTGCAGCCATTTTAGAATCAGGTCTACGTTATTTCAAAAGCAAACAGGAAATTGAAGCTGATTAGAGAGCTCCCCGAAGAGCGTCTACTCTGTTTGCAAAATCGCTAGAAAATGCGTCTCTGTCAGGTACATGTAAATGGTTAATATTTATTCAATATTTCAAATTCCCCTCTCATCTACTTCTCAGATTAGTAATTCGGTTTCTGAGGGTTTCTGATTGAAAACTAATCTATTTAAAATGTAATTAATTTGGTTTTGTACATGTACTATCCGCTTAGGAAACACTTTGCTTGAAATAGGTTGATGCGCTTATGACATAAAACAGAAAACAAGCAATCGAGCTCAGAATGGATCTTTATCAATGTCACTGTCAATACGATAGTCGATCTTCTCGATCTCAGGACTATTTATTGTTGAATATTGTGTTGACACTGAAACTACGAAAGAAATAATTGTAATGTTGTTATACAAACTACTAGTAGGCATGCAACATGTATTAACCTTTAGCCTGCTGTTGCCTAAAGAAACAGTTTCGATCCAGATGAGACGCCGAGTGAATCGACGTCTCATAAAGATCCAAACTGGGTGATGCTTTAGCCGTGCTATTGAAAGGACATGCACGATAAATAAATTGTGATAACTGAAGTCGATGATATTTGCATTAACAAATGGTGTTGTTGTTGTTGTTTTTTCAACAGAATAAAGGTTTAAAAGCCAAAGTGGTATATTCAATCACTTTTACATTTGTTTCATATTGGAAAGGTCCATCAGTGTGTAGCAATAGAGTTCGTTTATGTTGAAAGAGTATGTGGAGAGGATGTTTTCCTGACCATCAGTACATACCCGCTATAAGTCTCTGGTCTGCGTCTACAACGTTTGCACATGCCAGTACTCGCGTTTCCCGCATTTAACCCTTTCCTCCATAGGCTATTTTTAGACCCAACCTCTTTGAATGAATCTACCCAAAAGGAGCATTTTATTAGAGAAAAGTATTTTTTTAGAATTTTGTAGTTTGAAACCATTTTGATAAATAGAGCATTTGCTCCTATAGGGGCAAATGCTCTATTTATCACAATGATTTCAAGAAGTGGTTATTACAGAGGCGTAGAAGGCGTATTTATGGAGAAAAGGGTTAAATGGTTAACTCTTTCCCTCATATAAACGTATTGTCACGCATTTGCGAACAGATTAGACCCTGATCAGACGGAGTTTGTTTATGTTACATGTATAATACATTTTCTGCCTGAGCCAAAATACCCTGTCTTGATATACCATTACATGTATAAACACAATCTAATTTATATTCACGATGTCGTTATTCAAGCGGGAATGGTTTATCAGCACAAACATTATCTGCGCCATATATATCTGTAACATACAACAAGCTATTTCGCAGCCAATGTCACATACAGTAACACCTCTCTATAATGGCCACTAATTTGTGTATATGATTTGGTATTTAGGGCAGGTGGCCGCTTAAAGCAAGGTGAAAGTAAAACAGAACGCTCCTATAGGAGCATTCTGTTTTACTTTCACCTCGCTTTAAGCAGCCACTTGCCTTTAACCCAAACTACCTGATGTAATTTAGTGGCCGTTATAGAGAGGTTTTACTGTATTTGATTACCTATGCAAACAATTTGGATCCAGATGAGATGGAGATCATCTCGGCGTCTAATCAGGATCCCCAAAATGTCTGTTATTGTGATACGGCACTAATATGCTAACCCTAACATAATTAAGACGCTTTTGAACTCACAGTAGATCAGGATCATTTATCTCCTGTAGTAGCTGTCTGAGAGCTGGACATGCTGTGTTTGCTTAGGGATATTATATATCCTGTAGGAGCTGTCTGAGCTGGACATGCTGTGTTTGTTTATGGATATTATATCTCCTGTAGTAGCTGTCTGAGTGCTGAACATGCTGTGTTTGTTTATGGATATTATATCTCCTGTATGAGCTGTCTGAGAGCTTGACATGCTGCGTTTTTATGGATATTATATCTCTTGTATGAGCTGTCTGAGAGCTGGACATGTTGTGTTTGTTTATGGATATTATATCTCTTGTATGAGCTGTCTGAGAGCTTGACATGTTGTGTTTGTTTATGGATATTATATCTCCTGTATGAGCTGTCTGAGAGCTTGACATGTTGTGTTTGTTTATGAATATTATATCTCCTGTATGAGCTGTCTGAGAGCTTGACATGTTGTGTTTGTTTATGGATATTATATCTCCTGTATGAGCTGTCTGAGAGCTTGACATGTTGTGTTTGTTTATGGATATTATATCTCTTGTATGAGCTGTCTGAGAGCTTGACATGTTGTGTTTGTTTATGGATATTATATCTCCTGTATGAGCTGTCTGAGAGCTTGACATGTTGTGTTTGTTTATGGATATTATATCTCCTGTATGAGCTGTCTGATATCTGGACATGATGTGCTTGTTTATGGATATTGTGGATCTTATTATACAGTTTTTGTCATAGCCGAATGTTCACTTGGTCATTAGCAAACACTATCATAAAGTTGCAACTAATTTCTATTCATAAAGTCAAAAAAAATTCATGAATATTCATCATGTAAAGGGTAAATGTAGTGATAGAGAAGAAACACTCAAATGAGATAATTTCTGTATTAACACATTTTACCTCATCGGTTATATTTAGACTCAACCTCTTTGAATAAATCTACCGAAAAGGAGCGTTAAGAAAAGGATTTTTTGGAATTGAGTAGTTATGAAACCATTGTGATAACTAGAGCATTTGCTTCATAGGAGCAAATGCTCTATTTATCACAATGGTTTCAAAAAGTGGCTTTTACAGAGGCGTCAAACGTCGTCAGTATGAGGGAATGGGGTAAGGGATAATAGCAAATCGTTCAATTGCATAAGGCATGAACTAGCACTGATAATACTCAAAAACTGATATTTAAACCAAAGGAAAGAGCAATACTAACCAAATACTGGTACTTGCGGCTTGTAAAATAAAACAAAAAACTTTATCCCCTTCAGTTTTCCAGTCATACACTTGATATTATCATGTAACATTTTAATTAGATCTTATGTATCTTGGCAAACATTAATCAAACCCCATCCTTCTTGACTATCTTGCAGTATAAAATTCTTACTTCGCTGTAACAGTTTAATGTCAACTAAAAGTTGGATCCACTTCAGTTTTGACAACTTCCGAATAGAACACGCTTTTGATAAACTGTTGAACGAGTTTCAAACAGTTTGGATCTTGATGAGATGCCGAGTTACTCGGCGTCTCATATGGATCCACGCTGTTTGCAATTACAAGTCGGGTAGCGAATTGCAGAATAAAGTTTTAAGATGTAGATAGCTTTTCCTACTTCAGGCTTTATCTATAGCCGTCACGATAAATAAATGTGTTGTTGAACTAGCAATTTTGATCTTATAGATAATCTAAATATCCATACCAATCCGGTGCTTTCGTTGATTAATGCTTTCTGAAATGTCAGAAATAGTTTCCTCTGAGACTTCTTAACCATTTAGCTAATGCATATTCATGTATTACAGCATGAATATTCATTAGACGGATTTGTATGCATGCAATTGTATACGAACACATTATGTGTTATCTATGGCAGAAACTGTAGAACAACATACAACAAATCTTGATTAAACTGGTCCGTGGCCAGGAATCATCTTATCTGGATCTACTCTGTTTGCAATTTCGTAAAAAGGCAACTCTATCAGTTAACAGTTTACCATTTAGCATGCTGGGAGCCAAATATACATGTAACTGTTTGAAAATGTTAAAACAGATACAGTAAAATATCTCTAAACCAGACGCTCAACTTAGCATTAAAGTCGGTTCGTAAGGCTGGTGAAAGCTACACCTGTTGAATATTCATGTGAGAAACAATGACATCATGGATATTAATTACTCTGATCAGTCGGCTCCTAATATCATGAGCTGACAGGGTACTCTGAATAGACAACTGCTAAGTTCATGGGTTGACGTGGTAGACTGATCAGACTGTTCCCACAGTCTATTCCTTTTGGGTTAAGAACGCAGGATGGCAGTCATGCAGCAAGCTCCCTAATGAAATTTCCGTATTACTTTTTACCCTGCTCTAAGCAACCGGCTTACAAGACATACGCTATTCCTTACAAAGAGTTCTAATAAGAGAGGGTTACTGTGTCTGCAAACCGTTATTGCTTGGAACATTTCACTCGAACCATGGCCTGTATTCAGAATACAGAAAAAGAGAGATGACGCTGAATAAATAAAACTCCGCCGGTAAATCGTGAAGTCTATTATCGCAGCGATAACCTGTGCATAACGATTTCTTTGTCTACGTTTTTCCTACGATATTTTACGCTTATCCGTACGATGACTAATCGGCGACCGTGCGGAGATCGTGCGATATCCATGCAGTCACCGCGCTGTCTCCACTTGGATAAGGCAATCGTACGGAGCCCGCTCAGTCACCGTAAGGATAAGCCCCGGTCAGTATACATAAATAACCGTACGATGATCGTAGACAATGTAAACAAAAACATCGCAGCCCGTAGACTTCTACGATGCAAAAACAATATCGTAGGAAAATTGCAGACAAAGAAATTGTACGGCCTCCGTGACCAATGTAAACTAGGCAAAGTAGGTTCCAGGTCAAATTTTCTGAGCTATATTAGCTCACTATTAAAGGTTTATTTACAATTATAGTTGACTTAATGCTTTGAATGTGGGAAACGAGTTGGAAACAAATGTAGACCTAGATCTACTATAATTTCATAGGCAAACAGGGCATACCCTGATCAGATGATTCATTCAGGAATGGCACCGCTAAATGTGTATTTATTTATCATAATGACGATTAACTTGATCCTTTGAATACGGGATCAGAGTTTGTTGTAATTTCCAACCAATGGAGACCCAGATCAGACGGCTCCTAAAGGAACCCTCTGATCTGGGTCTCCAGTTTGCCTTTCAAAATCCTCTTACAAATCATGCCCTTTCTTATTGAATGAAATCTATCGTTGAACAGTATTGGACTCTTCAACTTTGAAAATTCACCATTGAAAGGGCTAATCTACATGTAATTCCATGAGACCAGTAAATGTTTTCTGATATTAGAATTTCCCTGTAGCATTGAATTATTTTGATAAGATAAACGAAACGGAGGAATTCAGATATTTCCAGATATGTCACAGAATATTCAACAGATTACACAGATATGTTCGAATATCTGTTCTTACAATTCCGGTGTTTACAAAGGCCTTGGGGGAAATTCATGTAATCAGAATTTAAAATTAACATGCTGGCAAATGTATGTTCTTTAACCGTAATGCTGCTGTAAAATGGTGTCCGCTTAACTCTTTGCTCTGTGGATATTCATGTAGGAAATACTTACATCATGAATAAAAATTACATTATTTTTATTATTGCGCATGAACACAGGGATATTTGGCCATGTCTCAATCTGTATGATCTATATTATTTCATAAGCACACAGAACTGACCCTGATCAGACGGCTCCTATAAGAGCCTCTGATATGGGGTTTCCTCTGTTTGCAAAGGCATAGAAAAGCGGAGTAAAGAGCCAAACACCAATTTGAACCCAGAATTTTCATACTCAAATTTTGATCTGGTGCAATTGTTATTACTTTCAATTTGTTTACATATATTGACACTGTAAAACAGCTTGAATATTGATGAGGCTCGGAGTTACTCGTCGACTCATCAGTATCCAAATTGTTTGCAAATTGATATCAAGCGGCAACTAGCAGAATAATGCACCAAACAAATCGCTGTGGAAAGGTTTGTACATCTAACCCTTAATAGTACTCCCTTACACCGCTGTACATAGACTGTTTTGAATCACATTTGCAAATAGTTTGGATTCAGATGAGACGGCCGAATGGCTTGGCGTCTCATCAGGGTGCGATATGTATAAAACTGTGTCAAAAGATTTCTCAAAACCTTGATCGAATTTTAAAGTAATCAAGATTCAAACTTGTGGAGACTTTATTTTTTTACATTGAGATATTGACTAAGTTCCCCATAAATACCCTCTCGTAATTTCCATAGAGTAAATGCTCGCCGATCCGAACACTCAAGAACTATTAAGATCGGCTTTAAGACAGATGGCAGCTTTCTGTAGGATGAACGTCATGTACAAATATCCTCTTGGAGCTTTCTGCATGACGTTCACTCAACATTAAGCAGCCGCCTGCCTGGACAGATCATTGGTGCTGCTCTGCAGTTTTATTCGCTAATTCTGATTGATAGTAGATCTTTATTACATCCATTCATGGAGAGCTATATATACACATATAAGACAATCACAAACACATGGAAAAAGCAAAACGGAAATACAAGACATATTATACAGGATGACAGAAATAGAGGATCTGTTGCGAGTTGTCTTTTAAGATCACATGTTCCTAAACGAGCCTTAGAAAATGTCATTAAGCGAGCCTTGGCGAGCTTAATAACATTTTCTTGGTGAGTTTAGGAACATGTGATCTTAAAAGACAACGAGCATCAGATTCTTTTTCTCACATATCAAGAAAGTGCATTTTCGCCGTTTAAATGACATGTGAACATCGGTTTCCATGGGTTGACGTCATATATATGACGTATGACGTCATATATGTTCTAAAGTGATCTTACACGTGTTACAGATAAGGAAATCTTAACCCGTTGTTCTAACTCGGAGATAAGGGAAGGTATGTGAGAATAAGGTTTACAATATACAATACGAAAAACATGTTCATGACAGATCGACACGCAATTAAATGTAATAGTAATATCAGCAGATTCAGTGAACGATAATCAGTGACTATTCTGAAGGGATGAAGTATAACATACCATACTCCTGTCATTAAAGACGATTTCGGTAGTAAATTCTGCGCAGCATTTTGCGCCGAATACTCTCTACAAAGGAAACAACCGGTACCTGTATTCTGGATGACACTAATTTCGAACGACTTATTTCGACCAACGTTTACAAACCTTAAATGTATCAACAATTTCGATTACACGATAAAATTGCTAAAATATAATTAGCCGAACGTATAAAAACTTAAAATCAAACAGGAAAATCCGGTACGGGAGTATAATAAACACATTGGTACGACGTCATAGCAATGTGACGTCAAAAGACGTCGCCTATTTTGGCGTAATTTTCATGAGTGACCACCACCACTAGGTGATAAATTGAGTAATTACTTAAAAACGAAGTATGTAACCCATATATTTCATTTTGCTTTCATGTTAAGGATACTATAAAGCACAAAATGTGAAATTTTGAAAATAAATCTTGAATAAGTTTCTTAGAAATTTACGAAAATATCACCGATGTCATGATTTTTGTACTGTCAGGCATGTAAATGGCAGGAAGCACGCTTATGTTTATTTCATGGTAATTACTCAAAAATAAAGTCTGTAACCCCCTCTTTTCTTTTTTTATTTGCAATCAGCATACTTTAAACAACAAAATATAAAAAAATAAAAACAATTCTTGGAAGGAAACAAACTGTAGAAATCGTCCTTAAGAATGTTGAAAATGATAACAGTTATGCCAACAACAACAACAACAACAACAACAACTTTACAATCATAGTTGATATTATCATCATTATCATCATCATTATTATCACTAGCACTATTATCACCACCATACCTTTACATTTATCACTACTGACAATTTAGGCTATGTCATAATGAATCTTACCGAAACGAAATGCTATAAACATCAATACTACATAGACATTAGGAGGAAGGGGGAAGGTCACATATTCACAGTTTCATGAATCTTGCCGAAACTAAATACAAGACCCATTGATGTCCAAGAAATGTTGGTAATAAATGGATTGTTCACAAGCAGAAAAATATCACTGCGTGTAATAACTTTAGACAACCGATGACCGCTTTGTTGTTTGAAAGAAATCTGCAGCTGAAGAGTTTCAGAATCTGGACTTCATATGTGTGCAAGATGTATAATCTATATTTGTCTATAACCATGAGTTCTATAAGTTTCCTATAGAGACTTATACGCGATTGATCATTGACGGTACATTGCAATATTTTGTGTATAACAACATTCTAAACTAAGGTAGAGCATAGACTGCAGCATTCGGGAAATTTTGACATTATGTGTTTTGCAAATATGTACATAGCACTGAAACAGAACGGCATACTATGTGGGTTAAGGCGAGCAAACGCCAAATATAAACACATCCCATATCTGGAAATTTATCATTGAAGCTTTCAGCAGGTAAGATAGCACTAATACGTGCAATGCGTGAGTCATATGCATGTTTTAAAAAACTTATCTGTTTAACAACACTTTCCACATATATTTATTCGGGAAATTCGATAGTATATTACGAGAGAAGTTTATTCTTGTGTAGAATGGTTAACTATCTGGCATAAAACCACTAGATAGTGTCTCTCTGGGTCACGGCAGTATCGAAAACGTCTGTGAACAAACATTTGTTTGGCTAAATAATGACAAGGTTACCTACCAAGCTGCGCCAAAAACTGGAATTTCCTATAATCTATAACATATAAAATTGGCAGTCCACAACATTGTTTGCATATTTAGAAAGTTTCTGAATATACTTTAAACAAAATGAATAGGCTTTATTTAACTCCTCTATATTTGCTAGAGAATTCCATAGTTCACATCCATATAAGGCATTCGGTGTAACGACTGACTGGTATACTTTAACAATTGTAAGAGGATTAAGAGCACTAGAGTTTAACCCACTTTTAGCTGAGTGTGCCTCGTAGTTTATTACATGTACATGAGATATGGATAGTCTCATACGTATCATTATATTTATCACAAATGATACCTAGATGATTATATTTTTATGTATTCCTTAATTACATTGTTCCCAGTTTCAAGATTCTCAAACGCTTTTCATAATAACACTTTGATTCGTTATATACAACAACCGCGCACTTCTTTGGGTTAAACTCCAAACTCCATTTCATGGAGTAATTAAGACATATATGAAGCATTTCATTCAGGCTGTCGTTGGATAAAGTGAGTAAGGCCATGTCATCCGCAACCGTAGGACTAGATAAAGGCATAGTATATACACAATCCAAGATTCGACGCTTCCAATACTTTTAAAGGATCAGTTATGTACAATTTACATGTACATGTATAAAAAGATTTAAAGTATTACTTCCACTGGTCGTTGATAGACTTTGTATCATGATATACTGTATCGGTAAACTTTATTTCGTTTCCTACACCCTTTCCATCCCTCGTTTTAGATTTTACAGTCAGCCAAAACGAGTTTGATCTAGTTCCGCACTCTCGCAAGTTTACGATCTTCATCATAGAGATAACGCTTAACCTGTTCTCTATGATGTCGTCTAAACACTCTTTTAGCTTGTTTGTAATCAACGAAGGATTTTGCCGAGTCACATGGTTTACCATTTGAGAATCATACTGTTTACACTTATTAATTTCTTAAGCTTTTTGTTTCAGTCTGATAGGGTAGAATTCCAATAAAAGGTTTCAGAAAACGTTTAAATTCACGCTCCTTAATATTTTACAGAAGCATCAGATATTGGTTTAATAAAAGACTCATATATGTCATAAATATCTTCTATCAAGCTAATACAATGGAATCTTGAGTTAAAAAGCCATTCAGACTCGCTTAACAAGTACAAATAACAGTCAAGTCAGCGTTTTCCTTAGATACTTTATCCCAGTTTATACGGTACGGATGATCATATCCGGGGGAGTTGTTGGAATCAGACAACACAATTTAATGTATATATGAAGACAGCAGACTATTGGTATGTGGTTCAAATGAGACGGCCGAATGATTTGGCGTCTCCTCGGGGTCCAATCTGTATAAAACTGTGTCAATAGTTTTCTCTAAAGCTTGAATGAATTTGACTGTAATCCAAATTGCACAAGATTAAAACTTGTGAACACATTATGTGTTTACATTGAGGTAATGACTAAGTTTCCCATACATACCCTCTCGTAATTTCCATAGAGTAAATGCTCGCCGATCCGAACACTCAAAAACTATTAAGATCGGCTTTAAGACAGGCGGTAGCTTTATGTAGGATGAACTTCATGCACAAATATCCTCTTGGAGCTTTCTAATTCTGATTGCAAAACGATCTCAATTGCTGGTGGGCAGTTAAATGAACACCTAGTACGTGGTTTATAAATTGGTACAATAGAAACAAATTAGAAACTTGATAATGAAACATGACATTGACATTTAAAGCAACGCTGTGACGCTGCTATTAAACACAAGATGTGGATGACGAGCCTTGTACATGTATTGTATTGTATTAACTCTTTGCACGCTAGCGGCGAAACTGTGATTACCCATGCAAACAGTTTGGATCCAGATGAGACGCCGCATATCAGGTTCCAAACTGTTTGTCATCTTGATCATATTTTTGCAAAGAAATTAGAGAAATGTTATTTTAAGAATTGAAGCAGACGACAATTGTTGCAAGACGAAAACTTACTTGCAAAGAGTTAAGTTAGATTAACCACAGAAACATTAGTAAAACATGTTTGAACAAACAGATTCAACAAACAAATAACCAGCGATACAATACGTGGGACATAGGCAAGCAGTGTAGATCCTTATCACAGTACTCCTGAAAGACAACAAAACGAGCCCAAATTTTGAGACACAAGCAAACGGTGTAGACCCAGATCAGACGGCTTCTGCACTGTATGTTATACCGACTAATTCAACAGGTTTTCACCGACGTGTGTGTACGTTTGCAGGACGCCCACGTGGACATTGAATGGATTCCACGAATTGCATAGAGACGAATTTACCTTCTGTAATATTGGTGCTCACCCATTCCATCATAGTCTACATTTAGATCCACTACTCATAAGCTGTTTAAGACCCCATTCCCTCCTAGTCTATTTTTAGACACAACCTGTTTGAATAATTCTACTGAAAAAGAGTAAAGGAAATTGTTGTTAGAATTGTGCAGTTTTCAAACCATTGTGATAAATACAGCATTTGCTCCTCTGGAGCACATTCTGTTATTTATCAGAATGGTTTCAAAACGTGACTTTTACAGAACCATCAAAAGGCGTCTCTATGAGGGGTTAGTTTTAACCCATTACCTGATAGGCTATTTGTAGATACAACCTCTTTGAACAAATTTACCGAAAAGGAGAATTATCTAGAGAAAAGGAAAATTTTAGAATTTTGTAGTTTGAAAACATTGTGATAAATAGGAGCAAATGCTCTATTTATCACAATGGTTTCACAAAGTGACTTCAAAAGTCGTCAATATGAGGGAATGGGTTAAGGGTCAAATACCATTGCAGAAGTAGACTGAAATCAACAATAATACTTCAAACATATGGCACGATGGACAGATTTACATATCACACACTTTTGTCCACTTTGCGTTCTAATTTCTAGATCATATATAATCAGTTTTCTATAAAATGAAAAGCCAACAGTGCTGCACGGTATGTGTCCTAATGAGATGCTGATTTATTCAGTGTTACAATCACAGGTGATCCAGTGACCCAAACAATGTGCAAAGGTTATCGAAAATTATCTCCTATGCTACATTTCAAATCATTTTCATTTTGGCAGACATCGTTATGCATGTTGTGGAGTGGTCTGGAGGGGGGATTTTAGTTACATTTGACTTTGGTGAAAGTGGGATAAGGACGAGGTTGGGTACCCGTAAACCAGGTTTAAGTCCCCCAGTAGCCCTTTTTTAGGCTGCTGGCCGTTCCAAGGCGGCACTCCTGCTTTCAGCCTACGGTCAATTTTGTTGTTTAATATGCTTAATGTTTAATGTGTTTCGTCTTGATATGCGTCCTGTTATGTTTTGTCTTGTGGCTTTACCGTTTCTTGTTAGATGGTGTTTGGTGCGGTGTCATTTCGTGTGTGGCTCTCCCTGTTTGACTATTTTTCCATATTAAATACAGTAGAAATGTCTTAACCCTTTACCTGTTCTATGTTTATTACAAATTTCAATACCTACTGAATATTTATGGACAACATATTTATAATGAAATTTCGAAGGTGGAACATTGTAGCCATTTTAGAAAGTATAGAAACAGATTTATCAAAATCCATTAGAAAACAGAGCAGACCCTGATCAGACGGCTCCTATAGGAGCCGTCTTTTCTGGGTCTACTCTGTTTTCAAATACGTAATAACACATTTAACCTGAGGGAAAGGGTTAAGCAGCCATCATAAAGAGGTCTAATGGTGAGTCTGTAAGGCGGATGGTAGCTTAATGCTCATATAGGGGTTTTCTGTATCACTTTTGCCCTGCATTAAGCAACCATCTGCTTTTTAAGACTACTATTTTGAATAAATAAATGACCGCTTAAGACTGGTACTACTATAAGTGGAATACAAACTCAAAATATTCAAATATCGTTTATGAAATATATCATGATGCAGAATTTTGTTATACAGTAATTTATTGATCTATATTTGTGACGTTAAGTATATTATATTCTATTTCTCTTTATTTATTTACAGGGTTTGGTCCTGGCAATCTTGTTTTGCTTCTTGAATGAAGAGGTATGGTGTATATATATATATGATAAATCTTCTCTGGCAAACTGACACATAAACCTTCCCCTGCTACATGTATGTGCGACTTGGTGTATTTGCAAACAGTTTGGATCCCGGTCAGACGTTGAGTAACCCGGCGTCTCATCAGGATCCAAGTTTTGTTTACTCTCGATCAAGAATTCCTCATTTTTTTAACGAGTTGAAAGTAAATAAATATTGTTGCATATCGGATTTTGAACACACCTCGGTCATTACTTTACCAGCAGGCTAAGGGTAAAAAATGTACATGATGAATATTCGTGTAAGAAATAATTACTGTATTAACCCTTCGCTTGCTGAATGTTAAAACACAATTCTCCTTCTTTACCCATGCCCTGTTGTATAATTACATATATCTTAACTGTGTACAAGTAGTTCGCTGTGCAATCGCTGCTGTGGAGTGCACTGGTTGCACAATCAACTTGTAAATAGTGCAGACCCTGATGAGACAGCTCCTGCAGGAGCTGTCTCATCTGGGTCTTCACTATTTTCAGGTAGGTATATTGACGTGAATAGCAAGTGAAGGATTAATAATAATTATCTTAATCTATAATGGCATTATGAATAGGGACATATTTTACTATCGCAGACACTACAGACTTAGATATACAGTAGAATCTGTCCATTTATTTATTGAACATAGAAGTACAGTAAAACCTCACCATAACGACCACTACAATGTGTTGATTAATCGGTATTTAGGGCAGGTGGCTTTAGGATCGTTCTATTTTACTTTCACCTTGCTTTAATCAGCCACCTGCCTTTAACACAAAATATTTGATGTTTTTCAGTGGCCGTTATAGAGAGGTTTTACTGTATTAACAAAAACATATTGTTGCTTTATGTAGGGCAACGGTGATGCAAAAAGCTCCTATATGAGCTTTCTGTGTTACTTCTGCCCTGCATTAAGCTACCACTTGCTTTACAGACCCATAATTAGACATCTTTTGATGGCCGCTTAAGACAGGCTCTACAGTATGTCATGCATAAGCAAATAGACATCCGATCCTAATCAAACAATTCCTATAGTAGGTGCCTGGGGTGGTACTATACTGTTTGAAAATGCTTAAAATGCGTTTATAGCACCAGATAAAGAGCAAATGAATAAACGGTCCCTTTAGAAATAGTATGTTGATTTTAAAACGAAACTATAACGAAAGAACGGGAGCTTCGCTATATAAGTGGCGTTCCATGTTAAGCTACTAGCAGCTTTAATCATTTCAGATTTGGCCATCTATAAAGAACCTTTTAGAGAGATGGGTTTTTTTCTATGGATGTACAGCTGATTCTATATCTCAAACTCGGATAACTCGAACTTCGGGATAACACGAACTAAATGTTCAGTCCTTCCAAAACAGCATTGATCTAAACTGTATAAATACGCATATCTAGAAACACGTGAAGGAGCTTTCAGCGTTACTTTATAGCTGCACTAAGCTGTGAACTTACGAATTTGTCTGGATCAAAAATCGCATAACTCGAACTTCTGTTATCTCGAACTAATGTGAATGGTCCCTTGAAGTTCGAGATATCGAGGTTCAGCTATATATATATATATTGTACTTGAGTATACATATGCAATTTAATAAAGTATTGCCAAAACGTCCAAGCATTAAATTCATATAATTAACTTCGTTTACATTGAGACATGTCTCTGAAATATGTTATGTCTTGTTCAAACACAACATAAGCATGCTTAGCTTTGTATAAAATGGAAATAATTATACAATAGAACCACACTTAACGAATTAATCTTGGAGTATTTAAAGGCAGGTGATTGCTTAATGAAGAAAGCTCACACAGGACTTAACTTTTGGGCCTTTACTTATTTTGATATGGAATGGGAAAAAGTCTTCCACAAAGTATGAGTGAGAACATATCTGCTATAGCAATGAATTTAAATGTAAATAATCTAAAGTATCTACAGTTACACCAGCAACGAAAAGATACTACAGCAAAACCCCTCTAAACCGGAATTCTAGAAGAGAAGAATTAAATATTTTAGGCAGGTGACTGCTTAATGCAGGGCGAAAGTCACGCAGAAAGCTCCTATAGGAGCTTTCTGCATGACTTCCACCCTGCATTAAGCTGCCACCTGTCTCCAAAACCGATATTTATACCAAAATTAACGTCCGGTTTAGAGGGGGTTCACTGTATTTTCAGAAATGTGGCAAACTTTTGTTTCATTCTCTAGGTTCATAATGAAATACGACGGTTCTGGTATCGCCACAGAAGACGCCCAGATAGCATCTTTAATCGTACGTTGACCCTTACAACGTACAGGAAGGGCTCGAACATGTCCCACACCTCGGCCTCCACAGCCAACGTCCAAAGAGACAATTCCAGCAAATATATAAGCTGCCGAAAGCTACGAGACAAGAACGAAAACCCATTGATAGCACAAAAGTCGCATCTCAACAGCAAACAAGACGCTGGTAATGACCTTAACATTAAGAACTCTAACCATGTGGAGGAAAGTGAGCAAATGCGTCCGTTAATGGAATAATTGACAATACAGTAGAACCTATCTTAAGCGGCCATTCATTTATTGAACATAGCCCTCTTAATGGACATGTGGATGCTTAATGCAGGGCAAAAGTAATGCAGAAGTATTTCTGTATTACTTTTGACCTGAATTAAGCTACCACCTGTTTTACAGATCAATAATTAGACCTCTCATTGGTGACCGCTTAATACAGATTTTCCTGTTCAGTAAAGTCTCTCAAAAGCCACCACAAGGACGAGGGTTGTCCTTGAACTGTCATATTTATTTAAGATTAACTCGTCTGCATTGGAATTGGAAACACGTGTTTGTATATTTTATAACAGGTTTCTGGCAAAGCAATACTGCATTGGTAATCCTTAACTGTGATCCCTATGACAAACAGTACATGCACAGCTCAGATGGCTTCATTTGATCAGGGTGTATACTTGTTTGGTTAACCCGTTACTCCGTGAATATTCATGTAAGAAATAATGCCATAGGGAATTTTAACCTAGATATATATTATTTTGATTTTATAAGAGCCCTCTGAAAAGTTTGTTGACTGGGAGAATGCGACTGCTTTAGAGAGACTCTGTTGTATTGAGAAGAAAACACAAACAAACTACGAATGAGATAAGACAGACACGTGTGTGAAAGATCAATCATATTTGAATGTTAATATCTCAATTACGTGTAAACCACGAGTGTTTGAATGTAAGGCAAATTATATTCAGGAGGGTCTCTAACCGGGTAAGTCGCTTAAAATGAGCTATAATAGTTTGCCTTGTTACTTCTTTTTTTTTATACAACATCACTATTACTTATAGCATCCGGTTATAAAGAGTTGTATTACCAGGGGGCTGTACTGACCTCTTATCGAACTGATGTAATATATTCTGAAAATGGGTGATCCTTCGAAAGCAAAAATAGAAATGCAAAAAGAGAAAATTGCAGACTCGGTTATATTGAGTCTGTTCATGAGTAGTAATTAAAAGTGCAACACTACTCACGCCCCCTAGCACCGGCTTAAGCAGTATTCAATTTTCAAAACTTATTACATGAAAACTAATGATCCCGAAGGACCAGGAAATATAAGAACACTTAGAATGAAGTACGGGGCGACTTTTTACGGCCGCCACACAAGCATTTAACACCTGCTGTTGTGAAGTATATTATATTAATCATATTCACTCAAATTCTGACCTTGAGAACTACTTAGATCACATGAGGACCAGAGGTCAAGGTAAGATGCGGAAATTAAAAACATTTTCAAGAATAACATTCTTACTTCTTCACCAAAACCTATGCTGTGACCGCTCTTTAGAATCGTTTCGAAGGGACATTTCTTCACAACACAGGGATTGGTGGAGAAAGGACGATTTTTGTATTTGAGTACGCATCTTTAACTGTTGCTCTGATGAGAATGAGTACTCAAGATAAGTTATTGTCAGTGATGGTATTGTATCCGTTGTCGTCAATGCAATGTAAACTACGTCCTCTTTAAGCTTTAGTTATAAGTACTGGCGGAGTCCTTTTCACTGTCTAATCTTGACAGATCCTCGCATAACGCAACATTTCTCAAATATTTAAACAAAATCAATTGCCAAAATGACGTTTGTTGATCAAATTGCAAACGTCCAATGACGTCAGTCGATGACGTCAATCGGATGAAGTCACGCACACAATTTAATAAGCGTTCGCTGATCTAGATGTCCCGTGCCTATAGTAGCGGGAGACAGTATTTGTTCGACAGTAATTTGTTTTTCGTTAGGCCTTACAGTATTTTTATATCACGATGGCCTATGGGAGATTAACATTGTAAATGAAATTGCGGTAGAGTAATCTCTTTTATGGCTGCTTACAACATTGAAATCAATGTAGAAATCTGATTTTCATGGCAACTGAAAGGAAACACTATAACAATATTCCTGTCTGAAACGACTGGTGCATTTCAATATAATTAGACAGAGTCTGTAGGTTAACCTCTATTGGATTTGTTGAAACAATCGTGATTGGTTAAATGGTTGCTATAAAAATATTCAATATCGTTATCTCTGAAACCACTATCGAATGTCAATAAAATTTGGTTTGGACGTTCCTTAGAAAACAATTAACCAAACTTTGAAATACGTTTCTATTTGTCAACTATCAAGTCCGCTGCGAATAGGGTTACGTTTCCTTACATGGCATATAGGGCTACGTCCTTTAATTGGACTTGAAAGTACTTTTGTAGGACTTGTTTAGGTGGCTCTATTCCGAAAATGCCCCCAACATGTCTGAAACACAAGACTACTAGATGGTAAACGTCTGCCTTTTTTCCATACAACGACTTAACTAGGGTTAGAGTAAAGCAATTAAATGCATGGCCAAAATTTCAGTTGAGCGATACGGGATTATCACGACTCTCTTGTTAATTACATCGAAGTCATTCTACCCATTGACCGATTGACAAACAGCTTGGACATTGATGAGGCG
Source organism: Azorinus chamasolen (assembly GCA_963576725.1). Classification (NCBI taxonomy): domain Eukaryota; kingdom Metazoa; phylum Mollusca; class Bivalvia; order Cardiida; family Solecurtidae; genus Azorinus; species Azorinus chamasolen. The sequence continues at coordinate 53,473,146 of OY755247.1, forward strand.
TTTCATTAAAATCCAAGCTGTTAGACGAACGGTCAAGAGTTTTCAAGAGTTTGTTTTGTTCTACAGTACAATGTGGTTCATATTGCACCAGATCCAACAGTGATTATATATTCGTTCTTCAAAATGATGTACGGCTTCAGTATCTCTACAGTTATTATCCTATTATCACTTTCCGTACTTTGAACACTACTTTTCGAGATTGCGAGAACACGAGCGAATATTTAATTGGATGCTAATTTCATAAATGTAGCTAATCTCAATCTACACCGATTTTAAGTATCCGTGTTTCTGCTTTTCTCAAGACACTGTCCCTGTTTTTCAATTATACAGTAAATTCTAATTATTGCGACAATATTATTAATCTACGCGTAAATCTGAAAAAACAACAACATGTGGTTGCTTAATGTAGTGCAAACATAATACAGAAAGCTCAAATAGGAGATATGCATAGATCACTTAACGTTTATCGAGTTAAATAAAAGTATGTATGCCAATATTTTTATCTGTTGCATTTGTTCTTATTTCTGAATCGTCCACGCGTTTGAGTTCATGCGGACCGAGTATCAAACGGTTTGGATGTTGTTAACCCTTCTCTTGCTATTCACGTCAATATACCTACATGTACCTGTAAATAGTGAAGACCCAGATGAAACAGTTCCTGCAGGAGCTGTCTCATCAGGGTCAGCACTATTTACAAGTTGATTGTGCAACCAGTGCACTCCATAGCAGTGATGGCATAGCGAAATACTTGTACACAGTGAAGATATATGTAATTATACAACAGGGCATGGGTAAAGAAATAGACATGTATTTTAAATTTCAGCAAGCGAAGGGTTAATACGACGTTATACTCGGCGTCTTAAATCTGGACCCATACCGTTTGCAAATGCGAGTACGGTCGGGGTTAACATGATAAGGATTAGCGCACTGCTAGGTGAGTAACGATGCAAGACTCGATGACTTGGTTTCATTTGTTGAACCCTTTCCCTAATGAATATTCCTGTATGAAATAATGACGTCATGAATATTAATCAGATTATTGTTTATAATGGCATATGTATACAGAACATTTTGCCTCAGGCAGAAGCTGTAGAATCGGATCTATATTACACCATAAGCAAAATGAGCAGACCCTGATCAGACGGTTCCTATAAGGACCGTCTTATCTGGGTCTACTCTGTTTGCAGATGCGTCAAAGTGTGTTTGCATAAGGGAAAGGGTTGATTAAAATTATAAACTGGGGAAAATATTATATTGGCTGTAGAGAATTAGATGTTCAACATAAGTATGCAGAGCGGGCCCTACAGACACTGTCTGAGCATCGTCTGAAAAGGTGTAACAATTGGGCATTATGAAAGTAGACACTGTAAAAATTCGATTATTCGAACACACAAAAGCGTATCAGATTGGCGGCAGCTTTCGAGTTATTGAAGTTTTAATGTATCAATTTGTCGTTCTTTCAGGCATGTATAACCTATATAGCTCGGTCATTTTACTCGTCATTGAAACATATAGTCTCAGCAGATGACGCTTAACTATACTTTCAACATTCTATTTTCGATATGAAACTAATCACATTCACACGACAACGACACCATCAACATCAACTGTTGGGCTTAGTGCAATCTCAGTTGTTCATCTCCTATTCAGATGCATTTCTTTAACCCTTTTGTCCATAAAACAGCTTTCTATGCCTTTGCAAACCGAGTAGACCCATACTAAACGGCTCCCGCAAGAGCCGTCAGCTCCGTTTGCTTATGACACAATATAGATAATAAAATTATGACACTACATTATCTGCTATTGCCAAAAATATTATTCTGTCCATTTGCTATTAAAATAATTTATTTAACTAATATGCAGAACTATTATTTCTTACATGCATATTCACGGAGTAAAGGGTAAAATTTGTTTTTAGTGCAATTTTGACTACTTCCGATTCGACAAGCCTTTCATATGGGAGCTTTCTGCATGACTTTCAACGTGCATTAAGTTGCCACCTGTCCGAAAACAGATTTTGATAACAATATTAACGTCCGGGTTAGAGGGAGTCTACTGTAAAATAATATAGTTGTCTTCTTCTATCTATCGTTGTTTCCTTTTAACCCAATGATTCCTGAACTTTCAAAGCGGAATTGTCCTTTATGTGTTAAAGTTAGAGTCCGCGCATTTGGAAATCATTAAAAGTCCAAGACGGTTTTATGGCAAACAGTACAGACTCCTTTAAGAGCCCACTGATCTGGGTTCTGATCAGATTGCAAGTACCAGGGCACTCGCTGTCCACATTTAATGTGTTAAAAGCTATCTCATCCAATATATCTCCTATTTTATGTAATATATCGTAGTAGCCCATTTATTCCCACTTAATTAGCCCATCTATTCCCATTTAATTTAAGGAAAAATCTGGTCGGACTGTACCTTCGGTGCCCTCTGATCTGGATATGCACAGTGTGTACGTCCTTATCCAAGGGTTACTAGGCATTAATGGGTTAATTGTAGAAACTAGTTACTGTTTTTATTGTGTGGTTATAATCGTTTCCCAGTTGCTGACATTGCGAAAGTATGAATGCTAAAACAATTAGATGAAGTACATCTCTGGCAAATGCGGATATGTGAGCACTTTTGTAGCCATGTTTTAGTTTAACATTTCACTGTTCTGTATTTAGTCATCCGTGTCTCATCTGGGTTCAAGCTGTTTGCATACGTGACAGTCGTATGCGACAGGATAGTGACTGATTATCCTAAATATGCGAGCACAAAAGTTCAACTATTTCTATTGCTTTGTAGATTTTGGCATCATGTTTTATAACATAAAATTTGAATTGCAAATAGTGTAGACTCTGATAAAAGTGTTCTTTCAGGAGCAGGCAATTTTAGGTCTGTACTACTTGTCTTCGTGTGTCTGTGTAAATTATTTGCTGAGAAAATAAAGAAATTTACATACATTTACATAGGTAATGCCTTAATTATCCTTAATAGTTAATCATCCCGTCTCCCCTCTCCACAAGTTTGTGAAGTTAATTAAGTCACGTTGTCACCATTTTGCAGATTTTAATTTATACTGACATGGTTGTTAATAGTGTATATTGCTCTGCTCCCTGGCAGTCAAATTTGTCTCAACATATTTTAGCGTAATTACGATGATCGGTTTTTAAATATAGCGTGTACAGTAGAACCTGTCTGAAGCGACCTTATATTGATTAGACACAGACATATTAAATAGCAGGTGGTTGCTTAATGCAGGACAAAATAAATGCATAAAGCTCTTATAGGAGATTTTCTGCATTACTTTTGACCTGTATTAAGTTACCACCTACCTCACACACCCATAATTAGACCTCTTTGCAATGGTCGCTTAAGACAGGTTATACTGTATTTTCTTCTCTAGACTGTTTATTGCAGTGTAAGTATAGCTTGTTTTATGTTGCTTTGTTTTTACATTTAAACAATATACCCATTGTTCCGCTATCCCTGAGCTGACTCTCTCTTGCAAAATGCTTTGCTCCAGATAACACGCTGAGTAACTAGGCGTCCCATTTGGGTCGATCCAAACTGTACCACACTGGATCATTAGTCCTTAAATGCTTAATTGAGTTGGAAGAAATTAAATTGCATCAGCTCTAGAATTTAAAACTTTATATTTGCACAGCGGGACAAGGGTTGAGATAGATTTTAAGTCCGTTTATACATGTTTGATTTATTAAACTAACATTTTATTCATAATATGTTCTTAACATATGCCCTCATTATGACGCAATTTATCATCCTCTGTAAATGTCACTTTTTTAAAACCATTGTGATAAATAGAACATTTGCTCCTATGGAGCAAATGTTCTATTTATCACAATTGCTTCTAAACTACACAATTCTATTTTTCCTTTTTGTAGTCAATGCCCCTTTTCAGTAGATGTGTTCAAAGAGGTTGTTGGTCTAAAAATAACCATAACATGTTAGAGGGTTAATGTGATAATGAAATGGAACAGGTCTTCTTCATTTTAATGTGTGTGTCCTGAGTTGCCTATCAATGTTTTGTGCCTACTTGTTTCCATTACAATGTGATGAGACAACATGCATTATGTTTGTTATCAAACTAATACTACCCTTAACGTAGTACAATAAACCTCCTCGAAACCGGACGTTAGATTAAGCATCGATATCTATCTTGGAGACTGGTATCCGGTTAATGCAGACTGAAAGTCATGTAGAGGACTCTTCTAGGGGTTTTCTGTATGCGTTTCACCCAGCATTAACCCATTACCTCATAGGCTATTTTTAGATACAACTTATTTGAATTAATCTACCGAAAAGGAGCATTGAGAGAAATGAAAATTTTAGAATTGTGTAGTTTGAAACCATTGTGATAAATAGAGCATTTGCTCCTTCAGGAGCAAATGCTCTATTTATCACAATGGTTTCACAAAATGACTTTTACAGAGTCGCCAAAAGTCGTCAATATGAGGGAAAGGGTTAAACAGCCACCTGCCTAAAAGTATCTAAAGCCTTCTCTACTAGCATTCCGGTTTGGATGGGGTTTAACTGTACTAGTTAAACGTGGTACATTTGTACTTTGTTTAACCCATTTGTGCCCACGCTCCAATATATGGGACATAGACAAACAGTGTAAACTCTGATCAGACGCCGCATATTGCGGCGTTTTATCAGAGTCTACAATGTTTGCTGATAGCAACTTCAATATAAAACAAAACGAAAATGAAAATATAGGCTAGGTATCCCTTAGATAAAAAGTTAACTAATCCAATATATAAACATGGAAGAATCCACTGGACGCAAATGGGTTAACGTATATTGATTTGCTCTGTCTGTAACATACTTTATAAAAAAAACATTCTAAAACATTATATTCACAGAAGTGTGTCTTACTCGTTAACCCATCCCCTCATATTGACGATTGTTGACGCCTCTGCAAAAGACACCTGTTGAAACCATTATGGTAAATAGAGCATTTGCTCATATAGGAGCAAATGCTCTATTTATTACAATGGTTTCAAACTACAGACATTCTAAACTTATTCTTTTCTCTAGTTAATGCTCATTTTCGGTAGATTTATTCAAAGATGTTGGGTCTAAAAACTGCCTGTGAGGTAATGGGTTAACACGAAAGCAATAATAAAAACTAAATTGCTAACCATAATTCCTCTCGGGGTCTCATCAGGATTCATACTGTTGTCACCCAGTCAATAGTTTCTTAAAGACTTGATCGAATCGGAGGTAGTCAACATTGCACACAGTCTAACACTTGAATGTCTCACTGGGAAGTTAGGGCTAACCTGCGTCCACAGTAAAACCTCGCTAATTTAACCACGTGGAATTTTAACATAAGAATCTTTTAAACAGGCGCTTGCTTAACGCAGGTCAATAACACTTTACTGTATCACTTTTGTCATGCATTAAGCTACCATCTGTAAAACTCCAGCATTATGTTTCTTTCTAGGGGTTGAATTAGTGAGAATTCTATAAATTTCTTTAACCCTTACTGTGTGGGACACGAGTCACTAATGTCCTTTGCAAACAGTGTAGACACCTGTAGGAGTCCTGTCATCAGGGTCTCTGCACTGTTTGTTACACTTTTCTTTAAAAGAATCCCTAAATAGTCACCATACGTTTGGCCTGTTTGAATTTTGGAATAGTCCATTTGAGACGTCTGCGTTGTAAGGGTTAAAACATGTTTCTCAAAACACACTTGAAAGTCAAAGGATATAAAAACACGCGCTTGTTGCCTTTTGTAAGCCATTAAAGAGATTATCACACAACTATTTCTTTTTCTTTGAATGGATCCGTATGAGAAATGCTCGCGATAAAGCCATTTGTAAAATTAGTTCTGCCTAGTGTAGCTATTTTAATGTATAAATGATACTTTTGAATTATTCAATATGTAGCCATATATCGAACATCAGCCCTTCCATGTCGTATGAGACAAAGCAAGGACATTTAGGGACGCTACTTCAGCTCCCGCAAGATATAGATGTGGTGTACAGAAGATATTGGTAGTGGTATGTTTGGTGTTTGGGTTCTAGCGCATACTAGTTATAGGTATGCGGAGGCCGTGGTAGTGTGGTGGTGATGCGTCCATGGGTGTTGCTTTCAGCAGATGCTAACTACAGGCATATCGGGACCTTGATAATGGTAGCGGTTGTGTGTTTAAGCGTGTTACATTCAACACAAGCTACATGTAGCTATATATATGTGGAGGTGGTGGTAGAGATGTACGCTATAGGTATGCTGGGAGGTGGTAATGGTGCTGGTGTTTATGGGTGTCGGTATATGTTGGCTATGTTGGACTTTGATAGTGGTGGTCATGGTGTTTGTATGGGATTTGCTTTCAACACATATTAGCTATATGTATGTGGGGCACCGGCAGTGGCGGTGGTGATGTGTTTTGGGGTGTAACTTGAAGCACATATTAGCTACAGGTATGTGATACCAGTAGTAGGAATGCTGGTGGCGTGTTAATGTGTGTTACATTGATTACATGCTAGCTATAAGCCGTTATGCGGTGGTAGTTGTAGTTAAGTTGTTGGTGTGTTAATTGGTGTTACATTCATTGACGTTGACGGTGGTAGTGATGCCATTTGTGTGTAAAAAGTGTTACCTTCATTAACTTGTTAGTCATAAGCATGTGGATGCGGTGGTAGTTATGATTGTGGTGTGTAAATAGGTGTTACATCATATGCGAGCTATATATATATATATATATGGAGGTTGTGGTAGAGGTATTGGTGCGTGTGTTTTACGGGTGTTGCTTTCAACACATGTTAGCTATAGGTATGTAGGAGGGCCGACAGTGGTGAAGAGTGGTGTATTTATGGGTGTTACTTTCAGCAGAAGATAGATATGATTAAATGGATACGGTGGAAGCGATGGTGGTGGTGCAGTACATGTTAGCTTTAGATATGTGGAGATGCTCGAAGATGTCATGGTAGTATCTTCATGAGTATTATTTGCAGTACATGCAAACTGTTAGTATGTTGAGGCGATGGGGTTTGTTTATTGGTCATCGTGTTACTTTCAACACAAGTTAGCTATGTTGGGCCGGTGGTAGTAGTTGTGATGGTACTTTTATGGGTGTTGCTTTCAGCAGATGTTAGCTATAGTTAGGTATTTGGGGCGGTGGTAGTGGCGGTTATGTTGTTTTGTGGGCATTGCTTTCAGCACATGCTAGCTATGAGTATGTGGAGGCGGTGGTAATGGTGACAAGGGTGTGGTAATCGGTGATGCTTTCAGCCGATTCTAGGTAAATGTTTGTGGGGCGGTTTTAGAGGTGGCGGTGTGTTTATGGGTATTTCTTTCAGCAAAAGCTAACTATAGTATGTTGAGACGGTATTTAATGGTGATGGTGAGTGTGTATTGGTGTTGCTTTCAGCAGATGTTAAGTATAAGTATAGGCATGTAGGTGCGGTGTTATTTGTGGGGATTGTGTGTTTAAGGGTGTTACTTTTAGCACAGGCTAGCTAGGTATGCGGAGGTAGTGATAAAGGTAGTGGTGGTGTGTTTATCGACATTACTTGCAGCACATAAAAGATACATGATGCCATTGATCGTGACTAGGATTACATCGGAATTGGTGGAGGTTGTGTATTTATGGGTGTTATTGTCAACAGAAGCTAGCTATAGTTAGGTGGAGATGGTAGTAGAGGTGGTGTTGTGTTTATGGTTTCAACTTCAGGGAATGCTAGCTATAGTTATGTGGATATGCTTGTGGAGGTGGCGGATGCTACTTGCAAAGCATGCTAACTTTACGTATGGTATGTTGAGGCGGTAACAGTTGGGTTGTGGTTTGTTTTGGGGTCATCATGTTACTACAACACATGTTAGCTACATGTGCAGATATTTTTATTGGGTGTTGCTATCAGTACATATTAGCTATAGGTATTTATAACTGTGGTAATAGTGGTTATGGTTTAATATGTGTTACTTTCGACACATGTTATCTATATGTATGGGGAGGCTGTGATAGCGGTGACCTTCAGTACAAGATATCTATAGATGTGTGGAGGCAGTGTAAGTGGTGATTGTGATGCGTTTTATGGGTGATGCTTTAGCACATGTTAGTTGTAGGTATCGGGCGGTGGTGGAGGGTGTTGTGGAATTTATGCGTTTTGTTCCGGCACATGTTACTTAAATGTATGTTCGGGCAGTGTGGTGGCGGTGGTGGTGTTTATCGACATTGATTTCATTAGATGCCAACTAAGGGTATTGAGGACAGTGGTAGTGATGATCATGATGTGTTTAGCACATGTTATATATAGGTATGTGGAGGCGGTGGTGGTGATGTGCTCATGTTTTACTTTCAACAAGGCAAGCTGTAGTTATGTGTGGTGGTGGTGTCGTCGGTGGTGTATTCCAAAGTGTGCAGCGCATATCTCCTATATCTATATGGAGGCGATGGTAGGCGATGGTGTGTTTATGGATGTTACTTGCAGCAAATGCAAACTGTTAGTATGTAGAGGCGTTGGTGGTGGAAGTAGTGATAAGTTAAAGGCATGTGAAAGTTGTATCTATATGAATGCAGTGAAACAGGCGATGATGGTGTGTATTGGGAAGTTACTTACAGCAAATACCAGCTGAGGCAATGTGAATGCGATGGTAGTGATGAGTGTAGAGTGTGTTTGAAGACGTTACTTGCAGCACACATGTTTTTATAGGCCTCTCTATAGCTGTGTGGTTTTTGATGGTAGTGGTTTGCGTGGTTGTGTGTGTGTCAGTCTGTCTGTTTGATAGGTTTGTCTGTTGGTTTGTGGGTATGCATGTACAGGAATGCTATACCTGTTTGTGATTCGTTTCATGTTTTTACTTTTAAATGAGTTATCTCCGATCTTTCAAAACCATGTCCACCATTATCCTGCTACAAGTATCTGCGACCTGGCTCTCATGTATTAACCCATTTCCTTATACTGACATCTTTTGACGCCTCTGCAACAGTCACTCTGTATGAGCAAATGCTCCTTTTTGGTAGATTTTATCACAGAGGCTGGATCTAAAGATGACCTATGAGGGAATGGGTTAACAGTCTGGATATAGATGAAACGTCTCATCAGAACCCAAACTTTTGGATACTTGGTCAATGGTTTCTCAAAAACTTAATAGAAAAGCACATAGTCCAAAATTAACATATCGAAGTTTGGGCACACATTATTTTGACACAATGGTGCAATGAACATGTGTTACTCATTCAGCACTCTAAGGCGAATTTGTCATAATCTTGGCAAATATTTTTTATCCATATGAGATGCCGAGTAACTTGGCGTCTCATTAGGACCAGCCTGTTTACCCCCTGACACTGTTTTGAGAAGAAATGGCGACACTTTCGCAGAGGACAAAATGGTAAAACAAACGAGAGCTGGCGTCTGACAGAACATAGTTATGCAGAACCATGCATTGGAATATTTCTGTATTGCTGTCATTCTGCATTAAAATACCACATGTATTTATTCTCACATTGTCACGTATCCAGTCGCCTGCTTGAAATATCATTTTTTTTCAATTTCTTTATTTTTTGTTTAAAATTACATATGAATCTCATCTAGATCAATACAAAGGTAGTCAAAACTTCGCCATCTTCAGCGTGTGACAGAGTTAAATACATTCTAAGCGATTTATATACAATAGAACGTCTCTATAACGACCACTAAATTATATCAAATATTGTGTGTTAAAGGCATGTGCTTGCTTAAAGCAAGGTGGAAGTAAAACAGAACGCTCCTATACGCTCCTATTACTTTCACCTTACTTTAAGCAGCCACCTGCCCTACAATATCAACTAATTACAGTAGCGTTTGGCTAATGCGATCACATGATAAAGGCGTCTATAAAAGCAAGTGGTTGATTAATGCATGGCAAAAGTAATGCACAAAGCTCCTACAGGGGGGTTCTGCATAACTTTTATCCTAAATTAAGCTAATTTTAAACATCCAGAATCATACTTCGTTTGAGTGACCATATTATCGAGACTTAACTCTATTAAGAAGGAGTCAACCCAATGCCATGTTCCATGAAATACGCTGCAACATCGAATGTGTGTGTGTTTGTTATGCGAAGTTAGTTATGTTATGTTTATGGCTTGTAATACATTAGATTTGGGATTGAAAAGTGTAACATTGTAATTAAGTACTGTCAGAGTACTGCATTACAGCCTATGAAGTGTATTAAAGATAATTGGAAAATATGTGACCTCATCATATTTTGTTTTTGTTTATAACCCCGAAAAAAACATTTACCGATCCACTATAACGTATAATGAAAGCATTGGTATGATACAATGCATGCTATCGTAGTTTTAAAGTTTACTCCTGCATTAGTTGACGAGTTACGGTAAAACCTCTCTAAACTGGACGTCCAATTTAGAACTAAATATCGGTCTTGGAGACAGGTGGCAGCTTAATGCAGGATAAAATATGAGCTTTCTGCATGATTTCCATCCTGCATTAAGCATCCAACTGCCTACATTTATATACATTCTTCTCAACTTGAATTCTGGTTAAGAGGGTGTTACTGTATCATGTTCATGACAATGTGCTTGTCGCTTCATTCGACCAATTGTCTATACCAGCCTGAGAACTGAAATTACCTTACACCACTTTAGAATACAACCTGCAATTTTAGCCAATCAAACTGCCTTTCGCACCACATTAAGTACAGCTCTTCATCATTAAGAGTTTTCTGTTTCATTTAACCTCGCCTGGTATCTGCACGCGCTATCATAGTCACGCCTCCTCGTAACAAGTAGTACATAGTGCCATAGTTGGCGATCCTACAACCAAAACTCAATGTTAACCATGTCCATAACGGGGACACCCTCAAAAATTCAGTTGGTGTTGCTTTTGAAGCAAGGAAACCTGATTCGAGATCCAAACTGTTTGACGTTCCAATTAATTACAGACAATTTAGCAAACGGGATTAAAGGACACATCAATGTATTCTGTCTTTGACCATTTACCTCGTTCTTCATATAGAAGCATAATTACGATTATTTGCGAACAACGTAAACCAAGATCAGACAGATCCTGCATGAATTCTTTGATCAGGGTTTACTCTTTTTGCTTGAATAACCATTGCTTCCACAGAATCAGTGTTCAATTGTCTGCCTGTCTAGTTTTCTTTCGAATCCCATCCTCCTGTTGGTTGTTTTAATTTCCGTACTAGATACAGGCTCCTAAAATCTTGAAATTTCGATGCTTTTCGCAGCAATTGCTGCATGGGTATGTTATATACATTTAGCTGAGTCTATCTCCTCGAATTCATTTTCAATTAGAGATTAGATATTCCCGACGTCGAAATCGCCAGCCATTTGGAACTGCTTTTTAAAGGAATGGAAATCGATGACATCACACTTGGTTGTTTACTAAATCCGTGGGGACGATTTATGCTGGGCCAATCAAACTATAGGTTATATTCTAAGTACATCAGAACATATGTGCAATCTTAGTGGCTAAGAAGTGGCTCTGTGACGCCGCATAGATGCGTAGCCACATATGCGAGGCCGGTTTTGTCTATGTGGTGATTTGCAACGAATAGACCGGGTCCCGTCTATGCGGAGAAAAAGCACACTTGCGCCGCATAGACGATTCCAAATACATACAATTTAGCGAGTCTGTGTTACTATACCAAGGACGACCTGTGTATGCGTTGCGCGTTGTCGCATAGACGCCCTGTCTATGCGTTGCAAATCACCGCATAGACGGAACAGACCACATCTATATGGCGACGCGTCTATGCGGCGTCACATGTCCCTCTCGTTTCGATGGCTTATTGTTCTAACTATAACGTAAAACAAATTGTATTTTCTCAAATTTGTAAAACGCGCAAGTTTGACTACCTTCGATTCGATTGAGCGTTTGGGAAATTAGTCAAATCGAGCGTCAGACCGAGTGTTAAACATTTTGATTGCTGATGACACACCGAGTTATTCGGCCTCTCATCTGGGTCCAAGTTGTTTGCAAATTCGAGCCAGATCGCGAATAGCTGACTATGGGTTAATGAAAATACAATCAGTTTGGTTTTGCGAAAAGTAAAACAAAACACGATCCGCCATTTTCTAATCGAATAAAACAAGACATTGGCTTGAATTAATCAACAAATTTTGATTGAAAATAGTCAGAAGAGCTTAAAATGTTTAAAAGTGATATATTCTCAGTTTCTACTTGAACCAATCCAGAATGGTTCGAGACACACTTGAATCACACGCCTGAGGTTTGTCAAGACATGAACGTTTTTACTGTTCCCAGTGTAACAGTGAGACGATTAGAAGCACTATACAGTCTGCATGCCAAAGGAACCAGCTCTTTGGCGACGTGCTTAACCCCATTCGCTGCCATTGACGCATCTGTAATTACCTATGCAAACAGTTTGGACCCAGTCCAAACTGTTTGATGTTGTACATGTAAGTATGTATCCTGAAAGGAAAATGTTATTTTACACTTGTAGCAGACGACAACTTTGTAGACGACATTGCGTGGCAGCGAAAGGGTTAAGTGCTGAACGATAATGCGCAGTTGAAAGCAGCCTATTATGTGGTTATATACAGGATGAGGGACGGCCTTGGAGCATGGAAATAAATCAACCTGCATGTTTTATACCACAGAGATGATGTTAAATGCATCGCCGCAAATAGAACAGAAGTCAAATAGGAAATTTCTAAATGATACACAAAAGTGCACAGCATCAATAGAAGCACACTGAAAAGAGCAAACTACGAAAGTCCGGTGGTGACATTTCATTATACACACTTCAAACTTCAGACTTCTAACTTCATGAACAAATACGATTAAAATCTTATAGAACATTCTAACTTCAAACTTCACACTTCAAACTTCAGACTTCAAACTTCAGACGTCAAACATCAGACTTCTCAAACTTCAAACTTCACACATCAAAGTTCAGACTTCAAACTTCAGATTTCAGATTTCAAACTTCACACTTCGAAGTTCTCACTTCATACATCACACTTCAAACTTCACACTTCACACTTCAAACTTCACACTTCAAACTTCAACCATCACAATTTCTGTATCACGTGGTTTGACGTCATCGGCTAATCAATTTGCGCGGATAGCACTTTTAACAGCGTAACAAAGGACTAATTGCCAAAACTATTACATTCTGATTAGAAGGCTGCTTTATGAGAACTCTGGTAAAGTTCTTCACTATTTGATAGGATAAGTGTACTAATTATTGGTACTTTTTTTGTAAATGATGTGTATACTCTTCGCTATGGAGTAATGGGTAGTAGAAGAATAGCACAAACTTTTAATAGTAGCACACACTTTTTTATTTGTTGAACATTTGCAGAAAACCAAACATATAAATTGGTGAACTGTGTATGTGTGCTGAGACTTCAATTACATTCAAATGTATTGTATCTACATGTAGATGCAAAGTAAGCATTAAAAAACAATGAAAGAACTCCTCCAAACACGATCGCCTTTACAAAACAAACGTGGGAATATCGCATGTCGGCATTCGTGTTTGTATAGTAACTTTGGACCGTTAAGTTTGACGTGTGAAGTTTGGAATGTGAAGTGTGAAGTTTGAAGTGTGAAGTTTGACATCTGAAGTATGAAGTCTGACCTTTGAAGTTCGAAGTCACCACCGGTCTTTCGTAGCATACACACACGACCTTCCTAGAACTGTTAGCTGCCTGTTCTACGCCGACATCATACTACAAAATCTCAACCGAACTTATTCAAAACATAACGCAGGATGTGCTGCCACACCTTACGCATTAGTATGGTAAGACACACTATCATAAAACGTCTCGATGAAAAGTAAATATCGGTTGGTCTGGGTCTAGAGCACTTGATATGACAGTTTGGAGTTTAGGGTACTGCGACGCTTAAATGGTAAAGTAGAGCAAAAGCATGCAAACAGGATGTAAAGATATTTATGCAATATAAAATGCATTGTAATATACATGTCTAGTCGGAGTAAATATTTCCTTGTAGAATGTTTCATCTATTTCTTATTCACTCCAAATCAAAACGTAGACCTGCACCACACGTTGACAGGACAATCAATCATGCCATCAATCCGCAATATGAGTCGTATTTGCGATTACTTCCGCCGTTCATCAGAATCCAAGCTGTGTTTCACTTTGTCAATAGTTTCTCAAAGCATGTTCTTGTCCTTTTGTCAATAGTTTCTCAAATGCTTGTTTCATGGCACTTTTTCAATAGTTTATCAAAAGCGTGTTTCATGGCATTTTGTCAATATAGTTACTGAAATGTTTGTTCCATGACACTTGGTCAACTGTTTCTCAAAAGCTTGTTTCATGACACTTTGTCAATAGTTACTAAAAATGTTTGTTCCATTGCACTTGGTTAACCGTTTCTCAAAAGTTTGTTTCATGACGCTTGTCAATAATTACTAAATGGTTTGTTCTATGACAATTGGTCAACTGTTTGTCAAAATCTTAATTCATGACACTTTGTCAATAGTTTATCAAAAGCATTTGTCTCATGACACTTAGTCTACTGCTTCTCAACAAAGTTTGTCCTTAAACCGGTACAATTTGTGATACACTTTATATACTCAGGGGGAGCCAATAGTGCCTACCGTGCACCCCCTAGACTGTTTTTCATGGGTACCAAAATGTTCAGAAAAGTGTCCTGAATCAGAATCGCGAATGTACTCAAACTTAAATTCTTTTAGGATATGTGTATTTTAACCGTTTCCATGGCAACCCCCCAGTTTTCGTAATGATGACCTATACCTACAAATACGCCCATATCACAGCCAGTTTGTGTCCTAAAACTATAAAACTGATACCAAATGGAAGATAAGACATTGTGCTTTTATTTCCAACTTGTTTTTTTTTTTAAATTATCTTATTTGCATACTCATGAATATTAATGAGAACATTAATAATAGTAAAGAAAAGGATAGAAATAACGTAAACCTTTCATTTTCTTATCCTACAAATATCAGAAAATAACTAGCCCTTATCCCGTTAACTACGACCTCACTCGAATTACAATCAGTTTGATCTTAGTTACATGGATAAAATCTGTTTGTCATTGTCTTCAATATGCCAGCTATCCTGAGTTTAGTAAGAAAATGGGACTGGAGTCGTTGAACATGGAACGGCTTCTTATATTGTTTCTGATTTTAACATTCCATTCCGCCGTGATTATCTGTTTTATACGACAATGCCACAGTGAAGTGTACCGTAAAACCTCTCTATAACGACCACTAAATAACATCAAGTAGTGTGTGTTAAAGGCATGTGGATGCTTAAAGCAAGGTGAAAGTAAAACAGAACGCTCCTATAGGAGCGTTCTGTTTTACTTTCACCTTGCTTTAAGCAACCACCTGCCCAAAATACCAACTAATTAACACAATTTAGTGGCCGTTATAGAGAGGTTTTACTGTATTTATGTTTTGGAATGGACTGTTGCATACCTATATCATGTGAAGTGTATTTATGTTTTGGAATGGACGGTTGCATACCTATATCATGTGAAGTGTATTTATGTTTTGGAATGGACGGTTGCATACCTATACCATGTGAAGTGTATTTATGTTTTGGAATGGACGGTTGCATACCTATATCATGGGCGGCAATTTGCGAATGTAATGCTGGCACATAGTACATAGTAGTGCATGACAAACTGGCATTTGTTTATCGTAAACCTCGACTGGAATTACGCATTTTAAAACCTCACTAAAACGAACCTTTAGTAAAGTATGAGTGAGAACGTCTTGACAAGTCACTGCTTAATGCGGGCTTGTAAGTCGTGCAGAAAGCTGCAAAGGGTGCTTTCTACACGACTTTAATCCTGTATTAAGCTGTCACCTATCTTGAAGATACCGATGCTTATTGGGTCGTTCGGATTAACAAGAATTTATTTGTTTTCTTACCACAGTCGTGTTAGACGGATATAAATCTTTTACTGCGCAATCTCAATCATTCTTAGTGTGTATTTCTGGTACGATTACCTAATTATGATGTAAGGTGGCTATGATAATAGTTTGGTCTCCATAGGAATATCACTACATTCCCATCATCTAAAACTTACCTTGCAATGAAAATAAGATCTACTCAACTTTAGATCTGGTGCCATTTTTACTACTTTCGATACTATCAAACTTCTGAGAAAGTATTGACCAAGTTCCAAACATATTGGAGCCTGATCAGACGCCGAGACGTAACAAAGTGGTCATCTGATAATTTAGCTGAATGAGACAATGTTTTCTCCTTTGCAAACATAGTGGACCCAAATATGATAGCTTATGCAGCGGCCATCTGCTCAGTGTCTGCTATGTTTCCGTTTGCTAAAATATGGATATAATTTCTGTGTCCATATACCATTGGAAACAGTCATTCAATTAATGTTAATAATGTATACAGTTGAACTTACAATACTTAATTCCTCTAAAATGTATCGCTATGTACAGATATCTAGAAACACATTTGACAGCTTAATATAGGTCTAAAGCAATACTGAAAGCTCCCACAGGAGCGTTCAGCATTCCTCTAGACTTGCATTAAACTGCATTAAACTGGAAACTCGAGAAATTGTTCAGATTAGAATCCGAACTCCTGTTATCTCGAAGTAATTTGTATAGTCCCTTGAAGTTCGAGATATCGACGTTCAACTGTACTTTTTACAAGGGCAGTAATATATAAATATCACATCTTATGGAGAGAGAGAGACGGCACGTACTGTCAACGCAAGGTTGGTAATGTCCACTGAGGTGTTAGCCGAGGTGGACATTACCATACCGAGGGTTGACAATACGTGATTTCGCTCTCCATAGGATGTGATATCTATTTTATTATACCGAACAGCACAATCAATTTTGTCAGCAAAAGTATTTATTCAATGACAACAATAAACAGTTTTAAACAAAAGTTATAGAGCTACTCGGAGCTTAAAAATCGCGGAACAGCTGCTTCACATTTCTATTCATTACACGTTATAGTACTGGCGGAGGCCTTTTGACTGTCCAGTCTAGGCAGATCCTCCTCCGAAATTGTCGCATAACTCGGCATTTCTCGAGCAATATATAAACCAAAACAAATCAATTGTCATAATGACGTTTGTTGGTCAAATTGCAAGCGTCAGATGACGTCAGTCGATGACGTCAATCGGATGACCTCACGCACACAATTTACTAAGCGCTCACTGATCTAGATGTTCCGTGTCTATGGTAGCGGGAGACAATTTGTTTACGACAGTATTTTTTTCCCACTGGGCCTGACAGTATTTCTATGTCATAGTGGCTTATGGGAGATTAACATTGTAAATGAAATTTAGGTATAATAAAAAAGATATATCCCCCACCGAGGTCCTCAAATAAGTGCATTTCATACAATATGACAATATAACTCAAGAGGTCATTTAAATAAATAAAGAGCATATAGAATAATAGTATATAAATTACATGTGTGCAGTACTCTTTACTAAACTGTTATCTGTGCACACAAATAAAGTAGTCCCCACTCAGAAACTTCTGCATGGCGTGCATCATATGAGTCTGCTCTATTTGTTTATAAGTGAATATAAATTTTCTGGTGAAACTCAAATAGTTTTCACGTATGTTCGTAGTACATTTTCAGTCCATATTGTTCTTTCCACGAATTATGATACGGCTCAAGAAAAACATTGACAACTCTTTTACATGTATTAGAAATTTATTTCAACTATTCAAACTGCTCTATTTGTTAGGAATTACAACAAACTTTCGTTATTATTTCTAGTCATTAAATAAACAGACTAAACATAGATACACATATCCTGTGATAGTTCTAGGATCTTAATTTATACTGTTTTGAATTATGTAGACATAATCATATTAATTAAATGGTGAACTGGTAATGCAATGACAAATTATACTTTATATCACATGTGCATTTCTTATTTCGAATAAAGCGGGGTATTTTATAATTTATTGAACTTGATGAAAACTGTTGTAATTCATATTTTAATATATTGGCGATATAATTCGGAACGTGTTATAAGATATGATTCTAGAATGAAGTGGAACATACCATTTGATTCTAGATAATAACCATATATTTGTTGAAAGCTTTCTTCTTACTTTATTGATATGGTCATCCCTTTTAAGATTTTGTTTGAAATTTACCCCTTGTAGTTTTTCTCCCTTGGGTGATTTAAGAACATTTTTGAAAGTCAGACAGAGAACTATTTGTAACCCGTGCCCTTCTATGAGAAGTACTAATCAATAGTACTGTAAGTGGATTCTGTAGTCAGGATGAGCATAGGACAACAACACGAGTATGCGCTTCGTTTTTTATCTTTCATTCTCTGAAATAAAAATATCAAACACTCTTATATAAATGTCAATATTGTTACGAAAGAATATTATCATAATATTAATATCACCATAATAATAACGTTATTATAATGAATTACATACAATCAGTAAACATTAAATGAGGCAAACTCTTTGAATGTTGAAGTGCTAGCCGAAGATAAATAATTGAATAAATGAATTAATAAATGAGTACACAAATATTTTTATCGACTATGATGTCCAACCGTCTGACTATACCCTACCCTTGTTTTTCACTTTTTAAATCAAACACAATGAAGAAAATATTCCAAGACAGGGACTTAATATAATATATAAATACTTCAATTGCTCTGATCTAAAATTTCGACCACTAAGGGCCCTTTTCAAAGATTATCATGTCATGTTTGTTACATGCATTCAGCCATAAAAATCAAAGAGAGTAATCTTTGAGAAAGGCCCTTAGTGGTCGAAATATTAGATCAGAGCAATTGAAGTATTTATATAAATCAAACGAAAACAACGAAAACGGCAATGACGTCATCATACAAAACAACGTCAGATGACGTTATGCGAGGTCGCTCCAGTTTGCCAGGCGACGTTACGTAACGTACAAATTAGGAATATATGATTCTTACACTCCCGACCATGGAACTTATTCCAGAGCAATATATTCGTCTATTGTATAGAATTTCACTTTATAATAAATTCATTATACCACATTTATGCTTTGGTCCGAAATATAGATATAAGCTTCAAAGTCACATTCTCCTAAAGTACTGTTGTTTTATCAGTATTAAGAATCATTCCATTTCAGTTACATCATGACCCTATTCTTGTTGCACAGAACGCACAGTATTATGCTAGAATTTTTATGAACACGTGTCAAGCACAGTCATTTTCACCTTAACATATCATATAGTCTTTGCATGCAGCTTGAAACTGTTCAGAGAGAAACACCCTGAAGTGACCTCACACAAACAAGAACATGTCGTTTAAGACCTTTTTAAACAAGATTACAACGCACCTGATGCAGGGTCTGATGCTCATATGCGAGCACAGCTCCTTGTTAAATTACAAATGTAACAGCACGGTTGAAAGTGTTCACAGCGCATGTTTTACTAAACTAAACTGAAAAAAAGAAAGGCTACATAGACACCTATGGATGTTTGATGCGCAATACGCATATCTCAAAATCAAAAGCTAAAACCCTTCTGAATACCTGGACCAAATATGATGTTAATTGAATAAACTTCGAATTCTTCCGAGCAACAGCGCGAACTACCTTACCAGCTCCCAAACAAGTTCAGCTATCAATAGCAAACATTTTCCTAAGTAGTTAGCGAACCTGTCTGACCCTCCTGATACATTATCTCGTGAGGAATTGCCGGAGGTCATTTGTTACGATTTGAAAGTTTAACACACAGTCGGTCCGGACGGTATGTAATTTATTAATAATGTGTGCACAGTCCAATTTCCTGACAATCAATGAAAGCTGTAGATTCGTCTTTCGGCATACTGTATTATTATAACCAGTCCTGACAGCGAACATTTTATTAGTCTATGTAACTTCGCATTTAAAAATATCACCCACAAATCGTACCATGACGTAGGTCACTCGCGTTCTACCAGGTTATATCGTGCAATCAAATCCAAATAATGTTGACCGAGTGTCTTTAAAGAATGTACCCAGCTTGTGGAAGAACAATTGCAGCGTCAAACGTTAAATCTAAAACGTAATGGTCCTCCTCTTTCGGAATTCAAATTCCAATCTACCAACTTTTGACTGTATTAGTAGATTGTGTGGGTCCTCTTACTAACACGGCATCACATAATAGGTATATGATAGTTTTCGTCTGAAAAGCTCACGAGCTGGGTTGGACGGAAATTGTTCCAGCAGGCAATATCACGTCTATCTGAAACTGTTTTAACGTATTCTATCATGATATTTTCCCGCCTTCCTTCCGGATTTGTGTTGCGAATGGTAACGGACAACGGTGTAATTTGTCTCAAAGAGTTTTAAAGAAACTATGAAATAATTGCGCATTGATCAAGGTGGAACTTAGAATATATGTGCTTCACAACACTAGGTGTTAAGTACTTGTGTGGCGGCAAGTAATAGGTCACACCGTATTTCATTCTCAGTGGTGTTATATTTTCTGGTCCTTTGGGATAATTAGTTTTGATGGTATAAGTTTTGAAAATTTAATACTGATAAAACCGGTGCTAGGGCTGTGAGCAGTGTTGCACTTTTAATTATTACTCATGCACATACTCATACAAACCGAGTCTGATATTTTCTCTTATCCCTTTCCCTCATAGAAACGAAAACACGCATTTGCAAACAGAGTAGACCCAGATCAGACGGCTCCTAGAGGAGCCGTCTGATCAGGGTCTGCTCTGTTTGCTTAGAGAATTTGATTGATACGTGTCTTTACTTTCTAAATTAGCTACAATGCACCACCTTCCATATTTCTTTATAACTATTTGTTTTAATGAATATTCAGTAGGTATTGAAAATTGAAATAAACGTAGAACGGGGAAAGGGTTATGGCATTGCTACCTTTGCTTTCCAAGGCTCATCCACTTTCAGAATATTTAACTTATCGCCTCAGACTAATGGCAAAAATGAACAATGTCATTGAACGTTCAACCCAATTTTAACGAAATCAATGTTTTGAACCCGGCAAACTGGAGACTTATCTTAATTCAAACTTAAGACGGGGTTCCATTTATTCCTCCGGAAAGCCGTCAACATCAACATTTTCCATACATTGTAGTGCTTGGCCGCAAATCCTGTTTAACGAATTGACACCCTACTAGGTAACATATTTTCGTACTACAGTAGCGTGTTACATAAACAAATGCTAGAACGATATTACCAATATAATATTGTTTCTCTAACCTACTCCAGTCTGACAAACGCTATGTTGACAGGCTGTTCCTGTGTAATTCAAAAAATCTAAACATATGCGAAAAGCTCACGCTTAAGTGACTGCCATATTACGGAGTAGTCCTAGGACGCTTTTGATTAAGAATCAGATCGATAACATGACCATTAGTTCTCATGTCGGTCAGGAAAAGAAGGCCGACATCGAGAATGGGTGATTACGCAGTGATCACGAGTTAAACACGAGACCAGTGATAAACCATCTTTATATCATTGAAAAAGAGCCCACGCTGACGCGGGTAGATTGTTTGGTACATTCTGGTGAATTGCAAAGTACAATCACTACAATGCTTTTCCAATATCGGTATTAATTATAGTGTAGCCTTAAGTTTTATGTTAAAAATGTTTGATTTACATGACAAAATATTGGCGGAAAAGCATAGTTTATGTAAGGGTAAATACTTTATCTTATAGACTTCTTTACACCATAGTAGATAATGTTATAATAGCTCAGAAAAAGACCCGCTCAAGTGCTTCTTATAACAAGCTGTACCTTTATTTGAATTTAAATATGTTGTATATAACACACATATAACATTTAACTCATAAGGGCGTCGGTGGTGAAGTAGACGGAGTCCCTAAATGACAATTACTTTGCTTCTCATAGCACTGGGTTTGATCCACGTCTTAGTCTGATCTGTCGAGTAAGGATGCCTTGCAGCTTGTAAGTAAACGTAAATACTACTAACGTCATGTAAAGCCAAATAAATGTTTACTACAAAACATATTAAGAGCACTTATTTAAGTGCCATTTAAGCAACGGTTTATTATTTTAGCTGTTATGATTTCTCAAAATACTACTTGGTAAAGAGTAACAGCTCTTTGGTTTGTGATGAAATAAATTATTTTAATCGATACCTAAAAAAAGATTCATTTAAAATCTGGAGCAGGTGGGCCTAACGGTAAAGATAATAGGGATGTTTTTTTAATTTCAAAAAATGTCCTTACAGGTTTTTGTTAAAGCTGCACAGAGAACGTCATCGTTTCAGCTAATTTATTTCCTTATAGATGTAATTGATATTATGATACTGTGAAAATGAATGAATTTAAACACATTTTTGTAGGCAATTAACGATCTTATTTCAACAAAAAAACCTTTTATCACCAATAATTTCTCTTTCACAACGGTACACCTTTATATCAAATTTTCCAAATTATAATGAATGCTTCAAATAGCATTCGACAGTCAAGCTCTTTTATCATTGACTCTGTAAAGTAGATACATGTAATATGCAAACACGTCGAAGTCCGTCAAAAGAGTAAAATCCGTCTAAATGAAGCAACGGACAGTATTGTATGCATGTTCAAAAATGGTACTGTGCCAGTCTCAGTCTCACTGTCTGTGAAAACAGACAACATTATGTCCAGTTAGGTGCTGGGGTGATTTGCCCGAGGAGCGTTTCAGCAAATTCTGCTCTCCGTCTGTCATTCTCGTTAGTACACTTTTGTTAGCAAAACTATAGAATCGATTGCATTAAATACAACAGTTAAAACTATTACTGTAACATATTATGCATATGGGGTATGCAAACAAATGGTACAATGCCAGTCCGCGAGAACTGCACACGTATCAGCTGTTTTGCTCTTTGTGTGTCAATTTATTTCCTACTCGTTTTTAAACAAAACAATACTATAACGCTGCTAACTGTTGCAAAGGCAACCTTTTTTGCATTGTATATATTACCTACGTTATTGGTTATTAGTATTTCTGCGCAAGCAGCCTGTTTCTCCATATGCGTTCCTAATCGTTTTTTTTTATTATTTATTATTCTTTTTCAGTTATATGTTAGTATTATTACATGTTTTATTAATATTTATTATACGGACAGTATTTTTATAAAAAAAACCAATATTGGTCATTGGTTAGAATCGAACTCAAGACCCCGCACATGCAAGCCCAGATAAATATGCACTGCACCAAGACAGCTATATTGAAAATATTGCAGCTTGCAACAAAAATAAAGAATCGCTGTAGTCGCTTCGTTTGGTTTACGTTAGGGTCGGTAATGTTTTATTCCAAAATAAGTTGGTCTATCCGTATAAACAGTCACAAACCGTCTAGTGTTTTGTCAACAAATAATAAAGGAGAAACAAAACAAATAAATAATACCTTTGTGTACGTATCGGAATATTGGCAAATCGTCACTCACATTGAAAGGTCATTTCCCGTCTATTTTTATATGAACTATTTCTGTAGGTAGGGGAATTTCTCTGTCTATATCGACACTGCTGATATTAATGTTTTTTCGATGTCAAATAACACAATTTCAATGTGTAAGTCTCCCGTATAGCATTACCCAATATGTACGTTGTGCCGTATTTACGGCAAATCCGACACAAAATCGAGCTCGTTCTATTAGTATTATAGATTCCTCCAAGACAATCATCGTCTGAAACTGAGTCTGAAGTTATGCATGGACGCTCATAATGTTCTCCTAAGTTAAAGCATATTCTTCCAAAAAACTATAGGGAAGCAAGACGTTTCGGTGGATCGCATTCCACTTAAGGACTTACATTGTAAGGCGCAATTGGAAATAATTGAACAATCAACTTCTGAATTGTCTGAAAAGCACAGATCGTACGTGCCTAATTACACATGTTACACACTCAAGTCGCAATCAGCTAATATTGTTCGTGCGACTTTACAGGAAGTGGATTACCAGGAAGTAACAATACTTCCGCGTTTCATTACAGGCATCATATCGGTCAGATTTTGAGCTTACACTGGAATCAGATACTTGAGAATGAATTCAGTCTCAGAAATTTATAACCAACATAATTATGCTTAACGCATTTACATAGTCTTCACTGGTCAAAGAAAGCTTACAAATGGTCTGTCATGCCGTAATTATGCCTCTCAATACAAATATCTGAAATCAAACGAGAATTGTTTAGAAAATGAGGATTACTTCTGCTTTACCAAATAAGCAAATTCCAATTGAGACTGTTTTATAAACGATCTTCATATCAAATAATACATTTGAAGCATTTTTAATATTTTTCTCTGCTAAATTCTGTTATCTGCTGACTTGGTTGCCTGCTACAATTTTCATGTTTTAACTTTCTTCATTTTTGTTTCACAAACGGTAAAAAACAGTTTGGATCCTGATAAGACGCAACAATGATAGCGAAAGAGTTAATCCATTATTATTCCAGCACTAAAGCCTAACATTATGAATATGAACTTAGTAAAATACATACATTTATCAAGGCTCTAAGGACGCACTATTGTTTTTATCGTGATAGAAACTGTACAGTCAGGTTCCATACTTATAAAGCTTTTTAGTTGTGTCTGAGTTCGTTCTCAAGCTTTTGATAGGTCAGATTTGAGTTCTCAAGCTTTTGATTGGTAAGATTTGAGCCAAAGACTCAACAACAAGTTTTATAAGCATGGACCCAGATCCATATTATTTCATAAGCGAACAGAGCAGTCTGGTCATATGGCTTGTACAGAACGTGTCTAATGTGGGTCTGGTTATTTTCTAGTTGCACAGGCGACAAGAGGCACATAGATAGTGTACATGGTTCAGGTTAAATTCCTATACTTGCCTTGCAAATCTATATATATCTATTAGTGTATTAACACGATTTTATTGGACATGATCAGCGATTGAATGAACTAGCAACACCATAATTATGTACTTCATTTGACAGGACCATTCAATAGATATATATCTACGAGCAGTATCTTCTACGAAAATCCAAAGGTCCAGATAAGACCTCAAATAAAAGATTTAAAAACGTTCAAGAATAACTTTTTCATCGATGAGACTATTCTAAAGAGTAGTCACACAACGTATGGTTTGGTGGGTGAAATGATGATGTTATTACTTGAGTACGCACGCTTATCTGTTGCTCTAAAACTGTAAACAAAATACGCATGAACCTAACAGAAAAATCTAAATTAGAGTCCACTGCATTTTAGTAACAAAAAGCCTGCTGCGGGTGGATGAGCAATCATCTTTGTAAACAGTTTGGATTCTGATGAGATGCCGAGTAACCCAGCTTCTCATCAAGATCCAAACTGTTTGACACCCTGATTGCATGTTTGTAGACACACATATGATAGTGTGAATTTTGAAATTGTAGTGGGTAAAGCATTGTAAAACAGTGCGTAAATATATTTTGCTTAGCAAACTAACGGTTCAATTAACATAGACCATTTTAATGCCTATGTAAAAAGCACTTTGAATCTATTGTGATAAATAAAGCATTTGCTTCATAGGAGCAAATGTTCTATGTATCACAATGGGTTCAAAACTACACAATCCTAAAAGCTTCGTGTTTTTTCTAGTAAATGCACCTTTTTCAGATCTTTTCAGGGGTTGTGTCTAAAATTAGCCTATAAGGGAATGTGTTAATACTTACCAGTAAGGGTGTTACAGCACAGTTTTATATAAACGCTCAATGCGTATATATGCTAACTTCTTCTTTATACTCGTATGTTTTTTTAAAACAGAATGGTATTACATTTATTGAGGATGTGATTTCGACAGAAGACAAACGTACATGTTTTGGTAAAATATCGGTCCTTACTTGGACAGATAGTGATACAAACGACCTTGTAACAATGCATCTGGAGCCAAACTAGACTATCAAAAAGGAAAACAATCTACTGCTATTCTACGTCTCTTTTATTAGGATCTGGTACCATTTTAGACTACTTCTGATTTAAATAAGGTATTTTAAAAAATCATATACATTTATATATCATCGGGTGTTAAAAAGGCTAAATATAATATAAAATCATAGTATATTGTTTATGTTTTATTTAGTTTACCATTGTATAGGAGCAGTTAGAATAACCACGCATAGTTATTGGAAATGAGAAATATGATATATCGCGGGACTCAGACAAGGTGCAACTGAATTACAGCTATAAAAGGATTCTGTAGACAGCAAATTGTGGTAATGGGTCGCAGAGGCCTGAACAAACGCGTTTATCTTAAATGTCAAAAAGCGTATTATGTGGTACTTAAATGAAAGCCATTACAATAAGTTAGGCTATAATAATATAAGCCATATATTATCACCTCTGACGTAGCACATCTACATGACCATATTTAACTCTTTTGTTGCCACGTAATGTCGTCTGCAAAATTAACCGTCTGTCTCAATCTCCGTCTTTGATTTTGATTCTTTTCATGTTAAACAATCATCATAATCAGAAACAGTATGGATCATAGTGTGTAAACATCTTTGATCGTCGTTTCATCAGGATGCAAGCATTTTTACCCCTAATCATTAGTTTCTTAAATGCTTTTAATCGGAAGTTATTAAAATTGCATCAGAACCAAAACTGAACAGACGACATTATTTATTCTCAGCGGGGCAAGAGTTTATTGTTTGACTAGATATTCAAAGTTGACCCCTCCCCACCCCCAATAGATTAACCCTTTTGACGCCAAATTTCTGCAAACTAATTATGTTAAATAATTCGATAAAATTAGGCAGTGAAATATATAAATTCAAATTTAAAAGGAATAAAGCACAGATATAGAGTTTTAGACAAAATGGCAACGCCTGATCTTGGACTGCACTATCGGCTGTGGTGCATTTTTGCGAAACTGGCGGCGAAAGGGTTAAAGTCTGTAGGCGCCAAATAAAATTAAACCTTTTGGTGCCTAATAAATGTCGGCGCCACATAAACAGATTGTGTCCTGTGTTTCTCGGCGTCTCATCTGGATCGAAACTGATTTGCCTATGGCGGCAAAACGGGTAAACAGTGCACACGGGCTTATAATGGCGCATTCTAAACTACATTAGAGCCTCTCAAAACAAAACAAAATATATCACATAACGCGGTGAGGCTGAGCAGTTTTTCGACCCTTAATTAATAAGGACGATTTAGGCACCTTTGCAGACAAAGTAGACCGTTATCTGATCAATGTCTACTCTGTTTGATTACGGAGTGACATAGATCTATACTGTTTCTGCCATTGTACAATTGTACTTGTTCCGAATGCCGTTATAAATAATCATCTAGCTAACGTCCGTGTGGTCATTAAATTTATTAGGTAAATGTTGTTTTTTCCAGATGCATTACTGGCTCATAACCGATGTCTCGTAACCCTTTTAAGGTAAGAAACCAGTGTACTATGTACATTTGTTTGCAAATAATTTAAACCCAGCTTATATGGCCCCTGGAGTAGCACTCTAACAAGGGTCTGCCCTATTTGCCATTCAAAATCATCCCGCATAGTTTACCCTTTCGTACTTATTTGACTCAACCAATAAACAATGACGGACTATTCCCATTTGAAACTTCAGCATTGACAGTGTTAATACATTTAGCGCCATAACGGTCGAAAGGAGAATATTATATTATATTACTACGACGACCGCATATTTTAATATTTCTCTACATGTGTAAAATACACCATGATAGACATGAGCAAGTCCTTGTAGTAAAGACCTCTAAACAGGAACGAGGGACTAAAGCTCCTCCCGATCGTACTTCAGATGCAACTATAGTAAAACCTTTATATAATGGTCACTAAATTACATTAAGTATTTTGTGTTAAATGCAGGTGGCTGCTTAAAGCAAGGTGAACGTAAAACAGAACGGTCCTATAGGAGCGTTCTGTTTTACTTTCACCTTGCTTGAAGCAGCCACCTGCCCTAAATACCAACAAATTAACACAATTTAGTGGCCCGTTATAGAGAGGTTTTACTGTAGTGTACAGCAAGCAATTTCCTCGAATCAACATAGGTTATGTGAGGAGTATACAGTCAATTAAGTAGAAACTCGTTGACTAGATAATAAATCATTTACCTAGTGAATATTCATGCAAGAAAAAATGGCACATTAATGCTATTAGTAATTAAATTATGTCTTTTAAGTGCATAATTATGAACATTGGACTTTTGGCCACGGTATAAACTGAAGTTTTATAGATTTATAGTTTGCCATAAGCAAACAGAGTAGAGTCTGGTCAAACAGACAGACATACAGACATGTTATAAATGGGAACGATGTGTTTGACGGACCATGCATGTGGTATAATATGTAGTAACAATATAAAAATAAAGTTATCGCATACGGCACCTCTGTTTGCCTCGCTGTTTCTCTATCTCATCTGTCCTTCTGTCTCTATCATATATCTGTCTATATGTCAGTATGTCTGTTTCATTGTATGTCTGTATGCCTGTATGTTTGTATGTTTGTCTGTCTGGTATGTCTGTCTGCATCTCTACCTGTCTCTCTCTCAGTCACTGTCTCTGTTTCTCTCTGTCTCTTTTTGTCTCTCTCTCTCTGTGTCTTTATACATTGTATGCCTCTCACTGTACGTCTGTCTCTCTCCGCCTGTCTCTCTGTATGCATCTCTCTCAGACTATGTGTGACTGTTTCTCTGTCTGGATATATTTATATCTCTCATCCCCCTCTCTCTCTCTCTCTCTCTCTCTTTCTCTCTTCCTCTCTCTCCGTGTCTCTGTCATTGTCTGCCTTCGTGTTTATAAGTCTCTGTCTAGTTATGCCTCTCTCTGTCTCCCCTCTCTCATGCTCTCTCTTATTCTATCTTTTTTTGTCTGTCCATCTCTGTCTCCTCTCCCATTCTCTCTCTCTATTTATCTCATTCTCTCTCTCTTTCTGGCTTTGTTTCCCACATTTACAGTTCAGCTTCAAACCGACGTTTTGGGGACACACAGAAGAGCCGATTTGTATATAGCGGAAGTCACGGTGCGCATGAATTAACTTGAATTGCCATATTCGAGTGGACTTAGCGTGGTTTCCGTTTGATATTAATGAGTCTGCGGCAATTCCAAAAACAATGACATCTTGTATCTCAAATCGTTCCGGGGACATTGTCGAAAATATTAAATAAATTCTAGTCATACGTTTTAATGTAAAAATAACTATTGTAATAGTTTGAAAACGTATGTCTGTTCAAACTCTGAATTACTTTCTTCAGATTCGTTCAAGCTTTTAAACAAATATCAGTATTGAGCGAGTATCAAACAATCTGGATTCCGAGGTGACCACAGTTACCACGTTAACCAGCGTCTAGACAATGTCATTCGTTAACAATTGACTGACACGTCGCGCATGGCAGGAGCATGGTTAAATCTATAAAATATTTTAACACACAAACACAGGTCAATTAAACAAAATGCACATTTATTAATAACCAATTAAACAATACTCCTTCAATGGATCTTCAACACCATTATTTTAACCGATTGTCCAATGACCATATAATACCTTCCTGTACACAGTGTACGTTCAAAGCGACCTGGCCTGCATTTCCAAACAACTTGAATCCAGATAAGACACCAAGTATTCGGCGTCTCATCAGAGTCCAAGCTATTTGCCACTAAGTTTACAGAACATTGTATCTTTCGAATCGAACCGAAGTAATAAATCTGCAACATATACATGGAGCATACCTTATTTGTTTCGTCAATGGGTTAAGAGTAAAGAGAAATCTATTTGTACTCTGAAAATAGCTCGTAAATGTTGTAACATTTCCTTTCAGCATTGTACTGCATCCTATGTCTGTTTTCTTTCCTCAATAAAATCAAGATATTAGTCCCTATTTGTGATGCTATCCATTTACGTTGGTGTATGCTTAACGCTTTTATTTTATCGGGTTGTTGTTTTGTTGTATTTAAATACTCTTTATAACCACTCCCATTGTAAACACACACACCTCTGTATGATTCCCTAGCTACTATACTCCTGCGAATTTCTTCAATAATTACATTAACATTTGTCATAATTGCTTTGTTTTAGATTATTATATAGCTGAAGAGCTGATAATTAAATGCAAGTTTAAATATGCCCTATCAGATTGCTTAAACCTTATTGGGTCTAAAATGATGTCTGCTCAAACTTTGTGACTGTTTTGCTTACTGGTGATTCGTGCAAGCTGTTTAGAAACTATTGATCTATTGTCAACTGCTTGGATTCTGATGGAATTCCATGCTATTAGAAATCTATCTGGATACAAGCTGCTTGCACCTGCCGGTCATGATAAGGGGTGTCGTCACAACTTATGGAGAGCTTTAACCTTATGAATATTCGTGTAAGATATAATCATGAATATTAATTTCCTTTTTATAGTGGCATATGGACACATATATTTTTGACCTTGATATAAACTGTAGAATCACGCCTGTATTATTTCATACGCGATCAGACCAGACGCTGATCAGACGGCTCTTACATGAGCCGTCTCATTAGGATCTACTCTGTTTGCAAAAAAGTTAAAAGACGTCTCTACCGATTAAAGTGTTGAATCTGATATGTAGGACGGAACAAAGGTATGGGTAACGTTGACGTACCACTGTTGCAGTTTTTCGTCATTCTGATAATTCAACCCTATTCAAGAGAGTTTCGTGATACTTTGGCATTAATTTATTATGTAGTCTAATTTGATGGATAAATAAAAGCCAGTTGTTTAAAGGGGGTGTTGCTGCTGTTATTATTGTTAGGTAAAATTACATACCAATACGTCTTATGATTTTGTTGTCAACCTTTTTCTCTCTCTCAATTTAATAATAGACATGGCATGCCAGACTATATTCTAAATTTATTTCCATTTACGACGGGACCTTGAGTTATATTAACCACTGTCGTGCTAAACGCCTCCTTGCTGGTATTTTCAAATATCATGGATCCAGATGAGACGCCGAGTAAGTCGGCGTCTGATCAGGATTCAAACTGTTCACACTTAGTTTTTCAAACGGTTGCATGAATCAGAATTAAGTGAAGAGATTTGTCAGACACATTTTATCAGCACGATCAGGCTTAATAAATAGCCGCTTACAGTGGACAATTGTCGTTAATATGTTGATGGTTTCATATGTCTTTATTTCGATTTTATAAAATACTTGAACATACTTGTTCCTCCTATCACTGTAACGTACCATACCGTTCGTTTTTTACCACATCAAACCCCAACCCGCTCACTTATCCAACTTTTGACGGAGTGTTCAACAGGTTAGGTCTTGATGAGGCGTCAAGTTACTCGGCATCTCATTTGTAGTTGTTTGTAAATTCGAGTCAGGTCGGAAATGCTAGAAAAGGGTTCACTTTTGAATTGTGTCTGTTTTATTTCCAATAACATAATCACAGTAACGCATAGTTAGAATCCTGATCACGGAACTAATTTACTAGTATAAACCATTCAAATTACATGTATATGGAAATGGATGATCTGAGATATTTATTGTGTAATTTTCTAGCAGAGTTGTACTCTGTCTTTGCTAGTAGATCGGCTATAAAACTCTATCGAGCCAATAACATCGAAACGCAACTCATAGTATTTGCTGCATTGGAATCATCTGTCATAACAGAACCAATTTATATGAACAGGAAACTAAATAGTGGTGATATATAGACAGTATATCAGTAAGGCCGACTTTGGGGCATAGTATTTTCGTTCGTCCTCAATGGCAAATTTCAGACTGCCGTTTCAGTCAGGCAAGCTAACATCAATCTTGTCGTAATTTTGGGTGTTAATTATTGTCATCGGACGGGACAATGGTATAGCCAATGCACAACAATTAAACCAGGGTCCATGCGTGTACAATTTTTAGTTGAGTCTGAGTTCGTTCTCAATAGTTTTTGATTGGTCAGATTCGAGCCTTTGGCTTATATCTGACAAATCAAACGATTGCGAACTCAAATCTGACCAATCAAAAGCTTGAGAACGAGCTCAAACTCAACCAAAAAGCTTTATAAGCATGGACCCAGGTGAGAATACTCTAAGTACCCTGAATATTCGAAATTCCAAACCTCCCCTTTCAACTGGTTTCTAAAGATGGGTTCGATTTGACTCCAATTTGACAACTTTAAGGTAAGAAGTAGTATAGACTCTGAACAAACGACTCCTTCAGGCACTATTTGCCTATTTTGTCTGTCCAAATAATAAGAATAGCCCAAACCATTTTCCATATATCTACATCCTCGACAGTCATGTAATCATTTTGCTTAATTGATATCATTTATCGGAGTGCTGGTACATCCGACGAGTCACATTCATAGCGTGCCCTTAACACAGGGGATTCTTAATGCAGTACGATAATATTATTCTACCCATGTGTTCTTCTGTGCACGGACCAATGCAATATGTTCGCTACACATACCGTGAGGGGGTCTTTCTACATCTGATCAAAGCTTGGCGTCTCGATAGTATAGAAATGTTGATAAAGCGAAGTAAAACCCCAATACAAACAAATAAGGGTAATTACAAATTCCAATGCAATGTATAAAACCTTCACAGTTAAAGATCTCAAACGTTTTCATTTGCCTTAACCCATTTTACATGTACTCCCATATCTTTATGACAAACTCGTCCAAATCCAATTTAGCCCTTACATCGCCGAGTTTTCGAATGGACTATACCAACATTCCAACGAGTCAAGCTTATGGTGAATAATTATGTATTTTTCTTCAGAAAATATAACATGACAAAAAATGCAGACCCTAATGAGCCCTGTCGTCGGGGTCTACACTGTTTGCAAATGCCATTAGTGACGCGTGTCCCGCGCAGTAATGGTTCAGACTCCATTCATTTTTCATGTTGAGCTTCGTTGCAAATGAAACATATGCTAGTGAAACCAATTGGTATTAATTAGTACAACAAACAGTCAAACAGTGGTGATTCTTATCAGAAGGCTCCTTCAGGACCCTTCTGATATGGGTATAGCCTGTTTGGATATGTCAACTGTATAGAGTCGTAAATGGGATAATTTGTTTAATGCAGAACAATAGACATACATGTACCTTGTTTCCAGCTTTCCCGATGTATTTATTCAATGGCAATGCAATCCCTTGTTACAAAAGATATTGATTTACGTTTAGAACTGGCATAGTCTGGAGTGCATATTCATGAAATAATGGATAAAAGGAAAAGTTGGTGTTTTGCGTTTGAAATATATCAGGGGAAAGACTGACACACAAAAAGACCCCAAAACGTTTTTGATATTCGATTTTTATTTCAGATTTCTAGACCATGTAGTTTTGTCTTAGCAAATCGAATTACGTCAAGAATCAGTGAAAATGTATTGACTCATGTGTAAATTAAGTATAACCTAAGATTAAGCCATACTTAAGATATTATTTATCTGTCTAGCCGAATATGACAATGCCTGTTCACAATATTACGTATTAGTCTATATTCTATAACACAATTTCTTGCATCATTATCGTATTAACCCTTATACCACTGTTGTAAAAGGTAATTTCTACCTTATTTTGGATCTAGAACATCTTCCGAACCGACCAGGCTATTGACCCAGTGCAAACAGCTTGCATCCCAATGTAACGCCGTGTTTTACCTGGGGTCTCATCTGAATCCGAGCTGTTTGCAAATGTTGGTAAAGTCGCAGAACGTGGGAAAAGAGTTAACATGTGTTGAACAGACTGTGTGAAAGCTGATACTTCTACTTCAGGTAAATTACACCCAGTACCGAAATATATTACGAACAAATTATGATTAAGGCAACTCAATATTTCATTCTAGTTGCTTTTATATGTGAGTTGCATACCGAAAGAACGTAAACCTAATACTAACAGACAGTACGAATTAAATATATGAATTACCATGTCTTCTCCGCCGACGAGTTTTATGTTACGTGGTGTTTATCACTATCTCGATAGATGAAGGACACGCCGTTTGATATACACCGATACATAAAGGAGAAAACACATGATAACTATTAATGCGGGCCAGACGAATGGCATTTTCGGGGTTAAGGAAAAAAACACTAACGTCGCGTGTTTGCACCGTCATTGGCAGGTTGTGATGTCTACTTGCGAATGATGAGGAGTCATTTAACCGGTTTAACGCTACATGTTCAGAGAATTCCAAACTTGAGGACAAGCTTACCTTGAATATTCAGTGATTCTTTCATCAAAAGTGTAACATGACAAACAGTACAGACTCTGGTGAAATGGCCTCTCTAAGTGCAAACTGATTTGTACACTGTTTGTATTCCCCGCACTAAAATGGGTAAGAGTAAATCAAAGGATAGTATATATACGTAATTACACTAAATATTCTTCCCTCTCCATAGGATTGTAAAACAGACTAAATAGATTTAGCGCCTTTTTTGAACATCAAATTAAATTGATACAGTTGGACGTGATGTAGAACCTGATCAAACAGCTTATTCAGTGGCATATTGGTACTGGTCTACATTACCTGCCTACGTTTTCATTCCGAATTCTTAGGATAATTAGTGTAGACTGTCATTAATATTATTGCACGCCTGGCAAAGGTGCATTTCCTGCACGATCAAGCACAGTTGCCGTTTATAAATCGGTCATAAAAAACCCAAGTTTTGGTTTGTGAACGTTTTCCATTTAATACACAATTCTGAATGGACCTTCTATCTAACCTTTACAGTTTCCAACATAATGGAGTATACTTTATAAATACTTTAACACTATGGTACTACAACAAACTGCATGTTTGGTTGTCAACCCTGTTACAGTTGGCAATCACGCTGGCCTCTTTGCATGTACGCCTACAAGAAAGGTTTAGTACTCTTAAATCCAGAAACGGGAGGACAACATCGGATATCTGTACTATTTCGTTTTTGTCGTACCCTTTATTACTTTTCTACAGTTACTCTGTTTGCAGCTCAATCATTGAGTACACTAGCGATGATGGATACAGTTTGTTCACTTAAATGTTTTCGTTATACATGCACTTTACCACTGCATTTGCCATCGCGGTTGTTGTAGATTAGTCGGACAGGGGATACGTGCTCTTTTGTCTTTTAGGGTGGGGATGGAATAAGTGCGAGGTTGGGCGCCGATAAACCGGTTTAACCCCCAGTGACTTTTGTCACTGACCGTTCCAAGGCGGTACTTCCATCTTCCCCCTATTGTATGTTTGTTTTGTTTTTGTGCGTCTCTTGATGTTTTTATAGTTGTATATATTTGCTGTTTCCTTGTGTTGCTGTTCGGGCGGCTGTTTGTTCTGTATGTGGTATTTCCTGCATGACTCATTTTTGTACTTTTATACTTTATAACCCTTATAAGGCGCGTTTTATTGCTAACTTTAGTTGCTGTACTACTACTAAACTATCTAATAGTTTGACGCCATGTCTTACTATTATCAAAGAACATGTAAACTGTTTCTGCGATAACATATATGACTATTGTGGAATTAATGTTTTTTGGTCCATAATTTTTTTTATAATAGTTTAACTAAACTTGAAAATGAACAGTACAGCATTTCTTTATTGAGCTCTTATGATTTCTCTACACTCTATACTACTCTAACCAACCATATTATAAAGGGTAAACTGATTAAGTTAATAGAAACAACGTTTGCTAGAGAAAATAAATGTTCCCTGCTTGTAATGTTCAATGTTCTTTCTTTTCGAATTCAAGAGTTGAACATTACACAATGTGGACTTGCCTTGATGTTTGTAGATCTATAACTTTTCTTTTAGATAACATATTTGTGCGACATGGGGATACCGTATATCGTCAAGTTGTGCCATGTAGACACGTAAAATGAAACAAAAAACGAGAAATGAAAAAAATCAAATCCCGTTAAAAAAGGGGACATCGTAACGAAAAATCACGTTAAAATATAATTCGGCAATGTAACGTAATTTGAAACATTTTTCAAATTCCGTGGACCCTGTGCCTATCGTATTTTGTGTTCATTTAATACAACTTTAAAAAAAGTTAATACATAGGTAAATAAGTAGCAGCATATCGATTGTATACAATGCTGACAGAAACAATAATATATATATTATTCATACATTATACTTTATATTAGTGATAATGACCTGAAACCGTATGTGGCATTTACTGCATGACACTTCCGACACTTCTGTGTCACGATGCACATGCGATTTGCTCTAGCACAAGAAACTATATATAATTATATTGCATATGAAAACGAGTCTATTTAAAGCCGGGATTTAACATAGTTACTTGTTTTGTAGTTTCCCGATATTTGCACACCTAAGTATGCTCAGACGAGTTATTTCTGATCCGGTGTCCGTCCATCCGTCCATTCATCTTTTAGTCCGTGCGTGCTTTAAACGGTACCTCCAAATGCACATGGCAGACTGTAACCAACTGTATATAAATGATCTTAGTATCATGATCTGACAAAACTGCTAAATTAAAATGTTGAACCTTTGTTGTCATGGAAACCAAAATAAATCTTTAAATATATTTTTGTCTAAATCCAGTATGTTTGAAAGGAATAGTTTTCTAGTGACCTTCTGCCTCAATTGCTTAACTCATGTTGTTATCTCAAAACATATGACCGCGAGGGGACTGGGACTTAATTTTAGCAATTCTGAAAGAGGGCCAATAGGGGAATAATTTCTACCAATTTCTATTCAGATTTGACTACCGGTTTTAGAGAAGGAGGTATTATCTCCTTTAGTCATGTAATGCAATTTAACCCCGCCCAAGGCGACACCTTTTTCAGGTATCGGCATGGTTTTAGCAATGTTGATAAAAGGTCTCCAAGCGACAATTTCTACCAAATTCTATTCAAACTGGAACACCAATTTGGGAGAAGAAAATTGTTAAAGGTTTTCTGTATTGTTATATAAGAAGATCTAGTCCTGACCAGTCCTTATCATATGTTTTGAGATATCGACATGAGTTTAGCAATTAAGGTAGAAGGTCAATAGAAGACTATTCCTTTCAAATATCGTTAGTTCTGACCATCGTTTTGTTTAAAAATTATATTGGTTTCCATGACAGCCAGGTTTCAACATGAATCCAAATTATTTATCGGTTTGATAGACCATTATACTAAGGTCATTTATGTACAGTTACATTCTGCCTTGTGAATTCGGAGGCGGTGCCGTTTAAAGCACGGACGGACTGACAAACCAATGGACGGGTGAACGGACGGACACCAGTCGATGGTCGATCACAAAATCTCAACGGAGTATACTCAGATGTGCTAAACACAATAAACTACAAAAGAAGGAAACAGCATAAATCCCGTGTTTACAATTCATCTACAGCTAGGCGGTCTATATCTAGTTTCTAGTGCAAATCGCATATGCATCGTGACATAGAAGTGTCTGAGCTAAAAATCAGTTTTAGTTCATTATTACTAATATAAAATATAATGTATAAATACTAAAACATATAACGTAGTCTCTTTTAGTATTGTATTCAAGTGTATGTTGTTATTTCTTTTTATTTCATATAAATCTTGTTTTCTTCATTTTGTGTTAAACAAACACAATACTCGAAAGACAAAGGATCCTAGGAATTTGATTTTTTTTTCAAACTCCGTTACGCTGCCAAAAACGTTTCACGTGATTTGAAAAACTTTTTCATTTCTCGTTACGATATCCCCTTTTTAACGGGATTTGAATTGTTTTTAATGTCTTTTTTTCATTTTACGTGTCTACAGTGCCCCTCTTGTTGCGGATTTGTTTTTGTATTGCTATGAGAGGGATTTGTGCTAAGCTTAAAACTTGATACACAAGCTGATATTGTTAATGCTTTTAATAAAATTAGGTATCTAGACGTTATTTTGAATTTGGATAATCCTTATTTTGAAACCATGGTTTCTTCTATGTACCAACAAGAACTTACTATAATAAAAAACGAATCGATTCGACTCTATTGCTTCCTTTTTTGATTTGAATCATAAATGATAACGTTTCGTCCGAAATATACGATAAAATTGTTAACTTGCATTTTCTAGATGATAGAAATGTGCCCAGTTCTACATCTTATGGGGTTTACATTTCCCAACTTATTCGCTTTGTCCGAGCCCGTTCTTTGCTAGAAGATTTTAATAGCCGTAATTGAATAAAAGCGATAAACTTCTTAAGCAAGGCTACAGATATCATAAAATTTGGAAAGCCTTTTCTAAATTTCCTTATCGAAATTTACATCTCATTAGTACATATAATTGCAATCTACGAATGTTATTGAAACAAGGTATTTCTCATCCAGAATTCTATGGTGATATTATCTACAAATTTAGGAAACTTCGGGGTCATATCCATGTTCACGATTTGTTTATCAAACGCATTAAAAATGTAGGAAGAAATGTTATGACCCCATTATAGTGCATCGTGCTGCATGTTTGGTTATTGACCACTATACAGTCGGTAGCTACGCTCCCCTCCTTGCTTGCACAATGGCAGGCCGAGGGTAGTACTACACGATGGTATACTCAAAACCCAGAAACTTACCAGACTCATGTATTGCCTTTTCACTGTCGTGCCCTAAACGGCTTTCCTGCAGTTGCTCTGACTACCGTCATTGAGTACATATTTGACGGACTTTTACAGTCGTTGTCATGCTATGTTATTGTCACAGTGCAGAACTCGTTTATTATGTACAGATACCTTAACAATAAATACAATGTAACCATAGACACTGAGGAAAGAGTTATTCATCTATTTCCCCATTGCGATTAAGTAATATATCCATGTACTTATAAAATCCCCGGATACATTAAGTAGTTGTCAGTAGTTAGATATGATTCAGTGTAATGTAAGTTATCCAGTTTTCCAGTAATATGACCGACGTTCTACATTCGTACTTTCTATCTATCTCGCCCTAGCGTTCCCGCGACCGTACCTTTTTAAGAGTATGTGTGCCTTTGTGTTTGTGCTTTTGTTCGTGTTTGATGTTTTCGTCTCGTGTGTGCGCGCGTGTTTATGTGGATGTGTTGCTTGCTTTCTGTTTGTGTTTTGGTGTTGGTTGCGTTTAGTGTGTGTCTTTTGGCGCTTGACTTTACTACTTCTTCATTTAATGTGCTACAGTTTGGAGATCTAAAGGTGTATGCTTCATTTTAGAACCTATGCAGGAACATTCGAGCATCATGTCGATTTGCACAGTTATTAAGAAGTATAACATTTCTCATTATTTTTTCTGCTTATTTCCTCTGTTTTGTTCCGATCAACATAAAAACCGTGCATCGCCATCGAAAATTCCTGTATTACTGATAAAATTTGCAATGCAGTCTTGTAGCTGTGACCCATGAACAGAATACAAATGCATGCAATGCTTGTCTTTTGGTGTCTAAGTGTATGTCTGTGGTATACATGTATTTTTGGAACAGTCTCTCGTCATTGTAAATAGCATGCTCATAAATAACTCATGTTTATTGCTGAATGTCACTATTTTAGAAATATTTGAGGAGATGACATTCGATAATATTGGCATGACTATTTACCAATATAGTTTCATGTATCTGAACTTAAATGCAAAAGCTTATGTTTAAACTAAACTCAAGTTTAGTAATCAGTTTACCCGCAATATATCAGTCTGGATCATCAATACCAGGCTGTGGGAAAGGAGATCAGTCGAGATTCATCCCTGGCATGCCCTGTTTTAAGCCTACTTTCCTGCGATACTTCTGTTCAATAGTTGGTATGTAAAACAACGATAGCATTGCCAATACCGTCGTATATTTCAAATAGTTTTTATCAAATCCAAATGACAAAAAAACAAAGAGGCATCAAACATAATAAAAATGTGAAGCAACAGCTAATCATAATTTACGTATTTTTGATAAGCTGTGATTTTATTATTGTGATTCGTGCATTGTACAAATATATCAATGACAATACATTAAACAACAAACTCACAAGTAGCACCCGGCCTTTGGGATTTCACGGCTGCTCGGTAGATGTATGATACATGTTTGCAACTCACCACGATGTGTGTCCAATGCATTTATAAATATAATGAGAAGAGTTTTGAATGGATGATGATGATGATGATGATGATTGTGAGTGTTATGCTTATAATTATGATGATGGTGATTATGATAATAATGATGATTAGGATGATTATTATTAAAATGTTGATAATTAAGATGATATTAACTGATTGCACAAATAATGTAGGGTAGTCGGAGTAGAATTATTATCAAATCAGCGACACTATAGAATATCAGTGCGTGTTGATTTATGAATACACTGTAAGACGTTATCATGCACATTCTAGTATAAAACAGACACAGAGTGTTGCTCCCTAGACAAAACTGACAAGTAAATGCAAAAATAGTCAATATTTGGAAAGCATCATTACTTTCGCTATTTGTGCTTTGCATGAGAAAGATTGCAAATAGCTGGCATACTAGTCAGGCATATTTTGCAAGTAATTTTGTCCATATTTAAGATAATATAATACGTGTCAACACTTTACCTCGTATAAACGTAGTTATGCCTTTGCAAATAGAGTAGACAGCTCCTGTAGGATGCGTCAGATCAGGGTATCTCTGCTCTGTTGTGTGTATGCGTGTTTATGAAATAATATTTTTATTGTTTTGCAGTAGTATAATTACTTCTTTAAAATATATATATGCTTTTAAGATTAATTCAGATGCAATCTTGGGTGATAGCCTAATGCAGTATGATACCGGTATTCCTTATGAGCTGTCTGCATTACTTCTGTCCTTCATTATTCCTTAACCTCAGAAATATGCATGTAAGACATAGTGACACCATGGCTCTTACGCATACAGTAGAACCCCTCTAAACCTGGTGTTAAATTTAGTATAACTATCGGTCTTGGAGACAAGCGGCAGTTTATTGCAGGGTGAAAGTCAAGACTAAACTTTCGTAGTTTCGATGTTTTACTGTAGTTCGATTATTTCTATAACGGTATATAAACATAGAGGCACTGGCCATGACAGAAACTGTAGTCAGGGTCCATGCTTGTAAAGCTTTTTAGTTGAGTCTGAGTTTGTTCTCAAGCTTTTGATTGGTCAGATTTGAGTTCTCAAGCTTTTGATTGTCAGATTTGAGCCAAAGGCTCAAATCTGACCAATCAAAAACTTGAGAACGATCTCAGACTCAACTAAATTTTTTATAAGCATGGACCCAGGTCTATATTATCCTATAAGCAAACGAAGCAAACCCTTATCAGACTGCTATTACAGAGAATGTCTAATCCTGATCGACTCTGTCTGAAAATGCATAAAAGCCGTTTTAAAGAGGCAAATGGTAAAAACGCAACTACGTCATTTTGAAAACACCCTTGTTCAGTAACGTAATGGTATGTTTAGAGAGGATGCATCCACTGTGGTATATTTCTCAACGGTATCAATATTCGAAAGCAAAAGTAAAAATGCAAAATGAGAAAATTGCAGACTCGGTTTTATTGAGTCTGTTCATGAGTAGTAATTAAAACTGCAACACTACTCACACACCCTAGCAACGGCT
Organism: Azorinus chamasolen; assembly: GCA_963576725.1. Classification (NCBI taxonomy): domain Eukaryota; kingdom Metazoa; phylum Mollusca; class Bivalvia; order Cardiida; family Solecurtidae; genus Azorinus; species Azorinus chamasolen. Next base: position 53,514,508 of record OY755247.1, read on the forward strand.
TAAGCAGTATTCAATTTTCAAAACAAATAACATCAAAACTAATGATCAAGAATGACCAGAAAATATAACAACACTGAGAATGAAGTATCTTTCGATAAATAAATCGATACTTTCAATTTAGATGTTGACACTTTAAGCAGTTGATTAAGAAAAAATGATTAAGAATTTTCAAAATTAAAGACTTTTATTGACTTAAAATGAATCCAGATCATCGACATGTTAACTTTATATATATAATGATAATAGTACATGTGATAGATTGTACGACACTTGTTTTAATAAAATCATCCATATTTTAAAATGCCAAAACATCCAACGGACACATATAGTCTCCATATATAGCTGTTAATAAAACGTGACAATGGAATAAAACGTTCAAATGATTTGACTGGGTCTACCTGCATGTATTCTGGAAACTCAGTTGATAAAACTGCTTCACTTGAAAACAGTTTTTTTTATGGATATATGTACTTCACAACAGCAGGTGTTAAGTGCTTGTGTTTTCTTAGTCGTCGGCGTTTATACAATTGTCGCTTTTGGCTTTGAATGTAGACTCCGCCATGCCATTTTCAACTTGTAAGTCACGATATTTGTTTTTCTTTCTTTGAGCACATACGCCGCGTGACGATCTCGTTACATTTGCATTGAACGGCCGATCGCATGGTAAATCACGTTAATTTCATCAAAATGATTTAAATAGTAAAATATATATGAAAATTATATATAATGGGAACCATTTCGGTTCCTGAAATGAAAACATAGTAAGGTCAAGCTGGCAAAGCCACATACAAGACGCAACCACCACCAATACATCGATAGATAGCATGTCACACACACACATACACAAACACACACACACAACAACACACCCAAACACACGCACATACACGAGATAAACACGGAAAACGTTAACAAACACACACATACTAGAAATAAACATTCCATACATGAACAAAAGCACAAGCACAAAGACACAAGACAAACAAAAGTAAGGTGACATAGAGAGTACCGCCTTGGCACGGTCAGTAGCAAAATCACCACTGGGGGTTTAAACCGGTTTTTACGGACGTCCTTACCTCACTTATCTCCCCACCGGACTTACCCACAGCATAGAAGACGGTAAACACATGACAATATGTAAAACATAACATAATAACTGTGACAATCCGTCAAAGATGTACTCAATGACTTTGCTGACGTCAGAGCACCTGCAGAGAAGCCGTTAAGGACACGGCAGGGAAAAAGTAATACATGAGTCTGGTAAGCTCATCCCGTTTCTGAGTTTAAGAGTATACCATCATCGAGAACTATCCTCGGCCTGTCATCGCGCAGGCAAAGAGGGAAGAGTAGCTACCGAATGTAAAAGGGTCAATAACCAAACATGCTGTGCGTTGCAAAATAATGGGGTCATAACCTTTCTTCTTAAATGTTTTAACGCGTTTTATAAACAAATCATGAAAATAGATATGACCCCGATTTTTTCAAAGTTTGTAGATACTATCACCATAAAATTCTGGTGGAGAAATACCGTGTTGCAGTAACGTCCGTAGAGTGCAATTATATTTACTAATGAGTGGAGAATTTCGATAATAAAATTTAGAAAACGTTTTTCGAAGTTTGTGATATTTGTAACCTTGATTAAGAAGTTTATCATTTATAACTAAATTACGACTGTTAAATTCTTCTAGCAAAGAACAGGCTCGGGCAAACCGAATTAGTTGAGAAATATAAACCCCATAAGATGTAGAACGGGGCACATCTCCATCTCGAAAAGGATAATTAACAATTTTAAAATTAAAATATTCTCTTTTATCGTATATTTTGGACGAAACTTTATCATTTGTAATAGAAAGATTCAAATCTAAAAATTAAGCTATAATGTCAGATTGATTCGCTGTGTTTAAAGACAGTTCTCTTGGGTAAATTGAATAAATCATAGTTTCAAAATAAGGATTTTCGAAATTCAAAATATATCCTAAATACCTTGAAGTTTTATTAAAACATTAACAGTATCGACCTGTGTATCAGGTTTTAAGCTAAGCATAAAATCCCTCTCATAGCAATACAAAAACAAATCTGTAACAAGAGGGCTCAATTTGTACCCATGGGTATACTAATAACTTGACTATATATGGTATCCCCATAACGCACAAATATATTATTTAAAAGAAAGGTAAGAGATCTAGTTTTATTAAAAGCATTGACAATATCGGCCTGTTTATCAGGTTTTAAGCTAAGCATAAAATCCCTCTGATAGCAATACAAAAACAAATCTGCAACAAGAGGGGCATAATTTGTACCCATGGGTATACCAACAACTTGAGGATATATGGTGTTTCCATAACGTACGAATATATTATCTAAAAGAAATGTAAGAGATCTACAAACATCAAGGCAAGAAGATGTTATAAAAAGTCTTCAGTGAAACTTCACGATATTTGGATATTATTTTTAACTTAGATAACCCTTTCTTTGATGCTCTGATTCCTACAATTTATCCTAAAGAACTCAAATTGAATAAAGCAAACCCGTCCGACAATTATGCAGCGTTTCTTGATCTAGACCTTAAAATTGATAATGGAATTATTTATTCTAAAATATATGACAAAAGAGATGATTTTGATTTTAATATTGTAAATTTCCCTCATCTTGACGGAGATGTTCCCCGTGCCCCATCTTACGGGGTTTATTCGTTTTGCTAGAGCTTGTTCATCTATTGACGATTTTAACAGTCGAAATCTCATTTTAACTGAAAAGCTGCTTAAGCAAGGATATAGATACCATAAACTAAGAAAAACTTTCTCTAAATTTTACTGTCGAAATCTCTCACTTATTGGCAAGTACCAATGTAATCTCAAAGCACCTCTGCGACACGGTATTTCACATCCTGAATGTTATGGTGATGTGATTTACAAACTTCGTAAAATTATTGGACATACCCATTTTCTCACTTTGTTCGTCAAATATGTTAAGAAATCATTAAAAAGGAATATGATCCTATAGTACTACAACATACTGCATGTTTGGTTGTCAACCCTTTTACAGTTGGCAATCACGCTGGCATCTTTGCATGTACCCCGACAAGAAAGGTTTAATGCTCTATGAAAGCGACCTCTTAAATCCAGAAACGGAAAAAGGACGTCGATATCTGTACTATTTCGTTTTTGTCGTACCCTTTATTACTTTTCTACAGTTACTCTGTTTGCAGCTCAATCATTGAGTACACTAGCGATAGGTGGATACAGTTTGTTCAATGTTTTCGTTTTATACATGCACTTTACCACTGTATTTGCCGTCGCGGTTGTTGTAAGTTAATCGGAGAGAGGATACGTTTATTTACACTGTTTGTCTTTTAGGGTAGGGATGGAATAAGTGTGAGGTTGGGTGCCAATAAACCGGTTTAACCCCCAGTGACTTTTGTCATTGACCGTTCCAAGGCAGTACTTCAATCTTCCCCCTATTGTATGTTTGTTTTGTCTTTGTGCGGTTTTTGGTGTTTTTATAGTTATGTACATTTGCTGTTTCCTTGTGTTGCTGTTTGTGCGACTGTTAGCTCTGTATGTGGTGTTTTCTGCATGACTCATTTTTGTAATTCTGAATTCGAAAAGAATAAATGTTGAACATTACAAGCAAAGAACTTTTTTTTTTCTCCGGCAAAGGTTTTTTCTATTAATTTAATCAGTTTAGCCTTTATAAGATGACAAGGTAGAGTAGTATAGAGTGTAGAGAAATCAAAAGAGCTCCGTGAAGAATGTTGTACTGTTCATTTTCAGGTTGAGTTAGAACATCGTTTGAGGTTTTTATGGACCAAAAACAGTAAAACCAGAATTTTCATATATTTTATCACATTAACGTTCTACACGTTCTTTGATCATAGTAAGACATGACGTCAAACGTTAAGATAGTTTAGTAGTAATGCAACAACTAGAGTTGGCAATAAAACGCGCCTTATATGTGGAACGTTTGTCTCTGGTTCTTGTGTGTCTTTTGGTGTTTTCTGTGTTCATTTCGTGTGTGTGTGTGTGTGTGTGTGTGCGTTTGGGTGTGTTGTTGTGTGTGTGTATGTGTGTCATGCTGTCTATCGGTGTTTTGGTGGTGGTTGCGTCTTGTATGTGGCTTTGCCTGCTTGATTTTACTACTTTTCCTTTTATGTAGTTTCGGAATTAAATACAAAGTAGAAAGTTTATATTGTTTTATGTTAAGACCAGACTTAAAAGTATTGCACATTTTTACATGTTCTGAGACTATATCCTTTTCAGGTGTTTGAACTGTAATATAAGTTAGCCCCTTCTTTAAAAAATCAATATAATGCAATCTTCAAATAAGTATTACATTATTTGATGCCTTGTCAGCAGGAGCAAGAACATAATTTGAATGAAAATTAGAAACGTTTTTTCTTCAAATAACGAAATGTATCTCTAGGTCGAGGTGGTAAAAGCTGGTAATTTGATTTGTAAAAAGCAATACGCGTATCAATGATATCAAAAATACATTTCTTCCAATCCGAAAGGGCATCAACATCAGCATGTTATCGTTGACACCATTTGAAAGTTAAATTAAATATGGTAGCACTGCACCGTGAATGCAAGCTAACAATTGTAAATATAAATATTATCACATAGAGAGGAATAGTTAACTGCTATGCATTAGAGGTATTAACTATTAAACAAGCGGGCACACTGGTCCAGTTTAAACAAGGGCATTGATATATATTCACCTAAATATAGAAAAAGAATAGATAAAACAGATATTTGCAACCTAGTCTGATACTGAATTACTCTAGTCGGATATTGAGTTATTATTATTATTATTATTATACCATATTTATATAGCACTCTTTTCATATCTAAATACGTTCAAAAGTGCTTTACAATTAAAAGATTTATACATACTAAAGCAGAAATTAAAGAAAATATAAGATATGCAATAGAAATAAAAACATAATAAACAAAACAAAAACATTTACAGTGTATTTCTAAGGTATAAAAAGAACATCGCATAACTCAAAAATTTAAAATGCATATGCCTAGTAAGGTATAATACAATTATGATAAGAGAATAAAGCAATGTTGATGGCATACTATTTCTATAGTTAAAACATGCAACCGCTGTTTGGGCTTAAAATATATAGCAGCCACCATAATACTTTAAAAAGGAACGATTTTACGAGATATTTTAAAAGATTCAAGTGTAGCTGAGTTAAAACATGCAACAGCTATTTGGGTTTAAAATATACATCAGCCACCATATATCTTTAAAAAGAAATGAGTTTTAAGAGTTCTTTTAAAAGACTCAAGTGAAGCTGACTTCCGTATTCCCACCGGTAGTTCATTCCACAATTTAGGAGCCGCCTTTGCAAAGCTACGATCACCATAGGTAACTGTACGGGATCTTGGTATCACGAGGGCCATAAAGTCATTTTTTTATCTTAAATCACGCTGTGGTTTATATATCTTTAACATGTTTGTGATGTAACTTGGAGATTTGTCATTCAATGCTTTATAGGTGTGAGTCAAAAGTTTAAAGTCAATCCGGTGTTCCACTGGGAGCCAGTGAAGTTCCTTTAACACTGGTGTTATGTGGTCAAAACGAGATGTCCTGGTAATGATACGAGCTGCAACATTTTGGACAGTCTGCAGTTTGTTCAAAGTTGTCTTTGGTAAACCACAAAGCAGGGAGTTACAATAGTCGAGTCTGGATGTAACAAGAGAATTTACTAGGGTTTTAGTAGCATCAATGGTAAGATATTTTCTGATATGGCCTATTTGTCGTAGCTGGGCATAACAAGACCTACAAACAGAATTCACCTGTTGTTCCATGTTCATGTTGGAATCGAGGAATGCTCCTAAATTTCGAACCCACGTTGATGGTTTTATCTCAGCATGTTCAACTTTGATTTCTATGTTTGATACACGTTCTGCATTACGTTTGGAGTTAAACAGTATAAGTTCTGTTTTATCTGCATTTAGTTTTAGCATATTGTGGTGCATCCAGGAGACAACATCGTTTAGACAGGCTTCCACTCGCCTTATAACTTCCATTTGTGTAGTAGTGTCAATGGGTTCAAATGATATATATAGCTGTGAGTCGTCTGCATAAAAATGATGATTAAGTCCATGGTTTCTACAAATTGCGCCTATGGGTTTTGTATACATAATATAGTTTTTTGGCCCTAACACTGATCCCTGTGGTATACTGTATTTCATGAGGACTGGCTCAGAGAGTTCTTTGTCAATGCACACAGTTTGATAGCGATCGGTGAGATAGGATGTCATCCATGCAAGCGGTGTACCACCTATTCCAAAGTCATGTTCTAGACGTTCAAGCAGTGTGCTGTGATCAATAGTGTCGAATGCAGCGGAGAGGTCCAGTAATACGAGGACAGTAACCTTGTTTTGGTCTAGTGACTCTAGAATATCGCTTTGGACCTTGAGTAGAGCCGTCTCAGTTGAGTGAAACTTTCTATATGCCGACTGATGTTCCTCATGAAGATTGTTTATTGACAAGTGTTGTTCAACACGTTTATCCACTACCTTCTCCAAGATCTTTGAGATAAATGGGAGATTTGACACAGGTCTGTAATTTTTAAAAGAGTTTCGATCCAGATTTGGCTTTTTCATGAGAGGTCTGACATGTGAGATCTTAAATGCCTTTGGTACATATGCTGAGTCAAGAGACAGGTTGATAATTTTCATTAAAACTGGTAAAAGTTAATCGAGACATAATTTTAATAACCATGTTGGTATCGGGTCTAATTCACAGGATTTATTTGGGGACTGTAATATGATTTGTTTCACCTCCTTTGATGTAGCAGGAGTAAATGTTGTCAGATTTTCTACTGGAACCGTAACAGGTTCAATATTCGCGTAATCATACTCAACTTGCTTTTTTGAAGATGCATTTTTCAATGGAGCCGTATCAGATTCAGTAATCGGGTAGTCACACTCAGTTTGCGTTTTTGAAGATATGTCACACCTAATGGCCTCTATTTTGTTAGTGAAAAAGTCAGAAAAATCCTCTGCCAGTTTCTTGGGCGATTTGAAGAAAGGTAACACAATATCGTTTGAAGAACCTAACAGATGTTTAGTCACCTTAAACAGACTTTTCTGGTCGTGTCCACAGGAGTTGACTTTGTCAGAATAATAATTGACTCTAGCCTGACTAAATAATTTATTGGTTTTTGCACATTGGTTTCTGTAGATTTCATGGTGAACTGTTAATTTGGTTTTACGCCATTGTCGTTCAAGTTTACGTTTCAAATGTTTAGCAGCGTGTAGATCCTCGTGAAACCACTGACAAGATGGTCTTAGTATAATAGTTTTTGTACGGAGTGGAGCATGCTTGTTGATAAGTGCTGACATCTCCTCTGTGTACAAGTTAACTAGGTCGTCAAGGTCTGTACATTCTAAAGACTGGTTGAGATTTTTTGATGTCTGGATATCGTTTTTAAAGACATCAACATTTATAGAGCGTAATCTGCGAAAAGCTACAGTCTTGCTAATGGGAGCAGGTTTTGCCGCTTTGACACTGAAAGTCACTGCAAAATGATCACGTGTCAATTTTCCAGAATAATCAGAGAACCCGGGGTCGCTTACTTCTATGTTAGAAACTATGTTGACGGTATCTCTAGTGATCACGACATCTAGCGTATGCCCACCAACATGTGTGGGTTCATTGACATGTTGCCTCATACCACATGAGTCAAGACAGCTAATAAATCGGGCAGTATCTCTATCTGTGGGAATATCTAAATGGAAATTTAAATCACCAACAATTATGATGTTTTTGTCTGTAATGGCATATCTAGAAAGAAATACAGGCCATTCTTTTTCAAGAAAGTCAATAGTTTGAAGCCATTCTCTCGTGTTGGTGGTGGTCTATATATCACTGCTAGACGTAATGAGTAGCCATTTATAGTTATGTTACAGTCTATGAACTCAAAGTTGGAAAAATTATTATTCGTACCTGATTCTACTATATCGATATCTATAGAGGATTTGTATATAAGTGCTACACCACCACCGAGTTATGCTAGTGACATATGGTAGTCTGATATTGAATTATGCGTCTCTGCTATTGATTTATGTCACATATTATTACAGATGCTAACGAAAGTGTATGTACCTTAGGAAGTTCAACCATACTTTGGAATACATATTGTAGATAAACGTCAGTAGCTCTACTGTATATTAAGTTATTAGCACATATCATACAAATAAATACTATGCATTATTTTTTTAAATAGAACCTAAAGAGTTCTGATTCGACGATCTAAAACGCATTCGAAAATCTACTATATTGACACTGTATGTACCGTCCTAATGCAGCTGTAATAATAGCAACTTGTCACTAAATAGTATGCTGCTTACTATATGTTCATTCAACGCCCGCGCCGAGTTCGCCGACCATGGTGCGGAAAGGTAAAACACGTTACTTCGATTGTTCGTGTGAACACTGTACATGTATCCACGGTTTTGCTGGCACAGTGTGTGAAGTTAAATGAGTTCAAAACGAGATTTTCAAGTTCTTGTTGGTACCCTTTAGAAAAATGTCCTGTTCATGTGGAAGGAGAGAAATAGCTAATGTCAGTGGTATCTGTAATATTTTAATTCCCTATTCTTTTGTTTGCAATTCATCTGCAACACAGCGGTTACATTCAAACAGTCTATCATTTCTAGATTCTAATCAATTATGTTTATCTGTGAAATCAGCAATTACACCATATGTTGTTTGCGAGGATATCGTAACTGTGATTGGCACTGTAGCACTATGTCTGTGGTCAATAGGGTTGTTGGTTCCTAGATTCAGTTGGGTTGGGTTTTCTAGTGAATAAAAGGGGTTGTTCAAATATTAAATGCCCTCATCCTGATTCGGTTGTGTTAAGGTTTCTTCTCTCATCGTAGCGACGACGAATAAAGTCTTTTCACACCCTGTATAAAATATAGCCAAATTTGGCGTGAGAGTTCCGATGTAGCACTTTGAAGTTTGCACAGAAATGTCCGTTGTGTAAGATTTGACGTCCGACGTAAAATTCCATGTGATTATTCAGCACATCTAGAATGGACAATCTGAATTTAGCTCGAATATGTAGTCTTATTACTTTTTGAAAGTCAAGAAAAAACATACAACGCAAAATATATGTGTGTATCCGAACTTTCCACCATCTGTAAAAAATCTAAAGATATTGGGAAGTACAAAATGATCCATTCGTCCAGGAACTGTAGGGAGTTAATGGAATAAAACGGCATTGTCAGCATTGTATATGAATTTGTGATGTATCCAAGAATTCCATTGTGTATTGTATGACAGTGGTAATCAACAAAGGTAAAATGTAATTAGATAGATTGAAGTAAAATAATTCAGTACTAGAAATCTAGCATATCCTAAACAGGAGTTTCGTTTTATACTTCCGACTGTAACTCTGCAAAAGGGTAGCATGGTTGTTTTGTCAAGCCTCTTCGTTTTGCAGGGAACGTTTCTGACAGGTTATTTGTACACAACAGGTCTGGTATCATCAAACTTATTCCGATTCCATGTGATCTTAGTTAGCTATCACCAACCAGCATGGGTGTATCTGGTGGTTCTAAAGTTTTCTCATGCATTTACCGGTGTAACATAGTGGTCCAAGTCGAGACACATAGTTCGCTTGAACCAAGTAAACTTGGGAAATGGACCCTATTGCTTGTATTTGTTTCAGTTATAGTTTTGTTACTTAGTTGCATTAATCGATAAATTCAAAACTTGAAAAGAATGTCTATATAGATTAGTGTAGTACATGAGTATGTGTTTCATTTTAGATTTTCACATTTGTTCTGTAATATATTTGATGAGGAAACAAAACGTCACATTATTTCGTTTTTCTGTACAAAACCTCGTGTGTAGCCATTTGGATATAAATTGGGTGCGGAAATCAATTCAAATAAAGTATAATGGATCTTTAATTCCTTTACCCCATAAATAATGTAGAAGAATATGTTACTTTACCTATGTTTTTTGTTTTTGTTTTTTATATATAACGGTACATAAAGAATGGAAGGTAATGTGCATGTGCTTAGAAATTCCCTCGAAGGAACACTATCGTTAGACCATTTTATTCCATCTGAATTTAATGAACCATCTCTGTTAATTTCAAAGTGCCCCACAGAGTTTTACGCTGTGGCTGCAAAGTTGTCAGCGTTGTACTGTTTAGATCTATCCATTTTTACCTCTTTATAGGATTTAAACGAAAGAACGTTACATGTTAATTAAGTAATTACACAGTAGTGCATGCATGTAAATCTTCATCAGGCTTTTTAGTATTATAGACCGAAATATGATGAAGAATGTGTCTAGAATCATCAAGTAAAATCCGTTGCAGACGGTTTCTAGTAAGCTGGCTCAGCTCAATTTCGCTAACCCATTCAGCCGTCGCCCTCTTTTATGTACAAAGTAATTGCCTTATTAATTCTAAAAAGAATTGTTATATTATTTTCTCTACAGAAACGTGGTCAGAGTTCAGCCAGTTTAGGATCCTAGTGAGACGTCGAGTTGCTAGGCCTCTCATCTAGATTCAAACTGTTTGCAAATATAATCACAAATTCGTTACCAGGTCTGAATAATATTAGGTAGTCTGGTGTGGATTACCTGCCCTCACGCTACGTACTTTCTTGAAGTGTGGCATGGAACCAGTCTAAATATTAGGTTGATATTTATATTTTTCTCTCTGATGCGTATTTATATAACTTGATATATCTGAACGTGGGAGGTCCTTCGAAAGCAAAGCGAAAAGAGAATATTGCAGACTCGGTGTTATTGAGTCTGTTCATGAATAGTCATTAAAAGTGCAACACTACTCACGCCCCTTAGCACCGGCTTAAGCAGTATTCAATTTCCAAAACTAATAACACCAAAACTAATGATAACGAATGACCAGAACATATAACAACACTTTTTACGACCGCGACATAAGCACTTAACACCTGCTGTTGTGACGTACACATATCTGAAAGTGGGAGATCCGTCGAAAGCAAAAGTAGCAATGCGAAATGAGAAAATTGCAGACTGTTTTATTGAGTCTGTTCATGGGTAGTAATTAAAGGTTCAACACTACTCACGCCCCTAGCACCGGCTTAAGCAGTATTCAATTTTTCTAAACTGAAAGCACCAAAACCTAATGATCCCGAAGGACCAGAAAAGTAAACACATGAAGTAAACCAATATGATTGTGGCTAACCTTAATATATATTTTGCAAAATGACCATTTCATTATAACCTGGCCTGAACCAAATGTTTCGAAAACTGCATCAAAGGTACCTTTAAATAAAATATTAATTCATTAGATATGAACTTGTAGAATAAGTATTTTAAAATCAAGAAGGTTTACAGACGACAGTGTGGCTCTTAATTTGTGTGTAGTAGTACCGATGTGACTTTTGTTGAAATCAGCATCCTACATGTAATAGCATCATATTAACATTTCGCTTATTTATCAATCCTCATCCTGCCTCATATATTGTTATTTGACCTATTTTACATACACCACTAAATCAAAACAAACAACTCGCCAAACGCTAATAGGTTGAATACAAAACATTAGTCAATATTACACCAGAGATAACTTTGAGCAGACATGTTTGTACAGCCGGCTAACGGATATAACTGCTCCAAATGCTTCAGCGGGTTTATATTACCAAGTTCTAGGCGGATGCATTTTCTATGGCCTGCTGTGGACAGATGTGTGGTAACCTATACAAACAGGTTGGGTCGACGTCTCACCAGGGTTTGAACAAACTGTTTGACAAACTGAGTGCATTTTGGTGGACTCAATATAGCTAGAATATTGAACATGTAGTGGATAAAATTATGTGTAAAACCCGGTCAGCAGGCTCAATGTTAGCTTAGTTGTTACTATTGCAAACCGGCAGGATCCTGGTAGTTAAGGTACATGGCACTAGTAACTATTAACATTTAGTTCTACAGTTTTCTAAATTGATTTATCCTGCATTTCTTTTCTTCAAATCCATCATCAGAGTGTCAAACAGTTTGGATACTGATGCAAAGCCGAGTTACGGAGCCATCCACAGCAGGTTAACCCGTTACCCCATATGCTAATTTTAGACACAACCTCTTTGAATAAATGTACCGAAAAGGAACATTAACTAGAGAAAAGGGAACAATTGAGTTTTGTTGTTTGAAACCGTTGTGATAAATAGAACATTTGCTCATATAGGAGTAATTGCCCTCGTATTTATCACAATGGTTTCACAAAATGACTTTTACAGAGTCGTCAAAAGTCGTCAATATGAGGGAATGGGTTAAAGGTGCAATGCATTCGAGCTATGATTACATGTATTTGTTTAGTTTGATGGTATCAGGAATAAGAATTCAAATTATTTATTGTTTTCAAAATAAAGTCCTTGAGCAGATATGACCAATATGAGCATCTATTTACTATCTTATATAAAACTCAACTTGAAACAAGAGAGTGTTGTATGTTATTACGTAATCTACAAAGCCATATATTAACACCATCGTTAAATCGTTATTCGGATGTGTGTGTAAATAAATCAGTGGCGTGGGCAAAAACGAATATATACAATGACTCGAGAATGCACGCACACATGGACCCAAGGGCGAACGTTGACACACATCCAAGAACATACGAACAACACCACGCAAGGAATCAAGGACGCTTGCACACAAGGACTCGAAGGGCACTCATTGAAGCACGCACAGGCGCATGCACATACGCACTAGAGTATGGCACACAGGGACCCAATGGCATGCAGACAAGGACTAAGGGCACACACAAGGGTCCATTTAGGCACATAAATAAGGAATAATGACGCACATACTAGAACAGGCGCACATTAGCATACAATGCACATGCAACCGCCATCTTGTCTGGCTGGCAGAAAGCAAACTGGAAAAACAACTATCTCCGGTAATTTACGGCATCACATGTTGCAATATTGGTAACAAAGGCGTCCATAGTGCTGCTTGTCAATTATATGTTTTAAGCCTTAACTTGCTAAGCGCGACCTACCTCCTACGTGCAAACAACTTGGACCCAGATGAGACGTCACTCGGTGTCTCATCAGGATTCAAGCTGTTTGACACTTGGTCAATAGTTTCCCAAAAGCTTGGATAAGTAGGAATTAAGTGAAAAAGTGTAACAGATTGGAGAGGAAGCAGACATCATTTTTATAGAAGGCTAAGAGTTAATGAAATTTTCAAATTCAATTGTCTGGTCCTGCATCTAGAAAATGCCTAACAGAATATTGATGCCTTTAAGTTCCATTAGATTTCAGAGAATTAGACCCGAGATTTGTTTGTCATACCAGTGAGCGACAGCAGAGAACATGTTATACATACTTTACTCTTACTGTGTGAGACACCAGTCACTAATGTCCTTTGCAAACAGTGTACACCCAGATAAGAGGGTTCCTGGAGGAGCCCGCTCATCAGTGTCTATACTGTTGGTCACGTTACGCCTTTCTTTAGAAATAAATCCTTAAACATTCACCATAGGCTTGACCTGTTTGAATTTTGGAATAGTCCATTTCAAAATTCACCGTTGTAGGAGTTAATAGTGTCTGACTATCTATTTGTTCAGATGAACGCATATGTCCAATCAACCGTTAAATGTTGACAAATTCTGATTTGATCAATATTTTCAAAAACTCTTCACCAGGTGGCGAACAGCATGAATTGCTATCAGACGCCTATTTACTCGGCGTCTAATCTGGACCTGGATCCAAACTGTTTGCAATACGAGTTAGGTCGGGGATAGTGGGATAAGTTTAAGGTCAAGCTTCAACAAGTCGCATCAGAGGACAATTGTTTAGTTTACGGTTTGGTCGTTCACAATTTTAATGTCCAACGCACCATGGTTGAGGGGTTTAATTAACTCACTGACACCCTGGTTGCATTGGTTATAGCTTGAATTTTGAAAATGAAGTGGGTAAAAAATTGAAAAAAATAAGACTTCGCGTAGCAGGCTTAAGGTTAAGTACCTGAATCTCATACAGTAGAATATGTCTTAAGCGGCCATCAAAAAGAGGTATAACTATGGGTCTGTAAGGCAGGTGATAGTTTAATACAGGTAAAAATGAGCTCCTATAAGAGCTTTCTGTATCAAATTTGCCCTGCATTAAACTACCAACTGCTTTTTTAACCCTTCCTCCATACATACACATTTCTATGCCTTTGCAGACAGAGTAGACACAGATCAGACGACTCCTGCAGGAGCCCTCTGATCAGTGTCTGCTCTGTGGGCTTATGGAATAATATAGACTTGATTATATTATTTCTGTTTCTGTTAAAGGTTTATGTATTAGATATGCCATTTTAATTACTTTTCATGACGTCATTATTTCTAACATGAATATTCATTGATTAAAGGGTTAATATTCCTATGATCAATAAATGAATGACCGCATACGACAGACTCTAATGTATCTAATATGAAGGGAGACACTTTCTGTAAGACGTTCCCGTAAATTCCAAATATCATTAATTCAGTTTAACCTTTAGTCTGTTATGGGCGGATGAGTGAATACCTATGCAAACAGTCTGGATCCAGATGAGACGCCGAGTAACTCGTCTCATCATGTTCCAAACTGTTTGACACGCTGATTGCTTATATGTAGACAAATTGACTATAGCTTGAATTTTGAACAATTCTGTAAAAATAATTTGCTCAGCGGTGTAAAAATTAATCATTATTATGACCATAATCTAGACTATTTTTCATTTCTGTTTGCGTTTAGCGTCCATTTTTGAGCAAATAATTCCATTTTCGTTCAACTAAGATATGACGTAGTTTATTACATAACTTTTTCGTTGCCAACTATTGTTGTCTGCAGTCTTTATCGTCTGCACCAATTTCCGTTTTCTTATTTTTCCTCCTTTTTTCTTTCCAAAGAACTAACCGCAGTAACCAACAGTTTGGATCCTGATGAGATGCACATTTATTCTGGTTCTCATCTGGATCCACACTCATTGCATTAGTGATCATAGATACAACATTGGCAGCGAAGGAGTATTATTTCACTAATGACTTTAAGCGCTATATGTAATCTAAAATCTGAAACTAATTTCATTTTATTTTAACTTTTCAGATTGTTTTGAGAGATTCATTGTGTTATATTCTCAACTCAAGTATCATAAGCTGTTATTAATATGTTCTGTTCCAAACTACTAGGGAAATTACCAGGGAAAATCAGAGATAAGGTGAGAACCAGAGAAATGATACCATTATGTGGTTATTAACCCTTTCCTTGTCATATATACATGTAAAAATAATGACATCATGAATATTTATTAGCTGAACTTTTATAATGACATATGAACACACACTTTTTTCTCTCTTTTTTTGGTATTGGTAGAAACTGTGGAGGCAGATCTGTCATAATTTCATGAGCAAACAGAGCAGGCCCTGATCAGATGGCTCATACAGGGGCCGTCTGATCAGGGCTTGGGTCTACTCTGTTTACACATGCGTGACAATGCGTATATACGAAGGAAAGGATGAAAGCATTATTATGTGGTAATCTTTTCAATGAGATGTCTACAAAATGTCTGTAAATTATCAGTCCATATTCTGCTATTAAGATATAAGGTCTGAGCAGAATTGAATCCGGTGCGATTATGACTACTTCCAAGTCGATCAAACATTTTATAAACTATTAACGGAGTGCCAGACAGTTTGGATCCTGATGAGATGCAGAATTATTCGGCGTCTCATCTTCATACAAGCTGTCTGAAAATGCAAGACAGGTCGCGGATAGCGGGAAATGGGTAAACACCTTTCTCCATATACAGTAAAACCCCGCTAATGCGACCACCGAAAAGGGGCATAATTCTGGGTGGCAGAGGCAGGTGGTAGCTTAATGCAGGACGAAAGTTATGCAGAAAGCTCCTATAGGAGCTTTCTGCATAACTTTCGTCCTGCATTAAGCAACCACCTGCTTTAGACGAAATCAGTGGCTGTTTATTAAGTGGTCGCATTAGCGGGGTTTCACTGTATACGTCTCTCTACGCCTATCCAAACAAGTAGACCCATCTGTTTACTCATGATCTAATATAGATATGATCCTACAGTTTCTGTTATGGTCAAACATGTATGTGTCCATGTGTTATTTTAACACTTAATCTAATTAATATTCACAATGTAATTATTTTTACATGAATATTCATAAAGTAAAGGGTCAAATAGCTGCATTTGGGACTAAACTATTGAACTTACTAAGTGTGAAGAGCGAACTGAAGACAGATATACTTTAACCCTTTCCTTCATATAAACGCCTTTTCGTGCCTTTGCAAACAGCGATGAATCAGATCAGATGGTTCCTGTTGAAGCCATCTGATCACGGTATAATCTGTTTGCTTATGGAATAATATAAATCTGATTCCACAGTTTCTACCAAAACCAATTAATCATATATGCATGTGCCATTAAAACACCAACAGATACGTATTCATGATTGCATTAATTCTTACATGAATATTCAACAGGGAATGGGTTTACCCTTATAGGCTAAGCTTGGTCTGCATATGCAAACTGCTTGGGATAGAATTGAAGCCAAGTCATATAGAATGCAGACTGTTTAACACTCGAATAGTAGTTTCTCAAAAGCTAAAACGAAAAGATTAGTTTGATTTCTGGCAGATTTTTATGTTAGATATTATATCTATTCTCTACCATAATCTTCACAAACCTGATAATTCTCTCTATCTTCGACACCCATGACTAAGCTCGTGTCGCAATGTCGAAGACCAAAATCACTCACCCATGTAATATCTCACTCACTCTATCGTTTACTCCTTCACTATTCATCCTCTCACTCACTCACTCACTCACTAACTACCTCACTCATTACCTCACTCACTCGCTCATTCACTCATCCTTCGCTTTCACTCACCCAATAACTCGCTCATATGGCATATGAGTAACATAAATGTTGGCACTGGCAAACACATTGTAATTAGATCTGATCTGGGTCAATACTGTTTGCTTTTGCATATACATGTGGTAAAGGGTTTACACAGTTTCCTCTATATTAAAAACGGTACGGTTAGTTGACTATTCATATACAGTAAAACCTTTCTATAGGGCGAATCTCTGTTTGTAAACAAATCCGTCGATTTCGCGCTTGCGCAGACAACTTGTGGGCACCAATAACAACCTATGTATCCCTTTGTATAGGATCTGGGTATAGGCCAAGCAATAGTTAGTCTACACATTATTTAACGACTGTGTTGGTTATGAATTGTTGATTTCTGTACATTTACTATATCCTCTGACTATAATGGCAATCATGTTTTAGTTTATAAGGATAGATACAACAGGAAGCTTGAATTACCGGCCCTATACTAAAACTACCAGCAGAACCTTGAAGGAAAAATAACACACAAATACCCGATTCCTTGATCTGGTCTTTCTTTGAAATGGGAGACATTCTTATCTATTTGTTGGACATGCCTGGTATGTCGAATAATTTAGATCAACAGTATTTAAAATTTTAATTCTCGTTTTATTTTAATAAATCTAGATATTAAGATATACAGTCTCATGGCGTACATTCGTGTGTTGTAAAATGTCTTTCTGGCTACTGAACAGTACCGTAGCAGATCTAGTAAAAGTATTTTAGAATAGATCTAGATCATATCAATCTATATTATCTTTAGAACTAAAATTCACAATAAACTACCTTTTTAAATAGATCTTCTTTGTTGATAAGACAGTGTGTGATAGATGGCAGTTGTGTGATTGCTGACCCTTGTCCCCTGCTGAGAAATTAGGAGATTTACTGACGATCTGGCACCTTTGATCGTTACTTTTTTCCTAGGTCTAGTTAGTAAATTAGCAGTATTTCGGCTGAGTAAGTCATGTAATAATAAAGTCTCCAACTGTCTAACACAATTTATTTTCAGTATTCAAAACAAATAGTTGGTATTGTTAAAATCTTTGAATGCGGGGAATAAATGTACTGACATTGGACAAATGTAGACCCAGACAAGATAGCTTAAAAAGCAACCCTCTTATCAGGGTCTTCACTGTTTATTATTCATAATCATATAGCAAATTTAAGTCTTATTATATAATGAATGGAATCTACAGTTAAACAATGACGGATCACTCCACCTTCAAATTTAAGCATTTCTCTAATATAAACGTGTTTTCATGCATTTGCAAACAGCGTAGACTCAGATTATACGACTCCTATAGGAGCCGTATGATCTGGGTCTGCTATGTCTGTTCTGTTTATTTATAAAATTGTAATAGGTCCGACTCTACAGTTTCTACCAAAACAACAACAATCATGTCTACAAATGTCATTAAAACATTAGCTTACAAATATTCATGATATCATTATCTCTTACATGAATACTGATCAAGGAAAGGGTTAATCATCACACAGTAACAACATAATAAGAATGTTTTCTTAGTTATACAATTCATAAAAATATGTTCATTTGTTGAAAACGCCTAACCCTTTATAAACACGCTTGCAAATGATTAGACTAAGATCAGATTGCAAATAGAAGCTGTTTGATCAGGAGGGGTCTGCTCTGTTTGCTTATCCCTTTACCATACATAAAGTTTTCATGCCTTTGCAAACAGAGTAGACAAAGATATGAAGGCTATTGGAGCCGTATGATCGGGCCCACTCTGTTTGCTTATGAAATTATATCAGATCTGACTCTTCATTTCAGTACCAAAAAAGGCATGTGTTTCTTTACCATTATAAACATCAGCTTATAAATATTAATGATGTCGTTTTTTTCTGACATAAATATTCATCAGGGAAAGGGTTAAAAACCATCGACAACCAACCTTATGTTAGGAATTCAACTAAAAATGTATACCTGACATGACCCGGCAACAGAAGTAAAAGTTCTGAAAACATCGACGATTTATTACGTGCATTCAAACAGAGTAGACCCGGATCAGAGTATTCTCTGTTTTCTTATGGATTTATGTTTGATCTGAATCTACAGGGTTTTTTTTCAGTACCAAAACATCCTCAGTACATATGCTATTATAAAATATTATTTAATAAATATTCATGATATCAGTATTTCTTACAAGAATATTCACGGAGTAAAAGGTCCCAGTCAATTTATATGTGTATTACGATGTCAACTCTTAATTCTGGGCGAAATATCACGCCTTATAATTATGATTTTATATGAATTTGCAACAAATAACGTTTTTGTCATGATTGGCAGTATAGTATCCTCACTATCCTGTGATAGGAACTATGTGACACATCTTGAGAAAAGCATGTACTTTTGCAACCTTAAGCAGTATTATACCCTTTAGATACATGACTATGAACCTTTAACAAAAAAAGTTTATACTTGTGTATTTTATCAATATTTAACTTTTTCTGATTATAATTTTGTACTGTGTATTACCCATGCTTTGAATAGCTTATATCTTTACAACTCCGCAGGTTGTCATGTTAAACTGTTATTATTGTTACATAGCCGGCAAATAGTAGACATGTCATGTTATTTGTTGTACAACCGATAAAGATTTTTGTGTCTTGTAAATTCATCTTCCAGAATCAATTTTCGGTTCATGTTTATGTTTTTACACATACTATCGATGTAATTATCATCAACGATTGCACCATCATCGTTTTTTATTAATTTTAACTGTAGTTTTCAAAGTGCTGTCAATGTTTCTGTTATTGTTTACATATCAGCTGTCAGTCTTTATGCCCACCAAGCTTTTCTCGGCTAAGATAACAGGTGCGCGTGACGTCACGGCGATTCACCCTTGCTTTAAGCAGCCTCCTGCTTATAGCACAAACTATTTAATGAAATTTAGTGACCATTATAGAGAGATTTTACTGTATATAAGAGATGGCTGAACTACTTCTGATCGATAATTTAACCACTTGGATCTTTGCTGCTTTTAAAGGCATGTCAAATAATAATTAGTGGAATAAGGATTAGCCTATGACTCATGATGAAATAAAAACCTTCATCAAGTAATAAATAAACCAATGCTTACCTTTATACATTTGTGGGTAGAGATAACGAGACACCGACTAGCTACTTGTCACCCTGATTACGTTTTAGGCGTAAAGTCCCAATACAGACAAACAAACACACAAATCCGGTTTTCGAAATACAGTCAAAACTCGATGCTTCGAAATTCTAAATTTCGAAAGTTTAATTGGACAGCTTTGTACTTTCATGAAATCCTTTATATCTGGAACAGCAGCTTTCTTTAATACAATCCGGTTTTTTTTTATCAAAGACAAACTCGATACATAGATAGGGCAGTGTTGTTTTGTAATTTAGCACAGAATTGATTGCTGTCTTTAAAGCAATTCGGCTAGTACTTTATAGTAGTAGCATTGCATTGTTGCCTAGAAAAGAATTCAGTCAGTGATTTTCAGCGTAAACCTCGTTGTATTGATAGTGAACGTGCTTGGCAATACACCCACCTTTAAACTGCGGCAAACATAAGTTTGTTCAAATTCTGATCATGTTAAATAAGCTTTTACCGAGCATAATATCATGATATAATATTTTGTTAGATTACTATTCTAAGCAAATTAAGGTTAACCCTTTCTCTCATATAAACGCCTTTCACGTATATACAAACTCAGTAGACCCGGATCAGACGGCTCGCACAGGAGCTGTCTTATCAGGGTCTGCTTTGTTTGTTAATATAAGTTGATAGCTCCAATTCCTTAGTTCACACAAAGGCGGACGCGCAAACACACACAAACACACACACACATCACACACACCACACACACGCGTACACACACATACACACACATACACACACCACAATGACCACCAAAACCACCACCACATACACATACTCACACACACACATCCCCTATCGCCCCCACTCCCACCCCCACAAACATACATGTACACTCGCACGGTATGAATAATTCAAACTGTTACACTTTCCGTATTTCATTATAACTAGTTTGTCTATACATATTCAGTATGAATTGATATTTGAACCAAATATAGAACAGGAAAAAGGTTGAACAAGTTAAATGTATTTCATAGCCTAAACAATGTAATGATTCACAATGGTACCAAATCCAAGGTTCGCGTCTTGTGAGAGTGATGGGAATTAAATATTAGCACTACAAGCAATTAACCATATTGGCCATTACAAAATACAGGGAAAAGCATTTTCATTCTCAAGGCTAAATTGAAGTTGTTGATTATTCACACAGGCATAATAACAAGATTTTTTATTCCAATCTTGTCGTAGTTGTATGGCTTAATTATTGTCAGTTGACGTGATGCTGGTTTATTCCATGCCGAACATGTGTAGTGTTTGACATGCTAATTATCTTAAGCCTTCGCTTGCTGAATTTAAAATGCATTTCTTCTTCTTTACCCATGCCCTGTGGTATAATTACATATATCTTCACTGTCTACAATTATGTCTCCGTGCAATCACTGCTGCGGTGTGCATTCATTGCACAATCAACATGTAAATAGTGCAGACCCTGATGAGACAGCTCCTGCAGGAGCTGTCTCATCTGGGTCTTCACTATTTACAGGTAGGTATATTGACGTGAATAGCAAGCGAAGGGTTAAATCTTCCGACACCCAATATCCCCTATCCATCGGATTGTAAAGCTAAATGATTCAATCTAGCTCATTTCTGCTAGATATACATGTACGAGCATTTAACATACAATGTAGACCCGTATCAAGCTGCTCATTCAGGGACCGTTTGGACATGATCTGCACTGTTTCCTATGTTTATCTGTCCCAATACTAAGAGTGATAAAGGTAGCCAAAATACTCGTCGAGATAACTTCATCATTGACCAACAAACATTGCACTCATTACATACTATTCTTATTAACGTATCAGAGTCGCAATGGTAACACAAACAACAATTCATTTATTGATTTTCTATTGAAATGATTCCTTATTTCAGTTTAGACATATTTATGTATATTACGTCGAAACGTTTCTTGAGCTGTATGAATTTCATTTGCATTTGCAAACTGTCAAACAATCTACCTCAATTGTCCTATGTTATCATGAAGAAAATATATCTATTAAGTGTAGCAAACTCACATCGGCTTTATACAATCTAAAGCATGATCATGTATAAATAGTATACGATAACTAAAGTATGTTCCTGACAGAAAATCCTTAGAAACAGTATATGTTTGTTTTGTTAGACCGATCGTTGAATACGCCTATGTCTAGTAGGATCATTGTACAATTTACCAAAGTGAAGAAACTTCCAACATGAGACAGCTGGAATTATGACAGAAAAAACTAAACTTAACTAAACTAGAATCTCAAGACTAGACGACAGAAACACAAGTTGGTTCATTTTTACAAAATTATAAATCAATTAACACCACAATATTTGCAATGGTTAGTTTCATCAATGGAAAAGTAATAAAGTCAAGTAGGCAAAGCCAATTACAAGACGCAACCACCACCAAAACACCGATAGATAACATGAATGTTTTAGTCGAATTTTTCATAATATAGTTTTCGAATTTAGTATAATCTCCGGATTCCTTTCCGTGGAACTTAAGTCAATGCAGGGTGATTTCTTTCCCTGTAATGAATATGTGGAACTCCATGTATCAAGGTATAAATTATGATAGTTCTGAACATGTGTTACTTTCATGTTCACTTTATAATAAAGCACCGGATTGCCTCATTAATATCACCGATTCCATTTGTAAACCAAGCTAATAAGCTATGCTATTCAGAGAAATAAGGCTGTCCATTGAGATGAATATCGTATGCACTTCAACAATAAAATGTAAACTCCAAATAGTTCATGTCTTACTGCAGTTAAAATTAAACAGGAAACGTCACGTACAACTCTATAGATCTGTATCTTCTCAACTGGACTATGTCATTTATATATAATGGTACAATGAAATACAGCAATGTAGAATAACAGTTGGGTTTCATAACACTTTAGATATAGTTTACATAACATTTTTGATAGGACTATAATTTTGGACATGGAACTAAAAAGAAATATTATTATTTTAAGGGTTTCACAAAGTAAAGTTTGATCTATGTTCTCCTAAAATGTGTACAAAATCAAATACCTCAATGATTTGTTAAATATACCATGTAGCTACCTTGAAAGTGTGACTGTTTTTATCCCTTTGCCTGGTATAGATACATTTTGACGCATTTGGAAACAGAGTAGGTCCAATCACACATCTCCTGTAGGGGTCGTTTGATCAGGGTCTGTCATACGGGCCTTTGAAATATTGTTTCTAATTGTATGATAATTACTATGGCCAGATGTAAACATTATAAATATTCGGCTAAAACAATGATGATGTCATTATTTCTGTCATACATATTCATAAGATAACAGTTAATGCTTATATTCTAACTGCAACAGTCTGGAAAACGGTTCAGAAAATATATTGCATTGTATAATTATATCATAGTCAATTAGTTATTCACTTACGATATTCTGGTATAACTTGCGCAATAAGCATGTTAGAAATGGGTGTTTATGGATTATATCCTGGTATTGCTTCCATTTTAATAACACAATTGTGCCACTTTAAATGCAGCGTCCCTTTACACTTCACTTGATACGAACACCTCTTGATACCTTTGCAAACAGAGTAGACCAAGATCACATGTCTGGTCAGGGTCTGCTCTGTTTCCTTAGGAAACAATAAAACTCGGCTTTTACAGTTCCTGTGCCCATTGACCAATAACACAATTTATTTAATGGATATTGATGAGTCGTGTTTTTGTAACAATACTAATGAGGTATATAGGAATATATAAATACGCAATAATACATCTTCTACATGTTGTCAGAAAACCACGTGGCGTTACATGTACATGACGATGTGGTGTTAGGGTATTATCAATTGATATGTAACGTAAATAGGTGTTCATGTACTGTCATTTCGAAATGGTGTAGACATTGTTCAAATGGCTGCCCGGGAAATCTGGAGTCCGATGATCAGGTTATATACTGTTTGTCATTCACAATGTTTTAGCACATTTCAGACTTTTCATAATAGGTTTACGGTAAAACACGGATGTGTGATTATATACACAGTAGAGCTTCGGTACCTCGAACTTGGATAACTCGATAATTAGAAGTAAAAGTTAAGTCCTTCCGAAATGTAGAATACAGATGTGTTCTAAAAATTACTGAAATATTGGAGGTAGAAAATGGTAGCCATTTTAGAAGTAAAGAAACATATCTATAAATTCAGTCAGCAAACAGAGCAGACCCTGATCAAACGGCTCCTATAGGAGCCGTCTGAACTGGGTCTACTCTGTTTGCTAATGCGCGAAAACACGTTTGTATGAGGGAAATGGTTAAATAGTTAATTTGCGGTGCTACTAAATATTTCTCTCAAAGCACTGTTGTTGCTTTTCGTAACTACATCTATACTTTGCGATACTTCCAAGGAGCGTAGATGGATCTAAAGTATGCACCGTGGATATATAAGTCCGGGGCATGCTTAAAATTGTGTAATTTTGAAACCAATGCGTGCAACTATGGGAACAAATGTTATATTTATCACAATGGTATCAAAAGGTGACTTATACCGAGGCGTCAAAAGGCGTCAATATGAGGGAATATGATAAAGCTTACATGACGGGTCAGAACGTATATCAAAGCTAACCCACCCAATCACCACCACCCCTTTGTCTTCGAAATTTGCTCCATTATAATTATTTGAATAATCCAAATAATACCGTAATAATACAAATAATCAAACTGTTTTTATTCAATTATAAGAATATCGAGTATTATTTTATAAATGTCGTTAATTTTAAATATTGCGTTCCCAGTCGTTCTTCCTCTCCTGGCAGGCGGCAATCTGCGTCCATTCTCAAACATCTCAGCTCAAAATCAGATACTCGAGAATGAATTCCGACTCAAGCTCAGATGTTTTATAGCCTCCGGACCAAGCCCTTACTATAGGGAACAGGAAAGTACAGATACTTCACACACGCCTTAGAACAAAATGTAGCTCTTCCACTTTTTCAAAAGAATATTATGAACTCTGATGCATGTCTTTGTGGTGATAGTATAAGCATTTAACACTTTCTTCTCATATGCCTAATTCACCAACGTCTATGCACTTAGTTTTTGTCTTGTAAGAGTGAAGCTTCTCCCGAATAGAGACTTATCACTAGACTAAGAAAGTAACTTCATTATTGTTCAAGCGTTGCAAACCTTTATATTGGAATAAAAGCGGCCTAACTAAGTGCTTTGGGAAAGCTTCCAATCATGTTCCCCCGCTCTCTCGTTGTCCCGCTCATGTCCATATGACAATTTTTCTATTTTTTGTCTTATGTCATTTTTTTATATTTATTTTATTTGTAAAACTCTAGCTAGATAGTTTGGAATGAAAACATGACGTGCAATCAAGTGCTTCTATTTAAATGAATGTTTTATCTGATTCCAATGCTTATACAAATCGTTAACACTTTTGTGTATAAGCACTAATATATTCCACAACATGTTTTCAATATATGTTTGTCAACACTAAATGTAATGTCAACAACTGTCCACCGTTATATTGCATTGTGTATGAGGAAAGAATAATCTTTATAATAAAAAGTATGCAGTTTTTGTCCTTTTTGCACTCATGATGATTTTACTGAACTGTAAATTTATTGAAACAAAATATATTTTAACTAAGCACTTTAAACGCTTCAAGGTTTCGATACACTAGATGCCCGTGTTGAGAAACCCTGCATTTCTATGAAAATCAAAGCCAGTCCTCAATTTTGCCATTATTCAAATTAACCTATTCCCTCATAGTGTTGCCTTTTGACGCCTCTATAAAAGTCACATTTTGAAACCATTGTGATAAATAGAGCAGTTGCTCCATAGGAGCAAATGCTCTATTTATCACAATGGTTTCATAATTATACAATTCTATAGTTTTCCATTTCTCTAGTTAATGTTCATTCTCGGTAGACAGAGATTGGGTCTAAAAACAGCCTATGAGTGAATGTGTTAAGTAATAACGTTCATCCTCAGTGTGTGTGAATGAAGATAACAGTAACTATTTCAACCCTTACTTATCAGAATGGAATATTCCATCAGTGTTTAACTATTGTATAGAGTCCTCTCAGTATGCAAGGCTTAAACTCGCCCGATAATTTTGAATAACGAACAGTGATGAAAGGGATCCTCTGAGCGCCCTCTGATCTGGGTCTACATTGTTTGCAAATTACACTGCATGTGTGCCTCAGGTTGAAAGAACTAAATAGAAGAAACTATAGCAAATATCAAATACGATAAACAGGGCATAACCGAGTCGAACGTTGCATATTAATTAGCGAACGTTAATTGGTGGTGTAATGCTGCTTATTTAATTCTGCATGCGACTCACGAAAACCCGGCTATTTATAACCTATAAATTAACTATATAAATAAGAGAATATTCCAAAACAGGGGATTAATAATGACATGATAATCTTTGAAAATGGCCCTTAAGGGGCCGTCACACCATAACGTTCTGGTCAACGTTCTCTGAACGATTCAATCGTTCAATTTTTTAGCGTTCTAGAATGAAGATGACACATCTGGCGTGTGATAAACGTGTACCTAACGAATGACTAGCGTGCGTCTTACGCGCGAGAAGCGTGTAACAGCGACCAAGTAAGATACCCCTGAAAACCATTAGCGTGTGCTGACGTGCCACTGGCGCACAACGAACGATTTGCGAACGTTAGACGAGCGTTTTGAGCGTGTGACTAACGTGTGAATAACGACAGAATAGCGTTTTGACGTTCGTTTGACTTTAGTCACACGCTGCGTGCGCTAGGGGACCGTTCAGCGGCCGTTGACAGGTCGCCATTGAGTCGTTCACTGCAAAGCAAACGATTAGTAACAACCAAGTAACGCTAGGGTAACGACTGACTAACGATATCCGAACGCGTGCAACGCTCATCGAACGTTAGTAAAACGTTCCATTAACGTTATTAACCGTTCTTCAGCGTTTAAAATTAAACGTTGAAGAACGCTGGTCTCAGTGAGAACTTTTGTGCATGTTCAAAACTTTTTTCCCGACCAGCGTTCTCCGCCGATTCCCGGCGATCACCGACGTTCACTAGCGTTCACAAGCGTTCACACAACGCTCTTCTGGCGCTATCCAAGCGACCATGGGCGACTACCAACGTTTCCTCAAACGCCAGAGAACGCTGACCAGAACGTCATGGTGTGACGGGCCCATTAGTGGTCGAAAAATTTGATCAGAGCAATTCAAGTAATTATGTAAAATTTACAACGCAAACTATCAGTCATAACATGGGTTCTCCGTATTCTTATTCCAACACAACTTTAATATCTTTATTTCATATTGTCGGTTCATTTATGACACTCATTCATGTTGTTCATTCTATTGTTGCCCTAATGGATTCTCTACAGTGGGTACGACTTCAGAAAGGTCATCGAGTAGATGTTTGACCGGTCTTAGATTTAAAGACACATGCTGGGGTCATTTAGGACAAAATTGCTACTGTTTAACGAATCCTTTTCATTATATGTGTGTATTGCTTTAAATGGCGTTTTAGCAGTCACGAAGTTCTGGAGCAGTCAGATGTACGAATATATTTACTTACTCACTTGTCGTCTAACTGGGTGAAGGTGGGTTCGCGTCCCCATGTGGTAATTTTGCCACTGACCGTTCCAATTCAGTTCTCCTGTCTTACCTCTAATTTATGTTCGTATCGTGTAGTCCTTTATCCTTGAACGTTTGGATGTGTATGTGAGATCATATACGCGTACGTACGTGCGTGTGTGCATCCGTGTATTCGCGCTTGCACACGCGTTTGCGTGCGTGGGTGTAATGTGGGTGTTTTGTGTGTTTGGTATGTGTATTTATCACCGATTTGGCTCTACGTGACCTTTGTCGCATTGGTCTAACACCCAACTCACTCTAATCAGGGTCCTGGTGCATTACATTTATCTCATTTTTCCTTCCATAATTCGAATGTTTTTAATAATTGCACTGTGCTTTCGTTCGGCTTCTACTGCTTCACTATTCTTGAATATTATTGAATATCGACAAGGTCCGTGTAAAATGTATATTAAATTATCTTGTCAAATTTGCCCATACCAATAAAATAATCCTTGATATTCATATAAAATTTCAAATATACCAAACATGTTGTTTTTGAAAACACACGGAGTCCAGATGGTGTTATCAAAATCAGTGATATTTTGATGTTGTGACTAACATCAGTAACAAAAACAAAGACGCCTGCATGTGCATGCCACCACCAGCGGGAATCTGCCAAATGGCCTTGGCAAAAGATTATTACCAGCAATCAATTTTACCTGGTCGCGTGTTGCAAAACTTGGTAACATATTAAGCTTCTTAATACTTCTCGATTTTGTGTCAAAATGAAATTACCAAAAGCAATCGCGTGGTCCCGCAGAAAAGTAATGCTTAATAGCATATTGACGCCTTCACGTTCAATTAGATTTAGGAACAGTAGATCCGTTATTTGTGCGTGACACTGTTGAGCGACAATAAACATCTTTCTTAGTATTGTTCCTTTTTATCTATTAACTAAATTCAAGATATGTAATTGGTATCGTGTTATTCCTACTCAAATGCTTTAATTTGACGTAAGCAGATAATTATATATACTTGAATTGATTCAAGTCACAGATCGGAAATATATCTCTTCGAGTACGGTTGATTGAAAGCGTAGCAACAAATCATTTTCGGATACTGGAATAAAAGGCTTATGCTACCTGGCTAATTGTGTCGGCATTTGCTAGGTCAATTACTAGCATCAATTACAAACATTCAACAAATACTAACAGAGGATTTAACCTGTCTTGAGTATTTCTTTATCTATTATCACTTAAACCCTATACGCGATAAATACGTCTTTCTACGCCTTTGCAAACAGAAAAGACCCAGATCAGACAACTCCTAGAGGAGCCGTCATATCATGGTCTGCTCTCTCTGCTAATGGAATAATAACGATATGATTTTACACTTTCTGACACGGGCAAAACGTCTTTCGTCAATGAACTATTAAAACGGTTAATCTAATTAATAAGGATGTCATTATTTCTTACATAAATATCCCATGGATATGTATTTCAACAATTTTTCAAACAAAGTAACCCCGTATCAGAGGGCTCACAAGGAATCCATCTGGTCAGGTTGTGCTTTGGCGGCTTATGAAATACTGTATGTATGTTTTGTACAGTTTCTGCCTTGGATAAAAATGTATGTGGACACATAACATTGTAAATATAACTGACAGTCAAGTTCTAGAGGTGAAGGGTTAACGCATAAAATAAAAATAAATCAACTCATTAGATCAATACAACAACACCAACATTCTAAATGCCTTGGATAAAAATGGATGTTGACACATAACATTGTAAATATAACTGACAGTCAAATTCTTGAGGTGAAGGATAAACGCATAAAATAAAAACAAATCAACTTATTAGGTCAGTACAACAACACCCACATTCTAAATGTAAATGCCATTACTATATATTGTTACAGAGTTTAACCAATTATTCATGTTGTTCCCATCCAGGGGTGTGTTTTATTATCGCAAATCTGAATCAGGATTACAGATCACGATTGTGATTCAGTCGTTTTTTTTATCGAATCACGAACATGTTCTTTAATCAGACTATTCAAAATTAGAATCTAATCATAATCAAACTGGAAAGACATAATTTCAAACCATTCTAGAAATGCATGTTATGGTAACAGTTGAAGTAACAGTTACATTTCTATATGATCTCGAAATAAATATGTTCTTAACATGTTTCTATTTTATTTTATTAGATCTCTCTATTATTTTATTTATTTATTATTATTACGGTTTATTTTTTGTTTTTAAATTTTATATTTTTAATTTTGGTTTTTGTTATTGTCGCTGTCTAATGAATCGACAAAACTCTTAGCTGATCGACTCTAGTACTCGAAGAATTGCCGGGCATACCCAATGAGTATTAATTTTTCTTTTGTGAGATGAACGGCCATGTTTAATACATGTCGTATCAAAGTGTTTTAATATCATAGCAATCGTGATTAAAATTGTGTGTCCAGTGCTCCCTCTCTACAACGACACCCTTTGGGATACGAAGATTGTGTGTGTTGTTCAGAGGAAGTTGTTATAGGGAGGGAAAATCAAACCTTACTAGCTTCTGTGTAGATCCCCAGATAAGGTGTATTTCGAGAACTAAAACCGATATGCCTCAATCAAACCCTATGTTGTGACCACTCTTTAGAATCGTCACAAAGTGACGATTCTAAAGAGTGGTCACAACATAGGGTTTGATTGAGGCATAAAGAAAATACATGGAAAAAGGTTGTTTCTGGAGCCTTGTCGTTTCGGAAACAGTGACAAGCGTTGTTGTAAGGAGGGAATCGTTATTGAGAGGGCCGTTGTAGGGAGGGAGCACTGTATAATCAAAAGCATGATTTAGGAAATACAACGCACCCCAGATATACAGACTCTGATCAGATAGATACTTCCTACCTATCTATCCTACTCTGTTTGCCTAATTGATACTTTGGACAGTGAAATAGTAATATAAGGTTTCGTTCGTTTATTTAACATTTATATATTTTTCGTCATATAAAGAATTTTGATATTCATACAAAATGCACAGCTATAATGTACGGTTTATCTCTAATTATGAATTATGGAATGTATGGTGTTTATCTAAGCGTTGCCATTCGAATACCTCTTTTGGTTCCAAATGAGTTTCTTCTGTAAAGAATGCTATCTGCATTAAATTTCAGATTGAACTTTCCTTCCTTTAATTTAGTATAAACTATTAGACCCTACGAAAGCCCGATGGTGACATTCTAAATTCCTTTTTCAAACTTCCGTCTTCTTTCTTTCAAGAAAAGTTGCTATATGTTTTTTATATATTGTTTACGCCCGAGTTCCAAGTTCCAAGTTTCAAGTTTTGACTTCCCTTCTATGTTCCAAGTACCAATTTCCGACTTCCAACTTCATGAGGTTTCTTTTCACGTCTGTAGAAACCTTGTAACTGGTGTAAACAATAAACGGGAGGCACCCTTTTGGAAGCATTTTAGATATTTATCTATTTTAACTCTATTGAGTTGAGCCAAACTTGTGGTTCTTTTTGTTGAAGTCAATTTTCAACAGGCAAAAGTTTGATATAAAGAAACTGTTTATAATGAAGTAACCAACCAATAAATTTCTCATCGATTATTTTTATCTGGGAGGCGAAGCAACCTTTAAAATATTTAGACCAATTGGGACGCCTAGCATGTCAGCTGCATTGGCATGCGTGAAGTAAAGGGCGCGATAATATGACTTCACAAGAAAACTTAGAACTTTGAAGTCGGTAGGTGGATGTTTGAAGTCAACATTTTGAACTTGGAGGTCGGAATTTGGACGTCGGAACATGGAATATGGACATTGGGAGTGGGAACATGGAACTTAAAAGTGGGTATATGGAACTTCGAAGTCGGAACATGGAACTCGGAACCATGAAGTAGGAACGTAGAATGCCATTACCGGGCTTTCGTAAAATCCTGATGTTTCATCGTTTTACTCAGCATCTCATCTACATGTTTATCTAAACTGTTCACAACGGAAAATATAGATCGCAACGGTAACCACAGATTCACCAATTGTAGGGAGTCCTGCAAATAGCTTTCCGGTAAAGAGTTATAACAGCTTAATATGTCACTGATATGTCTCATGATATAGGACAATGACTACTTATCCATGATCGAAAATGTTTCACGTGTTGTTCATTACCACTTAGCCTGCTATTGGTGGAACTATCATAAACTCTTCAAACAGCTTAGATACCCATAGGACCCCGAGTATCTTCGTGCTTTACCTGGATCCAAACTGTTGGACACGCTAATTATGTTTTAGGAAGGGAAACAAGATATATAGGTGTTGACATGTTCTACTAACAACTATATATCCAGAAGGCTAAAGGTAAACAGACAATATATTCTATCATATAAGACATGTTGTTTTGTACTCGACAGTCAACAGCGAGTATGCATGATTTATCATCAGATTAAAGTGTCACGGAATAAACTTGTGTTTATGCAATAATTGAAATCTAAATTGTACCAGATTTTATATTTTATTTAGGTGTCTCACGGAATATAAAAATGGATACGTATACATAATCAACACTATTTAAATAATATCTGTAAGTGGTTATACATGATATTAGTTGATACTTGTTTATGGCAGGATATCATTAACCCTTATATCACTCCACCTAAACCCTTTTCCACATATCGCAGCAACCCATCAGGAACCAAAATGTTTTATACAGTTGGACTTCGATATCTCGAACTTCAAGGGACCATACAAATAAGTTCGAGGGAACAGTGGGTCTATTTGTAATCTGACCAATATCTCAAGTTCACAGCGTAATGCAGGTTTAAAGTAATGCTAAAAGCTCCTATGTAATGAACACTCTATACACTGCACACGCAGTTTGTTTTGCTTCAGTTTATCGGTATGTTATAAAAAGAATGTTACATTCGTTCATAAACTATTGATTTTTACTAACTCATTGACAAAATTTGTGACACTCAATGAGACTCGTATCATAATGATTATTTTACGATGAAGATAATATTTCAAAAAGAAAATTAATGTAAAACATAAATACTTGAATAGCTCTGTAGGGGCAAAT
Organism: Azorinus chamasolen; assembly: GCA_963576725.1. Taxonomy (NCBI): domain Eukaryota; kingdom Metazoa; phylum Mollusca; class Bivalvia; order Cardiida; family Solecurtidae; genus Azorinus; species Azorinus chamasolen. The sequence goes on from OY755247.1 coordinate 53,547,173, forward strand.
TTGTCTCGGAGCTAATAGTTCGACCGCTAAGTGCCTTTTTATTTGAAACAGGCCCTTAGATGTCGAAACGTTGTTGTTGCGTTTTTTGTGTGTGTTTTCTTTTGTAGTTGTTGTTGTTTTAGGGGGGGGGGGGTCGACAGCTTCAAAGGTAGGTATCTAACAAACGCTTAAAGTGCATGTCTCTCAAAAACAGCTAATGTAATATTTTCTACTTACAACGAGTCTATTTTAAAAAATGCCTGAAAGTTTATAAAGCATTTGTTTATAAGCTCAAAAGGCTTATATCTCAAAATAGCCAATCAAATAAACGACGAAGGAGACCATACTTTCATCTGTTTGGTATCATAGACCCGATGGTATTCGGGTTGTGTTTAGTTTCGATAACTGGTCGACAAAGGCCAATCATATTTTGCTGCAGAACAAAAATTATAAGTATCGATGAAAACGGTTTATTATGTATAACAGGGACACTTTTCATGTAAGTTCAAGGTAACAATATTCATAATAATGATTAACCCTTTCACCGCCAATGTCGCAAAAATGCAACACGACAAATAGTGCAGCACCAGATCAGACGCCGCCTTTTCAAGACGGTGTCTGATCAGGGACTTGACTTTTTGTGTCATCCTTTATTTCTATATCTGTGATTTATGCTTTTGAAATTTGCATTTATTGTTCTCATTTCCTCACTTTACCGAATGGTTTAACAAAAATATTTTGCAGACGACACTTTGACATCGAAATGGTCAAACAAAACACATATCAAGTTTTATTATTATAAAATATTACGTTTATTTAAACGTGTTTTATTGTAGTGATTTTCATTTTAAACATTGCTGTTTAGAACATTTAATGAAGAATTGCCTTCAATAACCTTTATCGTAAAACGCATTTAATAGTTACTGTACAGTTTAGCGACAGGAGACTGTAAATGCAAGTGCATGCTTAATGAGATGCAAAATTCATACAGAAAGCTCCTACAGGACCTTTCGATATCACTTTTGTCATGCATAATGCTACACATGTTTTATAATACCCATAATTAGAACTCTGTTGAGCGGTAATATTTACGAGGCTTTACTGCACACCATATGGAACTAAAACGCACAAGAATTGTGTATGAAACGTCGCCAAATATCATCGGCGTCATCGATATAACACTTTTTTGGTAGCAATTGAAACCCTTTACTCCAAACATACGCCTTTATACGCCTTTAAAAACACAGTAAACTCAGGCCTCACGGTTCCTTTAGGAATAAAGTTTTTGCATTCGTAACAAGTTCATGTGTTCATAATTAATTCGATTAGTATTCACGATGTCATCGTTTCTAACATGAATATTCATTGAGTAATAGGTTAAAACATAACTTTTATAGATCAATGTATACAAGTGCATCATTTACATCAATATCAAATGGTAATTTGTCTTCTGTTTAAACACACCTCATTACATCACTGCCAAATTAACAATTGCACTTCAAACGAACATCGTTTACATAAATGTCAAATAACCAGTTGCCTTAACGTTAAACAAACATCATTAACATTAGTGACACATGTGAAGTTTCTTTAAACAAACGTTTAATTGATCAGACCCTGGTCAGACAGTTCCTACGGGAGCTTTCTATCAGGATCGACTTTGATTGAACAACCGTAGACACGCGCCTCTGTCACGAAATAAATTAGATAGATTAACTGTAAATAAATGATCTTGTTAAATTCAGAAGGTCCACGCTTCACTTTTGTAAAAATGTGGTTATCGGAACAAATTAGCAATTACGTAAACACTGATGATATTCCAACATAGCTGCCACTGTGAGAAGTATTAACCCTTATTGCGGTATGAAACAATATGTCTGCTTAAAATTTGGTCTTATGCACTTCCGATAACTTCCGAATCGAGCATTCGTTTGAGAAACCATTGACAAAGTGCCCAACAGCTTGGATCCCGATTAGACACGGGATCCAATCTGTTGTCAACTGTGAGTCAAGTTGCGGATAGCGGGAAAAGGGTTAAAACCGTATACAACAACACATGTTGATAGCATTTAATATCACCTTATTTATTAACATAGGAGACTACACACGCAGATGGTTGTTTCATGCCGAGCAAGAGTAATACAAAACGCTCATACAGGAGCTTTCAATATACTTTTTGTCTAGCATTAAGCTACCGCCTTTTTTAAAATCCATATTATTTATAAATTTATACTACTTCGACTGGTCGTATTAACGACACTTTGCTTAATACTTATTCTAACAACATTTTCCCAATTTCCTGCAATTATCTGTTTTTGTTTCAAACACAATGAGTCATGGTATGAGACGCGGTTAATTGTCCTAAATGCTATCAAATACGGTTTTTAAATTGCTTCTGTGAATAAATGGCCCAACATGACATTGAAAATATACGTCAGTTTTTGTCAAGGTCGACATTTGTCAAGATATATAATGTACGTGTTCATATGCCATTTACAAAATTGATCTAATCAATAATCATGATGCCTGTGGTTTTGGTCTTAGATATTGTTTTTCTGCATATTATTTCACATCCCCTGCAGAGAAAATGATTCAAGTTTTGTGTAAGTTTTCAATTATATGTTACTAGTAATAAAAACACGTTTGATGAATTTAAACGCTTATTAAACCTGACAGTATTTCAATTTTGTTTGACATTTTCGGAATTTCTAAAAGGTTTATTTTTGTTTTATCTCAATTTAAATATCATAATTTGAAATGTAATCTGTTTTATTCCTAAATATCAGGGAAAACCAAAGGTCTGGAGAGAAACGAAACAATTGTAGTTTTGCTCTAAACCCTCGAAGTGTCTGAAACTAAATTGAAGAAATATGTACAATAACACGTTTTTACTCCAAACACTCACTTATCCGAACACTGGGTAATCCTAATACTCGATAATCCGAATACAAGGTAATCCAAATTTTCGCTATTCCGAACACTCAAATACGTATCGGTATCGGCCGTTAAACCAAATGATAGTTTGCAGCAAGGAAAAAGAATGATTAAAGGTATTTAACCCTTTCCTTCATATAAGCGCATTTTTACGCATTTGCAAACAGAGTAGACCAAGACAAGACGGCTCCTACATGAGCCGTCTGATCCGGACCTGCTGTTTGCTAATGGAATTTGAAAGGTCTGTTTCTTTACTTTCTAATATAGCTCCAATGGTCAACCTTCCGTATTTCATTATAACTACATGTATCTATGTCCATGAATATTCAGTAGGTATTGAAATATTGAATAAATATAGAACAGGGAAATGTTTAAGGGGTTTCTGTTTACTTTTACCCGGTATTACGAATTTACGTGTCTAAATTATTGTATATTCGTCTTATTTGTCATCAATTTAGAACGTGCCTATTTGACTTTAAGAATATAAGCATGACAGAAGCTAAATGTACAGTATTAATCTACCATACGTGTTTCTAGATATGCGTAGTAATATATTTTAGAGTAATTCTGTATTTTAAATTTTGGAAGGACTGAACTTTTAGTTCGATTTATCCCGAAGTTCGAGTTATCCGAGTTCGATTTATTGAAATCCAGCTATATTCATATGTAGATAATAATAAAGCCTTGCATTTTACAATCAACGTTATCATGTTAATAGTAACTGTTTAGCATGTCTATGCACTTCGCAAAATCTAGTATTTTAAGCATGAAACTCCAAAACTTAACGAGTAAATCGGTGTCGAAGCCTAAGGTTTTGGTTTGGTTCATTTGAATGTTTCTATCAAACATTTGCTATACAGTAAAACTTCTCTATAAATGCCACTAAATTACATCAAGTATTTTGTGTCAAAGGCAGGTGGCTCCTTAAAGCAAGACGAAAGTAAAACAGAACTCTCCTATAGGAGCGTTCTGTTTTACTTACACCTTGCTTTAAGCAACCAAATACCAACTAATTAACACAATTTAGTGGGCGTTATAGAAATGTTTTACTGTACTGTGAAATCAATTAAAAATAATCACATAACATAAGACTAAATATCACTTTTTAAACTTGTATATGTGGAAAATATGACATTTACACACAGGGTCTGTTGTGTTTGCTATTCTGATTTTTAACACGTTATGCTATGAATCTGCCGTTTGATAAGTTCCAGATCAGACGGCTTCTACAGAACAAGGTGTGACCAGGGTCTTTTCTGGCTGCTTTATCTTATGGGCTTAGCTGTGTATTCACTTGTTAATTAATACTCCATAGGTGCAGCATGCCATGAATATTCATGGAGTCATACTAAATGAATATCCTGAGGCTCAGGAAATACGGGATCTAACCCGGTCATACCAGCCCGTACACCCTGCCAATAACCGTGTAACTAATAATATTAAGCTGCTACATGTTTTCCCCTTCACTCCATAAATACAGTAAGACCTCTCTATAACGACCACTACATTACATCAAGTATCTTGTGTTGAAGGCCGGTGGGCGCTTAAAGCAAGGTGAAAGTAAAACAGAACGCTCCTATAGGAGCGTTCTGTTTTACTTTCACCTTGCTTTAAGCAACCGCCTGCCCACAATACCAACTCATTAACACAATTTAGTGGTCGTTATAGAGAGGTTTTACTGTATTCCTTTCTACGCACTTGCGAACAGAGTAGTTATTGGTTATTTAAACCCAACTTAAAGGGAAGATCGTTTCTTAGACAAAATGACACACACAGTCGTGAGCTTATGGCTTTCATGGGAACAAATAACTTCTTAGCTATCGATATGTTACCTACATGCAGAGGGGCACACTTTATTTTTGTCTCCTATGATGAGAACACGATTCATTAATCATGTAATTTATTACATAGCTACCTTACAGGTCGTCAGCAGAGAGTAAAGCTAGGTGACTCTTTCAGCTCCTGGCAAAATATTATCAAAGGGGTACCCCAGGGATCTATTATGGGGCCTCTTATTTTTAACATTTTCATAAATGACATCTTTTATTTTGTACAAAATTCTACACTTTACAACTATGCTGACGACAACACCTTATCTTTTTGTTGTAAAAATGCGGAGACACTGAAGTCAACATTGGAGCTGGATTGTCACACTCTGATAGACTGGTTCAAATTTAACCAAATGCAAGCAAACCCAGACAAATTTCAGGCCATAGCCGTTGGCAAAAACTCTTTCGGCAAACTAAAAAGCTTCAGTATAGCAAACAGTTCTATTCAGTGTGAAGAAACAGTTAAACTTTTAGGCATAGAAATTGATTTTTTACTAAATTTCAATGAACAGATCACCAAAATCTGCCAGAGGGTGGCAAGACAGCTAAATGTGCTTCAGCGTCTCAGCAAGTTTTTAAATACTGAGAATAGACTTTTGGTTTTTAAATCCTTTATTAGGTCAAATTTTAATTATTGTCCAATCATCTGGCATTTCTGTAGCAAATCTAGTACAGAAAAACTGGAAAAACTCCAACATAGGGGCCTGGAAATTGTTTTTAATGACTATACTAGCCCATACCAAGACCTGTTAAATAGAGTGGATCTACCAACACTGCATTTAGGGAGGCTTCGTACCATTGCTACAGAAACATTCAAATGTATCAATGATATGTCACCTATCTATATCAGAGATTTAGTTAAACTTAAACAATCTTCTTATACTTTCAGGTACGAAAATACAGTTCAGGTACCGACAGTTCGGACCACGACATATGGTCAGAGATCCTTCCGCTTCGAGTCAGCACGGGTGTGGAACGGCCTCCCGAATCACCTCGGAACAACATTAGACTTTAGAGAGTTCGGGAGGTTGATCCGCACCTGGGCTGGACCTAGCTGTGGCTGTGCCATATGCCGTGGTTAGTCTGTCTTATATTAATGTTTCTTTTATTTGCTACTGCCAAGTGTTTGCATGTTTTTAGTATTTCTGTAAATGTGCTGTGTTTTGTTTGGTTGTTTTCCCAATCTCACTGTGGCCTGCCTTACCTCTCTCTACAAAATATTCTCTCTCTAAGGTTACAGGTTGTTTCGAATCTACCTTCTCTGACTTAAGAAGTAATTAACATATGGCGCCACAGTGGTCTTGAGAAAAATGCCTTTTTGCTTACTTTTCTGTTTGCTTGTGTATGTTGAATGCTGCTTCTTGCCGCTGTCAAGAGCTTGCTTGCTTTTTATGTTGTAATTTTTGCTGTGATTTTCTCCCCACATATCTTAATCTATTATTTATATGCAAACCCTTCTTTTTACAGCCTGTTTTACTCTTGTTTAAATTATACTTATGTTTGTCGGAAAATAGCTGTTACAGCTAATGTTTATTGTTATATGGTATCCGACGTAAAATAAATCTTCTTGTATCTTGTATCTTGTATCTTGTTCTCATATCGTGCGAGTCAAGAGATTTAGTAAGAAGGTGTTTGATTGTTAATGATGATTGCATGAATGTGTCTTTGCACAAATTCCCCAGAACATGCATTGTTGCAAAGAACCAGCTTTTAAACCTATTAAATGGACAATTGTTAATGGCCGATACAATAACAGTTAGTTTAACAAATTTTCGCAATTATTATTGCATGACTTAGTCTTGAATACATTAGACGTTAGTCATGGAAGTGGCAATATGCTTTACAAATGTATTATTAAGTGTACTAAAGTTGTGTCCGAGGCTTACCTCCCCTATAAGTGTTACCGTTGTTACTTAAAGTCTTACTGGGACCAATCCTTAAAAGATAGTCATACTCTGACGAGGCTTAAGCGGCATGAATGGATATCACAAGGCAAACAGCATGCTCCTGTTTCTCACTCATTCTTGATCTATAAGTGAGTTTCGTCGTTATCACAGAAACAGAGTAGGCGAGTATTTGCATGACATGTGCTCGGATACAGAACACTCATGTTATGATAGGTACGGTATATAGATAAAGACAAAATAAGTCTCAAGTAAATGACAATATTACTGACAGTGACACATTGGGTGGGTTTATAAGGAAACTTAAGAAAAACAAGATGTCTGGAGTTGATGCTTTTTGCAATGAGCATTTGATAAACGGTGGTAAGATTATGTTTGAATATATAACTAAGCTTTTTATTATGATGTATCGATTGTCATACGGTCCAACTAATCTAAACGTATAAATGGGTACCTGTGAGGGAAATAAGCCAATGCCTTGGGTGGCAAATTGTTCATGGCCCAGTGATCAGAGGGTAAATTGTGAAGTCGGGAGAATATGTACAGTTATATAGACTATAAACCTCACCTTTACCTTAAAAGAGAAAATTGCAGACTCAGTTTTATTGATTATGTTCATGAGTAGGAATTAAAAGTGCAACACAACCCACGCCCCTTAGCGAAGTTATATTAAGACATCATTTTTGTTAAGGTATGAGTTTCTTACAGTTTTGAGAATGACAGTATAATGTGTGCTTACTTTCTCGATGCAAGGCAGGCTTTCGACCGTGTGTGGCATGATGGCCTGTTTTATAAATTGTATGTATATGGTTTACCGTTACCATTACTTTTAAATGTTATTGAAATGCATAATAATATGTCATGTTAAATTAAATTGTGTGCTGTATAAAGAGCAAATACCAAACTGATTCCCAATAAAGCAGGGCACCAGACGGGGCATGTGGTCGCCATTTTAGTACCACTGCTATAGTAATGAGTTAATCGTTAAGCCAGGACAACTAGGTGATGGAATCTCCGTAGGAGAATAAAACAGAGTTTGCACCCCTACAATGGCAGATGACATGCTTCTACTCTGACTATCTAAAATGTCGTTGTAGCTACCTTTAAATGAATGTTACCACTATTTGTGCCTCTGGCGATACCAGTACAATCCAAGCAAGTGTGGCATTTTAATGTTTAATAGTAGAAGGAAAAAGCATATATTGCTTTACATTGAGGCTGGTCGTCTACCCACAATGCAAACTTATATACATCTGGGTATTCCTCTTGATGGAAACTTTAAAGCTCAATCAAAGGATTGTTGTTATATACTACGGGGTACTTTTTCAGTTTAACCAACTTACATACTTACTTTATATTTCATAATGTCAGCTGCATGCTTCACTTAGGCATGTTCAATCATATTCTCATATTTATGTATTCATTTAATATACTATGGAATTGTCTTCACATATATTGCTTTAAACTATTTAATAAATATCTTTAAAATGCTCGACGCGTTTCATCAGATCATCAGGCGCAGTATTATGACGTCATATACACAGTTAAGCAAAACAGTTGTGCAAATCGTCCTAATGCTCTTCTGCTCTGTTCTTGTTTAAAAATTATTTTTCATTAACTCAGAATAAAAACTGAAAACAATATGTCGGTCTGTGTACATAAAGGAGGTCTACGTGCTCATCTATAAGCTAGGCCTGGTCGATATTGTGAAGCTGACTATAGTTTGAAACCTGATGGGGGTCCCATGAACTCGACTTCTCAGGATTCAAACTATCTTGCCCGTACGAACAGGTGACACGAGGGGTCCCCCCCCCCCACACACACAAACAAATACTCTCTCTCGCACACACACACACACACACACACACACACACACACACACACACACACACACACACACACACACACACACACACACACACACACACACACACACACACACACACACACACACACACACACACACACACATCCACACACACACACACATAAACAAATACTCACACACACACGCACACACATAAACAAACACACACACACATGTGCCTACTGCATGACTTGTGAGGACCTTGACATTTACAGGCATCAGGAGGACTATCATTAGGAGTCGGGCCATGGAACAATCATCATGTAATACACTTATCTCACCGTACATAAACTGCTTTTGTGAATTCGCTCTGCTTTAGCACCTAAACGTGTTCATAGAAATGACTTTGAGGACCATATTTCAATTACAAATGAGGACTTCCATTCGAGGACTTAATGCACAAACACGTATTGCTTACATTTTGAGGACGGTATTTTGACAAGAGGTCATTTTTAGGCAAACACCAGTAACTTCGAGAAGGATTGGAGGGAAAACAGATACGTAAATGTTACGAGGGAGACCTCATTGTCGACAGATATGTGTTTAGTTTCAACATGTTAGCATACTGCCCCCGTCAGAAAAGGGTAAACTGATAATATAGAATGCGCTGACATTTGATTTTGAGGTCAAAATAACTCTGATTAGCTCGCTTTGTCTTACACACTATATCAACTATTTTCACAATTTGAAGAGCTTCTGCAGAACTGTACAACGTTGGTAAAGCATGATTCAGTATGAGAAAGCACCAAAATAAAACTCAGAGTCGATTTGTAATAAAATTAAACAAAAACGGTAAAAAATCCTCACATTGTTTATGTGCGGTCAATTCTCATTGAATGCAGTACAAAATATACATGTGCATGTAAGTGCCAGCTGACAAACATATCCATACATGTATGTTAAAAAATTGCAGTAACATGTACATGTAATGCACTGTTAGTTGAGCTCTAGTATAAGGGTTTTTACAATTTTGGGAAACTGTAACATGGGACATTTAATGCATCTTCCTCAACAAGTCTGCCAAAACTTTTACAATATTTGAACGCAGGACATGATCGCAATCGATGCGATTTTATTTTCAATCAAGAAGTAATCCATGTTTACATGATACAGGGTACAAATCCGGCATTCAACACTGCTGCAAGCATGGTTATTTTTTTCTCAACTTCAATTGTGTCCCTCTTGTTGCAGATTTGTTTTTATATTGCTACGAGAGGGATTTTATGCTTAGCTTAAAACCTGATACACAGACCGATATTGTTAATGCTTTTAATAAAACTTCAAGGTATTTAGACGATATTTTGAATATAGATAATCCTTATTTTGATACTATTGTTTCTTCAATCTACCCAAAAGAACTGTCTTTAAACAAAGCTAATCAATCTGACATTAATGCTTCATTTTTAGATTTGAATCTTTCAATTACAAATGATAAAGTTTCGTCCAAAGTATACGATAAAAGAGAAGATTTTAATTTTAAAATTGTTAATTATCCTTTTCTAGATGGGGATGTGCCACGTTCTACATCTTATGGGGTTTAAATTTCTCAACTTATTAGGTTTGCCCGAGCCTGTTCTTTGCTTGAAGATTTTAACAGACGTAATTTAGTTATAACTGATAAACTTCTTAAGCAAGGTTACAGTTATCACAAACTTCGGAAAACCTTTTCTAAATTTTATTATCGAAATTTACCTCTCATTAGTAAATATAATTGCAATCTACGGACGTTACTGCGACAAGGCATTTCTCAACCAGACTTTTATTGGGGTGTTATCTACAAACTTAGGAAAATTCGGGGTCATGTCCATTTTCATGATTTGTTTATAAAACGCATTAAAACATTTAAAAAAAAAGGTTATGATCCTATTATATTGCAACACACTGCATGTTTGGTTATCGACCCTTTTACAGTCGGTAGCTACGCTTCCATCTTTGCTTGCGCGATGACAGGCCGAGGGTAGTACTCTATGATGGTGTACTCTTAAACTTGGATACAGGAGGAGCTTACCAGACTCATGTATTACTTTTTCCCTGTCGTGCCCATAACGGCTTACCTGCAGGTGCTCTGACTTTAGCAAAGTCATTGAGTACATATTTGACGGTTTGTCGAGTTATTATGCTATGTTTTACATGTTGTCCTTTGTTCACCGTCGTCTATGTTGTGGGTAAGTCTAGCGGGGATACCTTTATTTACAATATTTGTAAAGCTAAGGTGACTTTGAGAGAAGTGTGAGGTTAGGACGTCCGTAAACCGGTTTAAACCCCCAGTGGTGTTTTTGCTGCTGACCGTGCCAAGGCGGTACTCTCTTTGTCACCCTTCCTTTTGTTTGCCTTGCGTCTTTGTGCTTGTGGTTTGTTCATGTTGTGGAACGTTTGTCCCTGTTTCTTGTGTGTCTTTTGGTGTTTTCTGTGTTCATTTCGTTTGTGTGTGTGCGTTTGGGTGTGTGGTGTGTGTGTGTGTGTGTGTGTGTGTGTGTGTGTGTGTGTGTGTGTGTGTGTGTGTGTGTGTGTGTGTGTGTGTGTGTGTGTGTGTGTGTGTGTGTGTGTGTGTGTGTGTGTGTGTGTGTGTGTGTGTGTTGTATCTTTGCGTCATTGTGGACACAGGCAGTTGTATTGTTGCAGTCTTTGTGGACACATCTTGAATTGTGGACACCAAATTTTGGTGTCCACAGTGTTAAGGTCATATATACATATATTTTTATGTGTTTTATCGATTGCGTAAGGAAGTGCAAACCGTCCTTGTGAACCACTTTTACACACACATAATGAATGTGACAAAAACGGCTAAAATCGGTGTGTGTCTGGGGTAACCTCCCGACACGCACACACTCTGTAACTTGATACTTTCTCTCTTCTCTGAGGTGAAGATAGCGCGGCTGGCTTATCAGTTGCCTTGTAATCGTGGCACATAATTTACACTTAACTTACGCCTTATTAAATGAAGACAATCTTTAACCAAAAAAGCGTTTGAAAGGGTTTTCCTCTAGACGAAAGAATAAGAAAGAGGAATAAGTCACTTCTGCGGTGCGATTTAACGATCATGTTACGGGCCATTTTATTGTTTGGATTGAAACTGGGCGGACTTATCAAAACTGGAAAGCGGGATAACGGTAAGTGATTACGTATTTTATAGTTAACGTATGGTGGTAATTGAGCACAAATGAATTAGTGAAACAGTTCTATTAAGACCAGTAAAAGAAGGCTAATTGATCGTAGGAAATACAGACTGCAGCTTAAAGAAATGTGTAAGTAAAAAAGAAAGTCCCTGAATGGGTTTTCTGATTTACTCTTACCTTGATTTAAGTAGCCACCTGTCTTAAACACACAATGAATAATGTAATTTAGTGGTCGTAATAGAGAGGTTTTACTGTATTAAGGATTGCGCGGGCGGTACATCTTATGTTCTTCAAGAAAGTGAAAGTGTCAATATGTTTTGCTTTTTGTTTTAGCCTGGTAAGAATGATATCGTATATTTTATAACCCTTTACCAAATTATTATTTATAAATTGTATGACCTTTGGAAATATATTGAAAACAACTGCCGCATATGACATTAGCTTGCAGTTAAAATGAAACATGATCATCAAGATTACATGTAAAAGGACACACAGATCAGCCACATATTAAAATGGCATATTCCCGTTTCGTTCCGGTTCGGTTCGATTGAAAACTTGATCGTATTTCCACCATGTTGAGCATCATGATCGAAGTGGCAAATAGTTTGGATCCTGGTGTGACGCCAAATTTAGTAAACTCTTTCAGCGCCTATTTTATCGTGAGGATTTTACCCCTTCACTGCCATATTGTCGTCTGCATAAATAATAGTATTGTTGTCTGTAAGATCGTTTCAAGATTAGACTAAAAGCAATGTGACTGAGGAAAGTTTAATACGAGTGTCAAACAGTTTGGATCCTGATCAAACGTCGCGTTTACATGGTGTCTGATCTGTATCCAAACTGTTTGCAAAGTCAGGTTAATACTATTTATTCCAACCGAACTGTACCATACTCAGTGCAAGCCGTTGTCACGTAGTAAAGGGATACGCTCTAATGTACTGTCACATATATACATGTATGCGATTTGCAGGGATGAGCCGTGCTCCAGGAAAAGGAAGGGGTTTATTGCAATGCAAACAGTGTAAACCTAGATCAACAGAGACGCGGCGTCTGACGAGTGTAACAGGTTTTTGCATAGGGTAGAAAAATAAGTTTTACTTATTTACTGATGTTCGCATGTGTATAGTTAATTCTGATAATTCAAACGGTGTAAACCCTGGTCAGACTTCGAGTCAGACACGTGATGTTTGATCTGGGTCCACATTGTTTGTAGTGCAATATTGGGAATCTCATCCGAATAAAAATTGTTTGAATACCAAGCCAATTTTATTTTAAGAAGCAGACAGTTATTTTGTCATTTTCTCAGTATGATAAAGGTCATATTAGGCTAAACATTACAGTTCGCCTTGAATCCTTTTCACGCAGGCAAAAATGATCGTATTCATTTTCAAAGTTCTTCCAAATCGCCACGTTTTTGGAATATTTGCCCATGTGTCAAACAATTTAAAGTTATTCGGTGTCTGATCCGGAACATAGCTGCTTGCAAGTTTGTTACACCGCGCTTAGCCGGATTAAAGAACACTGATAAGTGAACGGCGAAAATGTACATACGTTTAGATTGCTATTTATACAACGTGAGAGATTTGCTCTTTATTTGAATTCCATCATAATAAAAGTACAGTTTCTGTATCTGAATAGATTAACCCTGCAATTCATAATTGAGTTATAAGAGACTTGAGGCATATTATCACGAACCCGTGCATATTACAGATATTGCATGTGTATTATACGTATGAAGTTAATACATACGACATATTAATTTTACAAAAGAAAACTCATTTAATAAACCCATTTGTGCTGCTTGTCCCTTAATTGGGACTACCGATGTCAATGGTTTATTCAAAAAAGTATTTTAGTACCAGTACCCTCTCAAAATGAAAATTTGAGGCTTTCCAGAATGAAATATGGACGAGTTTTCTTCAATGTGGGAATAAATGGGTTAGTAAAGTTAATATACAGTATATCTTTGGTTTGTTTAGAAGTCTACTATAACCGGAGTTACATTCAATTTGATTTTAGAAAAACGACCATACAGGTCGCACTGCAAAAATTGTCTCAAAAACAATTAGTGCTTTAAATCAGATTTGAGATAGATTAATAAACAGATGTTATATAATTATATAGTATAATGTTATGCAGCATCAAAATAAAATGGAGGCGACAACATTTTATTACGAATTTCAATCCGTATATAATATTATTATTTTTTTGCAAAGCAAATATGTACGTCTTTGCCGTATAAGAAAGCCGGATTTAGCACATTTCTACATATTTGTAAAATAAATCGCTATATTTATCACAGTCTGACAAGTTCATTAATCTGACATAAAATTAGCGCTACTGTCAAAATCAAATTAGCTACGAAAACCCAGCAGACCAAACTCACTCAATTTATCGCTTACCTATTATCTCACCATTGACTGCACTGTTTGATGTGCTTAAACACTTAATTATCTTGATTAGTATAAATATTAAACAGTAACCATGAAATCCGCTCGAGTCGGTTCATGACTGGGTTTTGTGGTCGGTATGATAGCCAAACGACCAAAACAGGCACTAGTATTATAGTAAATTCTATTTACAGGATATAATCTGCTTGATTGAATAAATGAAAACTTAATAACTATTTACAGCACAACAGAAACTAAACCAAACAAAGTCTGATGTTTACAAACTTCAACTCTGACTCTGATATATATGAAATTACTACATTACGCTAGACCCAATGTTTTGTAGAAATACTGATTGAGTGTTAAAGCTGATTGCATATGACTTTTTGGCCGCGAACGACAGAATAAGGGTTAAATTGCGAGAAATGTATTGGCAAAACGCCGCACTTGCAGGTATTCAGAACGTTTAACCGTTGTGTCAAGACTTTAATGAGTAATTATGTGTTGTTTAGCAATTAAAATATTAGCCTGCATTGAAACATTGCACATGTGCAGTATCTCGTCTGCGTCACTTATAAAACTTTACCGATTCGCACAATGCTTTGTGAAAGTTTTGGACAAGTTTCATAGAGCCCAGAACGGCGTGAGACACCGATTTGTTTAGCATCTTATTTGGATCTAAACTGTTTGCATATTTAGCACAGTCGCAACAAGCAGGCTAACGGTAAACTGATGGGCAGGCCATTTAATCTGACGCGGTAATGTACATTTGGGAGACGCAACAAAGCGATATAATCAAATGGTCTTTACGATGTGAATCTGCTCGCGTATCTCATTAGCCTGTGTGTTACGTAGTTTAGGTTAAAGATGATTTATTTCAAGAAGATTGAAAGGGGTTGGGCCACAGGTTCTACGAAGTTCTAATGCCCTCCCCTTTCAATTTTAATGTTGCAAATGAATGTTTGACAATATGGCAATATATACACAAAACTGTCGGGAGGAAGAAATAGGAGAAGAGGAGGAAGAAGACTATTAAAAGCAGAAAAAAATATTACTAAATATTGACGAACATATCAAGAACAAAAGAAGATGAAGAATATTTATGGATGTTTGAGAGTACTAGATATTGTAATTTTAAGTTTGGCAATTTAATGGTCAGGCTAAAGTGATTGCTGCTAAAAAGTGAAGATTTCCCTGTGACGCTTTAGAGCAAGTAATTACGTTTAACTCTAGCAGAGCATTGACAAGAGATGCCTTGAAATTAAGAATCCTTAAATATTTTAAGAAAATGGCTGTAAGAAAGACATGGCATGAGCTGCCATATTGAACAGTTGGTAGTCACGCGTATTAAAACCCCGATATCTCTCGTTATTTATTGGCCATTCCTTTTGAAGGCGCGAGTTATATGCTAGGGACTAACAGCTCACTAATATACCGTGACTGTAAAGTGGTCAGCAAATCACCGGTCCTGTTGAGCATGGAAATTGCATCGGTTACATCTCATTTAAATACTCGTTAGCTTAACCACTCACTATACTTATTCCAAACGGACTCAAACTTACTTTAACATTAATAGACAAATAGCAATATTTATGATATTCCTGTTTTGTCGAAATTTGACTTGTAAACATTTAATTAATATATTATATCTTCAAAATGATCTCACCTGCATTGTTATTTTTATTTTAAACTGATAGGATAACAGGATAATCAGTCGTGTCCTTCATTGAAACCGTTTGCGTACACATTATTTCTCTTTGGGTACAGGGCATTTGGTATTGCTGTACATAATATTTACATTTCCGAGGTTCGTGTATTGAAAAGCAGAGCAAATAAAGAAACTATGGTATTAGAATATAGAACAATATATGTACTGAATGTAAGGCGGAATGGGTCTAAAAACTTTCCGGTATTTAGTATGCTTTAAATCAAAGACGCAGAGCTACACATGTGACGTTATATAGCGTTAATTTTGACGTCGAAATTCTCAAAAATTTCGATTTCATTGGCGATTTATATACATTCCTTCTATACAAAATGTCATTTTTAATTTGTTCTGCGAAAATTTATTTCCAATTAAAATATGATACAACGGTTAGGGCTTTACCGGATGATTTGTTGCACTCATTAATTTGCTAAGTCCATCCGAAAAAAAACCTAGTGTGCTATTAGTGGCCTGTGCTTCCATTGTAGGGAGTTTCCACATAAATACTTACACGGATCGATACTAGCGTTTTATTAGATATCAAGCATTTTTGGATATGGTTTAAAACAGAATGCCGGAACCTTAGATTTCAATTTCTAAGCGTCGGATATTATTAACCCTTCGCTTGCTATTCTCGTCAATATACCCGCAACCTGTAAATAGTGAAGACCCAGATGAGACAGCTCCTGCAGGAGCTGTCTCATCAGGGTCTGCACTATTTACCAGTTGATTGTGCAACCAGTGCACTCCACAGCAGTGATTGAACAGCGAAATACTTGTACACAGTGAATAAATTATATAAATATCACATCCTATGGAGAGAGACAGCACGTACTGTCAACCCGAGGTTGGTTATTATACCGAACAGCACAATCGATTTCGTCAGCAAAAATATTTATTCAATGATAACAATAAACAATGATAACAATAAACAGTCTTAAACAAAAGTTATAGAACTACTCGGTGCTTAAAAATCGCGGAACAGCTTCACATTTCTATTCATGACACGTTATAAGTACTGGCGGAGCCCTTTTCACTGTCCAATCTTGACAGAGTCTCCTCCGAAATAGCCGGAAACGCGACATTTCTCAGATATATAAACAAAAACAAATCAGTTGCCCTAATGACGTTTGTTGATCAAATTGCAAGCGTTAAATGACGCTAATACATGACGTAATCGGATGACGTCACGTACACAATTTAAGCGCTCACTGGTCTAAATGTTCCGTTCCTATGGTAGCGGGAGACAGTATTTTTCCGACAGTAATTGTTTCCCGCTGGGCCTGACAGTATTTCTTTGTCACGGTGGCCTATGGGAAATTAACATTGTAAATAAAATTGAGGTATAATAAATGTAATTATACAACAGGGCATGGGTAAGGAAGAAGAAATGTATTTTAAAATTCAGCAAGCGAAGGGTTAACTATGTCGTGACGTATGCAAGATTCATGCTTTTAACGTTAATGTTGAAATAACACCAGTTTCCAGATGAAAAAGTATGTAAAAATCAGAGGTACAAATAAAAAATTTCGGCACACGCAGTAACAAAGTGTTTTTTTTAAAAGGATTACCTGTTATTTTATACTGTATTGTTCACTACACAATACCGCCCGTCTGTCTTTATGAACATTCGCTCGCCCACACACCCGTCCCTCAGTCTATCCGTACGCCTATCTATCTGCCTGTCTGTCGCTTCGTCAAATTGTTTTTATTATTCACAGAATCGCCCAAAGTAAAATAAAGTATCTCTCTCAAAATTGTATGTAAGTTGTAATTAATTCTATGTACCAACAGAGTGAACGAAACCGTCCAATTACCCCGATTAAAATGACAAAATCTGATTTATCGAATTTAAAAGCACTTGTGACTTTCCAAGTATTTTAAACAACACTATAGAATTTACAAATAGACCACACTCTCATGTTTTACATATAATTCTTTAAATACGCAGTACTAACATATAACGGTATTGTGGATACAACGTGTGAGCTAAACGATAAATACCATTTAACGCTTCGAAAGTAATGTCAACAAGTCCTCATTGAATAAGAATGATTCCTGGAGAATACGACACTTAATTTGCCAACGCCTAAATAAATTCTAAATAATTCGATTAGTTTAAAATATGTAAGGAGTGTAATTTTATATTTTACTTTTATTTAAACTTATACAAAAGTTCATACTATCAACGCAATTATAAGCTTTGCGGACTGATTTGTTTGTACTGATCAGAAGTTATGATAACCAGTATGTGAAACAAAATATTATATAACCAGCACATTCATCAACTCGCCTATCCATTTCCTTATACGCTACACAATGAATAATTGCACTGCCCTTGTGATTACATTTCTCTCACTTTGAAGTAAAAAACGCTTTCTAAAACGCTTGCATTATAATAGTTAACATACAAATGGAATATTATTTTGCCAAGTGCACATTCACTGCTTGAATAATAAATGTTATTGTACATTGTACATACACAAATAACACAGTGTCCTTTTCCGTCCTTGTGGACACTTTTTAGCTGCATGTGACCATATGTAAATGGTTTGAGAGAGCGCCGTTTGTCTACTTTTCAGTCAATGGAATATCTTGTATCATTTCATTCCTTTACAAACAAAGTACAGATTCATTAAAACTGTATGAGACAATCCTTAATACAGTAATTTAATTAGTATTCCCATCAAATGGGTAATGATAATTCCTGCCAGTTTAACAATTATGGAGCAACAAGCCAGAAAAGAAACAATATGAAGGATGATATTCTATACGTTTTTAAACAAAATATTATTAAACAACTCACATAAGCGAAATTATCAATTCAACCGTGTCTTTATTGTACATAACAACTAAAAAATTAATATAACATCATCAAACAGACCGAATTCTTAATTTCCATTCCTATATACGTAGACCTATATACAGTGTATAACGTCTTTGTGGACACAATCTGCGAATAGTGAATAAAACGGGGCCAATGAGTCATGAATTCAGAAAACGAATAAGAATTATTCCTGGAGAATACGACAGTTAATTTGCCAACGCCTAACAAATAATTCGATTAATTTAAAATATGTAAGGAGTGTAATTTTATATTTTACTTTTATTTAAATTTATACAAAAGTTCATACTATCAGCGCAATTATAAGCTTTGCGGACTGATTTTTTTGTACTAATCAGAAGTTATGATAACCAGTATGTGAAACAAAATATTATATAACCAGCACATTCATCAACTCCGCTATCCATTTCCTTATACGCTACACAATGAATCATTGCACTGCCCTTGTGATTACATTTCTCTCACTTTGAAGTAAAAACCGCTTTCTAAAACGCTTGCATTATAATAGTTAACATACAAATGGAATATTATTTTGCCAAGTGCACATTCACTGCTTGAATAATAAATGTTATTATACATTGTACATACACAAATAACACATTGTCCTTTTCTGTCCTTGTGGAATTTTTTTAGTTGAGTTTGACCATCTGTAAATGGTTTGAGAATACGCCGTTTGTCTACTTTTCAGCCGATGGAATGCCTTGTATTAATTGATTCCTTTACAAACAAAGTACAGATTTATTAAAAACTGTATGAGACAATCCTTAGTACGGTTATTTTTAATAGGATTCCCATCAAATTGATAGTTATTTTTCCTACCGTTTTACAATAATGAAGCAACAAGCCAGAAAAGAAACAATATGAAGGTTATGATATTCTATACGTTTTTACACAAAATATTATTAAACAACTCATATAAGCGAAATTATCAATTCAACCGCGTCTTTATTGTACACAACAACTACAAAATTAATATAACATCATCAAACAGACCGATTTCTTAATTTCCATTCCTAAATACGTATACCTATACACACTGTATAACGTCTTTGTGGACACAATCTGTGGATAGTGAATAAAACGAGACCAATGAGCCATGGATTTAGAAAACGAATTAAAAAGCACTTGTGACTATCCAAATATTTTAAACAACACTATAGAATTTACAAATAGACCACACTTATGTTTTACATATAATTCATTAAATACGCAATACTAACAAATCACGGTATTGTAGACACAGCGTGTGAGCTAAACGATAAATACCATTTAACGTTTCGACAGTATTGTCAACAAGTCCTAATTGCATAAGAATTATTCCTGGAGAATCCGACAGTTAATTTGCAAACGCCTAACAAATAATTCGATTCATTTAAAATATGTGAGGAGTGTATTTTTTATATTTTACTTTTATTCACATTTATACAAAAGTTCATACTATCAACGCAATTATAAACTTTGCGGACTGATTTGTTTATACTGATCAGAATTTATGATAACAAGTATGTGAAACAAAATAGTTTATAAATTCTGAAGGGAAGTGATCCCCCGAGAGCAAAATTTGCAACACAAAAAAAGAGAAAATTGCAGACTCGGTTTTATTGAGTCTGTTCATGAACAGTAATTGAAAGTGCAACACTGCTTACGCCCCCTAGCACCGGCTTAAGCGGTATTTAAATTTCAGATCAAATAATACTGAAATTCATGATCTCACTTTGAAGTAAAAAACGCTTTCTAAAACGCTTGCATTATAATAGTTAACATACAAATGGATTATTATTTTGCCAAGTGCACATTCACTGCTTGAATAATATATGTTATTGTACATTGTACATACACAAATAACACAGTGTCCTTGTCCGTCCTTGTGGACACTTTTTAGCTGAGTTTGACCATCTGTAAATGGTATAAGAGTACGCCGTTTGTCTACTTTTCAGCCGATGGAATGCCTTGTATTAATTGATTCCTTTACAAACAAAGTACAGATTTTTTAAAAACTGTATGAGACAATCCTTAGTACGGTTATTTTTAATAGGATTCCCATCAAATTGATAGTTATTTTTCCTACCGTTTAACAATAATGAAGCAACAAGCCAGAAAAGAAACAATATGAAGGTTATGATATTCTATACGTTTTTACACAAAATATTATTAAACAACTCACATAAGCGAAATTATCAATTCAACCGCGTCTTTATTGTACACAACTACAACATTAATATAACATCATCAAACAGACCGATTTCTTAATTTCCATTCCTAAATACGTATACCTATACACACTGTATAACGTCTTTGTGGACACAATCTGTGGATAGTGAATAAAACGGGACCAATGAGCCATGGATTTAGAAAACGAATTAAAAAGCACTTGTGACTTTCCAAATATTTTAAACAACACTATAGAATTTACAAATAGACCACACTTATGTTTTACATATAATTCATTAAATACGCAGTACTAACAAATCACGGTATTGTAGACACAGCGTGTGAGCTAAACGATAAATACCATTTAACGTTTCGACAGTATTGTCAACAAGTCCTAATTGCATAAGAATTATTCCTGGAGAATCCGACAGTTAATTTGCAAACGCCTAACAAATAATTCGCTTTATTTAAAATATGTGAGGAGTGTAATTTTTATATTTTACTTTTATTCACATTTATACAAAAGTTCATACTATCAACGCAATTATAAACTTTGCGGATTGATTTGTTTATACTGATCAGAATTTATGATAACAAGTATTTGAAACAAAATAGTTTATAAATTCTGAAGGGAAGTGATCCCCCGAGAGCAAAAATTGCAACACAAAAAGAGAAAATTGCAGACTCGGTTTTATTGAGTCTGTTCATGAACAGTAATTGAAAGTGCAACACTGCTTACGCCCCCTAGCACCGGCTTAAGCGGTATTTAAATTTCAGATCAAATAATACTGAAATTCATGATCTCACTTTGAAGTAAAAACGCTTTCTAAAACGCTTGCATTATAATAGTTAACATACAAATGGAATATTATTTTGCCAAGTGCACATTCACTGCTTGAATAATATATGTTATTGTACATTGTACATACACAAATAACACAGTGTCCTTTTCCGTCCTTGTGGACACTTTTTAGCTGAGTTTGACCATCTGTAAATGGTATAAGAGTACGCCGTTTGTCTACTTTTCAGCCGATGGAATGCCTTGTATTAATTGATTCCTTTACAAACAAAGTACAGATTTATTAAAAACTGTATGAGACAATCCTTAGTACGGTTATTTTTAATAGGATTCCCATCAAATTGATAGTTATTCTTCCTACCGTTTTACAATAATGAAGCAACAAGCCAGAAAAGAAACAATATGAAGGTTATGATATTCTATACGTTTTTACACAAAATATTATTAAACAACTCACATAAGCGAAATTATCAATTCAACCGCGTCTTTATTGTACACAACAACTACAACATTAATATAACATCATCAAACAGACCGATTTCTTAATTTCCATTCCTAAATACGTAGACCTATACACACTGTATAACGTCTTTGTGGACACAATCTGTGGATAGTGAATAAAACGGGACCAATGAGCCATGGATTTAGAAAACGAATTAAAAAGCACTTGTGACTTTCCAAATATTTTAAACAACACTATAGAATTTACAAATAGACCACACTTATGTTTTACATATAATTCATTAAATACGCAGTACTAACAAATAACGGTATTGTAGACACAGCGTGTGAGCTAAACGATAAATACCATTTAACGTTTCGACAGTATTGTCAACAAGTCCTAATTGCATAAGAATTATTCCTAGAGAATCCGACAGTTAATTTGCAAACGCCTAACAAATAATTCGATTCATTTAAGATATGTGAGGAGTGTAATTTTTATATTTTACTTTTATTCACATTTATACAAAAGTTCATACTATCAACGCAATTATAAACTTTGCGGACTGATTTGTTTATACTGATCAGATTTTATGATAACAAGTATGTGAAACAAAATAGTTTATAAATTCTGAAGGGAAGTGATCCCCCGAGAGCAAAAATTGCAACACAAAAAGAGAAAAGTGCAGACTCGGTTTTATTGAGTCTGTTCATGAACAGTAATTGAAAGTGGAACACTGCTTACGCCCCCTAGCACCGGCTTAAGCGGTATTCAAATTTCAGATCAAATAATACTGAAATTCATGATCTCACTTTGAAGTTAAAAACGCTTTCTAAAACGCTTGCATTATAATAGTTAACATACAAATGGATTATTATTTTGCCAAGTGCACATACACTGCTTGAATAATAAATTTTATTGTACATTGTACATACACAAATAACACAGTGTCCTTTTCCGTACTTGTGGACACTTTTTAGCTGCATGTGACCATCTGTAAATGGTTTGAGAGAGATCCGTTTGTCTACTTTTCAATCAATGGAAAAAACTTGTATTATTTCATTCCTTTACAAACAAAGTACAGATTCATTAAAACTGTATGAGACAATCCTTAATACAGTAATTGTTTTAGTATTCCCATCAAATGGGTAATGATAATTCCTGCCAGTTTAACATTTATGAAGCAACAAGACAGAAAAGAAACAATATGAAGGTTATGATATTCGATACGTTTTTAAACAAAATATTATTAAACAACTCACATAAGCGAAATTATCAATTCAACCGCGTCTTTATTGTACATGACAACTAAAAAATTAATATAACATCATCAAACAGACCGAATTCTTAATTTCCATTCCTATATACGTAGACCTATATACAGTGTATAACGTCTTTGTGGACACAATCTGTGAATAGTGAATAAAACGGGGCCAATGAGTCATGAATTCAGAAAACGAATTTAAAAGCACTTGTGACTTTCCAAGTATTTTAAACAACACTGTAGAATTTACAAATAGACCACACTCTCATGTTTTACATATAATTCTTTAAATACGCAGTACTAACATATAACGGTATTGTGGACGCAACGTGTGAGCTAAACGAAAAATACAATTTAACGTTTCGACAGTATTGTCAACAAGTCCTCATTGAATAAGAATGATTCCTGGAGAATCCGACAGTTAATTTGCAACCGCCTAGCAAATAATTCGATTAATTTAAAATATGTGGGGAGTGTGATTTTTGTGTTTTACTTTTATTCACATTTATTGAAAAGTTCATACTATCAACGCAATTATAAACTTTGCGGACTGATTTGTTTATATTGATCAGAATTTATAATAACCAGTATGTGAAACAAACTATTATATAACCAGCACATTCATCAAATCCGCTGTCCATTTCATTAAACGCTACACAATTAATAATTACACTGCCCTTGTGATTACATTTCTCTCACTTTGAAGAAAAAACGCTTTCTAAAAACGCCTGTATTATAATAGTTAACATACAAATGGAATATTATTTTGCCAAGTGCACAATCACTGCTTGAGTAATAAATTCCATTGTACATACACAAATAACACACATAGTGTCCTTTTCCGTCCTTGTGGATACTTTTTAGCTGAGTTTGACATCTGTAAATGGTTTGAGAGTACGCCGTTTGTCTACTTTTCAGCCGATGGAATGCCTTGTATTAGACCCGTTCTCAAACCAAATGGACAATCAATGTCGCCGATATAAGTCAACTGATATTTCGCCAATTAAAAGCAATTAACCTCGTGTCATTATTTTTCTCAAATTTTCATTATATTAGGATTATTTCATAAACATTTTTACGGTATAAAATGTTGTTCTAAATGGCTTCCCAGGCCTTTAAATCTGCAAGGGGTGGCGGAATTTGCATGTCGCCATGGACATTTTAGTTTCCATTGTACCCATAATATAGTGTAGAATGTAATCATGCCCGATTTAAACCCCTGCATTTATTGATTATTAATGGATGTTTTTAATGAAGACAAAACGGTGCTAAGGCAACCAAACATTAAAATACACTGACATGCTAATGCAATGTCGCCAAACCTGACCTAATCTACGAGGCTAAACTATAACGGTAAAATAGAATATCACATACTGCACGATAATTCTGCAATGCCTTATTCATTCACCCTTTAATAATGTATATCATGTGTATGAAAACAGATTTTTACCAAATTCATCTATGGAAAAAAATTCAGAGGCCAAGTTTCTAAATTACACTTCGGAAATTTAGCTTTCTAATCTACGAGTCATCACAAATATGCATATTCGTTTCCTCATGAAACACTATTTTATGTTTGTTTTGCCAATTTTGTGTACCAAATTACCTATTGTTTATCAAAATTTAATGAAAAATACTTTGAGAAAGCATATAAAATTTTGCTGGCCAATCAAATAAAGCGGAAATGAAAAAATCCTAATCTACGAGGCCTAATTTACGAGACAAATATATTTCTGCAGTTGCCCCTTCCATCATTTCCGAGTGTCATGCCACTCAATTACGTCTAATTCAATACTTAAACCACAGTCACATGTAAATATTTCATGGAGAACGTCATTTTGCTACAGAATTCGTCTGCATAATTCCCCAAGAAAGCGGTGAGTTATTTGAAATTTTGCAGAAATAGCTTACATGATTGCCTCCTTGAATTTGTATACATATTATTTCATAATTATGATTTGAATACCGAATTATCGACGTTTGAATAACATAACTTTTCGCCTGGGACTATACATATACAATGCTGGACTATAGTATGGAATATGTCTGACACATGCAAATCGACTGGATGCTTACGTCGGCTGTGTAGATCCAGACCATATGTTACTTTTAGTAAGTATCATGTCGCCTGGGACTATACAGTATACATATACAATGTGACACTATCGTGTGTAGTAATGTGTATCGACTATATGGTTATGTCAGCTGGGTAGATCCAGACCACATGTTATCTTTAGTAAGTCTCATGTCGCCTGGAGCTATACACTATACATATACAATGTTACCCTATAATACAAAGTATTCTGATAGGTGTGGATCGGCTATATACTTATGTCAGCTGTGTAGATCCAGACTACGTGGTACTTTAGTAAGTATCACGTCGGCTAGGGCTATACACTATACGTATGCAGTGTGACACTATAGTGTATAGTAGTGTGTATAATATAAAATAAGTATAATACATGTAAATATATCGACTATATGGTTACGTCAGCGATGTAGATCCAGACCACATGTTACTTTTAGAAGTATCATGTTGCCGGGAACTATACACTATACATATACAATAATAAATTATAATACAAATTATGTCTAGTATACGTGTAAATCGACTATATGTTTATGTCAGCTGTGTAGATCCAGACTATATGTTACTTTTAGTAAGTATCATGTGGCTTGGATCTATACACTATATACATTAACAATGTTACACGATAATATAAAATATATCTGATACGGTAAAGCGACTGTGTGGTTAGGTCAGCTGTACAGATCAAGATTACATGTTACTTTTGGTAAGTATCATGTCAGCTTGGACTATACACTAGTTGATACACTGTCATGCATAATAATGTGTATAATATGAAATAAGTATGATACATGTAAATCGACTGTATGGTTACGTCAGCTGTGGAGATCCAGACCACATGCTACTTTTAGTAAGTATCATGTCGCGTGGGACTATACAGTATACATATACAATGTGACACTATCGTGTGTAGTAATGTGTATCGACTATATGGTTATGTCAGCTGTGTAGATCCAGACCACATGTTATTTTTAGTAAGTATCATGTCGCCTGGAACTATACACTATACATATACAATGTTGCACTATAACGTCTGTGGCCAGACATTATGATTATGTAGTAGTACATTATCCTGTATTATATGCCAAGTACATATATTTTGAATAGATACTTATGTCAATGTAAACGTAAACACATGATTGTTTCAAATTGTATAGCTCCAGACCATGTGACTCATGTTGAGGCCACATTATGTGGATCTTTACACTTTGTCAATAAAATACATCTAAAATTATTTCGTCATCAGATTTAGTAATGAGTAATGATCTACACTTTATATCTCTTAACGTTCAGGGTTTAAGAGATAGAAACAAACGTTTGCGGCTAAACCTGTGGCTTTTAAATCAGAGGGCAGACATTGTACTTCTTCAGGAAACTCATTTTTCAGATGACATTATTCCTAGACTAAAAGAAGATTTTGATGAATGGTACCTTAATCACTCGTTTGGTACTTCTAACAGTAAAGGTGTGTCAATCCTCGTAAGTAAAAAAATAGAGTTCACTATTACTGACACGTTAACTGGTGCGGATGGTAGATATTATTTTATGAACATCGACACTTGTAACAATGTGTTTTCAATTTTAAATGTTTATGCACCAAATGATAAAAAAAATAGAAACGTATTTTTAGAAGAGATGAACTCATTATTACTAGAAAATTCGCAAGGGATAATTGGAGGAGATTTTAATGACATAAACAATTTAAAAGACAGAATAAGTTCTTCGAAAAAACAGCCTAAGCTTAATAGCATGCTAACAAAATTAAAAAAGGACAATGATTTAAATGATATTTGGCACGGACAAAAGTAGAATTGATTTTTGGTTAACAGACAAAAACACAGTTCCGCTCACTTCATCGACAGATCATTTGGCTATATCTCTAAAACTGAGGAAACCGTTCAAACGTGGACCAGGATATTGGAAACTGAATAATCAACACCTTGAAAACCAGGAATACTGTAACGTAATTATAGACATTATTGAAAGATGTAAACTTCTTAATTTAAATAATACTCTTAAGTGGGAAATATGTAAATACGAGATTAAACAAGCATCAATAAAGTTTTCAAAACGCAAGTTATCACAAGTTAGAAACGCAGTTAATACACTTAATGTCAAAACATAATTTTAATGAAACTATGGCAACCGAAATACAAAATGAAATTACGCAAATATATGATACAAAGGCAAAGGGGGCACAAGTAAGAGCTAGGATTCAATTTCTTGAAGAAGGTGAGAAAAATACGAAATACTTCTTAAGTTTAGAAAAATCTAAGCAATGTAGAAAAACAATTACATCGTTATTAAACAACGGGCATCACATCACAAAAGTGAAAGATATTTTAGAATATGAGATCAAGTTTTATAAAGATTTATATACATGCAAAGAAAATAAAACTGACATTCAGCAATACTTACAGAACATACAACTAGAACATGTCTTAACAGAAGATGAAGCTAATATATGTGAAGGGCCCATTACAATGATTGAATGTTGGGAAGCTGTACAAGGAATGAAACTTAACAAAAGTCCGGGTTTAGATGGTCTGACAGTAGAATTTTACCAGAAATTTTGGCCACATTTATCTTCCTTAATTTTTAATTCTTTTTCAGATAGTGTAAAGAATGGCGAATTATCTCATTCTCAGAAACAATGTATTTTTTCACTGTTATACAAAAAAGGTGATCCTGAAAATTTAGAAAACTGGCGCCCGATATCTCTTTTAAATATAGACTACAAAATACTTGCAAGAGTACTCGCACAAAGACTTCAAAAGGTTTTACCAAAAATAATTAGTTTAGACCAACAAGGTTATATAAAAAATAGATATATAGGATACAATATACGGCAGATTCAAGATATAATTGATTATGCCGATACTCTACACATAGATGGTGCAATTTTATTCTTAGATTTTAAGAAAGCTTTTGATACTGTTGACTGGAACTTCATGATTAATGTTTTAAAACAATTTGGTTTTAAGAAAGATTTTATCAACTGGATAAATATCTTATACAATAATATCAGTTCATCCGTAATAAATAATGGTTGGCAATCAGAGTTTTTTAATATTTCACGTGGGATCAGACAAGGATGTCCCATTTCAGCTCTTATCTTTATAATTATTACTGAAATACTTGCACATAAAATCAGGACAAGTGAAGAAATAGAAGGAATCAAAGTTAATACACCTGACAAAACTCATCGTCTGAAGATAACTCAATTGGCAGACGATACAACTTTATTCTTGAAAAATATAGGTGAAATTCCTCCTGCTTTAAAAACAGTTCGAGAATTCGGAAAGTTCTCTGGGCTCAAATTAAATGTAAACAAAACAGAAGGATTGTTATTTGGAAATCGTGTTCAATCGCATAATATCTTAATTGATGGTATAAAGTTCTCTTCTAAAGTTAAAGCATTAGGTACATACTTTGGCACTAATAGAGTAGAATGCGAAAATTTAAACTGGCTGGATAAACTGGAATCTTGTCAGAAACTAATTAACAGCTGGAATCAAAGAAATCTCACCATCATTGGAAGGATAACAATTGTAAAATCTCTCCTTTTACCGAAACTCAGTTTTCTAATCCAATCCATATGCGTTCCAAGTCGTATAACAAAGCAAATAAATACTATGATATTTAAATTCTTGTGGGGGAATAAAAATGAAAAAATAAAACGAAACACTTTAATTGGCAAGAAACTGGATGGTGGACTTGAGGTTCCGGATATAGATACATACATAAAAACACTTAAACTTAAATGGTTAAAAGCAATAACTTCTAGCGATGAAGCCAAATGGAAAGTCATTCCAAAATTC
This sequence comes from Azorinus chamasolen, assembly GCA_963576725.1. Classification (NCBI taxonomy): domain Eukaryota; kingdom Metazoa; phylum Mollusca; class Bivalvia; order Cardiida; family Solecurtidae; genus Azorinus; species Azorinus chamasolen. The sequence continues at coordinate 53,576,308 of OY755247.1, forward strand.
TTCCTAAATCAATATGGAGATAAACTTTTGATTCTAAAAATGAACTTGGACTCATTCAAATCTCTTCCAACTGTGAAACATACCGTACCGGTATTCTATAAAGACATACTAAAATATTTCTTTGAATTAAATAGCATGTGTTTATGCACCAAAGTTAAGTCATTTCACGATGTCAGAACCCAAGTTATATGGGGTAACCGGTTCATAAAATATGGCGGTAAATGCTTAATTTACGAGTCCTGGGTCAAATCAGGAATAATATACATCAATGATATTATTAATAGTAATGGTGAAATAAAAGAAACTATAATCCAAAATGTTAATGACAAAAGAAATTGGATAGCTGAATTTTCAAAATTGAAATGGTCTATTCCCAATGAGTGGAAAGTTATACTGAAATCAGATATGTCGATAAAATGTCTTGTCAGAATAAACAAGACAGACTTTGGACAGAACTATAATATTACAAAATTAAGTAACAAAGAACTTCAGACAAAATTTATTGACAAAAAGTTTGAAGTGCCATATATACATAAATATTGGGAAAAAGAATTTAAAAGTGAAATAATTTGGAAATCAGTATATTACATAATCAATAAAATTTATACTAACAACAAAGTCAAACAATTAAAGATCAAAATAATACATAAAATAATACCTACAAATGAGAATCTATTTAAATGGAAGCAATTTGACACACCATTATGCAGGCATTGTAATGAAACAGAAACATTAGATCATTTTTTCATTCACTGTACATACATACATACGTTTTGGCAAACAATACACACATTGATGCAAAGGATAGGCATACATAAAGTATTTAATATGTTTAATATCGTAATAGGATATAAGGTTCAATATAAAGAATACAATGATGTAAACATACTTTTAGGACAAATAACTTTCGCCATTTATAAAAGTTACTTTAAGAGTGAAAGAAGATTGAAAGTGATAAACATGCTTAATATCCTATACAACGACTTGCTTACACTTGAAAAATATTATGTGAAACATAAATTAAGCCACCCAATAATTCTAAAATTTAACCGAAAACTTAAAACTATCATATAACTGAACTTTGAGATTTATCATAAAATTTGGCGGAAAATACATGTATATCGATTCTTTTTATATAATGTATATTTAGGAACAACTATGGACTCTTGGAAAAATAATTGTCATATAGCCCGTGATATCAACTTGTATTATTTGTATTGTTTGTATTGTTTTTGATGTTATAAAAAAATAGAAAATAAACGGACTGACATCTAGTCAGCTCAAAAGAAAAACTTTTCGCATTGTTTAAATATTCCACATGAAAGTTCGGACTCGTAGCTTAGATTAAATTGTCCCGTAGATGAGGATGCCAATTTCAAAGTATTTCTATACAATTTTTCAAACGTAAAGTAAGTTTAAATTATGCCAGTATAATACAAATCGATTTAGTACTAATAAATGGTTAAATAAAAACAAGAGTGGCCATATATAAATGGCAATTATTTGTAGAATTTTTTTCAGAATTTTTTTCACTACTATATTTGCTTTTATTTTTGTTAACTCACGAAAATGTTTACTTGGTATTTCTTCTTCAAAAGAGCAAACATTCACTTCATTGCATTTATTCCTTTTGCCCGATCTACATACAAATATAGTCAAGTATGTCTCCTTTCAAATAGGCATTTACAAACCACACATACAGTCACAAAATGTCCCGTAAGTTATAATCTCTTTTATCCCGTAAATTATAGTAATAGTTTTATTCACATCAACATGTTTGAATCCCATTAAAGGGCTGAATTGCTTGTCCGTCCATCCCTACTTTCGTCTGTCTGTCAGTATTTCTGTCTATTCATATGTTGTGATAGTGTTTATTCGTCTCGATGTGTTGTGTGACTCATTACTCAAACACTAATTGAAGCAGGCTGTTGAAACGTGCATTATTTGAGCATGTGCACCTTAAACTATGGCCCATGAGTTAGCAAAACATTGGTGACAGTGTGATAATTTAGAGCAGCAATAATTTAAATAGGAAAATACAGCCAACCTTTGATAAATGTATAGCTGTCATTGAAAATATATAGCGATGTATCATCAATAAAAATATATAGATTCAATGACAGCTGTAAAATAATCAAAGTTGGGAGGAACGTATATCTGTTTCAAATGACTCAAAATGAGAATTTATTCGCACTTTGAACTGTTTGAAAAAGATAAAATAGACTCGCCAATAAAGATGTGATCAATTAAGTGTAGTTTTAGTTCTAATGGAAACTTTGAATCACGACTATGTAGGAAATCGTGTTAATAAACTTATCAATGTTTGACTGTACTATAAAATATAACAAACTTAAGGCCATCAAATGCAGATGAAATTGACTGAAAAAGAAAATGTAATGCGCAAGACAGGCGTCCTGGTACCTACAGGAAAAGGAATAAGAATGTTTACTGTCCCTGAAAAAGTTTTTAATTTCACGTCCTTTACCAATAGTCCTTAAACATGATTTTATGATTTACCGGACAATCCAATGACACACTTTTCCCCCAGCAAATGGTCGGTTCTGGTTTATGTGAACGCAAGTAGTAATCAATTTTGTTAATTTTATTAGTAACTCTTGCAAACAGTTCACAATTGATTGTTTGACTGAATCAAAATATTTTCATTACATACATTTGTGCATAGTTAGAAGTACAAAAATGAGTCATGCAGGAAACACCACATACAGAACAAACAGTCGCCCGAACAGCAACACAAGGAAACGGCAAATGTACATAACTATAAAAACAACAAGAGACGCACAAAGACAAAACAAACACACAATAGGGGGAAGATGGAAGCACCGCCTTGGAACGGTCAGTGACAAAAGTCACTGGGGTGTTAAACCGGTTTATAGGCGCCCAACCTCACACTTATTCCATCCCCACGCTAAAAGACAAACAGTGTAAATAAACGTATCCCCTCTCCGACTAATCTACAACAACCGCAACGGCAAATACAGTGGTAAAGTGCATGTATAACGAAAACATTTAAGTGAACAAACTGTATCCACCTATCGCTAGTGTACTCAATGATTGAGCTGCAAACAGAGTAACTGTAGAAAAGTAATAAAGGGTAATTCATGCTATATAATCTCAGGTTTTACATATAACCTGATTTTTTGAATTATATAACCGTCCGAGCTCCAGATATAACTGTTAAAAGTCAGGTTATAGGTACTATAAACACAATTTGTAAATTTCTACAGCTTATACATTAACCACTCATTTTACATAGTTAATTGTTAATTAATATTAGAACTATTTCGGAATTGGGCCCAAGATACATTAAACATTTCAATACTCACAACTTTTTAGACATACGAGGTAGTTGAAATTTCACGTTTTCATTCGGTGATTTGTCAAATTTATTTGAGAATGGGTCTTTGTATATACACACTACAACTCTCACAGAACTACCCCTTGCCTGTTCACCAACGAAATCATAGCTGCTCTTTCTGAACACAATGTGTTGCAGTACCATTTAACCAAAATCTCAGACAAATTCATCGAAAGGAAAATACAAGCTGTGACGCCATAACTGACACAAGAATAAGACAACGTCATAAAACGCAAATACACTTACTGTAAACGTATTGTATGAAAACAATAGCACAAAACAATGAATTTACATTTAAACGATCCATGTCATGAAGAAGACTACATCCATTGATCAATAAAACGGCATAAATCTCATATGACCATCGTTGATGTCCGCCATGGGATTTTAATGATCGCACTATTTCCTGCAGCATATGTTTCCCACGTGGCCACGACACATCTGCGATGTTAAATGTACACTCTGAATCCCCATTCCAACACTTTTAACAGTTTAAAAACGGCTACTTTTTTTAGCTCGACTAATCGAAGAATAGTGGAGCTTTCCTACTCGCCCTGGCGTCGGCGTCACTCCTTAGTTAAGGTGTTTGTTAAAGTCCACATTTTGCCTTTTAACATTTTTAATAAAGCTTTGAAACTTGGAACACTTACTATCACAAGCTTCATCTGTAGGCAAGAGTACATAACTCTGTCAAGCATTTTGACAGAATATTGGCCTTTTATAAGTTGGAATTTTTGTGAAAGTTTTTGTCAAATATTCTGAAAATGGGTGATCCTTCGAAAGCAAAAGGAATGCAAAAAGAGAAAAGTGCAGACTCGGTTTTATTGAATCTGTTCACAAGTAGTAATTAAAAGGGCAAAACTACTCGGCGCCCTCTAGCACCGGCTTAATCTCAGACAGTAAAATTACAGAGTTGAACATGACATACAGAGTTGAATTTGAAATTTTCGGTGTACTTGTATACTCCTAAATGCTCGTTTTGACGAATGCTGCTGTTTATAAAGCAATGTATATCATATTATTTGTCAGTCTAATTTACAGGACACATTCCTATAATTTACGGGACAGTGACTTTCGAAAGAGAAATTTTCTTACAAATTGTCTTAACGATGTTGTGTACTTATGTATGAGTTTATAATACATCGGGCACGTTTCCTGACCCTCAAATTGTTTTTTTGTGTTGCACTTATTTTAACTGTGTAAAAGTTCAAGTACAACTTTCATGAAACTATATTTTTATGCAGTTGAGTGTGGTGTTCAACTCCTAATTTTCATACTTAATATCAAAATGCTTCATCAGAAATGGATAAATTCATGCTATATAATCTCAGTTCATACATATAACCTGATTCTTTGAATTATATAACTGTCCGAGCTCCATATATAACTGTTAAAAATCAGGTTATGGGTACTATGAACACACGTAGTAAATTTCTATAGCTAATACATTAACCACTCATTATACATAGTTAATTGTTAATTAATATTAGAACTATTTCGGAATTAGGCCAAAGATACATTAAACATTTCAATATTCACAACTTTTAAGGCACACGACGTAGTTGAAATTTCACGTTTTCATTCGGTGAATTGTCCAATTTATTTGAGAATGGGTAATTAATTGATTCCTTTACAAACAAAGTACAGATTTTTTAAAAACTGTATGAGACAATCCTTAGTACGGTTATTTTTAATAGGATTCCCATCAAACTGATAGTTATTATTCCAACCGTTTTACAATAATGAAGCAACAAGCCAGAAAAGAAACAATATGAAGGTTATGATATTCTATACGTTTTTACAAAAATATTATTAAACAACCCATATAAGCGAACTTATCAATTCAATCGCGTTTTTATTGTACACAACAACTACAACATTAATATAACATCATCAAACAGACCGATTTCTTAATTTCCATTCCTAAATACGTAGACCTATACACAGTGTATAACGTCTTTGTGGACACAATCTGTGGATAGTGAATAAAACGGGACCAATGAGCCATGGATTTAGAAAACGAATTAAAAAGCGCTTGTGACTTTCCAAATATTTTAAACAACACTATAGAATTTACAAATAGACCACACTTATGTTTTAAATATAATTCATTAAATACGCAGTACTAACAAATAACGGTATTGTAGACACAGCGTGTGAGCTAAACGGTAAATACCATTTAACGTTTCGACAGTATTGTCAACAAGTCCTAATTGCATAAGAATTATTCCTGGAGAATCCGACAGTTAATTTGCAAACGCCTAACAAATATTTCGATTCATTTAAAATATGTGAGGAGTGTAATTTTAATACTTTACTTTTATTCACATTTATACAAAAGTTCATACTATCAACGCAATTATAAACTTTGCGGACTGATTTGTTTATACTGATCAGACTTTATGATAACAAGTATGTGAAACAAAATAGTATATAAATTCTGAAGGGAAGTGATCCCCCGAGAGCAAAAATTGCAACACAAAAAGAGAAAATTGCAGACTCGATTTATTGAATCTGTCCATGAACAGTAATTGAAAGTGCAACACTGCTTACGCCCCCCTAGCTCCGGCTTAAGCGGTATTCAAATTTCAGATCAAATAATACTGAAATTCATGATCTCACTTTGAAGTAAAAACGCTTTCTAAAACGCTTGCTGTATAATAGTTAACATACAAATGGATTATTATTTTGCCAAGTGCACATTCACTGCTTGAAAAATAATTGTTATTGTACATTGTACATACACAAATAACACAGTGTCCTTTTCCGTCCTTGTGGACACTTTTTAGCTGCACGTGACAATCTGTAAATGGTTTGAGAGAGGGCCGTTTGTCTACTTTTCAGTCAATGGAATACCTTGTATTATTTCATTTCTTTACAAAGTACAGATTCATTAAAACTGTATGAGACAATCCTTTATACAGTAATTTTATTAGGATTCCCATCAAATGGGTAATGATAATTCCTGCCATTTTAACAATTATGAAGCAACAAGCCAGAAAAGAAACAATATGAAGGTTATGATATTCTATACGTTTTTACACAAAATATTATTAAACAACTCACATAAGCGAAATTATCAATTCAGTTTATTGTACACAGCAACTACAAAATAAATATAGCATTATCAAACAGACCGAATTCTTAATTTCCTTTCCTAAATACGTAGAACAATATACAATGTATAACGTCTTTGTGGACACAATATATGGATAGTGAATAAAATGGTATCAACGAGTCATGAATTCAGAAAACGAATTATAAAGCAGTTGTGATATTAAAATATTTTAAACTGCAATATAACGTCTAGAAATAGACCACTCTCTCATGTTTTACATATAATTCTTTAAATACGCAGTACTAACATATAACGGCATTGTCGACACAACGTGTTAGTTAAACGATAAATAGCATTTGATTTGTCGAAAGCATTTGTCAACCTGTCTTCGTTGCGTAAGAATGATTCAGTTAAGACAGTTAATTTGCAAACGCCTGACAAAACATTAATGCGATTAGTTTAAAATATGTGAGTAGTGTAGTCTTTACATTTTACTTTCATTCACAATTATACGAAATTAACGCAATAATAAGGTTTGCAGACTGATTTGTTTATACTGATCAGAATTTATGATAACCAGTATGTGTTTTCAGAAACAAATTATTATTATATAACCAGCACATTCATTTCTCTCACATTGAAGTAAAAAACGCTCCCAGAAAACGCTTGTATTATAATAGTTAACATACAAATGGAATTCGCCAAGTGCACATATACTGCTTGAATAATAAATGTTAAGTACTGTACATACACATGTAACACAGTGTCCTTTTCCAGTCCTTGTAGACACTTTTAGCTGCATGTGTCAATGGTTTGATAGCTTGCCGTTTGTCTAATGTTCTGTCGACGGAATACCTTGTATTAATTTATTCCTTTACAAACAAAGTACCGATTCTTTAAAAACTGTATGAGACAATCCTTAATACTGTAATTTTTGTAGGATTCCCATCAAATGGATAGTTATTATTCCTACCGGTTTTAAAATTATGAAGCAACAAGCCAGAAAAGAAACAATATGAAGGTCGTGATGTTCTATACGTTTTTTAATATAACATTATCAAACAGAATGCAATCATCCTAATTTTCATTCCTAAACACGTAGACATATATACACTGAATAACGTCTTTGTGGACACAATCTGTGGATAGTGAATCCACAAACTAATCGCACTAATAATTTGTCAGGCGTTAGCAAATTAACTGCCGGATTCTCAAGGACTGGTTTACAATACTTTCGAAAAGACTTCTGATCCTTCGAGATCATGAATTTCAGTACTTCTTGTTCTGAAAATTGAATACCGCTTAAGTCGGTGCTATGGGGCGTGAGCAGTGTTGCACTTTCAATTACTGTTCATGAACAGACTCAATAAAACCGAGACTGCAATTTTCTCTTTTTGTGTTGCAATTTTGCTCTCGGGGGATCACCTCCCTTCAGAATTTATAAATGGTATTTATCGTTTATATAACATTATCAAACAGAATGCAATCCTAATTTCTATTCCTAAATACGTAGACATATAAACACTGTATAACGTCTTTGTGGATACAATCTGTGGATAGTGAATCAGCAAACTAATCGCTCTAATAATTTGTCAGGCGTTTGCAAATTAACTGTCGGATTCTCAAGGACTGGTTTACAATACTTTCGAAAAGACTTCTGATCCTTCGAGATCATGAATTTCAGTACTTTTTGTTCTGAAAATTGAATACCGCTTGAGTCGGTGCTAGGGGGCGTGATCAGTGTTGCACTTTCAATTACTGTTTATGAACAGACTCAATAAAACCGAGTCTGCAATTTTCTCTTTTTGCGTTGCAATTTTTGCTCTCGGGGGACCACCTCCCTTCAGAATTTATAAATGGTATTTATCGTTTAGCCGACACGTTGTCCACACTGCCGTTATATGCTAGTACTGCGTATTTCAGGAATTATATGTAAACCATAATTGTGTGGTCTATTTGTACATGCTATAGTGTTGATAAAAATTCTTTGGAATGTCACAACAACTTTTTAATTCGTTTCTGAATTCCTGAATCGTTGATCCCGATTTATTCACTATCCACAGATTGTGTTCACAAAGACGTTATACATTGTATATAGTTAATTAAGGTCTGTTTGATAATGTTATATTAATGTGTAGTTGTTGTGTACAATAAAGACGCGGTTGAATTGACAATTTCGCTTATGTGAGTTGCTCTAATAATATTTTATTTAAAAGACATTTAGAATATCACAACCTTCATATTGTTTCTTTTCTGGCTTGCTTCTTCATAATTTTTAAACCGGTGGAAATTATCATTATACTGATGGGAATCCTAATAAAATAACGATATTAAGGATTGTCTCGTACAGTTTTTAATTAACCTGTACTTTGTTTGCAAAGGTATAAATTAATTCAATATATTCGATCGACTGCAAATTAGACGAACGACGCTCTCTCAAACCATTTACAGATGGTCAAATAGAGCTAAAACGTGTCAACAAGGACGGGAAAAGGACACCGTGATATTTGTGTATGTACAAAAAATTGTATTATTCAAGCAGTAAATGTGCACTTGACAAAATAATATTCCATTTGTATGTTAACTATTATAATACAGACGTTTTTGGAAATCGTTCTGTTACTTCCAATTGAGAGAAATGTAATCACAAGGACAGTGTAATTATTCATTGTGCAGCGTTTAAGAAAATGGACAGCGGATTTGATGAATGTGCTGGTTATATAATAGTTTGTTTCATATACTAGTTATCAACAATTCTGACCAGTATAAACAAATCAGTCCGCAAAGCTCATAATTGCGTTGATAGTATGAACTTATGGATAAATGTGAATAAAAGTAAAATATAAAAATTACACTTTTCACATTTTAAACTAATCGCATTATTTGTCGGGCGTTTGCAAATTAACTCTCGGAAAACATGAGAGTGTAGTATATTTGTAGATGTTACAGTGTTGCGTAACATATTTGTAATGTCACAGCTGCTTTATAATATGTTTTGAGAATTCATGACTCGTTGATCCCGTTTTATTCACTATCAACAGATTGTGTCCACAAAGACGTTATACAATGTATATAGGTCTACGTATTTTATAAATGGAAATGAAGAATTCAGTCTGTTTGATGATGTTATTTCAATGTTGTAATTGTTGTGTACAATAAAGACGCGGTTGAGTTGATCATTTCGCTTTGTGAGTTGTTCTAAAAATATTTTGTTTGACAAAGTATAGAATATTACAACCTTCATATTGTTCGTTTTCTGTTTTGTTGCTTAATACTCTTTAAAGACGTAAAAATAATCACTACCCATTTGATGGGAATCCTATTCAAATACCCGTATTAAAGATTATCTCATACAGTTTTTTAATGAATCTGTACTTTTCAAAGGTATGAATTAATACAAGGTATTCCATCGACTGAGAACTAGACAAACGGCTAGCTCTCAAACCGTTAACAGATGTTCAAATGCAGCTACAAAGTGTCCACAAGGACGGGAAAAGGACAATGTGTTATGTGTGTATGTAGAATGTACAATACAATTTATTCTTCAAGCAGTAAATGTACACTAAGTCTTGGCAAAATAAAATTCCATTTGTATGTTAACTATTATATTAACTATTAAGCGTTTTTAGAAAGCGTTTCGTTACTTCCAAGTGCGCGAAATGTAATTACAAGGACAGTGCAATTATTTATTGTGTAGAGTTTTAAGAAAATAGGCGATTTGATGAATTTGCCGATTATATAATATTTTGTTTCACATACTGGTTATCATAAATTCTGATCAGTATAAACAAATCAGTCCGCAAAGCTTATAATTGCGTTGATAGTATAAACTTTGGTATAAATGTGAATAAAAGTAAAATATAAAAATTACACTTCTAACATTGTAAACTAATCGCATTATTTGTCGGGCGTTTGCAAATTAACCCTCGGAAAACATGAGAGTGTAGTCTACTGCTTGAATAATAAATTTTATTGTACATTCTACATGTATTTATAAATAAAACAGTGTCTTTTGTCCGTCCTTGTGGATACTGTTTTGCTGCATTTGACCATCTGTCAATGGTTTGAGAGCGCGCCTTTTGTCTACTTTTCAGTGGATGGAATACCTTTTATGACTTCATACTTTTGCAAACAAAATTAAGATGCATTAAAACTGTATGATACATCCTTTAATACGGTTTTAATAGGATTCCAATCCAATGGATGGTGATTATTCCTACCGACCTTCTGCGCACATTTTGTTAGTATACTGGCACATGTTTGTTAAACAACGTCTGCATGTAGATTATCACACTGTTGTCGGATCGTGACAATTAACTCTTAAAGCCATAGCAATTTTTTGTTTGTTATCAATTATATTTTATCATTCGGTAAATCTCCTAACAAATCCTTCATTTAAAAGTAACATGATGCAATACAAGTTATTTTATCTGATATATATATGTCACAGTAGAAATTGCGATCCGGGACCATCGTCGATTGTCCTAGGACAGATTGCGAACGTAATCCCTCCTTACTCTGATCTAAATGCATCCTACGGACAATCGATGATTCTACTATTGCAGATTCCGATCACAGTCTGTCCAAGGATAAACTGTAATTATAGTTCTACTGGAATAATGTTTTATTAGTTTTAGATATGACACTTTGATTCTTCTAGGAAAATGTACAATTCTTCTAGAATAATTTATTATTAGTGTTATATATATGACGCTTTAACTCTACAAAGAAAATCTACAATTCTACTTGAAGAATAAATTATTCTAAGACCACAAGTCTATTTTCAAAACATGACAAACAAATAGTTTTGAATGATTTAAAAAGAGGATCGGAGTTTGTCCTAAGAGAGATTGAGATCGCAATCTATTCTGAATCGCAATTTCTACTTCAACATATATAACAGTTCTGTTTAAGGTTCTACAGTAGTCAAGTATCGTAAGAAAGAAAGTTTGAGCTTTAGTAAGGCTTTAGAGACTTCACCTCCCTTCAGAATTTGATATAGAAATGTATAGCCCGAAGGTTGGCTAAATAACAAAAATGTATATTTTAGTATACCTTATTCATATATGAAATGGAGTAAAAATTGTACCAGTATATGAATTGATCGTTGATTCGTCTATGATATGATCGTCAGCTCCATCGTTCTGTAAATGCAATGTTAACACAATTTCACACACTTTTCAGAGACAACGTTACCCTATTTTACTTCGTCGTAATTAACATTTACTGTTTTACCTTTATTGTTGTAGTACCCCTACCGAAACCCACTTGTGCAAGATCAATGTTAAGCGATGGACTGAGGAGGAAACGGCAATCCGTCGTTTCACACTTAAACCTCCAAATCAAGCAGACTGTTTGAAAGCAATCACAAATGAACCAGCGCTTGTCACCCGAACATGGAAACAAATTAAATTCCGCGTGTGGCATGAAATACGAAGCCAAATTCCCGCTCAACTCAGTAAATTTATTTAGACCTCTTTACCTACACGAAAAGGTTCATGCTGATATGCCAATTAACTGCATAGTTAGCGTTCACGAGCAGGTTCGCCTAAGCGGTTCACACGTTCATCCGATAATTAAAATGTTGATATTTTCTGAAAACTGACAGCGTCAATATGACCTCTGTCCTATTAGTAGCTGAAACAGTCGTCATTTAAAATACATTTTACTGGAAACTTATTATTAAACGTTTCCGACTATTACGGTTCGATACTGTATAAAAACGGCTTAGTTGTATGTTTCTATCCTTATCGACTATACAGACGATGTATATTACGAGCATGCACGCACTCCATTTGTTCCAAGATATATACCAGTTTTAAACCCTTAACTGACGTGTATTTTCTCATCTGTTCCATTAGCTAACTTTCTGGTTTTAGTATTCTTTGCGTAAGTAAATGAATACAAAATTATAGGTGTATTCTCGCGTCGGCCACATACAACTGTCGCCGACCTGACAATCGCCATTCCGAATGGCAGTCATTCAAGTAATTGATAAATTCAAAAGGCATTTATAAACATGACACCCGGAAGCGATTGACAAAGACATTGTTTTTAAGGGTCAATAGCCGTTATGTCAATGTATGGTTTTGTCTACGACCAGGTCTCTTAGAATCAACAAGCCTTGAAAAGTGTATCTGTATGTACATGAACCTAAATACCATGCATGGTTATATCATTATAACTTTAATTTGCTATATTAACTATATATTAAGCCATGTCTGCACTAAGGATAGTTTAAGAATTTCCGATGTAGTTATCTTAAAGAAGATAATATTCTGGGAATGTCATGTCACAACAACAGGGTATACTAGTAAATAGTTCATGGTTTGTATTTGTAAATTCTGAAACCTCATTCTACGTTGTTTGATTAAATATTATGATTATTGATCAATAATATTGATTGTTTCATACAAATACAGCATGTGTTTTAGTATGCCATAGGGGTGAATTATTGGCATCGTCTGTATTAGTATTTAACTGTAATGATTCCGTAATATTTCTCTTTAGATTACCTAGGTCTTAATGCGATGAACCATTAATGCAGTTAAATATGTTTGTGCACTTCACATTGTTTTTTCATATAAATAATATATGCAACGTTTGGATATGAGTCTGATTGTCACAGGATTCGTGGAAATACAGAGGCGGCGCAGTACGTAGCTGTAGTCTTAAACACATTTTTTGCAGTGTATTGATAGAGGTTTTCAATGAAATGGCTCATTTCGTTATCATATGTAATTACAATTCACAGCTGTTCGTCATGTGTGATAAACAGTGCAACCTGCATAAACCAAACGTTTTACATTTTCGCTACCGAGCGTTGATTGGATGTTTTAGTCACCCCAATTTCAAATATTTAAAAACAATATCGAAATGAGAACAAAACACTATATTTCGCCTACAGTTTTGTCCTTAAATCCGGTCATAATGAGTCATGTAGGAACAACACAACATTTCTTACAAAAAGGGAAGTCCTTGCTTGATCCGTCGCCACCTCAGAATGGCTTAAGATTACCCCCCCCCCCCCGTTACTGGTTCATGTTTGGACAGTCCTATTCTTATAAACCAACACATATTAGTCAAATACATAAATAATGTATTGCCAGATAGGAGACAGTGCGCATCTGATCAGTCAGCTCCAACAACAGCTGGCTGATTTGGAGCTGCACTGGTTGCAAAACAATCCCAAAACAGGTCCACAGTGTTAAAAGGGCTAATGTATCAACATAATTACAATAAGAGGAATTTCTGGTATTATGTTGTTCGCCTGACTGTCATCCGCCTTAAAACCGGCTTCCAGCCCTTTTAGATTTAGTAAGACACCCCCTGTGGTGGGTCTACATAGGAATAACATGGGCTCATCTGGAATCAGACTGTGTACAAAGACAAACAGTGATGCGGCGAAAGCATTTTAATGGTTAAATATAAATTTAGTTGAATCAGTATGTAAGTATAAAAGGTCGAACTAGACTATTAAGCAGTACTTTTGTACAAGCATACACAACTGAGCAAACCGTACAAAACAGTGGGGAGTAAAGTACATGTATTGCTTTAATTACAATGTATATCAGTTGATAGGCATATATGTATCGGGAATATGCATATATACAGATATATACGTCCATACTGTTGAATTGAAGTCCATATATGTATCATAATTATGATATATTCGTGTATTCATATATCTTAATAAATGCCTGTACCTTTTATCCTTTGAACAACGCATTAATATGCCTCTATGTTTCGTTTCGTAAGAGATGTACAACTGGCGGATCCTTTTTTTTACTTATCGGTATTATACGATAGATCTATGGATTTAAAGATGTGTATATATTGGATAAATGTCTGGACTCTTTAAACTTGGAACAAATTCACATCCGTTTACACGCTTTAATATGTCTCTATGTTTCGTTTCGTTAGAGATGTGCAACATGCGTATTCCAAACATATGTTTAGACATGGATACTAGTCTGTATGATTTGTAAGAGCGTGTGACTGCATCTCATTTCATACATTTTTATATACATGTATAATTAACAACCGTTTTTCTTCATTATGTTATGATAATCATGCGCCATCTCTTCTATCTTTTCGTGCTAACTTACCTTTTGTTATATCGGTTTGTCTCTACTATATTGTCTTGGCCATTTACAAAAATATTGTCCTACTTTGTACATAATTGGTTTCGTAAATATATCGTCTATATGTTCACATGTATGTTACCTTGGCTCTCCTGTAATGGAGGAAATAAAGACTATTATTATTAGTATTACATATTTTTTTCCCAAAATCCTATATAAGGAGAACGAATGGACTCCATTCAAACCCGTATCCACCCCACAAATATTACGGAGACATCAGACCAGTTACGACCCTTTGTTTGCTACTGTTGATGACAATCCCAACTGCTGAAACAATACTGGTTAGACCATTATATGAAAAATTCCCTGAAGAGTCATATCGTAAAACGCATTTGGTAGTTACCTGTATTATTGATATTGGACTAAAACACACATTGACCTTGTCCAAAATCTGGGCGAATAACACTTTACCAATTGTAAGTGACTCCCGCACACTACTACCTAACTTTACCTTTAACCTGATTAGCAAATTACTTTTAAACAATTTTTCACCCAGTGCATTTTTATAATACACGATATAATCAGATATCCTACTAACATGCAATAAGGCTGTCAAACAGTTAGGATCCTAACCAGATGGTGAGCTATTCGGTGTCTCATATGGAACTGAACTGTTTGCATTGGTTCTCACTCATCCACATACAGAGGAATAAAGGTTAAACAAACTCCAACAATTTGGGGGATTTTTAAAATGCTTCCTTTATTGATATTAATTGTCACTTGGAACTGTTGCTTTTATTAATGGCACAGTAAACCCCGCGGACATTGAATAACTAAATAGCAGAAGTGTAGTTTTAATTCCAGGAGCTGTATCAAAGTGCCTGAGATTAATCAATACATGTGTTTAATTCTTCATATCAACATCACAATTTGAAATGAGTTTTTCTTTGTGAAATACAGTAACACCTCGCTATTTTGAACTTTTAGTAAATAAGAATTGAAAAAGTTGTAGACAGATCTCTGCTTAATGCAGAGTGATGGGCTTTCTGCATGACTTACATGCTGATTTAAGCTACAACCTGTATTCAAAACCGATAATAAGAAACCTATAAACCGATAATAATATGCATGTATTGTCGTGTGCTCGAATCCGCGAGATACTCCATGTTAAATAAAGGTATGAGGAAAACAATATTAAGCGAGTTCCATTCACAAAATTACACGAGACTCAAGGGTCATAAAAGAGGAAACATGTATAAAAATAAAAAAAGCAAACTCGACAATAGGGCTAAAGCACGAATACTACCTTGGAAAGGTCTGTAGGCAAAAACGGTCACCTGGGGGCCTAAACCATGTTTGCTGGTACACAACCTCACAATTATCCCACTTTCACCCAAGTCAAAATATAATATAAAACGCCCACTCTAGACAACTCTACAACATGAGTAACGATCAATATTATCTTTGAAATATCACTATAGATCAACCTGATACCAACGAATATATATCGTTACCTTGTTAAAGTTTAGTACGCCGAATAAATAAACCTCTCTAAAACTACCACTTAACCATTAATTTTCCTTCATATAAATGTTTTTCCATGCTTTTGCAAACGGAATATACCCAGATCAGATCTGAAAGGGCTACAATGTCTACAATGTCCAACCTTCCATATTTCATTACTACTTTTTTGCCCATCAAGATTCAGTAGATGTTGGAATTTTGAATAAATATAGAACAGGGAAAGGGTTAATGGAATCATTATTCAGGGTTTATAAATACACGCGATGGCACAGTGTAGAACAAGTGTTATATTTGAAAACTCCTACAGGAGATTTTCGTAATGATTTCGTGGTCCATTGGGCAACAACCTGTTTTAATGACAATAATTTCCATACACATAGTGGTCTCTTTAGATGGATTTTGCTGTATAACATGTTCTCCCTTTCTGACATGGCGTTGGTGTATTTTACGTGAAAAGGAAATTAAAACGTTTAACTACGAGGCAGCAGAAAATGCCTCCATCAAACCCTATGTTGTGACCACTCTTTAGAATCGTCACTTTGTGACGATTCTATAGAGTGGTCACAACATAGGGTTTGGTAGAGGCATAACGGTTTTAGTTCTCGAAATACACCTTATCTGGGGATCTGCAAACAAGCTAGTTATGTTTGATTTTCCCTCCCTATAACAACTCCCTCTGAACAACACATACAATATTCGTATTCCAAAGGGTGTCGTTGTAGAGAGGGAACACTGTATTTAGAAACATTCGAAGAAGTCATACTTCAAGATGATAGCGCCTTTGTTAAAATGCTTACTGTAAAACTATATGTAGTCATATAAACTAATTCTATGTTGCAGTATCACTTTAGCCCTTCTCCTGCTGAGTATTAATGTAAGAAATAATCACATCATGGATATTTATCAGCTTCTCGTTTATACTGTGAAAGTTTCAAAGACTTTCTTTGCTTTGACATAAACAGTATACTCAGATCTATATCATGTCATAAGCAAACAGGACAGTTCATGTAGGAACCGTCTGATCTGGGTCTACTCTGTTTGCAAATGATTTTGTATAAGGGAAAGGGTTAACTCAGGCTTGACCCTTTTAATCGGCCTTCCAAGCAATCCATATTCATGAACAACATTGTTTAAAGTCTCGTATGATATGACATATATTTGCAAATGTTTACGTTTTCCAACTACCGACTATTAACCCTTCGCTTGCTATTCACGTCAATATACGTACCTGTAAATACCTTCCTGCAGGAGCTGTCTCATCAGGGTCTGCACTATTTACAAATTGATTGTGCAACCAGTGCACTCAACAGCAGTGATTGCACAGCGACATACTTGTACACAGTGAAGATATATGTAATTATACACCAGGGCATGGGTAAAGAAGAAGAAATGTATTTCAAAATTCAGCATGAGAAGGGTTAATCGCTTATGTGCATGATTACTGGTTTAATACTATAACAGTTCAAAATGGACATAAACATATTTAATACCAGTTTAATATATACAGTAGAACCTGTTATAAGCGGACGTTCATTTATAGGACGTAGTACTTAGTCCTAATAAATGTAATCCTGGTTTAGTTCCCTGTTCCCCAAGTGGTTGCTTAATGCAGGGCAAATGTAATACAGAAAGTTCCTACAGCTCCTATCTTTTGGCCCAGCATGCAGCTACTACCGGCCCCAGACACCCTTAATTCGACATCCTGTTGATGGTCTCTTAAGACAGGTGCTACTGTAGTAGAACTCCTCTAAAGCGATGTCTATATAAATAAATACAACGGTTGGCTTTAAACGCAAACGATTTCTTAATGCGGGAAACGGTAATGCCAAAGGCTCTATGCCCGTTCTGCATGTTTCGTCCAGCATTAAGGTACATCCTATATGTATGACCCAGAATTATACTACTGGTTTGTCTTCGCGTAAAAGGGATTTGTTTCTGTATTAAATGTTAATGTTTACCCTGTATTTGTGACGGAGGCGCGTACTTCTATATGAACACCATTATATTTAAAGAAGCTTAATTTAATTTGTTCTCTATTGATTCACAGTGGAAGTCCAATTTCATTTCCGCTCATACATTTAAACGGATAGACCGATATGTTTGAATATAGCATTATTGGAATTGTATAAACTGCTGAAATGTCAACTGTTGAACGTTAAGATTCCTCAACGCATTGCAGTGCTAGGCTGTATGTGTTCAAATTATCGGCAACTATTAGAGAATCATGTTTATATAAAGCATACAGGTTTTGTTTAAGACAATATTGACCTGTATGAATGTCCACACTTGTATATACATTACACAGTTCAACATTTACGTAGACGTTTCCCATAGTTTTTATGTTTTTCAACGTACATGCACAGAATTTCAAAGGTTGGTGGTAAAGCATTTTGTTACAGTTACATAAAGTAATAATTAATTCGCAATACTCCTTATACCCGTATTGCGTTGCTATAGAAGCCCATTACAGCTACTCCGGGGCAGGTGTCAAATACCAACGCTTTCCAGTGTTGTTAATCTATGCAAAAGGATGTCCTGTTGTTGGAAACACATAAAACGTCTGAAAACAATGTTACAAAATATAACGTCATTTTATCAGTTCGAGGGCTTGGTGCAAAACTATTCTAACTCCTTCACTAAAGTGAAGGAGTTAGAATAGTTTTCCACCAAGCCCTCGAGTTGATGTTCAAAAAAAGGAGTTAGACCTAAAGTTAGGCAACTGTTCAACGGTACATAACGCTATTACGAGTATGTGGCATAAGAGGACGGAAGTGCGGGCTGTCATAAAGTTTTATGCAGGTTTAGGGCATTATCCATACACAAATATTAAAAATGATGATAAAACATTCAAAGTACAATAAAATAACGAGATGACACAAACACATCAATGAATGGCGAAACAAACTTGTGGAAGATGCAGGCGTGGTATAAAACGCTTTGTCGACGACACCGTAATCAACAAATTTAAGGACTTTATCAATAAGGACAGGGGACGTTCAGTACGTGTTATTGCAGAAATATCAGGATTCTACCTTTGAACTATTCATTCAGTGCTTTTTCAAAGGTTAAAAATGACAAAATTGCACGTGCGTAGGGTAACACGGCTTCTCAACAGCTCTAAAACCTCGTGTCACCAGAGGTGGAGAGAAACACTTGTTCGTCATGTTTTCAGATAGACAGGTAATGTTATTGTGCCATGGTAATAACTGTTGATGGACTAAAGTAAGCCATTGCAGAAATCATCTCAAAGTATGACAGTACATGATGCAGAGATATATACGACAAGTGGGTGACCAGGCATCAGAGATGTGTGCAATATAAAGGAGATTACTTCGAAAAGAAATAAAACCACATTACAGGTGCATTGAAATAGACGACGTCGTGACGTCAACGTCACTGCAGACATGTCCCGGGGTAGCTTTGTGTGATGTTTTCAATTATGTGTAAGATCAGAACATTTACACATTTGCTGGGAAAATATTTCCGCTGTCTTCTAGTAGTAATTTCTAACCCTTCGAATGTGCTACGTACATGTAGCAACCATTAAAAAAGTCTTCATTATTTTGGAACAACGCTCTGGTTACTGCAATTATTCGGAAACTCAACCTCCATTCTGCATTGATTTCTAAAGCTGAATATGTCAGTTTAGTACCGTTTTGATAAGTGTTGACCCTGCTCAAACTGCTTATTAGGAGCAGTTTGATCTGGGTCTACACAATTCGTATACGTTAGCCTGTCCAAATACTTTGTGATAAGTCGGTGGTTCTACCCGTTCCTTCTGTTGTCCACAAAAAAATGCATTTTGTTCCATATTCAGAAACATCTCTTTGGTATCCCTCCTCTTGTAATTAGCTGGAAATCGGAATATGACTAAAATGCTGTTAAAGCGACTTAAAGCCCGATACAAAAAGATACACTGTCCGAATATATAGGGTCATTGGGGTATAACGCGCTTGAATAATGAATACCATCGTGTTGCATTGATGTTGCATTAGCTTCCAGACGTAATATAAGCGGTTGTTTGATCCTTGGGGAACTAGCAGTCGCTTATTAACCCTTTCGCTCATATAAACGCGTTTTCGCATATTCACAAACATAGAAGACCAAGTTCAGACGGCCCCTGTAGGAACCTCTGATGAGGGTCTGTTCTGCTTGCTTATCGATTATAATGGATTTGACTCTACAACTTCTACCAAATAGAAAAACAATCTTTGTTCATATTTCTTTTCAAAATTCAGCCAATAACTATCAATGTCATTATGCCTTTCATGGATATTGAACAGGGAAAATGTTGATCGTGTGTTTTTATCTGGAAATGCTGGATATTTCGAGACGTTTAATAAGCCGTTTGGAAAATACCTAGACATTAATGACAAGTATCGGAAACAGTTGCAATTAGCCTACTAAACATGATGTCTGACTAACGTCCGATCTGTTTCAATTTCAACTTACTCCTGTATCGTTAAAGCTTCCTAGAATATGTAGACCAAGTGTCAAACAGATTGGATCCTGATGAGATGCCGAGTTACTCGTCATTTTAAAATAGAATGTTGAATATGGTATGTACATATCCTTTTTGAATATGAATTAGACAAATATTTACAAAAATATACAGGATAATTATGTTGAAATGATCTTCCTATGCAAACGCATTAAGCATGCAGTCATGAATTTTCAATTGCAAACAGTGCAGACCCAGACGAGAGAGTTCCTAAAGGAGCTCTCTCATGTGGGTCTGCATTGTTTGCAATGCAACTTTAGTTGAACTTTTGTGACTGGCTGGCTCTGTGGTAATATTATTTATTAAAATGTGCATAAACGCATTCGTGCGGGCTTTCAGTCATGGTCATTATTTTGATTTTCCCACAAATAATTATAAGGATTAATTATTGGGAAAATAGGTGACACTTCTTTTTATTAGAACACAATCAACTAACTATATACTAAAGTAATACCCCTCTAAACCGGAATTATTTGGATACTGTTAGGCTGCTGCTTAAAGAAGGATGAAAGTCATGCAGAAGGAGGAGCTACCGACCGTCCCCAAGATCAATACTGATACTAAATTCAACGTCCGGTTCAGAGGCTTTTATTGTATTTTTATGCCCCCCGATCAGATCTGGGGGCATTATTTTGCCCTGTTTGTCTCTTTGTTTGTCACCAACTTTAATAGTAGTCATAACTTTTGAGCAATTACAGACAGAGTCTTGATACTTGGCATGCATATGTATGCATAAAACCCCAGATTTTGAGTGGTAGCATGTCAAGGTCAATGTCATCCTTCAAGGTCAGGGGTCAAATATATAGGTCAAATCATTGACTGCAACTTTTGAACCAGTACAGATACAGACTTGATATTTGGCATGCATGTGTACATTTTGAGGGGTGACATCTCAAGGTCAATGTCATCCGTCTGGGTCAAAGGTCAAATGGACGGGGGATATATTGTTTCACAAACACATCTTGTTTTTGCATCTCAAATTGAAAAGCGTAGGTCACATAAAGATGTGAATTAAAGAAAGCGGTTGTATGGAAATGTTTTAATTAGTTTTGTTTCGTTTTAAGAAGCAATAAATAAATAAAATAGGAAACACTACTAATTTTGGGAACACAATCATGTATGCTATAGTGTTTCTTTCATCTGAAATTCAAACGTTTATGTCACATAAACACGTGAATGAGAGAACGAAGTTGTATGGAACTGTTCAAATGTAGTTTGCTTCTTTTTCAGAAAGAATAAATCCAATTATGTAACCACAAAGCAAGCAATGATGTCATTGTTTACATTTATAAATAAAACCTATAGTAAAGCTTCGCTAACCCGAACAATTAATAAAGACGATTTGATAACTGTTTTGCTACTTGACTGTCTAAATCAGGGTGACAATCATACAGACAGCTCCAATTTGGGGATTTCTCTAAGATGTTCACCCTGCATTACGCTCTAGCTTGCTTTAAAGATAGAACATGCTACTTATGTGACTGTTCGAGTAAATGAGGTTTTACGTTAGAATTAGCGAGTTACCACGTGCGGATCAACGATGTTATACGCTAGCGATATTTACTGTTCAAATTAGTGAGGTTTAACGTTCACATTAGCGATTTTAACCTATGCATTAAATTGTATTAAACGTTTACTTCAACGTTGTATTCTTTACTTTATTAGTTCTTGGAATTCTAAGCTATATTACTGGTATCACAGAAAACTAATGGTAATGTCTTGACGTCTTGTTATATTAATATGCCGACACCATGTAAGTGTTTGCGATACGATATGCGAAAATTAGCAATTATGTTTTGCAAACAGTGTGGAACCTGATCGGACGCCATAATTCAGACGGAACGTCTAAGTAGGTTCTGCGCTCTCCTCCCTCACTCCTACATCAATATTTATGGCATATCTAAATGTGTTATCTATCACTATTTATCGCCCATTTTGTCACTAATCAATATTTGTCAGCTATGACATTTTATCATATTTTACTGAAATACTGTGCAGAACCTGTCCTGTATGGTACATATGCAAACACAGAATGGAAGTCATACAGGAGATGCCAAAAGATAGTCCACACCAACCCGCATAATAATATTTATCATGCAACGTCACAAAATACAGTCACTTCCTACTAGCATAATATTTTCCACATCGACGCTGTATTTTGTGAGGTACAGTGCATGTGTACTGACCCCACTGGGGTGCAAGTTTAATTCAGCCAATAAGAGGAAAACAGAAGGACGAAAAGGTTTAATTTAACATAAACATCAAATTTAACCCATTTGCTGACCTTTGTCTCAACGTTTTGTCCATATAAAAGGATTAAATCAAGTTTGTTGATGTTGTAGAAATCGACGACGTCACTGCACGCCAATTTGACGTCACGTATATTGTACTATGATGAATTTTTATTCAGGGGACAGAACTGCTTGAGCAAACTTTCTTTTTCTTCTTTTTCTCCATTCTTTTTAGGTGTTGCATGATAAAATAATTACTACGCTAGTAGTTTAGAAGTTAAGCTGTATTTGGCTCGTCAGAAAAGTACTTAAATGCTCGCCAAGGCTCGCATTTAACAACTTTTCTAACTCGCCAATACAGCTGAACTTCCAAACTACTAGCGTAGTAATTCTTATATACACACACGTGTCTGTACTTAAACAAGAGTAATCTTGAAACTATATGACGCAACAGCCTTACTGAATAGTTTCGTGTTATAGAATGGATGGGTTAGGTCTAGAGTATTTGCAGCACCTGATTGGATGGGTTCGGCTTAAAGGGAACTGCGACATCGAATATGTCACGAAGCGCCAAACCATGATGAATATGGTGGAACTCTAGAAGCACCGACTCACAACAAACGAAGTGCGTACAGACACAGCAGTGTTTATGCATGTATATGGAAATCTGAACATTGTCTGCTCTATTGCTAATGGAATTTGATAGATCAGTTTCCTTAGTTTATAAATTTGCTACACTGTTCCACCTTCCATATCTTATATGTATGTATGTATGTATGTATGTATGTATGTATGTATGTATGTATGTATGTATGTATGTATGTATAAATGTCTTTTTATCATTTAATTCCCTTATTCTCGTTGCTGTTCCTGTTGACACACAAGTATATTCCATTTATAAGCAATACTTTATTAAATCTATAATTTCCGTTAGAAAGTATAATTATGAATTGACCGATAGTACACTTTTTAGTTAAGTATAAAAGTATATGGTATACAAGTGCATCATTTACATCAATATCAAATGGTAATTTGTCTTCTGTTCAAACACACCCATTACATCACTGCCAAATGGACAATTACATTAAAGTTAAACAAACATCTTTTACATCAATGTGAAATACTCAGTTGCCTTAGCGATCAACAATATCATTAACATGTGTGACAAATGGCACGTGTCTTTAAACAAACATTGTTTGCATCAACACTTAACAAACTATCAGCTCTATATCAACTGATCAGACCCTGATCATACAGCTCCTACGGTCTTTTGCTGCACATGCGTAGATGACAGAGGATAGCGGGTCAATGGTTAAAAACAGATCTAAGAATTAATGTTTATGGCATTTCATGCCTATAATAAATTGTATTCCAAAGAGCATGGACAGTTGATAATCAAGTACAGTACCGTATTGCTAAACGAACGACCTCATTATTTATTAGAATAAGATACTATAAAGACAGGTGGTTGTTTCGGGCAGGGCAAATGTAATACAGAAAGCTCATCTAGGGGCTTTCTGTGTCATATTTGTCCTGCATTAATCTACCGCATGTTTTATTGTTTTTAAAGAATTACACTTCTTTTGAGTGGTGGTATAAGCGATGCTTTACTGTACTGATTCTATCAATGTTCTCCCAGTGTCATGTAATTATTTAGTTTTGTTTAAAATACGAGTCACGGCATGAGACATTGTTCATTGTCATTTTAGTTAATATAAATTCAAAATTCTTTCTTTGAATAAATGTTCCCTGAAATGACCTTGAAATTATACGTCAGCGTTTGTCAACGATGGTTTAACTATAGTGAAACGTGTTAAACCTTACCTGATAGCGATAACGTTTCGTGCCTTTGCAAACACAGTAGACCAAGATCAGATAACAGTCATTTGGTTAGCTTCTGCTCTGTTTGCTCATGAAATAATATAGATATGCTTCTACAGTTTATGCCATATTCAGTATGTTCATATGACATTTACAAAATGTATCTAATTAATATTCATGGTGTCTTTCTCTCTTATTTGAATATTTATCATGTAAAGGGTTGAACTTCTTAATATATTTTATTTAAGAAAAGAGGGAACTTTATGTTAAATATCCCTGCAAAATGCCAATATCAGCAATTCGAATTCATCATTTCCGTGGCCTTGGTCTTAAATGTTGTTTTTCTGCTTATTGGGTCGCATGATCTGTAAACAAATGATTTTATTTTAGTGAAAGTTTCAATTATCTGTTTCAAGTAATAACTACACATTTGATGAATTTAAACGTTTATTAAACCTGACAATATTTCAATCTTGTTTGACATTTTTGGGATCTTTATACGTTTATTTTTGTTTTATCTCAATTTAAACATCATAATGTGAAATTTAATCTGTTTTGTTCCAAAATATCATGGAAAAACAGAAGTCTGGAGAGAAACAAAACAATAGTATTATCATATTCGAAATTGAAATTGTAAGAATTGTATGGCATTCTGAACAAAGGGATATTAAAGAATGTAGTAACAAGTTTTACGCCAAACCCACAAAAGTGTTTGAACAGAAATTGAAGAAATGTAGTTTAGTTAAACGTTTTTAATTCGAACACTCGCTTATCCGAACAATTGCTTATCCAAACACTCGCTAATCCGAACACTCGCTTATCCGAACACTCACTTATCTGAACATTCGATTATCTGAACACTCGCTAATGCGAATACTCGCTTATCCAAACACTCGCTAATCCAAACACTCGCTAATCCGAACACTCGCTAATGCAAACACTCGCTTATCCAAACACTCGCTTATCCGCATTCGCTAATGCGAACACTCGCGTATCCAAACAGTTTCGGTCTTTAACCCTTTTTCTGTTATATGTTTATTTCAAATGTCAATACCTACTGAATAGTCTTGGACAAAATAGTTATGACGAAATATGTAAGGCGAAACACTGTAGCCATTTTAGAAAATAAAAAACGATCTATCAAATTCCAGAGCAAACTCTGTTTGCAGATGCGTGAAAACACGTTTATATGAGGGAAAAGGTTAAGCCATGTGACAGTTTAAAGCACAATGAAAGACATACCGGAAGGTCCTCTGAGAACGTTCTGTATATGTACATGTATTAAGCATTGGCCTGTCTACCATGTTGTATATTCGTCTTTACTTATCATTCGGTCAGTTTAGAAAGGTTTTGAAAAAAAATGGTTGATTGAATTTAAAGGGAGATTATATTTACAGATAGCTTACTTTATAATACATTCAAGAAATGCACAAGAAAGCTGTTTTTCTACTGCTGCTGATTGGTATAAATGCGCAATTTAAACTTTTCGTTGCCAATGCCGGATCTGTGATTACCTATGCAAATAGTTTGGATCCAGATGAGACGCCGAGTAATTCGGCGTCTCATCTGGATCCAAACTGTTTGTTACTGTTACTATGTGTTAGAAAAAAAAAAATAAAAAAAAAAATGAAAATTTGTAGCAGACGACAAAGTTAGCAGACGACAGAGTTTGGCAGCGAAACGGTTAAACTCATTTTAATTACCCCCCCCCCCCCGCCCACACACACACACACACAAACCGGTCGTAATGAAATGCGTTTGTCTGTAATTATAAAGCAAATCTAAGACAAAACGATACGATAAACAGATTATGAAATACAAGATTAAGCTTAAAGTTTTTCAAAGCTTGATAGTTTTAGAGATAAAAACTGTTCACAAGAGGACAATGAAGAGGTGTTGCAAATCTAATTGTGTTCCAATGTGACATTCGTTAAACATCAGTTCAGTTCAGTTCAGCTTTATTAGCATATCGGCAACTAAATTGCCTTTGGCTAAATACATACAGACAAAGAACATGGCATAACAACACAGAAATGTAAACACTTTCAGAATTACGAAACAGTTAAATATTCCAGGGTTTTTTGGCGTAAAATATTTGCCTTCTTGACATGCATTGAAAGCTTATTAATTAAACTGACATTACTTGAACTAAGCAATGAGTTGAATTTTCCTATAGAGGGCCAAGAAACATTTCCTAAATACTGTCGACGTAAATTGGCGTATTTTGGACAACATAATACAAAGTGGTATTCTGATTCAACGCAGTTAGAATTACACATCCTGCAAAAACGATTCTCTCTTGCAATACCTCTATATCGTCCTGATTCTATTTCTAGTGAATGTGACGATAACCTTAACCGAGTAAATTGAATTCTGTTAGAGTCATATCTGTACATCGATAGACTAATACCTTGTTAATTCGAATTTTAGTATAGAAATAATTACAATGTTCTAAGCAGGTGACAGTGTAACCTTTTCCCTCATATTGACGCATTTTGACGCCTCTGTAAAACTCACTTTTTGAAATCATTGTGATAAATAGAGCATTTGCTCCATATGAGCAAATGCTCTATTTATCACAATAGTTCCAAAACTACGTAATTCTAAAGTGTACCTTTTTATCAGTAAAAGCTCCTTTCTGGTAGATTTATTCGAAGAAGTTGGGTGTACAAATAGCCTGTGAGGGAATGGGTTAATGCAGAGTAAATGTCGTGCAGAAAGCTTTCAGAGGAGCTCTCTGCATTTTGTTTCAAACTGCAATAATCTGCCACCTGTCTTAAAAACAAATTAGATTGTTGTTCTGTATTAATGTTCAGTTTTGACATTTGATGTTGCATGATACTTTTTTATATTTAACTCCGGCATGCTACAAGCAAAACAAAATAGTACATGTAATTTACCTTTACAGAGTTCAGATCCAGATAAGACGCAGCATGAACTCTCATCGGAATGAAACCTGTTTGGCATTTAACCCTTTCACTGATGAATATTCATGTGGGAAATAATGACGTCATGAATATTGATAAGATTTAAGATGTTTTTATAACGGCTTATGAACACATAGCATTTTGGCTCAGGAAGAAGCTGTAGAATCAGATTTATATTACATCATAAGCAAACAGAGCAGTCTATGGCCAGACGGCTCCTATAGGAAGCGCTTACATAAGGGAAAGGGTTAAGTTGTGTATTTGTAGAAAACATGCAATATGTGTTGCATGTAGATATATTTGACTACGATTTTAATCCTTATCCTTACAACCACGGTCTGACTTGCATTTACAAACAGCTTGGATCCAGATAAGAGGCTGTGTAACTAGATAATGAGTGCACTAGCTCAATTGTCATATTAGCACATGGGTACAATAATTTTAGGCCATGGTAAAATTTGTAGAATCGCGTCCATATTATATCATAACCAAACAGAACAGACGCTAAGCAGACGCCTCCTTCAGGGGGCGTAAAAGGGCGTATTTATGGAGTAAATGGTTAACCCTTTCAACGCTTAATTTTTAAATGGACTATTCCAAAGTTCACACAGGTCATGCTTACCGTATATATTCATGAAAATATAACATGATATACAATACGGACCCTGATGAGAGAACTCCACTATTATCTGAAACATCTCATCTCGGTTTACACTGTTTGCAAAGGACCTTGATGCTACGTTTCTCGCACTGAAATGAACAAGATTAAGTAATTGTTTGACTTTACCCAAATGTGAATAGATGTAATACGTATATTACTAAATGGTTTTTTTTTCTGAAACATGCTGATTAGATATAAGGCAAAGAAATCCATGGACATAATTGAAAAATGACAACATCCATAACCCTGGTAATATCGACAGGTTTCTGAAGCGACGAGAGACCTCATAGTAGACCCAAAGCATAAATAACCATGGCTCTGGCGTAACAAAAATGTCTACTCAATAAATGGGCTGATTCAAGCTTGCTTACTTCAAATTCAGTCAAATTTTTGAGAAACTATTCCACCGTGTTACAAACAGCTTGGATTATAATTAGACTATGAGTTACTCGACGTCTCATCTGGATCCAGACTGTTTTAAAATACGAGCCATGCCGCGAATAGCGGGAAAGAGGTTAAGTGTTGAATCCAGCGTTCATTTCTATGTGATCAGACTCAACTTGCCGATGGCTTAGACAGTCATTTAGGAGAATAAATGGATTTGAAATGAAGATAGACGATGTCAATACATTTAGCTTGTTGCGGTTCAAATTATGGTTACATTTGCCTCAACAATTTGGATCGAGATGAAAGGTAAAATAACACGGAATATCATCAAGATTCAAAACTGGCTGACAGTCCCATTACATGTGTGTGGAAAAGACGCTGCGTATTCTTTTAAAATAATAGGTCAAGTGTTTGCGCGAGCATTTCAGCAGAACAGCGAAAAGGGTTATGATAAGTATATATTTCATCAAGATTTGCAATCAATGTCTCGGCAAATAAAATATTGCTTTGGACAATAGTTCTGTCTATTTATCCGAGTAAGCACAGGGTTTTTCTTGATTGGATCTAACCCTAAGTCTACCAGAAAGAATATCGACTCTTTAAACGTCCGTTTGTTGTTTTTGTAATAGTTTCTGCGTAGTGTTTAAGGTACAGTAAAACCCCGCTAATGCGACCACCTAAAAGAGGTATAAATATGTGTGCTAGATGCAGGTGGTAGCTTAATGCAGGACAAAAGTAATGCAGAAAGCTCCTAGAGGAGCTTTCTGTATTACTTTTGCCCTGCATGAAGCAACCACCTGCTTATAAAGACAGACATGTTTATTCATTAAGTGGTCGCATTAGAGGGGTTTTACTGTATATGTTAATATGTAAATGTTTTTGTTGTTTTTTTATGTTGACGAAAGACATTGGGTTACACGGTGTCACATGTGAATACAACACAATTATCACGATTACCCAGATAAAGGACTAGGGTTGACAGTTTTATTATCGGTAGTTATAGTTATATAATGTTATCATATCAAAGTTATATACATGTACAGTGTATTGAGAAACGACATACAAAATAACTCATTCGCACTCATTCGTATAAAATAAATACCTGACATAAAATAGTAATCGTAGATGACAACAAACTTTGCCATGTGTGTCTGGAGGGGGCTATATTCGTTTTGTGTTTTGTGGAGGGGTGTCTATTAACCCATTACTCTATACATACACATTTTAACACCTTTGCAAACTGAGTAGACCAAGATCAGACGGTTCCAATAGGATCAGACTCTGTCCGGTCTGCTTCTGAAGTAACATAGATCTGATTCTACACTTTTATCAGAATTTTTGTCGCAATTAATATTTACGATGTCATTATTTCTTTCATTATTTTTATGGAATAAATTGTTAATTACGACGACGTATGTGTTACAATTATAACTGTATTTATAATGCAGTGGTATATAGCTCGTTTGCTTTACATCTTTTATTTACACTATACAAATACCATAACTTTGTCTAAATCAACCACATGAAAGGGGTATACTTATATATATTAATATTTAATTTATCTAGGGTTTATATTTCTAAGCAAACTAAATGTGGCGACTGATTGTGTTTTCGAAATTTCCGCTGCCAATCACGTGATGTCCGGATAGTAAGAAAATGTTAGTTTGAGTTATATCCCTTTAAATGTATGAAACATGCGGGTACGTATTCAACAGGAAATTAACACATATGTGCTGGCAACCTCATTTATTCAATGGATCCGTAGTTTGCACCCTATGACATACAACCATTGCATGTTTTATGTAATGAACCCTAACCCAGCTGAAAAAATAATGACTGTTCAAATTTGGATCTGACGCATTTCGAATAAATCCAAATGGGACATATTTTAACCTTTTACCTCATAAATACTCCTTTCCATGCTTTTGCAAATAGAGTAGACCCAGATCAGACGGTTCCTATAGGAGCCGTCTGATCAGGGTCTGCTCTGTTTGCTTAATATACAATGCAGATATAATACCAAAATTTCTGCCGTAAAGAACATAAGAGATATTTCAAATTTTATGAATCTGTAATACAGTAAAAGCCTGAACATAGACATTAAATAGGGTAGGTTTATAAGTCAATGTCTCTGTTTTTCCCCATCATTTCAATAATACTGTTGACACCAATGTCACTGATATTGGAGGGGAACGTTCTTCAACTATAGTAAGGGTAATAATATATACTTTTTCAGAAGAGGGGTGGGCCCAATTTCGGCCCAAAATGGGCCCGAAAAATCCTTACTGTATTGACCAAATGTCAAACAACGAGATAACAGTGAAACAAATGTTTCTACATGAAAACTTTTGCCAATGTGTGATCTTAAGTTTGTAAAATGATTTAACAGCAATTATAGAACACCCTTGTCCGAAGGCTCCGAACTGAGTTCTATAATATGAGTCTGCACTGTTTATGTTTATCCCATTTTCGGACACAAATACATAAACAGTAGACTCCCTGAAGCGACTATCTTTTTTCTCTTTATTATTATGAATGCGCAAAGCAGATGGTAGCTTAATGCATGTCAAAAATAATGCAGAAAGCTCCTATAGGAACTTTCTGCATTAGGTTTGCCCTCTATTAAGAGACCACCTGCTTTTTAAGATTCATATGTCCGAATAATATAAGGGTTACTCAAATATTCATCAAGTGCAAATATGTATATAGTAAACATCTCTATAACGGCAACTAAATTATGTTAATTGGTTGGCATTTAGGGCAGGTAGCTGCTCAAAGCAAGGTGGAAGTAAAACAGAACGCTCCTATAGGAGCGTTCTGTTTTACTTTCACCTTGCTTTAAACAGCCACATGCCTTTAACACAAAATACTTGTTGTAATTTATTGGCCGTTATAGAGAGGTTTGACTGTAGTTTCGATTCGTTTAGTTCTTGAGAAACTATTGATCGAGTTTCAAACAACTTGTATTCCGATGAGACGCCGAGTTAAGTTGTCTCATCTGGATGCAAGTTGTTTAAAAATGCGAGTCAGATCGCGCGCAGTGGCTAAACGGATTTAACAGTTTCTCTGTTGAATATTTATAAGCAGACATTTTATAATGGAATATGGACACATGAGTTGTTGGTAAACACTGCTGGGCTAATTCACTCTGAAAATACAGAGTTGTAATGGTTAAGCCAAGCTCATTTAGGTTTATTCTAAACTTGCTTTGGACTTTCGTGTCGCATTTCCTGTCTGACTTCTGTTCTTGTTTCCACATTGCAAGTTCTTCGGGCATAACAAAAAAAAAAGGAACAAAAGTAATATATTTTATTTATATAAGACCAGATTATTCAAACTGAAAAGTACAAATTGAAACTTTTCACGCACAAATTCATGCACTTTTAAAAAACATTGTTTTCATATTGGAAATTTTCTTCCCCAATGTCAAAATACCATGCTATTTCCCCCTCAAAAGAAGAGCAGGCACCTTCCCTCTTGGTGAAAAAGGCTCTGTTGACGAACCGGTTGTTTGACGAAATCGCCATTTGTCCGATTCGATGACGAACGCTTACCTTCTATGAATGGTTCCTGTTGCTTCGGAACGATTCAGAAACTGCCTGATTGCTTGTCTCGATGTCCGGAAGGAATGCTTCGCAGAGAGAAGTCTTTGGATTTCCACAGTACTTCTCCTCTCTGACACGTATCTCAAAATAATATTATTCACATCAACTGATAGCCGCGCCATTTTTTTCTCAAAATAAAAACCGGTTGACACAATTTATATAATCCTTTTAAAACCGGATCCTTTATATGGGAAAATAAATGTATATTCATAAAACTCTTATATGAAAACCTAACTTTTTAAAGAAATATTTATATAAAAATATTTAAAGAAATATAAAATATACTGCAGAGTAACGATATTTTGTTTAATTTTTTATGGTAGAATAAGACCGGACACCAAGTCATACATGGATTTCCCCCCATTCGTCCATGATTACTCCCCTTTCATCCGGGCTCTTAAACGATTAGGAAACGCGTTAGGTAGCGAGTAAACAAACGGTTAGAAACGCGTTAAACGAAACGGGTTAGAAACGGATAACGAACGTGTAGGAAACGCGTAAGAAACGCGTTAAGTGGGTAGGCATAGCGTATTTACTACTGTACCGACACCTGTGTTAATTCAAAAGTCCCGGTTTAGAGGGGGTATTTTTCAATACAACTCAATATACGTTTTATTTTTATATCATATACATGTATCTGTACAAATACAACACCTGATACAATAGTCGATAGCCCAACCCTTATGATGCTAAAACAAATGTTTGCTAACATTCTGACCTATTGCGATTTTTTCTTACTTCTGATTCGTTCAAGCGTTTGAGAAACCGTTGACCGAGTATCAATCAGTTTGGATCCTGCTGAGATGCCGAGCTACTCGGTGTCTTATCTTGATTCAAGCTGTTTGCAGATGCGAGTCAGGTCGCGCTAAGCATAAGGGTTAACCTTTAGACAGCTGAACAAATTATCATCACACATATTCCTTACCCACTACAATGTACATTCTCGAAAGTCTAGCTAATGTAAGTGTGTTTACTAAACTGCAAACGGAGTGTCAAAGAGTTTGAATCATCCTGACGAGCCGCCGAATTACACTGCGTCTTATCTGGACCCAAGCTGTCTGTAATGGCAGTCACTAATCTCTATACAGCTACAGATTAAACATGAACAAATAAAGACAACTGTTTCCCGATTGAATAAAAGACGAAACTGTAAAATTCATCTAAGGTGACCACACATGTGGTAACTTAACCCATTATCTCATATGCTATTTTAGAGCCAAGCACTTTGAATAAATCTACCGAAAAGGAGCATTAACTAGGGAAAAGGGAAACTTTAGAAATTCTTAGTTTGAAACTATTGTGATAAATAGAGCATTTGATCCTATAGGAGCAAATGTTTTATTTATCACAATGAATTCAACAGGTGACTTTTGCAGAGGCGTCAAAGGCGTCAACATGAGGGAATATGTTAATACGCATAGCCAGTCATGCAGTAAGCTCTGCAGGAGTTCTCTGTAATATTTTCGTCATGCATTAAGCAACCATATGCTCTTAAGGTCACCAATCGATATTCCTAAAGTGTTGACGTTAGAGGGGAGTGAATAAATAAGATTTATGAAACACCTTAGCACACGAAAACATCACTATTACTACAAGAATTAATGGATCCCATACAAGCTTTCTGCATTCGGCAACTACCTGCTTTTAAAGACCTAGCTATTAATTTATATGGAATCCCGGTAGTGACTTCGTAATTCTTAATTAACAGTTTATGCAATACAGTATACTATAAATCCAACAATTTGTGAACTGTAAGGATTTGCTGTGAAGTATAGAATGTGAACTGCGGGGTGAATCATGTTGGGTGACTTGAAGCGTATGTGAAGTGTAAATGGTAAACTATGAGGTGTGGACTTGAAAACGTGAAATGCAATGTGTGAACTGTGTAAAGTGCGAAATGTGAACAATGAAGGAATGAAATATGAACAATGTATTTGAGCTATAAAGTGACATTTGAACTGTGAATTTAGAACTGTAATATGTGAACTATGAAGTCCGAACTATCAAGCGTGAACTGTGAAGTGTTAAGTTTGAAGTGAGAACTATGAGTATTGATTGTTGAGAGTGACATATGAATTGAAAAATGTAAACTGTAATTTATGAAGTGGGAGGTGGCAACTGTGAAGTCACTATCGGGATTTTATAATGGGCTTCTTCAAATATAGATAAACGTTTATCATTTGTTGTTAATTCAGATATATATGATGTCTTACATGACCGAAGAATAAGCGCAATACATCAATGAACATACAGCGCCCGATTTAGAAATGTATACAGTAAACCCCCGCTTATGCGACCACCTGAAAGAGGTATGATTCTAGGCGCTAAATGTAGGTGGTAGCTTAATGAAGGGCAAAAGTAATGCAGAAAGCTTCTGCATTAATGTTGTCATGCATTAAGCAACCAATTGCTTATAAAGACATCCATGTTTATTCATTAAGTTGTCGGATTAGAGGGGTTCTACTGTATTTGGCATTTCGTCACCCGCTTTTCCTAAGAACAGCCAATTGTCTTGAACGATTTATGTACAGTTGAACTTTGATATCTCAAATTCGGATAACTCGTACCTTTGGATAACTCGAACTAAAAGCTCGGTCCTTCAAAAAACTTGCAATAAAGGTTGATACAAGATTAAAGCAGTCTATACAACAAGTTTGAAATCGTGTGTTATATCTTATATTCCTTTAGAGAGCCTAATAACTATTAACAGTTGCTGTAAAATGTATTGCTACAGATATACAGAAACATTTGTAACAGCTTGATACAGCAAGCTCAGAATCTGACCAATAAGATGCTTGAGAATGATCTCAGACTCAAGCAAAATACTTTATAACATCGGGGCCTAAATGGTCAGCTTTTGAATTCAACTCAGATGTTTGAGAATGGACTCAGACTCTAGTTTATCGCTTTTATAACCACGGGCCCGGCCATGTACGTAAATACATGTATACTATTTCGTTTTTGTCGTACCCTTTATTACTTTTCTACAGTTACTCTGTTTGCAGCCCAATCACTGAGTACACTAGCGATAGGTGGATAGAGTTTGTTCACTTAAATGTTTTCGTTATACATGCCATTTACCACTGTATTTGCCGTCGCGGTTGTTGTAGATTAGTCGGAGATGGGATACGTTTATTTACACTGTTTGTCTTTTAGGGTGGGGATGGAATAAGTGTGAGGTTGGGCGCCCTATTCCCGGTTTAACCCCCAGTGACTTTTGTCACTGACCGTTCCAAGGCGGTACTTCCATTTTCCCCTATCGTATGTTTGTTGTGCCTTTGTGCGTCTCTTGATGTTTTTATAGTAATATACATTTGCTGTTTCCTTGTGTTGCTGTTCGGGCGAGTGTTTGTTCTGTATGTGGCTTTCCTGCATGACTCATTTTTGTACTTTGCTTATTACAATCTCTTTGTTTCTTCTAGAAATTCCCTTATATTGACGCCTCTGTAAAGTCTACGTTTTGACTCCTTTGTGATAAAAGGGACATTTGATCCAAAGGGGAAAATATTCTATTTATCAAAATAGTTTTAGGACTACACAGATTTGAAATTTTTTACTTTTTTCTATTAGATGCTCCTTTTCGGTTGATTTATCAAAGATGTTGGATCTATAAATAGTCTATGAGGGGATCGGTTAATTCGTTTCACCCAGTCTTATTTAGTTTTACAATTTGTATTGCTTATTCTTAATTAATTCCACCCAGTCTCGTTCTGTTGATGTTAACATCTTACATAGTCCTGCGTCAATCAAAATGGGCGTGTTCCACTCGCTGAACGGAATAAGATAGATCATGGTGGTGTTGATATTACTCTTGCAGAAGTCTTCCATTTCATCTCGTATGTTCTTAAAGTGTAGAACCTCTTCATAGAAACCTTCCCCCGCCTTCTTAATTTGCTCAAAGAGTCTGTGAAAGAAGAAATCGTAAAGCACATAATCTACGGAGGCGTGGTCTCTGTACAGTTTCCGGTCATTTGGGCGCGGCTCTGTTATTTTCCGATCCCACGAACGTACATGCAACTTACAATACAGAATGTCGACCATCTGCCAGCCAAACATGCGTTTCATCAACACAACAGATTCGTCAAAATATTCAGCGATTATGACAAGATGGAATTCGGTATCAAGTTTGTGGATATATTTATCAATCTCTGTTCTGTTCTTGGACCAGATAAGACCAGTGGGAAAGCCAAACTCCACGCTTTGTCTGTTGTTGATCCAAGAGAAACGAGGGTTTTTCGGTTCGTATTTTTGAGGCTGTTTTAGGTACTGCTGTATAGGATCAACATCAGATAGATTGTACACATAATCGGGCGACATGTAATTCATGCTTGATTTAAACTGTAAAAATGGTTCCCGGAGAATTCCAACGTAAACTGTGTCTTCATGCAGATACGTTTTGAGAGCTGTTCTGTTGTATATCACATGGCTTGTCATTATGTCGAATGATTTGTTCAAACGAGGATAAATAAAATTGTCGGAAATATCATAATGAGGGCTGATGCTGTTTATATTTTTTGGCAATACGAACGTGAGTCCATGCGTTACACCGTACCGGAAGAAAATGGATGCTGCTGTCCCGCTAGCTGTTTTGTGTACCTTCAAAAATGCTATGTGCTTGATCACGCGCCCATCAGAGAATATACGAGCGGAGTGATTGATAGGGAAAGCATCGCTACAGCCTCGCTGGATGAGGTCGTTGGCATGTTGTCTGACCGATAGACAATCGCTGTCAAAGAGGTTTATGATTTGTTGCCCGAAAATGATTATCGTGGTTGCGATTAAAGAGAGGAACAGACACCTGAAATAAATGAAGCATGTTGTACTTATTTAAAACCGTTACTCCTTGAATATCATATAACAATAATGTAGGTTTGAATATAAATAGAATTTTAATTGATGATGGCATATCAACATGAAATGTTTGGGCTCTGATACAAGACTGTTGAATCAGACATATCTAAATGCATAAGCAAACATATAGCAGACCATGATCAATCGGCCCCTCCAGGCACCGTCTGATCTGGCTCTTATCTATTTGCAAAAGCGTTCAAAGACACATTTATGGAGTAAATGGTTAACCATCAAGAATATCTTAAAACATTATCTTATACGCCTGACTACAGCAAATGGGGAAACAAATGTATCAGTCATTTAAAAGCAATGTAGACCCAGATCAGAGGGCTAATATAGGAGCCCTGTAATCAGGCTCTGTACTGATTGTCATATTAACAATACTATTATAGGAATGTGCATTGACGTAGCTGTTAAATGGTACAATTAAATATAAAAAAATCATTAAAAAGTCGCCATCATTGTCTTATGTTTTATAACAACACATTTAATGCCATGACAATTTACAAATTTAGGTACAACGACATAGATTAACCATGTCCGTCCTGTTGACGAATTTGTGATTACATTTGCAAAGGGTTTTGTCCCAGATGTGACACCAAGTAACCCGACTGGCTGATACTATTATTGCTTTCTGTTTAGAAATTATAAAACACATTATCGTTGAGGAAATGATAAAAATGAAATGTAAATGAAAAATTAACCGAACCGAGGGTAAAACATAATAACAGCGGTTAAAAAGGAGACATAAAATTGTATTTGACGATGTACCATACCTTTCCATTTCATTACAGAATGTGTTTTTTGTTTGTCACAATTTACATAAAGTAAATGCAATAGGGTAATGATCTTTTAGAAAATATTATTGGGAATACGATGGTTGGTAGGTAAGAAAGCACTGAAAGATAAACAACAGAAAACTGAGACAAAAGGAGAAAGATTCAACGATGCAATGCTATCATCTATAGTAAGACAATGAAGGCAAGTAGCAGACCCTATTGGTCCCAATTATTCAAAGAGACAAACGTACACACCCATATCAAACCGACCGTAAACTAACAGTGTTTGATCAGTGTTTATACTAGTTGTTACCTCTGTAAAAGGCCTCTAAAGCGACTTTTAAAAAGGGGCATAATTCACAGTGGCAAAGGCAGGTGGTAGCTTAATGCAGGAAGAAAGTTTTTCAGAAAGCTCTCTGTATATTTTTTGTCCTGCATTAAGCAACAACCTACTTATGAAGACATTCATGTTTGTTACTTACGTGGTCGCGTTAGAGGGGGTTTACATGTCATACTCAAAACTATGTTAAATTGAATAATTCGCTCTGGTGGACAAATAAGTTTGGGTGTCCGAATATTTAGTGTTACTAGTGTATATTCAGGTGTAGACCCGTTGAAACCTATCAAACCTATATGTTTTAGTAAGCTCGTCCAAGTAAAGTTGCTTATCGGTTCTATTTTTAGGACTGTGCAGTAATATATACTTTTATCACATACATGTCACTTTGCTTGTCTCCCCGTTATACTATTACTAGTAATATAACTATCACGTATTTGTTTATCTCTAACATGTCTGGTATAAGATTTGACGTCAAACGACAACGTCACACGATAAGTTTACGTCACACGATTCCCATTTATGGAAAAAATCAAAACAAATATACGTGTACAGTTATATAAAAAAACGTTGCAGTTATGTGATAAAAAGAGACTGACACTCGTTTTCATTTGAGAAAAACTTTTCTGAAACTCGTCCAGAACAAAACGTTATTAAGCACGCCAAATTTTCGCTTAATAACTTTATATTCTGGACGAGTTTAAGAAACAAAATGTTCAGATTTTGAACAGAGGACTGTAACAGGAGCCCATGGGTCTGGGTTTACTTGATGACCTATGTCCATTTTAATGCATTACCTATAAGTATTCATTATCTGAAGTTGCATAATGTACATTTGTCAACGGAGGTATTTGCTTTGAAAACGAACTATAGAATTATATCTATATCATGTTATACACAAACAGAGCAGACTCTGATCAAAGGGCTCTTATAGGATTATGTAAAGGCGTGAAAAGCGCTTATATAAGGGAACGGTTAACACAAACAAGACTAATCATTTCACCTTACCTTGTTGTCAGTTTCATGATTAAACTCTTAACCGTTCCGTTCGAGGATCTGCCTCAGCCCATTGTACCGCTAACTGTATTTGTTGCCATTTTGGAATACGTTCAGCTTTTCTGTGAAGTATATACATTTATATATAAACTTGTTTCATGCTATTTATTGCAGATATTGTTCTTTACCATTTACCTGATGGTGATAATATTTCCCATATTTGCAAAAACAGTTGATACAGACCAGACGGTTTCTGTAGTGTCGTTATGGCATTATACATATCGGTTTCAACAGTTTCTGTAGTGTCGTTATGACATTATTCATATCGGTTTCAACAGTTTCTTTAGTGTCGTTATGACATTATACATATCGGTTTCAACAGTTTCTGTAGTGTCGTTATGGCATTATACATATCGGTTTCAACAGTTTCTGTAGTGTCGTTATGACATTATACATATCGGTTTCAACAGTTTCTATAGTGTCGTTATGGCATTATACATATCCGTTTC
This sequence comes from Azorinus chamasolen, assembly GCA_963576725.1. NCBI lineage: Eukaryota > Metazoa > Mollusca > Bivalvia > Cardiida > Solecurtidae > Azorinus > Azorinus chamasolen. Next base: position 53,615,955 of record OY755247.1, read on the forward strand.
AACAGTTTCTGGCATGGCCGAGTATTCCTGTTTTCATATACTATTATAAGAATCCTGTTTATAAATGCTCATCTCGAGTTTTTCGGACTGTGATCCCTGCCCTGATTTAAACTTGCAAACATAGTAGACCCAAATAACTTATAAGGGTCTGCTTTATTTGCTTATGGAATAATATAGATCTGATTCTACAGAAACCAGTTTCTGAATTGGCCAAAAAATGCCATTGCTTCCTGGCTGTTATCAAAAATCAGTTAATGATTATTAAAGTCCTAATCTGCCGTAAACTTGACTCATTCCCAGTCGTCCCTGCTTTCGTGAAACTGGTTTTCGAAATACGGGTCCGGATTTCTTATTTAGATCCAATTTGGTTCAAATGTCCTTCAGATCGTACCTAAAACGGCAATGGCTAATTAAGAAAGACACATTAACGTACCAGTTGTTTGGATTTATCCAGACTCTTTCCCATGCAACGATAAAGAGACTATATATTCTATATTCTGTATTTGGACTTGTACTCGTATTTATACTATGGACGGTTATTTAACCTTACCTAACTATTCTAGACCTAGCTTCTATTAGCAAATAGCTGGGGTCCAGAAAAGGCGCCACGTAACTCGGATTCTCATCAGGATTCAAGCTGTTTGATATTTGGTCAATAGCTTTTTCAAAATCTTGAACGAATCGGAAGTTAGTAAAAATTACAACATATCGAATTTTAAGCAGACATACTTTTTATAGCAGGCCACGGGTTAAAATAGTCGCGTTAAATGACGACACACCTTGTAGTAAGAAATCTATTAGCGAATGTTTCATGCATACCACACACTTCAATGGTAACAAGACAAAGCTATTTACACTGTACCAAACTTATTAGCGATACTTGACAATTGGTTAACATCAGACATTTTGTTTCATATACACTCGAACCTGTCGTAATGGTCTATGAAAATATGCCTTATTATGGGCATGCAACTGGTTGCTTAATGCTGGGCAAATTTTCTGTCAAACACGTCCCTGTATGGCCTCATAGAGATAGATTAATGTATGATGAAAGTAACGCAAAGGGCTCACTATGAACTTTTGGCATTACTTTCGACCTGCATTGGGCAATAACCTGTCTTAACCCAGAAGTACAGCCATATCTGTCTTTATACATCCTGGTAAAACCGAAAAGATTAGTCTGCATACAAAACGTTTGGTGAAAATAAATCCATTTCCTGAACGTTACTATCGAACTCGACGTACCCCTATCACAATTGCTCTTTGAAACATCTGGCTCGGAGGTTATAAACTTCTCATTCTGAGGGCTTTTATTTTCACGTACTCTAAGCATGTGATTGGTCCGAGATTTAGCTTGCTCAGCAATGGTCCAATCAGTTGCTTGAGAATGAACTTATACTCAGATGCAATGCCTTACATGTATAACCTCGGAGCATGGTAACAAGCACGTTATAGCTGAAATAAGAAGCTGTTTTATGATTTTATTTCGTGACACGTTCAAAACACATACATACTCGTAAAGGGGCAATATAAAATTAGGTATTTCAGTATTGCATAGAGTGGAAGAATTCAAACTCTCATCAAGGTTCAACCTATTTGACATATTCCTAAATTAGTGTATTCGCCGGCTTTGAACACACACGAAAATAGTCAACAACAAGACGTTTTCAGCATCTACGTGATATTGTATTTATTTGACAGAAGCTAGGAAACGTGCAGATACGTTAACCCTTTTCAATGCTGAATTTTCCAAATAATCTCTCACTGTTGAAAGGTAGATTTAGTTCAGTATGAATAGGTCTTTTAGAAGATTTTGTATGACAAACACAGTGCAGACTTTGATCAGAGGGATCCTCTTGGAGCCCTTTGATCTGGGTCTACACTCTTTGCAAATGACGGTTAAGCGTATTCCCCGCATTCAAATGGTTAAACATTGTTCAACAGTGTTTAAACCTGCAAATATATTGATGACATGAAGTATTTTAGATAAAAATGGAACCTGATTTTTGCTTAATACAGGAGACTTTGATGGGATTTTGAATAATCACTCATGCATTTTCTTCTCATTCATTTATTACAATTTGCATCCACGTGTGAGTCTCTGACAGTTCTAGTGACGTCACGGATTTCTTCAAGTTGAAACCGATTTATCTTTCCCGATATACAATTAAACCTCTCTGCAACGATCTATCAAAATACAAGTTTGAGGTTTTAAGACAAGTGATAGCTTAATGAGGGACTAAATGTCTACAGAAAACTCGTTCTGCACTACGTCCAACCTGTATCATGCGATCACGTGTTGTTTCTCAAGACATCCATGTCTATTCATAGTGGTCGCTTTCAAGGGGATCATTTGTACACTTATATTGCCTTTTACTTCCAATATCTACCCAGGAATTTCCTCAATATCAAATGTTAATATGTAATAAACGTTTTAAACCATTCCCTCAAAAACTATTTTAGACCCTAACTCTTTAAACAAATCTACTGGAAAGGAGCACTTACATGTACAAGGGAAAATGAACATCTTAAAACTGTGTATTTTTTAAACATTGTGATAGATAGAGCAAATGCTCTATTTGTCACAATGGTTTCAAACAGTGACTGTTACAGAGGCGTCAAAAGACATCAATTTGGGGGAATGTGTTAACAGTTAAGGCTGCAGAAATGTAGTAATCTTTCCTTTACCCCGCTGAAAAACAGAATAAAGTCTGTTCAGATCTAGATCTGATGTCATTTTGACTAGGACTTACACTGATTAATACTATAAGTACAAAAATTAGTCATGCAGGAAACACCACATACAGAACAAACAGTCGCCCGAACAGCAACACAAGGAAACAGCAAATGTACATAACTATAAAAACAACAAGAGACGCACAAAGACAAAACAAACACAATTACGCAAATACAGTGGTAAGGTGCATGTATAACGAAAACATTTTAGTGAACAAACTGTATCCACCTATCGCTAGTGTACTCAATGATTGAGCTGCAAACAGAGTAACTGTAGAAAAGTAATAAAGGGTACGACAAAAACGAAATAGTACAGATATCCGACGTTCTCCTTCCATTTCTGGATTTAAGAGGTCGCCTTCATAGAGTACTAAACCTTTCTTGTCGGCGTAAATGCAGAGAGGCCAGCGTGATTGCCAACTGTAAAAGGGTTGACGACCAAACATGCAGTATGTTGTAGTACTAGAGGATCATATCCCTTTTTAATGAATTTTTAACATATTTGATGAACAAAGTGAGAAAATGGGTATGTCCAATAATTTTACGAAGTTTGTAAATTACATCACCATAAAATTCAGGATGTGAAACACCGTGTCGCAGAAGCTCCTTGAGATTAGATTGGTACTTGCCAATAAGCGAGAGACTTCGATAGTAAAATATAGAAAATGTTTTTCTTAATTAATGGTATCTATATCCTTGCTTAATCAGTTTTTCAGTTAAAATGATATTTCGACTGTTAAAATCGTCAATAGATGAACAAGCTCTAGCAAAACGAATAAGTTGAGATATATAATCCCCGTAAGATGGAGCACGGGGAACATCCCCGTCAAGATGAGAAAAATTAACAATATTAAAATAAAAATCATCTCTTTTGTCATATATTTTAGAAGGGATCATTCCATTATCAATTTTAAGGTCGAGATCAAGAAACGCTGCATAATTGTCGAACGGGTTAGCTTTATTCAATTTGAGTTCTTTAGGATAAATTGTAGGAATCAGAGCATCAAAGAAAGGGTTATCTAAGTTAAAAATATCCAAATATCTACAAGTTTCATTGAAGGCTTTTATAACATCTTCTTGTGATTGAGGATTCAAACGCAACATGAAATCTCTCTCATAGCAGTACAAAAACAAATCTGCGACAAGTGGTGCACAATTCGTACTCATGGGAATACCAATTACCTGACGGTATATAGCATTCCCATAACGTACAAATATTTTATCCAAAAGAAAGGTTAGTGATTCGCAAACTTCTGAGCAAGTCCAATTGGTGTAATATTTCATTTGCTCGTCAGTAAAGAAAGCTTTTTCAGCATTACATGCCAAGAATGATGTTAATACTTTCTGGATTAAGTTAGTAAGCTTATCCTTAATTAAAATATGAGGAAGAGTTGTGTACAGAGTAGAAAAATCGTACATGCTTACAGTGGATGCAAGATACCTTTTGTTCTTAAGTTTGTTTAAGACTTCTGAAGAGTTCTAAATGGACCAGAAGAGATTTATTCCAGAATTTTCATAAGTCTTATCACAGTAGAACCTTACATGTTCCTTTACCTTCGTTAAACAAGGAGTCAAATGTATAGACAATTTAGTAGTTGTACATGAACTAGAATTTGCAATGAAACGCGCTTTATATGTTTTTATGTAGTTTTGGTAACCAATACATAGTAGGAAGTTTATGTTGTGTAATTTTAATATCGGTTCCAAGTTGTTAACACTTTTTGACACGGTCTGAAACGATGGTCTTTTCGTCAGTAGTAACTGAAATGTATGACTTGGTATTAATAATTTCCTGCTTCAAGACATCGATATAATGTAATCGTCAAATAATAATCACATTATTCGATGCCTTATCAGCAGGAACAAAAACGTATTTTGAATAGAAATCCTGTAAACCCTTTTTAAGATGTCTAAAAGAAATTCTAAGTTTAGGTGGAAGAAGGTGTTTATTATAGCTATAAAAGGAAATGCGTTTATCAATAATATCATAAATTAGGTTTTTCCACTAGAAAGAGCATTAGACTCAACATGTTCTCTTCGACACCATTTAATACTAAAAATTTGTAAAGCCTCCACAATCTGAACTCGACAAGAGTTAAATTCTATCATGGATGGTATTCTATATGTGGGACCTTTATTCAAAAGAGATCGTAAACGTTTATCTTTAAATATCTCAAAATTACCAGTTATCACATAACCAGCCGGAGAATAGCAAAATTTTGAGGTGGCGCAATCTCAATTATCAGAAATATTATCATTAATATTAAGGTCGGCCACAATTTTATTATAGTTGAAAATTGTATTTCTGATGGGTTTGTTATATTTGTAGCAGATGATAGGTGGTTCTGTATTTTTTAAGTATTTAGGAATAGTATTAATTACATTTTTGTCTCTAAAAATACTTTTGAGGTCAATAATATCAATACCTTTATTAATAAAAGGAATTTTCAAGAAGAATCTTAGGTGTTCAGATAATTTGTCAATGTGCGGTCTGAGAACATGTAGAGTAAAGCTTTGTTAGTATGTTCACTTAAATGTTTTTTGTTATACATGCACTTTACCACTGTATTTGCTGTCGCGGTTGTTGTAGATTAGTCGGAGAGGGGATACGTTTATTTACACTGTTTGTCTTTTAGGATGGGGATGGAATAAGTGTGAGGTTGGGCGCCCATAAACCGGTTTAACCCCACGGTGACTTTTGTCACTGACCGTTCCAAGGCGGTACTTCCATCTTCCTCCTATTGTATGTTTGTTTTGTCTCTGTGCGTCTCTTGTTGTTTTTTCTACTTATGTACATTTGCTGTTTCCTTGTGTTGCTGTTCGGGCGACTGTTTGTTCTGTATGTGGTGTTTCCTGCATGACTCAATTTTGTACTTTTTGTATCAAACTAGCCGTTCCTATGAGAGGATCTGATCTAAAAATAATTTTATCGGCTTGCTCGTCAATTTCTTTTAATGAACATACAGATAAGGAGGAAAGTCTAGAAAGCATGGCATGTTTGCCAGAAGTTATACGTAAAGTACGTAGATCAAGAAGAGTCATTTTCAAACGAGATTTTCGTTTAATATTACCGTTTTTGCGAATGCCATGTGATCGAGATTTGCGTTTTCGTATAGAAAAAAATTGAAAAAATATCTATATCTGGTTCTTTTGAAATATTTCCAGTCTGGTAAATATTATCATTCAGTCCTAAAGGAAAAGGTGTTTGCAATTTTTTCATCCAATTTAATTCAGATATAAATCTAGCTTTCGATTTAAAGCTACTATTAGCCTCCTTATCATATGTTATATGCTCAACAATTTGTACTAAAACATCTTTAAAAGAATGGCCAGATTTCCGAACGTGTTGGTATAAAAAATTGTTTAGTTTACGATTTCGACACTGATATACATGCTCACGAAATCGAGTCTTCAAAGCAAGTCCTGTTTGTCCTACGTACTGTATACCGCAACTAGGTGCGTTTCAAGTTAAAACATAAATAACGTTAGTAGTAGTACAATCAACGTCTGAGTTTATCTTGACATTAAATGTTCTACCATTAACTGTAGATTGTATAGTGGAATTACAAAAAATGTTACCACAACTGATGCACCTCTTAGCAAAGCACTTTTGGATAATCGGATACACTCTGTGTCGCTTGTATAAGGACCGTTTACGAATAGAAGAAAAATTTTGGATAACAGATTTTAAAGGTGAAAGTACAACTCTTGGTCCATTGAAAAAAACATTTATTAATCGAAAGAGATGGTATGTGAAAATATGATGCCGACTGAAGATTAAGTTGTTTTAAACGAACAAAAGGTTGAAGGGAAGAGAAATTAGAAATATTTCTGGGTACTTTTACAGACGACACCGATTGCATATTTATAGCTTTCAGTTCTATCAGAGGTATTTTAACTTTATTCATATTGGAAAGTGATAGAGGGGCACCTGCATTGTGTTCATCAACACATCAATACATTAGTGTAGCTACCAAGTGCATCAAATTGCTGGTGAACACAACACCTACCACGAGGTGCATGACATACTTATGATGATGTAAGAGGCGAATAAGAGGTCATGAAATAATATAGTTATGATTCTACAGTTTCTGTCATATCCATACAATCCTGTATCCATATGATATTATAACAATTAACCGTGAGTTATTGATCTAAAATTTGTCGACTGCTACTTTTTTTCGTTTGTTCATTTGCTTTGAATGTTTGTGGGTTTTCTCATTACCACATCACTAAATAGTTTGAACTCACTCTGATGGGACGCCGTGTTCTCTAATGAGACGCCGTGTTCTCTAATGAGACGCCGTGTTCTCGGCGTCTCGTCTGGATCCAAACTGTTTACATTAGAAATGATGAATGTGACGTTGGCAAGCGAGGTTTTCGCACTACTCAATGGTGTGATACACATTCAATAAATGTTCAACACAAAGGTATACCAAATGAGAAGTAGGTCCATTCACTTGGATCACTCTGTTAATTTCCCTTGTGTTTCAATGACATGATGTTAGTTAATTGATTTGATATCTAGAGAAGGACAATTTTCCTTAAATTCTAAACATAACCAAATTCAATAGTGTTTTAGTCAAAGAAAGCATGTAAGACATATCATATTTATCTGCTCACTTTAAAACCAAATGTATTAATGCAACACGAAGGGATCAGCAAAAAGGCTATTCAAAGGGATCTTTCAATTTGAGAGAGTTTTCAATCAAGCTTGCTGTTCAATACCCCCCTTGCGCGTATCCATTTCATTACACGATGAGATCAAATCCACTCCCACTCACATTACCCAGACAACGGACGAACAACCGAGCTTAACTGTTCATATGTACGTCGAAGCTGTAATTATCTTTATAAACAGTCTTGTTCAAAGAATATAAATCTTAAAAGTTTGAGTCTGAATTAATTCTCCAGTATTCTATTGGTCGGCATTAAGTTTACTCAAAATCTGACCAATAGATATTTGATAATGTGGCGGTCGTAAAACGTCGCCCCGTGATTCGTTCTCATTGTTGTTATATTTTCTGGTCCTTTGGGATCATTAGTTTCGATGTTATTAGTTTTGAAAAATAATACCACTTACGCCGGTGCTAGGGGACGTAAATAGTGTTGCATTTACAATAACTGCTCATGAACAGACACAATAAAACAAATTGCAATTTTCTCTTTCCATATTACTGCTTTTGCTTTCGAAAAATCCTCGACTTTCAGAACTTCAGACTCAAGAACCTCAAATCTGGTCTAAGATGAAACGCCCAAGAAGTGGAAATGACAGCGGAACTTATGTTTTGAAAGTAGGTCCGTTTTCGAGCAAGAGCACATATACATGTATTGTCCTGTTTTATCAACCTGTCAAATTATACGCTTGCTGAACACGCCATATATAGCTTCGGTTGTTATCGATTGTTTCCGCTAATAAAAACTTTCCTACTTAATTGGCTTATTCAAGTACCTGAATATTTATTGTGAATCTCGTGAAAAACGTTTGAAACACAGGTTTACCCAAACTAAATATATCCTTTCAGTGACGTAGGAATATTCAAATTTAACCGGTTAATAAAACAGGACAATAACACGATAAACGCAGTCTATACCCAGTGAAATCCCTCCAATGCGACCACCAAACTGATTTCTAATCCATGGGCATTGAGGCATGTGTGGCTTAACGCAGGATACTCCATTAGGAGCTTAATACATTACTTTCATTACTTTCGTCCTGCATTAAGCAACCACCTGCTTATGCCGAGACCCATACTTTGTTCAGTATATACGGATCGCTTTAGAACGGCTTTGCAAACAGAGTAGACACATCTATCTATCTATCTATCTACATGTATCTATGTACATAATTATAACGACTAGCATTGTATGAACCCTTTTTCATGACTGAATAATGACATCGTGAATTTTAATTAAATTAATTGTTATATTAGCACACGAATACAGGAATTGTTGGCTATGGTATTAACTTTAGAATCATATCTTAAATATCACAAATAAGCAGATCAGACTTTGATGAAACGACTCCTACAGGAGACATGTGAGCTTAGTTTATTTTTTGCTAAGGCATAGAAATACGTCTTTATGAAGTAAAGTGATAGTCGGAATGTTTGGGACATTAGTAATGCCGTGAATGTATTTTACAATATCAAATTATGAAAGATTTAAAGGAAGACATCAGGGTGTAACAACTGTTGATGTTGTAAAATTACACAGTGAGTCGTATTCTCAAAACAATACGTACTACCCATGCTCAAACTCTTAATCTGATTATAAAATGCACAAAACAATGTAATAATATTGGACTCTTTAAGTTTTGTCTCAGCCAAACTTTGAAGAGTAGGGAATCTGGAACAGAAATATCTCATGACATATACAGTTCCCCACATTTTTTCTGCACTGGTATGAATGTCTGAGACAAAATCAAACATTAATACATACATGTACAGTGAAAACTCGATTATTCGAACACTCAAATATGTACCATTATTGATCTTAAACACAGGTGGCGGCTCAATGCAGGGTGAAAGTCATACAGGAAGCTCCTCTAGGAGCTTTCTGCATGACTTTCATCCTGCATTAAACAAAGACAGGCATTCGTCATTATTTAAATGTCGTAGTAGCGCGTTTTACTGTAGTTTAATTCTATGATAGAATATCTTATGGCACTTGTAACGTTTTAGTGTAAGTGTAATTTATCAGGTGTTTACCAATATCAAAATCCGATGTTTGCCTTTAAACTATTATTGATGTTTGATTAATCGTTTTGACTGAAAACGCTAACAGGGCAGCAAGCGAAACCACGTTATCATCACATACACGATATGAGACAATCAAAAGGGGACCCTTTAGTTAATCGTGTTACGCGTGACCTGCCTGTCAGTCGATATGCCAGTGTGTGTCTGTATGTCTCCCAAAGGAGCTTTCTGCACTACTTTTAACCTGCATTAACCCTCTCCCTGTTCTATGTTTACTCCAAGTTTCAGTGCTTATAATTATATGAAATGTGGAAGGTGGAACAATATAGCCATTTTAGAAAGTAAAAAAAACCAGTCATGAATTAAAGGGTTTAATATTGCTTAAAGGTTGTAACAAGCGCGCTGTCAATAATCCACGTAACAAGACAGGCCAATATGTCAAATACACCACGATATAGTAATACATGTATCAATGACCATAGATTTGAAGGACGGTAAACATCGTCTGTTCAAACCTATGGTGGCATATGTGTGCCACCACTAAACATATCCTGTTAATTACTCTTATAAATTGTCAACTACCTAGCGTTGTAGACATGTAAAGTGAAAAATTACGAATAATTAAAAAATAGTTCAAATCCCGTTAAGAAAAGGGACATCATAACGAGAAGGGAACTATTTTCTTTTCAAATCACGTTAAAACATTTCGGCAACTTAACAAAATTTGAAAAGTATTTCAAATTCCGTGGACCCTATGCCTATCGTATATTCTGTTCATTTAATACAAATTGAAATGTAACCAAACTGCACATATATGATATTAGAATCATGGTCTGACAAAACTGCCAAATTAATTTGTTGAACCTTGGTTGTCATGGAAACCAAAATAAACCTTTAAGCATATTTTGTTCTAAAACCAGAGGCCAGAACTAACGATATTTGAAAGGAATAGTCTTCTGCCTCAATTGCTTAACTCATGTTGATATTTCAAAGCACATGACCGTGGGGGGACTGGGCTATATTTCCTTATTTAACTATATAGAAACCTTTAGCATCCTTTCTCTCCAAAACTGGTGTTCCAGTTTGAATAAAATTGGTCGGAACAGTCGCTTGGCAACCTTTAATCAACATCGCTAAAACCATGCCGATACCTGAAAAAACCAGGTCACTGGGGTTAGGTCTAAATTGCCTTTTATAAGTATAGAGGAAAGTATCTCCTTCTCCTAAATCGATGGTCGAATCTGAATAGAATTTAGGTAGAAATAGTCCTCTGATGGCTAACTTTCATAATTACTAAAATTCAGTTAATATGCAAGAAAACCAGGGACAGAGAATGTTTGAAACGATCTCCAAAATGAATAGTCCAATTGAAAGGGCATTTGGCCATTTAAAGCACGCACGTACTGACAGACGAATTAACGGGCGGGCGGACGGACATCGGACAGTGATAACAAACTCTCAACTGAGTATACATAGGTGTGCTAAATACCAGAAACTACAAAAAAAGGAAATAGTTTAAATCCCGTATCTATAACCTATTCATCTACAGATAGGCAGTCTATATCTAGTTTCTCGTGATAGTGCAAATCGCATGTGCATCGTGACATAGAAGTGTCTGAACTATAAGTCGGTTTTATTTCATTATTACTAATATAAAGTATAATGTATAAATAATAATACAAATAATGTAGTTTCTGTGAGTATTGTATTCAATCTATATGCTGCTACTTATTTATTTTATATTAACTTTTTTCAATTTTGTATTAAATTATTATTATTATTATTATTATTATACCACATTTATATAGCGCTCTTTTCACACGGGATATGTGCGTTCAAAAGCGCTGTACATGGATGAAATCAATAATCGGAACGAACCGCATGATTATCTATCCAGACAATGAAAGATTTACAATAGATGTTAACGGGCGGGCGGACGGACATCGGACAGTGATAACAAACTCTCAACTGAGTATACATAGGTGTGCTAAATACCAGAAACTACAAAAAAAGGAAATAGTTTAAATCCCGTATCTATAACCTATTCGCATTTTTAAATGAACTATTTTTCAAATTACTTTACGCTGACAAAAACTTTTAACGTGATTTGAAAACATATTTCATTTCTCGTTGCGGTGTTCCCTTTCTTAACGGGATTTGAAATATCTTTTCATTTCTCGTATTTTTTTCAGTTTACGTGTCTACATAGCGTTCATGAACATATTTGCAAATTGTCTTAATAAAGTGTAATATCTGATATAGTTTTTACGAAGTAATAATGTGAGATATTGAGACAAACCTGAACGAAAATTTGGTGGCAGAAATATTATGATATACTGCCATACATCCTCATAAAAATCCAACGACAGTGGACGAGGGACAGTCGTTAACAGACAGTTGGTCAACGCATAGGTTGCTTATTGATGCAACCCTTAAAGATGTATGCTTCGCAAATTTCCGCAATTTTTGCGTTTCAAACTGACTTCAGAATTTTATTCTATGTACGTTAAATGGAACGCCATTCTGCAATGCTAATTGCTAAATACAAAATGCGAAAGGCTTTTTGCCAAATGTGTTAATTGCTAGGGAATGTTCCAAAATTTGGATATAAAATGACAAATGCGACGTGTGAAATGCTTATTACCAAATGCATGTTTGTACTACTGGTATTGAACAGCGCCATTTTTTAAAGTGACTGTACATTTGCTTAATTCATGTGTGTTTACATTAACGCTTATTACGTATTGCCCTACTAAAACATGTCGCAATGGTAGTAGTGCAAACATGCATTTAGCAATAAGCATTTTGCATTTCGCATTTGTCATTTACATCTATCATTTGCAACATTCCGTTCTTTCCCTAGCAATTTTCACAGTTGGTAAAACGCATTTCGCATTTTGCATTTAGCATTTCGAATTTAGCATTTAGCAAATAGCATGGCAAAATGGAGTTCCATAACCCTAACACTAAACAGCGTGGTTAGTAAATGTTTGTTTGTGTCGAAAAAAGTAGAAAATGGAATGCTACGGTAACTAGCGGAACAGCGTTCGCCATTGGCCGGAATCTGTTGTAATAATTATATGTATATGTAGGTCAACAACCATTGTCAGCCATTGTACATGTGATAATTTAATTAATATTCAAAGCGTTGTTCCGAAATAGAATCGGAGTCATTCACAAGTTGGTCGAAAATGCCTGCTGATTTCCGTACAAAATCCCCGTTTCTAAAAAAGAGGCTCTTTTTATAGAATTATGTAGTCTTTGGATAGCGATAATATTTAAAATATATACTGTCGGAAAATGGGTTGTAAGTATTATGTGCATTGTATGTATACGTGTACAGTTTCTGGGGTTGATTGGTTAAAGCGAAAAAAGCGCATAATACATATTTAACTTCATAGATATGCCTTTACGCCTTTGCAAGCGGAGTAGACCCAGATCAGACAGCCCCTGTAGTAGCTCCTGTAGGAGCTGTCTGGTAAGGGTCTACTCTGTAGGCTTATATGTTACATGTCTGACTGTCTTTATAATAGATACATATTTCCCGCTTTTATACGTTAAACGCGATTTACTATATTAATTCGCTTTCAAAATTGGTGGAATCTGACACAAATAATAATGCAATTCAAAGATTAAGTGTTTTCTCATCTTTTTGCGTGTCTTTCAGACACGTCTCTGTCTTGAGAGTGATAAATGGATCTCACGAGTATGTCTTTTTTCTTGAAGTAGCATTACACTGACGACAAATAAAAACGAGTTGATTGTATACACATGAATCAAAATGCCATGTTCTCAACGCTTATTTGTCAATCGTTGAGGAGTGAAATTCCAATACAGTAAAACCCCTTTTAACTGGATATCAAATTCTGTATAACTATCGGTCCTGGAGACAGGTGGCAGCTTAATGCAGGATTAACGTCATGCAGAAAGCTCTCTCCATATCCGTATCCCTCTCATTTGATTTAAATGATTTATGTTTATCTAAAATTCTTCTGTAACACCAATCATCAAATATTAGTCATGTGTCACATATAGAATGTGCCTTCTAAAGTAATTAAATCGTCACTTCGCCACTAAACCCTATGTTGTAACCACTCTTTAGATTCTTCTCGAAGAGACGATTCTAAAGAGTCTTCACAACATAGGGTATGGTGGAGAAATAATTGAGTTATTCGTGAAAATGTTTTGATTTATGCATCTTATATTGGCGACCATGACACTACTCATTTAGAAGATTCGCTTTTGACGGGACAAAAACAAGTTTCGTTAGTATAACCCCCATTTCTTCTTGTGCATTAATTCAATTCTATATAGATTGACATTTGAAATATTGTACTCTGAAGCGCAACATTAAATTTTCTAAGATTATTTAAAACTCAATTAGTTTTCTTGTGTGTTTTTTTTTCATTTTCTCGTTTACTTTTCCATAGCATCTGTATCAATTCTTCATGTATCTTGTTCAATTAAACATGATATCACATTAAGGGTTCTTTCAGCTTTACTGCTTTTCACTCCAAATACCATTAGGTTACAGGTGCATAAATACTCTATTTAGATTCAAAACATACAGGCCACAACCCCATGGGGTCCCTATCTAAATGAGCATGGTTATATAATGTTGCATAACTCCTTAGGATGTTCACCCTTTGTCTGCGTTATACGTTGACGTCTGCTTAAACTCTGATCTGCTTCGTTTATTTTCTAAATATCGATTCGTTATAGCCTTTAGGAAACTACTAATTGAGAGATACGGACGGACAGACTGACGGGAAAAGGAGATATATAGATAGAGAGAGAGAGATGATGAAAAACAGAAAGGAATGAGGAGTGACAGGGACGGGGAGGAGTAGACGGTGATAGAAAGGGAAGAGCGACAAAATAGAGAGGGGAGAGAGAAGGGAATAGACAGAAGTAAGCAGAGGTAGAGTAGGTGAGAGAGGAGACCGAAAAGAAGGTATAGGAGAGAGATGATAGTGAAAGGAGAGAGATATAGAGAAAAAGGCGTACTTGGGATAGAGAGTAGAGAGAGTAAATATGAGAACGAGGATATAGGAGGGAGATACATGTACACAGAGGTAGAGAGAGAATAAGAGAATAGAGAGAGAAGTTGTAAACAGACTTAGGTTACAACGTTACTTAGGTTACAATAGTCTAACGTTTGCACATGTCAACAGATCCACTTTGTAGCGACTTCTGACCACTAACTAGTGCAAATGAGATGTACACTATGCATATGCAGTCCCTTATCAAGCTAGCGATGAGCCGGCATACATCTTAACGAGAGGTATGGATCTGGACGAAACCCCGAGTACAGTAAAACACATCTAAACCGGACATTCATATTAGTATCACTGTCAGTTATGGATACGGATGGCAGCTTAATGCAGGGTGAAGACATGCAGAAAGCTCGTGTAAGAGCTTTCTGCATGACTTTAAGCCTGCATTAAGAAGACACTTGCCTAGAATTTTTCTTATTTTTTCTCTCTTAGAATACCGGTTTAGAAAGAATTTTACTGTACAAGTATCTCCAAGTATTGACCTTCAGCTCTGTGACAAACAGTTTGGATCCTGATGAGACGCCGAGTTACTTGGCGTTTCATCTAGATCCAAACTGTTTGCTAGGGTTATCACAAAGTCGAAATTAGAGTGCTGGGGGTTTAATGAACCCTCTGGTATGACCCTACATGTATTTGGTTTAAAACAAATGTGGGAGCGCTCTCATCAGGATCTGCACTGTCTGTTATGTTTCACGTTTCTATATAGAATAATTCCTTAATATTCACCGTACGTTTGGCCTTTTATAGTTCTGGAATAGTCCATTTCAACATTCAGTGGTGTAAGGGTTGAATACGGTTACATACGTCACACTTAACCAGCCAATGTACACACGTCATACATTGTGCAAATAGACTGAATCCAATCCATGAGTAGAAGATGAAGGGGTTTGAACACGGTCAGGTCCATTTTACAATGTAAGTACATACAGGTTACTAGAAATCTATACGAACTGGAAGATATATTTACGGTGGCACTGAGGTGACATATGCAAGATTTTTTTTTCAAGTTTGTTTTCCCGAGATAATATTTTTTATTATCTCGAGAAAACGAAACAAAGTGCGCACGACTTAATAAGCCAATCAGAACCCTCCATCAGAGTCAACACTTTTCGCAAGTATTTGAGGCCTATGAGAACATGGCCGATACAAGGGATGAACTTATATGACGTCATAATTGCGTTTATCTTACCTCCTACAAAATTCTTGTCATTCCATTGGTCAATAGAGGTCACGAGAAACCCCTATAGATTCCTTATGAGGGTACTAAAATCCTTATCATGGCTTTACAAGAGTTACTTCCCTTATTTGACAGCCATATGCTTTTCAATAATAATATTTTATGTTTATCCACTACAGTTTTAAAAAATGCATACATATAATTTATGCTTCAATTGGAGTTGAAATATAAAAATTAATTAGTTTTACAGTGATAAAAAAGAAAAAACAAAATATATAAACGAGATTTGAGGCAATTACAAAATATTTTATTTAATTATATTAAAGGGAGGTAATTCCCTTGCTTCCCTAGGGCAAGCCATACACGTAGACCTATGATGCAAACATGCGTGTAAATACATTTGTACTTGAAATTTTCGCCTCGTCCCATATAAATATTTGCTGGCAGTGTATTGTCCATATTAGGGACACTAAGCCCTGCATAACTAATAATAACGTTACCGTGACGTATCAAACATCACTATGACGCGTAGTAGTAGTAGTATGACGTTGAGTGGTTCTAAATAAGGCTTGTAATTGGTTTACTATACAAAAGCAGTGAATCAGATTGGTTAGATATGAGACCCCTATACAATTTTCAATAGACGCAAATGTTAGTCGCGTTGATACGCTAACCATTTCCTTCATAAATATTAAAGAGAGTTTCTACCCTTATGAATGCATGTAAATCTATATAACTAGATCTACCTAAAATTAAGTTTTAATAGAAAATATGAAGGAAATGGTTAAATTGTTTATGGATAGCGTCCATCCGTTTCCCATATGTCGAATACACCTTCCCGGCTTTCGAAAGGTTTATACACAACTGCGATTCTTCATATTAACCCATGCACTCCTACATGGCTATTCGTGAAAGGCTCCATCACTATGAATATACCGATATAATAAATATTTATTTAGGAGCAAACTGATAAGATTTTTGAGGAATTATATCTAGCCTAAATTCTATATTTTAGTATATGTTCTAAGTAAACATAGAAGACCCTGGTTAGACAAATCCTTCAGGAGCTATCTGTTCAAGGCCTACTCTGGCGTAAAAAGTTAAAATCTTGATTTATGACATTTTCTAAGGAAACATAATAGACCCTGGTCTGGTAGCTCCTATAGGAACTGTCTGATGCGGGTCTTCTTTGTTTGCAAAAGTGGTGATAAGATGCGTATATATCGAGGAAAGGGATAACTCTTATCACGCAGCAAAAATTATTCACTTCCACATAAATTCGTAACTTCTTCTGATTCGCTTATTTTGGGAAAAGTATATTGCCCGAGTATCAAACAGCTTAGATCCTGATCAGACGCTTGTTACTTGTTGTCTGATCTAGGTCAAAAGTTTTGCAAATCTATCGAGCCTCGCTAAGCGGGAAACGAGAAACCCCATAGATGAACAATTGACTCTGACGGAGGGTTCTGATTGGCTTATTAAGTAGTGCGCACGACTTAAAAAAATATCTCAGGAAAACGAACTTTGTTTCGTTTTCTCGAGATAATAAAAAAAATTATCTCGTTAAAACGAACTATTTCGTTTTCTCGAGATAATAATGTTTTTTATCTCGTTAAAACGAACTACTTCGTTTTCTTGAGATAATAAAAAAAATATCTCAAGAAAACGAACTTTTTTCGTTTTCTCGAGATAATAAAAAAAATATCTCGTCAAAACGAACTACATGTACTTCGTTTTCTTGAGATAATAAAAAAAATTATCTCAGGAAAACGAACTTTGTTTCGTTTTCTCGAGATAATAATTTTTTTTATCTCGTAAAAACGAACTACTTCGTTTTCTTGAGATAATAAAAAAAATATCTCTGGAAAACAAACTTTGTTTCGTTTTCTCGAGATAATAAAAAAAATTATCTCGTAAAAACGAACTTTTATTCGTATTCTCGAGATAATAAAAAAAATTATCTCGGGAAAACAAACTTGAAAAAAAATCTTGCATATGTCACCTCAGTGCCACCGTATATATTAATTGTTTTGCAGTAAAGATTTCGACAGAATGTAGAAAGTGTATAGTGTGTGTGACAGGTACAAGTGCAATTGACATTCTATCACATACAGTAAAGCCTCTCTAAGCGACCAATTAATGGATGAACATGGCTGTCTTTAAATCCATTGTCGTCGGCAAATATTGCCGTTTGCAAACGTTGTCGTCTGCTAGATAGTTTGTTTGTTTAAGTTTCTTTACAAACACAGTTTTAGAGTAACATACAGTTTGGATCCTGACGAGACGCCGCGTTGCTCGGTGTCTCATCCGGATACAAACTATTCGCAGAATGTATCACAGATTCGGACATGATAGACAAAGCTTTAATGGGAGATTGAATGGAACGGTAATTCAGACATGTAATGGGAATTAAAAAACAAACCACTTTTAAGACCAAACTCACAGCTCTCCTTCGAAAAAGCACAGTGAAAAAACATGTTAAAGGCTTGTAGTGTTGTTTATACGTAAGCACTAACACATACAGTAAAACATGTGATGTGCGTTCATTTAGGAAATAAACACAACATATTTTAACCTTTACTGTGCGGGACACGAGTCACTAATGTATTTTGCAAACAGTGTAGAACCGAATGAGAGGGCTCCTAGAGAAGCCCTCTCACCAGGGTCTGCGATGTTTGTAATATTACACTTTTCTTTTTTAAAAAAAAAACAACACCTAATATTCATCATAAGCTTGACCTTTTTGAATTTTGGAAAAGTCCATTTTAAAAGTCAGCACAATAAGGGTTACATTACAGATATATGAGTTTGATGATAAAATATTATTTCATAAATGACAATCACAAAAACACATAAGCATGCATAGGTATGCATTACACTTTCCATATGATATTATAGTATAAATTGTTTTACAATATTAAGACGCATATTAATATTTGACGTTTTAATGTTTGTCTCAGCAACAAATCCAGGCAAAAAACCACCAGATGGAAATTCGCCTATATATAGGCCCGGAGTCAGTTTCCCACCATATTTTTCTACAATTAATATCAACAGTCAAATATTAATATGTAATATAATCATAAAGTCTGAGGTATAATAATCAAATAAAATTGTCTACACTTTTCTATACCAAAATTTTGAATAATCGAAATTTTATAATATTTATATATTTGAACGGACTGCCTCATCTGGTGTAAATGTACTAGTATATTGTGTGTGTTTTGCAGCGTGTACAACAATGAAGTATATACTTGATATGTCTTTGAATCTCACAGTCTTTACTGGTGGTGCCCCAGCTTTCTGTGCATGATTACATCTAAATCATGTTGACAAACGCTTTATTTATGACCAATTGAGTTGCCATAGGTGTCACATCCTCTTACCATATAATATGGTTACTCCTTAAAGTGTTCGCCAAATTGTAGTTGATGTTGTAAGTCTGATAAAACGTTTACATTTGAAACTTAATCCTTTCTCTGTTGAATATTCCAGAAGGAAATAATGACATCAAGAATATTTAAAAGGTTGATTTTTTATACTTTTATATGTCCGCATACGATGCCATAATCTGTTATAATTTCATAAACAATGCATTTCAGATCGATTATAAGAATATCCTATGGGAGCCGTCTGATCAGGTTGCAAGTAGATCACTCTGACAGGCACGTACCCAGGTGCCCCCCCCCAGCTGGCTGCCAATATACCATTTTTTAATGGGCCCTTTTTAGTTTTCAGCTAAATCTACCGTTTTGAAATTTTACCAATGCACTTTTTAGTGACCGATATTTTCCTCCCTGGAAGAGATTATCTGTTAGTTCTCTTAGACACAGACAGACCTGTCACGCTGTGATCCACGCTTGGCCTATTTGGTATGGACCAATCAGGAGAATCCCCCGCGGAGAACACCCGAATTACGTAATCACGAGTTGGTTCCGGTTTTCGCTATATACTGGAGTTTAGCAACTAAATTCAGGAAACAGTCGTGTCAAAATGCAAATTGCTACGTTGTTCACAAACATTGTCGAAAATTTAAGACGAGGGATGTGACGTATCAAGACGTTATTAGGCATATATTGCTACAAAAAGCAGTATACACTTCGACCGATAACCGTTTTACTGACATTGATCAATAGCTAGTAATGAAAGAATAACTCCGAACAATTCGAATGATAAAAAAGTATGAATGATTCGTCCCCAGATCGATTGTACTGAATAAATCGAGGTTTGTTAACGTTTTTCATGGATTTATTTGGTGACTTGAGATTGGGAATTTTGCTCAAAAAATGGGTGAAAACAATACATTTTGCCATTGGGGATATAGCCGAATAAGGGCTATAAAATGGGCTAAAAAAACCTGAAACTTATTGTAAAATAAAACAAAATGAAATGTCTTTTTCATTGTATAAATAAATCTGTTATAACCAGTCAGGCAGTTTTTTCACTTGAATGGGAAAACATTGCTACCCGCTTTTATATAGTAAAATGGCTAATTAGGGGAAACAATCATGCGCAGTTTGCCAATTGGGGAACAAACCTGAGGTAAACCCATTTAAGGGTAAAAACTGCATACGATTTTAAAGGAAATCGCGAGTATCTGTTATATAGAAAAAGCCCTGTCAGGTGAGCGATTAAGGGCTATCATGGCCCTCTTATTAAACTGTAACATTTCATGTTTATAGTTTTGATCAGTGTTATTTTCACATTTAGAAGAAAGAATCCATTGTGATGCTATGGTCAGTTGAGTGTATATTTATTTGGATAGTTTGCTTTTTGGTATATAATTTGGTAATGTTCAGAAAAACAAAATAACCTATATATTTGCATTTCAGTTATTTATCCTTACAGACAAAAACTTTTCATATGTCTGTATGCCTGTCTGTCAATGGCAAAATTCGGCTAAAGGAAGGGGACACGCCTCCCGTGCCCTCCCCACCTACCCCCCCCCCCCTTAAAAATTATCTCAGGAAAACGAACTTTGTTTCGTTTTCTCGAGATAATAAAAACAATTATCTCGTTAAAACGAACTATTTCGTTTTCTCGAGATAATATTGTTTTTTTATCTCGTTAAAACGAACTACTTCGTTTTCTTGAGATAATAAAAAAAAATTATCTCATGAAAACGAATTTTTTTCGTTTTCTCGAGATAATAAAAAAAATATATCGTCAAAACGAACTACATGTACTTCGTTTTCTTGAGATAATAAAAAAAAATATCTCTGGAAAACGAACTTTGTTTCGTTTTCTCGAGATAATAAAAAAAATTATCTCGTAAAAACGAACTTTTATTCGTATTCTCGAGATAAAAAAAAAATTATCTCGGGAAAACAAACTTGAAAAGTAATCTTGCATATGTCACCTCAGTGCCACCGTATATATTAATTGTTTTGCAGTAAAGATTTCGACAGAACTTAGAAACGTGTATAGTGTGTGTGACAGGTACAAGTGCAATTGACATTCTATCACATACAGTAAAGCCTCTCTAAGCGACCAATTAATGGATGAACATGACTGTCTTTAAATCCATTGTCGTCGGCAAATATTGCCGTTTGCAAACGTTGTCGTCTGCTAGATAGTTTGTTTGTTTAAGTTTCTTTACAAACACAGTTTTAGAGTAACATACAGTTTGGATCCTGACGAGTCGCCGAGTTGCTCGGTGTCTCATCCGGATACAAACTATTCGCATTTTAGGGTAAAAACTGCATACGATTTTAAAGGAAATCGCGAGTATCTGTTATATAGAAAAAAGCCCTGCCAGGTGAGCGATTAAGGGCCATCATGGCCCTCTTATTAAACTGTAACATTTCATGTTTATAGTTTTGATCAGTGTTATTTTCACATTTAGAAGAAAGAATCCATTGTGATGCTATGGTCAGTTGAGTGTATATTTATTTGGATAGTTTGCTTTTTTGTATATAATTTGGTAATGTTCAGAAAAACAAAATAACCTATATATTTGCATTTCAGTTATTTATCCTTACAGACAAAAACTTTTCATATGTCTGTATGCCTGTCTGTCAATGGCAAAATTCGGCTAAAGGGAGGGGACACGCCTCCCGTGCCCTCCCCACCTAGGCTCCCCCAGCAAGTATATCCTGGGTACGGCCCTGGGTCAGAATGTCAGATCCAGGACGACTTTTGTTCTGGATTATATGTGTCCTGAACATTCGTGTAAGAAATAATGACAAGGTGGATATTAATTTGCTGAATACTTGTATTGGTATTTGAACACATGATATTTGGTCGTGGCAGAAACTATCAAAATATCTAAATATTTCCATAGGAACCAGATACGATTCGGATTACACGGCTGCATCAGGGGCCGTTTGAACCCATTACCTCATACGCTATTTTTAGATCCAACCGCTTTGAATAAATCTACCAAAAAAGGAGCATTATCTAGAGAAAAGGAAACTTTTAGAATTGAACCTTTTAGAATGTTATAGTTTTAAAACATTGTGATAAATAGGACATTTGCTCCTAGAGGAGCATTTTGCTCTATTTATCACAATGCTTTCAATATGTGACTGTTTAAACTTGGTCTGCATTGCTTGCAAATGCATCGAAGGCTTTATCAGATTTAGTGTTAACCGTTTCGGTGCCAAAGTTCATTTGTTTGAAGGCACATTTCTGACACCACTTGCCACTTAGAGTTCGCGAAAGGTTTCCACTTAATACCTGATATAATTAGCTAATGAGTGGAAAGCATAATCTTTTCAATAAAGCCTGAACATATCTTATCGCATTAAAATGGCCTGTTAGTGCGATATACTGCCACCACTTTACATAAATTAAGCGACACCTTTTTCGAAAACTTGTTAACTTATATAAAACTAAACACCCTGTTCCATGTCCTTGCATACTAATGGGCCAATGCCGAAGTCACCCGGACACAGTTTTCTATTTTTAGATAAGTGGTAACTTAATTTTTTTTCTCCAGTAACTGATAGTTATCCATTTCGTGATACATGATTAATTTTAGACGAAGTCATTTAACCCATTCTCTCATATTGACGACTTTTGACGACTCTGAAAACAAAACACTTGATGATACTATTTATCACAATGAAGATCTTTTTTTTTATTTCGTGATACGTTCAAAACACATGTATACATACATGAGCAATATAAAATTCGGTTTTTATGTATTGAAAATAGAGTCGAAGAATTCAAACTCTCATCAAGGTTTAACCCATTCGCTGATATTGACGACTTTTGACGACTATTTTAAAGTCATTTTGTCAAAACATTGTGATAACTAGAGCATTTGATCCATTATGATCAAATGCTCTATTGATCACAATGGTTTCAAACTATAAAATTCTACGATTTTCCATCTCTCTAGTTAATACTCCTTTTTGGTAGATTTATTCAAAGATGGTGTATCTAAAATTAGCCTATGGGGTAATGGGTTAAGTGGTAGTAGTTTAAACCAGTATCGTGACAAAATTAGTATTAAGATAATTATCTGGTTATCCTGAAAAGTTTCCAGGTTCCACTTTTCAGATGATAGACCCTTTACTCCATTAACCAATTCACTCATACGCTAGTTCTAGGTACAACCACTTTGAATAAAGGAAAGGAGCATTAACTAAAGAAAAGAACTTTTAGAATCTTGTAGTTTGATGTATTTATCACAATGGTTTCAACAGGTGACTTTTGCAGAGGCATCAAAACGCGTCAATATGATGAAATGGGTTAATACGCCTTTTACAGACGCAGCTCCAATAGGCGCTGACTGGACATGGTTTGCCTTGATTGCATATGGAATACTATGAATTTGATTCTACGGTTTCTGTCATGGGCAATGCTTCCTATTGTCATGTGTCAATATAAAAAATAAACTATTTAATATTCATGATGTCATTATTTCTTACATGAATATTCACCGAGGAAAGGGTTAATCACCTGAAAATTAACACGAAATGTTTCGTAAAACTACCTAGTATTGATGTGAGATAAACAGAAAATAAATCATGATAATTAAGTGGTTAAGCGATGTCAGAAATGTGCCACCATAAATTTGGAGTCATTTGAACGGGAAGGCAATTTACGCAATGTAATCACTGTTATGATACAGTGTTTCCATACAGTACAATGAGCATATAGTGAATGAGAAAACCAAACGTCATGAAGTATTGAGAATTTTAGCCGTCAGTCTGCTGGCATGAATTTATATTTTAGATTAAACTCTCTATCTGGTCCAACTGAATTGTAAGCACATGCGTGGGTTATCTTATTCATAAAATTATGCAAACAATGTATTAGACAATTTTGAGTACATATTGGATTATTCATATCCAATTGGTTTCATTTCATGGTTTCTTACAGAAACAAATTTGATTGATTGTTGAAGTGATTTACGGCACATTTCTCATTACAAGTATAACAATGAACCATTCAGTTATTTTCCTGTCTTAGGAATAACGGTGGCTGTATTCTCACATGTATAAACTTTCCCCTAGAAACGTTCAAGCAGTTATTATCATTGCACTGTACGTTATTATCATTCACTGTACGTTATCTACACGTCAGATGGACCGTCTTACATAACCATTTACTCCATAGGGAGTTAGAATCAGAACAGGGTATTCTCTTTTAGCCTAGGGAATAACACCGTTCACTGATTTAACGGTTACTCCATAGGGAGTTAGAATCAGAACAGGCTCTTCTCTATTAGCTTAAGGAATAACACAGTTCTCTGAATTAACGGTTTCTGTTGAAAAAACATCATGTTCGTAGTGCCATTATTAAATTCAATTAATATCAGTAATATTCATGGTGTATTGGTTTCTTACATTAATGTTCATTTAATAACGTACGATCTGACTACATTTCTCGATACTTGCTTCAACTCAGATACCCTGGGGCCTGGGTCCAGCAATTACGACTAAATGGGTGTATGGAGCGTACGGCACGAACGTATGCGAGCGTATAAGAAAAAATGCTCATAGGCTCGCATACGCAGAGACTAGGTTAGGCATACGTCGTATACACTTTTGAGGTACGCTGCCATACATTGATGTACGTTCTCATACACCGAAGATAATTTTTGAACATGTGCAAAAAAAATTTCAGCATATACGAGCGTATGAATTATTTGTTACGCACACGTTGAATACGCTAGAGTGTCGGTCAAGGTACGTTACTTATAGGTCAAATACGTTTCATATACGATGGCATGAAGGCGGCCAGTAAAGCTATCATATGGATAGCGTATCAGTAACGTAATTGTAACGTATGCCTGACGAATGACTAACGTATTTAACCTATTTCTGGCTATCCATACGCTATTCGTGCGCTCATATGCGGTACGAATACATTACTCATATGCTCGCATACGCTACTTATACGCCGATAAACGCTACACTGACGATGGCATAAGTTGACACACACTCGTATACGTTTCGCATGCGCTGCATATACGCCAGATATACGGCACGCATACGCTATTCATGCACTGCTAATACTTTAATCGAAGAAAGTGATGGAAAATTCGGGTTTGTACGCTCAAAAGTAGTGCGTATGACCTGTTTTTCATACGTAATGCATACGTTCGTCTCAAACGCTATAGTGTGACAGGGCCATAACTTTGCACGACCCTTCGCTGCCAGTGTCGCATCTGTGATTACACATGCAAACAGTTTGGATCCAGAAATCTGGATCCAAACTGATCGTTATTGTGACTGTCTTTTGAAACCAAAAATTGAAAAATGAATTTGAGCATTATTTGAATAATATCAATATGTGTACATTTATACGAACAATGGGCAGACTATAACTATATAGACTGATAATGAGACGTATTTGGAAAGACATATAACACATTACTGCATGTGTGAAAGAGTGATAAACAGTGCAGATCACGGCCAGACACAGGGTCTACAATGTAAGCTGTATGTAAGCTATATTGTCATAAAATGTGTTACTTTTTATAATGCTAATCGAGACGTTCTGGCATTTTCAAGCAATTGGGATCCATATGATGCAACGGGTCACTCTTCACAACATCAGTATCATGCATTCCAACCAGTTAACAATATGTCGGTGGTTCTAATGGCGTTATTTACTGCACGAAACACATGACTTAGATACTGTTAACCCTTTCCTTCATATAAACGCCTTTTCATGCCTTTTCACGCCTTTTCACGCCTTTGCAAACAGAATAGACCCAGATCATACGGCTCCTATAGGAGCCGTCTGATCAGGGTCTGCTCTGTTTGCTCATAAATCATAATATAACTCACTATAGTTTCTACCAATACATATTGTGTACGTATGGCATTATAACAATTCAGCTAAAAATATTCATGATACCATTACTTCAGGAAAAAAATCAATTATGAAAGGGTTTAAGCGCCATGCTCAACCCCAATAACAATAGGACAAAAACGGTAGGACTAAATGTGTTTGAAATTCTGTTAACAGTTTCTCAATGCTTGCAGACATCATATGCACTTAATTAAAATTACAGATTAGATATTGAGCAAACATTATTGTTTTCTTTATTCTTATATTGGTATTTCAAATAAAATCAGGATTCGGATGTGTCTAAACCTTTTACTCCATGAATATTCAAATATAGAATAATGACGTCATCAATGTTATTTAGAATGATTTTGATGATAGCACATGGATATCAAAAATATTGGCCATGGCCGAAAATGTAAGATTATATCTATATCATTTCATAAGCAAACAGAGCAGACCTTGATCACACGGGGCCAATAGTAGTCGTCTGATCTGGGTCTACTCTGTTTACAAAGGGGTAGAAAGGTGTATTTATGAAGTAAATGGTTAAACTAAATTGGTCGTTTAAATCAAACAATTAGAACTTACCAATATTTTGACTTCGTTTAGTCCACAACGCAGCTTAAGTAAACTTAATAAACTATGTGGGAATTAAACAGACTATCACTGGAGTAGTCAAAGTAAGAGTCCACGTCATCGAGATCGCAAATCATTGATCCGCGCTCATATGCGCGGAGCTATTTGTGTTCACGATTCGTTTGGTTCATGGACCCAGATTTGATATTTAAACACGTTCGATCAATTATGTTCAAGTATCCGTGATTAACATTGGGCTTAACGTGTATACTTTGTATGCTTTACTTCAGTTTCTATTTTAATTACTTTCATAAATGTATTTAAGATGTATGCAATGGTAAAATTATGCTTAGCAATATTTACACTATCCGAATATGTCGCGATTTTCTCGGACACGAGTTTTACAGGGAACTCCTTTCCGTGTTCACGTTAAATGTTTACAGAGTTAACTGCCCCTGTTAATCTCGGAGCTGTCGTGCATTGCTTCGTTTTGATGATTATAAAACATTTTGTTTGTGTATATTTGTTTTACGCACGCCCTTTTAGGACTATGTATAGACTAATAAGTATTTCTGTGAAGCAATGTGCTATATTTCACTACAATATCAATCGGACAGAAACGGATCGAACCGGTCCTACTCGGCCCAAGTCAAATCGATCCATGGTCAATCCGGCTTCAAAAGAGTCACAGCGGTCCCCATTTCGGTCAAACAGCCCCACACACTATATTTTGGCTGGTCAAAACGGCCCTTTTTTAGTCAAAACAGCCCGACAAAAATCATAACGACATTTTGATCCGTACATCAACAAGTAGTAGCTAAACATGTTGATTAAACACTGATAGTTCTGAAGAAATATTTAACTAAGTAACACAATTTGTTTCTATCTATTATAAGGTCATGTTGAATACAAATTAAAATTCACGAATTGCGCATTGTTTTAGATATAACGTGATCTTGATCTGGGTCTTTAACCCTTTCCCTGTTCTATGTTTATTACGAATTTCTATACCTCCTATAGATTGTTTCCGCATCATTTTTGCCCTGCATTATGCAACCACCTGTTTTAACGACTAATATGTTTAATAAATGAATGAACAGTTATGGTAGAGTTTACTGTATTACATGTATTTAAATAAGGTCCACGAACGGGAAGGTTGACCAAACGTTCATATTTCCATATGGACATTTAAGAAATTCAGATACTTCAAGACATATGTACAAGTTTGAGTGACTATTGTTTTGTCTAGACAAGAAAAGAAATGCATTGATGGTTCACTGTCTATAGAAATGCTTTTTGTTTTAAAAATCTGTCAATATTTTATTAAACCGCAGTTTTCGAAAATTCGGTGACGTTGGCAAATCAGAGTTGGTTATTCAGTTGGGTATTCTCTTTTAGCCTAGGGAATAACACCGTTCACTGATTTAACGGTTACTCCATAGGGAGTTAGAATCAGAACAGGCTCTTCTCTATTAGCTTAAGGAATAACACAGTTCTCTGAATTAACGGTTTCTGTTGAAAAAACATCATGTTCGTAGTGCCATTATTAAATTCAGTTAATATCAGTAATATTCATGGTGTATTGGTTTCTTACATTAATGTTCATTTAATAACGTACGATCTGACTACATTTCTCGATACTTGCTTCAACTCAGATACCCTGGGGCCTGGGTCCAGCAATTACGACTAAATGGGTGTATGGAGCGTACGGCACGAACGTATGCGAGCGTATAAGAAAAAATGCTCATAGGCTCGCATACGCAGATACTAGGTTAGGCATACGTCGTATACACTTTTGAGGTACGCTGCCATACATTGATGTACGTTCTCATACACCGAAGATAATTTTTGAACATGTGCAAAAAAAAATTCAGCATATACGAGCGTATGAATTATTTGTTACGCACACGTTGAATACGCTAGAGTGTCGGTCAAGGTACGTTACTTATAGGTCAAATACGTTTCATATACGATGGCATGAAGGCGGCCAGTAAAGCTATCATATGGATAGCGTATCAGTAACGTAATTGTAACGTATGCCTGACGAATGACTAACGTATTTAACCTATTTCTGGCTATCCATACGCTATTCGTGCGCTCATATGCGGTACGAATACATTACTCATATGCTCGCATACGCTACTTATACGCCGATAAACGCTACACTGACGATGGCATAAGTTGACACACACTCGTATACGTTTCGCATGCGCTGCATATACGCCAGATATACGGCACGCATACGCTATTCATGCACTGCTAATACTTTAATCGAAGAAAGTGATGGAAAATTCGGGTTTGTACGCTCAAAAGTAGTGCGTATGACCTGTTTTTCATACGTAATGCATACGTTCGTCTCAAACGCTATAGTGTGACAGGGCCATAACTTTGCACGACCCTTCGCTGCCAGTGTCGCATCTGTGATTACACATGCAAACAGTTTGGATCCAGAAATCTGGATCCAAACTGATCGTTATTGTGACTGTCTTTTGAAACCAAAAATTGAAAAATGAATTTGAGCATTATTTGAATAATATCAATATGTGTACATTTATACGAACAATGGGCAGACTATAACTATATAGACTGATAATGAGACGTATTTGGAAAGACATATAACACATTACTGCATGTGTGAAAGAGTGATAAACAGTGCAGATCACGGCCAGACACAGGGTCTACAATGTAAGCTGTATGTAAGCTATATTGTCATAAAATGTGTTACTTTTTATAATGCTAATCGAGACGTTCTGGCATTTTCAAGCAATTGGGATCCATATGATGCAACGGGTCACTCTTCACAACATCAGTATCATGCATTCCAACCAGTTAACGGTATGTCGGTGGTTCTAATGGCGTTATTTACTGCACGAAACACATGACTTAGATACTGTTAACCCTTTCCTTCATATAAACGCCTTTTCATGCCTTTTCACGCCTTTTCACGCCTTTGCAAACAGAATAGACCCAGATCATACGGCTCCTATAGGAGCCGTCTGATCAGGGTCTGCTCTGTTTGCTCATAAATCATAATATAACTCACTATAGTTTCTACCAATACATATTGTGTACGTATGGCATTATAACAATTCAGCTAAAAATATTCATGATACCATTACTTCAGGAAAAAAAATCAATTATGAAAGGGTTTAAGCGCCATGCTCAACCCCAATAACAATAGGACAAAAACGGTAGGACTAAATGTGTTTGAAATTCTGTTAACAGTTTCTCAATGCTTGCAGACATCATATGCACTTAATTAAAATTACAGATTAGATATTGAGCAAACATTATTGTTTTCTTTATTCTTATATTGGTATTTCAAATAAAATCAGGATTCGGATGTGTCTAAACCTTTTACTCCATGAATATTCAAATATGGAATAATGACGTCATCAATGTTATTTAGAATGATTTTGATGATAGCACATGGATATCAAAAATATTGGCCATGGCCGAAAATGTAAGATTATATCTATATCATTTCATAAGCAAACAGAGCAGACCTTGATCACACGGGGCCAATAGTAGTCGTCTGATCTGGGTCTACTCTGTTTACAAAGGGGTAGAAAGGTGTATTTATGAAGTAAATGGTTAAACTAAATTGGTCGTTTAAATCAAACAATTAGAACTTACCAATATTTTGACTTCGTTTAGTCCACAACGCAGCTTAAGTAAACTTAATAAACTATGTGGGAATTAAACAGACTATCACTGGAGTAGTCAAAGTAAGAGTCCACGTCATCGAGATCGCAAATCATTGATCCGCGCTCATATGCGCGGAGCTATTTGTGTTCACGATTCGTTTGGTTCATGGACCCAGATTTGATATTTAAACACGTTCGATCAATTATGTTCAAGTATCCGTGATTAACATTGGGCTTAACGTGTATACTTTGTATGCTTTACTTCAGTTTCTATTTTAATTACTTTCATAAATGTATTTAAGATGTATGCAATGGTAAAATTATGCTTAGCAATATTTACACTATCCGAATATGTCGCGATTTTCTCGGACACGAGTTTTACAGGGAACTCCTTTCCGTGTTCACGTTAAATGTTTACAGAGTTAACTGCCCCTGTTAATCTCGGAGCTGTCGTGCATTGCTTCGTTTTGATGATTATAAAACATTTTGTTTGTGTATATTTGTTTTACGCACGCCCTTTTAGGACTATGTATAGACTAATAAGTATTTCTGTGAAGCAATGTGCTATATTTCACTACAATATCAATCGGACAGAAACGGATCGAACCGGTCCTACTCGGCCCAAGTCAAATCGATCCATGGTCAATCCGGCTTCAAAAGAGTCACAGCGGTCCCCATTTCGGTCAAACAGCCCCACACACTATATTTTGGCTGGTCAAAACGGCCCTTTTTTAGTCAAAACAGCCCGACAAAAATCATAACGACATTTTGATCCGTACATCAACAAGTAGTAGCTAAACATGTTGATTAAACACTGATAGTTCTGAAGAAATATTTAACTAAGTAATACAATTTGTTTCTATCTATTATAAGGTCATGTTGAATACAAATTAAAATTCACGAATTGCGCATTGTTTTAGATATAACGTGATCTTGATCTGGGTCTTTAACCCTTTCCCTGTTCTATGTTTATTACGAATTTCTATACCTCCTATAGATTGTTTCCGCATCATTTTTGCCCTGCATTATGCAACCACCTGTTTTAACGACTAATATGTTTAATAAATGAATGAACAGTTATGGTAGAGTTTACTGTATTACATGTATTTAAATAAGGTCCACGAACGGGAAGGTTGACCAAACGTTCATATTTCCATATGGACATTTAAGAAATTCAGATACTTCAAGACATATGTACAAGTTTGAGTGACTATTGTTTTGTCTAGACAAGAAAAGAAATGCATTGATGGTTCACTGTCTATAGAAATGCTTTTTGTTTTAAAAATCTGTCAATATTTTATTAAACCGCAGTTTTCGAAAATTCGGTGACGTTGGCAAATCAGAGTTGGTTATTCAGTTTTTCCTTTTTTTCGTGAAGACTCGACTATTGTCGCCAAATTGAAACTGCAGTTTAAATCGGTTAGACTGCAAATTACATGTCTTCATGGAATAGACTGGCTTCGCTGACGCTACGCGCAGTCTATTTCATGAAGACTTGTCATAATACAGTCTAACCTATATATACATGTAGACCCCGTCCCCTAACAAACTAAATGAAAATCCGATGATTTTTCGTGTGGCAGAAACTGTAGATCTCTATATTATTCCATAACCAATCAGAACAGATCCTGGACAGTCCAGATGGGTCATTTGTGATTTGTCTGATCTGGATCTACTCTGTTTGCAAACATATGAAAAGTCATATACATGTATATGGGTAAAGGAATAAGCCTGGATAAATACGGGACAGCTATTATTCAAATAACATACATGTTATTGTTATAGGGTTAGTTTATATGGGTGAAGGGGTAACCCTTGATATACGCCTTATACGGTAGGGTAATTATTCAAACAACATGTATGTTGTTTGAATATTACTTTTTTAGGCAATTTTGTTCCATGCCACTAAAAAGTACTTTTCCCAATAATTTAGGTATATTGAAACAAGCATGAACAAATATAATCAAATTTTGACTTTTATCTGCTTTCCTAGATAGTTTACAAAACATGTAGGCTTATTGGCCAAATTCAGACACAATTCAAGGGCAGTTTTCTGAAATTTCACCGTTAACATACAGCATGCTGTGTCTTCATGGTTTGCCCGCTTTTGCATTATTTGCTGTACAAACAATGTCTATAATGTTTGTACAAGACGTTTAGACCTGTCAGTCTATGCTGCGTTACATAGATCTCTATAAAACGGACAAATCGGTACTATTTGGTGTCGGCAAATGCCATTTTACGCATCAATTGTTGTCTTTCCTTAAGTGGATTTGTTTCTTTGCATACTAACAGTCTCTTTTCTAGCCCTAAACATACAGCAGAATACATTCTGTAACATACCATATACTAATTGACCAGATTTACACACAGTTTGCCCTTCTCAGGTAGTGCAAACAAGATTATGTACCAGTCAAAGGGACATAATCCAGTCAGCACTGTATTTTCATGTTCATACTATGTCCATAATAGGCTAAAACTGTCTTTCTCTTTACCTCTCTCACACACAGATCTGTTGGTCATGTAATATGATACAAAGAAAACAAGATAAATCCCCAGAACAATGGCCCAGCTGCTCTGACACTGATAAAAAGCCTATTTAGACACATTACAGTGTTTCCAGCACTCATTCTTAATGAATACCAACTGGAGTATACAGTGCA
Organism: Azorinus chamasolen; assembly: GCA_963576725.1. NCBI lineage: Eukaryota > Metazoa > Mollusca > Bivalvia > Cardiida > Solecurtidae > Azorinus > Azorinus chamasolen. The sequence goes on from OY755247.1 coordinate 53,648,760, forward strand.
ATTTGGATTTGCCACTCCATTGCTTTACAGGATGTTTCCAATTGTTAGGGATGGAAGAAAGAGCTGTAATAAGAGCAGATGAAAGAAATCCACTCAGTTTAAGAAAGGCACGGGCAGTCGCACGGCCCCGAGAAAACAGTCGTTTGCCCCGGAATCGACAGTCGAAGACCAGCCAGGTTCATCAACAACCAGCAAAGTGACCCGACTTACGGCACAGGAAATGGAAATGACAGCGGAACTTATGTTTTGAAAGTAGGTCCGGTTTCGAGCAAGAGCACATATACATGTAACAAGATAAACGCAGTCTATACACAGTGAAATTCCTCTAATGCGACCACCAAACTGATTTCTAATTCATGGGCATTCAGGCATTTGTGGCTTAACGCAGGGTACTCCATTAGGAACTTAATACATTACTTTCATTACTTTCGTCCTGCATTAAGCAACCACCTGCTTATGCCGAGACCCATAATTTGTTCAGTATATACGGACCGCTTTAGAACGGCTTTGCAAATAGAGTAGACACATCTATATATCTATCTATCTATCTATCTATCTATCTATCTATCTACATGTATCTATGTACATAATTATAACGACTAGCATTGTATGGACCCTTTTTTCATGACTGAATAATGACATCGTGAATATTAATTAAATTAATTGTTATATTAGCACACGAATACAGGAATTGTTGGCTATGGTATAAACTTTAGAATCATATCTTAAATATCACAAATTAGCAGATTAGACTCTGATGAAACGACTCCTACAGGAGACATGTGAGCTTAGTTTATTTTTTGCTAAGGCATAGAAAGACGTCTTTATGAAGTAAAGTGATAGTCGGAATGTTGGGACACTAGTAATGCCGTGAATGTATTTTGCAATATCAAATTATGAAAGATTTAAAGGAAGACATCAGGGTGTAGCAACTGTTGATGTTGTAAAATTACATAGTGAATCGTATTCTCAAAACAACACGTACATGTACTATCCATGATCAAACTCTTAATCTGATTATAAAATGCACAAAACAATGTAATACTATTGGACTCTTTAAATTGTGTCTTAGCCAAACTTGGAAGAGTAGGGAAATCTGGAGCAGAAATATCTCATGACATATACAGTTCCCCACATTTTTTTCTGGACTGGTATGAATGTCTGAGACAAAATCAAACATTAATACATACATGTACAGGGAAAACTCGATTATTCGAACACTCAAATATGTACAATTATTGATCTTTAACACAGGTGGCAGATTAATGCAGGGAGCACTAGGAGTTTTCTGCATGACTTTCACCCTACATTAAACAAAGACATACATTCGTCATTATTTAAATGTCGTAGTAGCGCGTTTTACTGTAGTTTAATTCTATGATAGAATGTCTTATGGCACTTGTAACGTTTTAGTGTAAGTGTAATTTATCAGGTGTTTACCAATATCAAACTCCGATGATTGCCTTTAAAATATTATTGATGTTTGATTAATCGTTTTGACTCACAACGCCAACAGGGCAGCAATCACATACACGATATGAACCAATAAAAAGGGGACTAAAGAAGGTCCTTTTGTGTAATAGAAACCGGGCTCCGTCAAGCAATCTTTTAGTTAATTGTGTTACGCGTGACCTGCCTGTCAGTCAGTATGCCAGTGTGTGTCTGTCTGTCTCCCAAAGGAGCTTTCTGCACTACTTTTGACCTGCATTAACCCTTTCCCTGTTCTATGTTTACTCCAAGTTTCAGTGCTTATAATTACATGAAATATGGAAGGTGGAACAATATAGCCATTTTAGAAAGTAAAAAAAAACCCAGTCCTATCAAACTCCATTAGCAAAGAGAGCAGACCTTGAACAGAGTGGCTCCTATAGGAGCCAACTGATCTGGGTCTACTATGTTTGCAAAGCGTGAATAGGCGTTTATATGAAGGAAAGGGTTAAGCTTCCACCTGCCTTACAGGTCTATAGTAAGACCTGTTTCTAAAGGCCGGCTAAGACAGGTTATACACGTATTGTAAACAACGGCAGAAATATAGTGTCTCTTGGCAATCTTACAAAAACAATGGCTGTCGCTGAACTGTATACATGTTGCCAGCGTAACACCGGAATATATAAACCTCGATCACCTATTATAATTCTTTGACCGATATACAGTAGAACCTGTCCTATTATTGGTCACTAAAGCAGATAGTAGCTTAATGTAGGTCAAAAGTAATGCAGAAGCTCCTCATATTTTGCCCTGCATTTAGCAACCATCTTTGTTTTAGGCTCCTGTATTCAGTATATTAATGACCACTCAGGACAGGTTTTACTGCAAACGATTTTCACGCCTTTGCGAACATAATAGATCCAGATCAGACGGCTCCTGCAGGAGCCGCCTTTGCTCTGTTTGGTTATTATATTATATATCTGATTCTACATTGTCTGCCATGACCAAAATTCCTGTGTTTATATACAATTATAAAAGATCAGCTGATAAATAATTAGGACGTCATTATCATCCTTGAATATTCATGAATTAAAGGGTTTAATGCAGCTTAAAGGTTGTAACAAGCGCGCTGTCAATAATCCGCGTAACAAGACCGGCCAATATGTCAAATACACCACGATATAGTAATACATGTATCAATGACCATAGATTTGGAGGGCGGTAAACATCGTCTGTTCAAACCTATGGTGGCATATTTGTGACACCACCAAACATATCCTGTTGATTACTCATAATAAATGGTCAACTATCTAGCGTTGTAGACACGTAAAGTGAAAGATTACGAGAAATTGAATAATATTTCAAATCCCGTTAAGAAAAGGGACATCATAACGAGAAGTGAACTATTTTTTGTCAAATCACGTTAAAACATTTCGGCAACTTAACGAAATTTGAAAATTATTTCAAATTCCGTGGACCCTGTGCCTATCGTATATTCTGTTCATTAATACAAATTGAAATGTAACCAAACTGTACATAAATGATATTAGAATCATGGTCTGACAAAACTGCTAAATTAATTTGTTGAACATTGGTTGTCATGGAACCCAAAATAAATCTTTAAGTATATTTTGTTCTAAAACCAGAGGCCAAGACTAACGATATTTGAAAGGAATAGTCTTCTGCCTAAATTGCTTAACTCATGTTGATTTCTCAAAGCATATGACCGTGGGGGGGGGGGGACTGGGCTAGATTTTCTTATTTAACTATATAGAAAACCTTTAGCATCCTTTCTCTCCAAAACTGGTGTTCCAGTTTGAATGGAATTGGTCGGAACAGTCACTTGGCAAGCTTTAATCAACATTGCTGAAACCATGCCGATACCTGAAAAAAAAGGTCACCAGGGTTGGGACTAAATTACCTTTTATGAGTATAGAGGAAAGTATATCCTCCTAAATCGATGGTCGAATCTAAATAGAATTTAGGTAGAAAAAGTCCTCTGGTGGCCAACTTTCATAATTACTAAAATTAAGTTAATATGCAAGAAAACCAGGGACAGGGCTAAATTTTCATATGTGTCTATATTGAAAATGTTTGAAACGATCTCCAAAATTAATAGTCCAATTGAAAGGGTATTTGGCAGGAATAATCCGTTTAAAGCACGGACGTACTGACAGACAAGTTGATGGGCGGGCGGACGGACATCGGACAGTGATAACAAACTCTCAACTGAGTATACACAGGTGTGCTAAAAAACCAGAAACTACAAAAGAAGTAAATAGTTTAAATCCCGTATCTATAACCTATTCATCTACATCCATGCAGTCTATATCTAGTTTCTCGTGATAGAGCAAATCGCATGTGCATCGTGACATAGAAGTGTCTGAACTATAAGTCGGTTTTATTTCATTATTACTAATGTAAAGTATAATGTATAAATAATAATACATATAATGTATTTTCTGTTAGTATTGTATTCAATCTATATGCTGCTACTTATTTATTTTATATTAACTTTTTTCAATTTTGTATTAAATAAACAAAATATACGATAGGCACAGGGTCTTTTTCAAATTACGTTACGCTGACAAAAACTTTTAACGTGATTTGAAAACATATTTCATTTCTCGTTGCGGTGTCCCCTTTCTTAACGGGATTTGAAATATATTTTTATTTCTCGTATTTTTTTTTTAGTTTACGTGTCTAAATAGCGTTCATGAACATATTTGCAAATTGTCTTAATAAAGTAACCGGTTAAGTTGTGGCATTTGTCCTGTTTATTGATTATGTAATATCTGATATAGCTTTTACGAAATAATCATGTGAGATATTGATACAAACCTGAACGAAATTTGGTGGCAGAAATATTATGATATACTGCCATACATCCTCGTAAAAATCCAACGACAGCATTAACAGACAGTTGGTCAACGCATAGGTTGCTTACTGATGCAACCCTTAAAGATGTATGCTGCGCAAATTTCCGCAATTTTTGCGTTTCAAGCTGACTTCAGAATTGGATTCTATGTACTTTATATGGAACGCCATTCTGCAATGCTAATTGCTAAATACAAAATGCGAAATGCTTTTTGCCAAATGTGTTAATTGCTAGGGAATGTTCCAAAATTTGGATATAAAATGACAAATGCGAAGTGTGAAATGCTTATTGCTAAATGCATGTTTGCACTACTGGTATTGAACAGCGCCATTTTGTAAAGTGACTGTACATTTGCTTAATTCATGTGTGTTTACATTAACGATTATTACGTATTGCACTACTAACAAATGTCGATGTTCAATGGTAGTGGTGTAAACATGCATTTAGCAATAAGCATTTTGCATTTCGCATTTGTCATTTACATCTATCATTTGGAACATTCCGTTCTTTCCCTAGCAATTTCCATAGTTGGTAAAACGCATTTCGCATTTGGCGTTTAGCATTTTGCATTTAGCATTTAGCAAATAGCATGGCTAAATGGAGTTCCATAACCTTAACACTAAACAGCACGGTTAGTAAATGGATGTTTGTGTCGAAAATAATAGAAAAAGGAATGCTACGGAAACCAGCGGAACAGCGTTCGCCATTGGCCGGAATCTGTCGTAATAATTCTATGTATATGTAGGTCAACAACCAGTGTCAGCCATTGTACATGTGATAACTTAGTTAATATTTAAAGCGTTGTTCCGAAATAGAATCGGAGTCATTCACAAGTTGGTCGGAGATGCCCGCTGATTTCCGTACAAAATTCCCGTTTCTAAAAAAGAGGCTCCTTTTAAAGAATTTAGTAGTCTTTGGATAGCGATAATATTTAAAATATATACTGTCGGAAAATGGTTTGTAAGTATTATGTTCATTGTATGTATACGTGTACAGCTTCTGGAGTTGATTGATTAATACGAAAAAAGCGCATAATACATATTTAACTTCATAGATATGCCTTTACGCCTTTGCAAGCGGAGTAGACACAAATCAGACGGCCCCTGTAGTAGCTCCTGTAGGAGCTGTCTAACCAGGGTCTACTCTGTAGGCTTATATGTCACATGTATGACTGTCTATATCAAAGATGCATATTTCCCTCTTTTATACGTTAAACACGATTAATAATATTAATTCGTTTTCAAAATTGGTGGAATCTGACACAAATAATAATGCAATTCAAAGATTAAGTGTTTTCTCATATTTTTGCGTGTCTTTCAGACACGTCTCTGTCTTGAGAGTGATAAATGGATCTCACGAGTATGTCTTTTTCTTGAAATAGTGTTACACTGACGACAAATAAATACAAGTTGATTGTGTACACATGAATCAAAATGCCATGTTCTCAACGCTTATTTGCCAATCGTTGAGGAGTGAAACTGCCATACAGTAAAACCCCTTTTAACTGGACATCAACTTCTGTATAACTATCGGTCCTGGAGACAGGCGGCAGCTTAATGCAGGATTAACGTCATGCAGAAAGCTCTCTTCATATCCGTATCCCTCTCATTTGATTTAAATGATTTATGTTTATCTAAAATTCTTCTGTAACACCAATCATCAAATATTAGTCATGTTTCACATATAAAATGTGCGTTCTAAAGTACTTAAATCGTCATTTCGCCACCAAACCCTATGTTGTAACCACTCTTTAGATTCGTCTCGAAGAGACGATTCTATAGAGTCTTCACAACATAGGGTATGGTGGAGAAATAATTGAGTTATTCGTGAAAATGTTTTAATTGACTTCCTCTGTATGTTATGGATTCAGTCTGAACAAGCGTTTGAAGTGTAAGCAGAAATATGGTCAACAAGGCAGGAACAGTTTCAGACACATCCCGCTTGTATCTGTTATATAACTGACATAAACAATTATTGTGGTCCTTGGTCTCCAATGCTACCTTATCACATGATGCCAGTTTTGCCAACAGCTTGATGTATTTTAGTTCTGATGCATATTTCGATATGTGTGGTCCATCCCCGTGGTTCTTGCCTAATGAATACCTGTAGTGTTGCTTAGAAAAGGCAAATGGACGCATCTACCATGGAAGTATGGGCATCAATTTAACCTGGCTCGCCATACTGCTCTCCGGGTAATCTGGTTCTTGTGCACATTATGATAGCCGGTGAAGCTTCAAGTCACTAAATAAATTTCGGCAAGTCTAATGCCAGCCTTGTTCTTTTGTAAAGTCTCAACAACACCAAACCCACCATCAAGTTTGGCCACTGATATGCTCAGAGGATTTTTAGCAAGTTCCTTGAAATTAGCAAAAGATTGGTAACCTTTTCCTGTAGCTTCACATGTACCTCGCCCTCAACCCTTCCATGTGTGTGTGAAAGAGGCTCTGGTGAAACATTTTGACAGAGAATGCATAAGTTCCAGTCGATTGGAGACCTCTGGACATCAGCAACCTCGTATGGTTTCACAAATCTGAACTCCTTTGGCATTATTTAGCAAAATTTATATGCTTGATTAGCCTTCTGCATCATTGCAGTTTGATTTGTTAGGCTTGTTAGGCTTTTATCTATACGGACATCGTCCGTTTGCGGCACTTTATGCTAGTATCAATTAAATGTACGGACATTGTCCGTTTGCGGCACTTAATGCTAGTAGTATTTAAATGTACATCTAATGAAAACAACAGTCTCGGCAGACATTGTTTCCTCTAGCAGTGTGATATTGGTTACCTATCCTGTGTACATATTAACCTAACGCTTGCTGTGGACGGATAAGTAATTACCTTTGTAAACAGTTTGGATCCAGATGAGACGCCGAGTAACTCGGTGTCTCATCAGGATCCAAACTATTTGATACTCTGACTGTGCTGTTGAAAAGAAATGCAAGATCAATGAACAATGACAACTGAAATGGATGACATTTTCTACAAATAAATTTTGGCTCAGCAGGCTAAAGGTTAAGTCAGCCTTTGCGTAAATGTTCTACACCGACACTTAAACAGATAGTCTTTAAATATATATTTTGCTTTGAAAATACAATTCTTCCATATACTCAACAATGTCACTATTAATGCTAGTACAATATGTAAATGGCTAAAAGTGTGCACAGTTGGCTGCCATATTTAAATGAAATATGGTGGCTGCTAAGGGAAGTGGGTGGGGGTGGGGTGATTTTGGGGTCAGTTTTTATCAAAATCTTAGGTGAAGAAGAACATGGCCGAAGTCTAATACCAAAAACATTTTTTTTATTTCGTTTGATGTGTATTGTTAAACCAGAGTCAAGATTTAAAGTGGACACTGTTATATTTTGCTATATTTTCACTAATTAAAGGACAATAACTCTCCACTGTTTCATGCAATCTTACTGATTATCGAACCTGATTTAGATTTGATGTCATTTAATATTTGTGCCAAGTTCGATAAAGTTTAGTCAGGAAATGGTCAAGCTAGAGTAACTACTACATTTTTTACGCCTAAATTTTGGCAGCCATATTGGAATTCAAAATGGCGGCCGCCAGAATGCGTTATTTTTGGGGGTCTATTTTTTTTCATAAACTATAGGTATCAAAGACATCGTACAAAAAGTTTCTACAAAATAGAACGATTTTTGCATGAAATCTGCCTTAGCAGCTGTACTATTCTGCATGCCTTTCACCATACATTAAGCAGCCACCTGCCTAAACTTGTCGAAACTTTTCTAAACTAAAATTTTGAATAATCGAAATTTTACAATATTTATATATTTTAACGGACTGTCACATCTGGTGTAAATGTACCAGTATATTGTGTGTGTTTTGCAGCGTGTACAACAATAAAGTATATACTTGATATGTCTTTGAATCTCACAGTCTTTACTGGTGGTGCCCCAGCTTTCTGTGTATGGTTACACCTAAATCATGTTGACAAACGCTTTATTTATGACCAATTGAGTTGCCATAGGTGTCACATCCTCTTTCCATATAATATGGTTACTCCTTGAAGTGTTCGCCAAATTGTAGTTGATGTTGTAAGTCTGATAAAACGTTTACATTTGAAACTTAAGCCTTTCTCTGTTGAATATTCCAGAAGGAAATAATGGCATCAAGAATATTAAAAAGGTTGATTTTTTATACTTTTATATGTATGCATATGATGCCATAATCTGTTATAATTTCATAAACAATGAATGTCAGATCGATTATAAGAATATCCTATGGGAGCCGTCTGATCTGGGTCTACTCCGTTTGCAGATGCATGGAAATGCGTTTACATGAGGGGAACTATTCTTCAAATCTACTGTTTATACAAGCAAAGCTAAGAAGCATGTCACCGAATGCATTTGGGAGGGACGATCGTCTGTTTCTTTAAGACCAGTCGCTTCCAATTTCAATAGTGTAAGTTACTGCAGGTTGCAAGTAGGTCAGATTGTCAGATCCAGGACGACTTTTGATATGGATTATATGTGTCCTGAACATTCGTGTAAGAAATAATGACAAGATTGATATTAATTTGCTGAATATTTGTATTGGTATTTGAACACATGAGATTTGGTCATGGCAGAAACTATCAAAATATCTAAATATTTCTATAGGAACCAGATACGATTCGGATTACACGGCTGCTACACGGGCCGTTTGAACCCATTACCTCATGCGCTATTTTAAGATCCAACCGCTTTGAATAAATCTACCAAAAAGGAGCATTAACTAGAGAAAAGGAAACTTTTAGAATGGAAGTTTTTAGAATATTAAAATTTGAAACCAATTTGATAAAAAAAAGCATTTGCTCCTAGAGGAGCAAATGCTCTATTTATCAAAATACTTTCAATATGTGACCATTTGAACATTTGAATGCATCGAAGGCTTTATCAGATTTAGTGTTAACCGTTTCGGTGCCAAAGTTCATTTGTTTGGTGGCACATTTCTGACACCACTTGCCACTTATATTTCGCGAAAGGTTTCCAGTTAATACCTGATATAATTAGCCAGTGAATGGAAAGCATAATCTTTTCAATAAAACCTGAAAATATCTTATCGCATCAAAATGACCTGTTAGTGCGATATACTGCCACCACGTTACATAGATTAAGCGACACCTTTCTCGAAAACTTGTGAACTTATATAAAACTAAACACCCTGTTCTATGTCCTTGCATACTAATGGGCCAATGCCGAAGTCACCCGGATACAGTTTTCTATTTTTAGATAAGTGGTAACTTGAAAATGTTCCAGTTTACTGATAGTTATACATTTTCGTGATAAATGATTAGTTTTCGACGAAGTCATTTAACCCATTCCCTCATATTGACGACTTTTGACAACTCTAAAAAAACACTTGATAATACTATTTATCACAATGAAGCTCTTTTCTATTTTATTTCGTGATACGTTCAAAACACATGTATATATACATGAACAATATAAAACTCGGTATTTATGTATTGCAAATAGAGTCCAAGAATTCAAACTCTCATCAAGGTTTAACCCATTCCCTGATATTGACGACTTTTGACGACTAATTAAAAGTCATTTTGTCAAAACATTGTGATAACTAGAGCATGTGATCCTTTATGATCAAATGCTCTATTTATCACCTTGGTTTCAAATTACAAAATTCTACTATTTTCCTTTTCTCTAGTTAATACTCCTTTTTGGTAGATTTATTCAAAGATGTTGTATCTAAAATGAGCCTATGTGGTAATGAGTTAAGTGGTGGTAGTTTAAACCAGCATCGTGACAAAATTCGTCTTAAGATAATTATCTGGTTATCCTGAAAAGTTTCCAGGTTCCACTTTTCAGATGATAAACCCTTTACTCCATTAACCAATTAACTCATACGCTATTTTTAGATACAACCACTTTGAATAAATCTACCGAAAAGGAGCATTAACTAGGGAAAAGGGAACTTTTAGAATTTTGTAGTTTAATGTATTTATCACAATGGTTTCAACAGGTGACTTTTGCAGAGGCATCAAAAGGCGTCAATATGATGAAATGGGTTAATACGCCTTTTACGCCATTGCAAACAGAGTCGATCAAGATCAGACGCGGCTCCAATAGGCGCGGACTGGACATGGTTTGCCTTGCTTGCATATGGAATACTATGAATTTGAGTCTACGGTTTCTGTCATGGGCCATGCTTCCTATTGTCGTGTGTCAATATAAAAAATAAACTATTTAATATTCATGATGTCATTATTTCTTACATGAATATTCACTGAGGAAAGAGTTAATCATCTGAAACATAACACGAAATGTTTCGTAAAACTACGTAGTATTTATGTGAGATTAACAGAAAAAAACATGATAATTAAGTGGTTAAGCGATGTCAGAAATGTGCCACCATAAATTTGGAGTCATTTGAGCGGGAAGGCAATTTACGCAATGTAATCACTGTTATGATACAGTGTTTCCATACAGTACAATGAGCAAATCGTGAATGAGAAAACCAAACGTCATGAAGTATTGAGAGTTTGAGCCGTCAGTCTGCTGGCATGAATTTATATTTTAGATTAAACTCTCTATCTGGTCCAACTGAAATGTAAATACATGCGTTGGTTATCTTATTCATAAAATTATGCAAACAATGTATTAGACAATTTTGAATATATATTGGATTATTCATATACAATTGGTTTCATTTCATGGTTTCTCACAGAAACAAACTTGATTGATTGTTGAAGTGATTGACGGCACATTTCTCATTACAAGTATAACAATGAACCATTCAGTTCTTTTCCTGTCTTAGGACTAGAGGTCGCTGTATTCTGGCATGTACATGTATAAACTTTCCCATAGAAACGTTCCAGTGGTTATTATCACTGCACTGTACGTTATTATCACTGCACTGTACGTTATTATCATTGCACTGTACGTTATCAGCACGTCAGATGGCCCGCCTTACTTAACCAGTTACTCCAGAGTTAGAACCAGAACAGGGTCTTCTCTTTTAGCTGAGGGAATAACACCGTTCACTTACTTAACGGGTTACTCCATAGGGAGTTAGAACCAGAACAGGGTCTTCTCTTTTAGCTTAGGGAATAACACAGTTCTAAAAGCCAGTTAATATCAGTAATATTCATGGTGTCTTAGGTTATTACATCAATGTTCATTTAATAATGAACGACCTGACTAAATGTCTCGATATTTGCTTCAACTCAGATACCCTGGGGCCTGGGTGCAGCAATTACGGCTAACTTTGCACGACAGGCATCGACCCTTCGCTGCCAGTGTCGCATCTGTGATTACATATACAAACAGTTTGGATCTAGAAATCAGGGTCCAAACTGATTGCTATTGTGACTGTCTTTTGAATCCAAAAAATTGAACATTGACTGTAAGCATTATTTGAATAATATAAATACAGTAGAACCCCGCTAATGCGACCACTTAATGAATAAACATGGTTGTCCTTATAAGCAGGTGGTTGCTCAATGCAGGACAAAAGTAATGCAGAAAGCTCCTCTAGGAGCTTTTTGTATTACTTTTGTCCTGCATTAAGCTACCACCTGCATCTAGCACCCAGAATTATACCTCTTTTAGGTGGTCGCATTAGCGAGATTTTACTGTATATGTACATTTATACGAACACTGTGGAGACTATAACTATACCGACTGATAATGAGACTTATTTGGAAAGACAGATAACACATTACTGCATTTAATGAAGAGTGATAAACAGTGCATATCACGGCCAGACACAGGGTCTACAGTGTAAGCTGTATGTAAGCTATCTTGTCATTAAATGGGTTAATTTTTATAATGCTAATCGAGACTTTCTGGCATTTTCAAACACTTAAGAACCATATGATGCAACGAGTTACTCTTCACAACATCAGCATCATGCATTCCAACCAGTTAACGGTATGTCGGTGGTTCTGCCATGCGTTCTTTACTGCACGAAACATTACAATTTGTTCCGTGAACGGAAATAAATCCTCAAGGGTCATCCTCCAACGGTAATTACCTGGCCGTAGCGATACGACTTAAATATTGTTAACCATTTCCTTCATAAAAACGCCTTTCCACGCCTTTGCAAACAGATACGTCAGAAATGACGTTTAGTACAGTTAAATCTCAATGACCCGAACGCTCCAATACATATAATTATCGGTCTCTAAAACAGATGACTACTTAGTCATTGTAGCTTTCTGTATAACTTCATTCTTCATTAAGAGGTCACATTAATAAGTTCTATTTTTTCTCCTATTGTTTTGTTTACAAACATAATATGTATTTGAATTAGAGAGGTTTTGATTGTAACTGTTACTAAAACTATCATTATCAAACAGATCTAAAGTAGATCTAGATGCATTTGTAAATTGTATGAACGAACATGGCAGAGACATTTAACCCCTTACTCCACACACCGTTTCACGTCGTTTACAACAGGGTATACCTAGACAATCCCGTTCTGATCAGAGTCCGTTCTATTTACTATTGCCAAACATTCATATATTCATATGACATTATAAACAATCAACTGATCGTAATCATTTTGACATTACTACTTACGCGAATACTTCTCACGTAAAGGATCAAGCCCTGATAATATACATTTTGTCTACTTCCTTGTTCAAGATTTTAAGAAATCTATTGACCGAATGTCAACTATATTGGATCCTGATGAGACACCAAGTTACTCAGCTGGATCCAAACCGTGTGCAAAATTGAAAATCATATCCCGCTTAGAAGTGCTAGCGTTAAATGACATGACCTAATACTACGATGGTATAACAAAGTAATGAACAATCCTATCAGTTCAGTTCTTAGCAGGCAGAGAGTTGAATTACGATAACCTTGGCAATGAATTGCGACCCATGGAAAAAGTGTGTACAGTGCAACCCCACTAAACCGGACGCTAAACTTAGTTTTAGTACAGGTCTTTCATACAGGTAGCAGCTTAATGCAGGTTGAAAGTCATGCAGAAAGCTCCTACAGGAGCTTTCTGCGTCACTTTCAGCCTGCTCTAAGCAGTCATTTGCTTAAAAAGACCTTAATTGTTCTTTACTAGAATTCCGGTAGAGAGGGGGTTTACTGTAATTCAATCACGTTGCCCAGACTGATGGACTATCTTATCTAAATAGAAGTTATTATCTGAGTATCAGTGTTGATGGTTTATTCTGCTGACATAACGCGTGGAGCACTAAATCTAAATGAAATACAGAATGACTCACTCAGAGGATACAGACTGCCGGTCTATCAAATCTAAATGGAGGCAAGAGGTTCTTCTTTAATACTTTAGTCCATGAATATTCATGTAGGAACTAGGACATCATGCATACTAATTCAGATAATTGTAATGATAATTCATCCACACAGGAACTGTTGGCCATATGGCAAAAACTGTATAATCAAATCTAAATTATTTCAAAGAGCAGACTCTAATCAGGCGGCTCCTACTGGATCCGTCTGACATGGGTCTACTCTATTTGCAAAGTCATACAGGTATAAAGGTGTACAAGCGAGGTTTTACGCAAGCGTAAAACGCAAGCGTAAAATGGCTGCGTAACATGTCTTTCAGCAGCATAGAAGAAAATGAGGGAGCAATATTGTTTAGTACTTTTAATTAATAGATACATTGGGAAAACATGACTGTAATGTATAAAATAATAGCAGAAACAGGGTAATGTTTTAGTGAGCCATGATGCATAATATCCGTGTATGACACCAATAATACACAAATTATTACGTCACAGATCAATGGTATTCATTTGGTGAAACACACTGATGTAGAAACCATTACCACATTAAGTAATGTTTGCAAGTAAAATTAATTTATGATAAATCACAAATCTTCTAGCACCATACGAAATGCACCACTAATTCCACCAAACATTTCACATACCTACTGCTAAATAGGCATACAAACTCCCATACTTACAGTCTACATGAATATATTCGAAAAGGTCGACTCAATGTCCATTAACTTTTTCACTTATGTTGTCCCCAAATTAAGAACAGGTTAGTAGTATAAGATATACAATTTAAGATTACATGTACAATGGTGAAATATGCAAAACGGTCAACAAAACCACGAGTAATACATGTAAAAGGTCTAAACTAAATAACTTTACCAAAGCCAAGATGCAATCAAAGGACTTACATTTTTTATGTAGAAAATGGTTTTAAGCAAAAGCACGTAAACTAAAGGTGCTAAGAACAAATTATTTTGGCTTCCACCAAGGAAGTCCCACGAAGTCACGTTTCCTAATCCATCGCTCTAACCCCTACACTACGATGCCGGATATGATTGGGAATGTGATTTTAATCAGTTATACCTAATTCACTAACATCCACTGCAATTGGGTCATAGCAGGAAAAAAAGAAAATACCCCAACAAAAATATGTGCCCCGGCAAGGAAAAATATATGAATCAAAATAAATATATATAAATAAAAACTAGTCTCACAGAAAACTATGGTTGTTAAAAAGATTGGCTTTTATAGAAACACAGGAACGCAGTAAATCACGGTTTTTACTGAAATACTGTAAGGTTGGACTGCTTTCGCAGCCCAAATAAATGCGTATCTATTGAATAAAGTGTTAACCTGTTCACGACCTTGCTAACATGGTAGACCAAGATCAGACGTTTTCTGGATCTGTTCTATTTGCTTATGGAATGATATTGGACTGATTCAGTAGTTTCTACCAAAGCCAATAAAACCATATTCATATACATGTAAAACCCCTCCAATGCGACCACATGAAAGAGGTATAATTCTGGGTAGTAGAGGCAGGTGGTAGCTTAATGCAGGACAAAAGTAATGCAGAAAGCTCCAAGAGAAGCTTTCTGCATTACTGTTGTCTAGCATTAAGCAACCACCTGCTTATAACGACACCCATGTTTATTCATTAAGTGGTCACATTAGAGGGGTTCTACTGTATCATGATACACACTCAGCTAATGAATACACTTAATGTCGTTATTACTTACATGCATGCTGTAAATGATAAAGTATTAGTGTGGAGGGTTATTCCTGGGCTCGGCGTATCAAAATTAACACTTTACTCCGTGAATATTTATATAAGAAACAGAATAGACCCTGATCAGACGGTTACTACAGGAATCGACTGATCTTTATTCCACAAGGACGCCTTAACCGTTACAGTGCGGGACACTGTTATTTGCAAACAGTGTAGATCTAGGTAAGATCGCTCCTATGTGAGCCCTCTCATCAGGGTCTGCACTGTTTGTCATGCAACACTTTTCTTTAAATAAATCCTTCAATATTCACTGTAAGCTCCACCTGTGTGGAGTTTGGAATAGTCCATTTGAAAATGCAGCGTTACAAGGGTTGATCTAGATCATGTTCTTTTACAAATACATGTATACAGCTAATCATTGTTGAATGTGTAAATGTACAGTCAAATCTCTATAAACCAGAATTCTAGAAGAGAATAATTTAGCTGCTTTTAGGCAGGTGGCTGCTTAATGCGGGGTAAAAGTCATGCAAAACGTTCCTAAAGGGGCTTTTTGCATGACTTTCACCCTGCATTAAGATGTCACCTGTCTCCAAAACCGATATCTATGCCCAAATTAACGTCCGGTTTAGAGGGGTTTTACTGTACATTAATTCTTACATGGTTATTCAACCCTTCCCCTCATATAAACACCTTTTCATGCATATGCAAACAGAATAGACCAAGATCAGACGGCTCCTATAGAAGCCTTCTGATCAGGGTCTGTTCTGTTTGCTAAATAAATTTGTTAAATATGTTTCTTTAGTTTCTGAAATGGCTACAGTTTTCCACCTTCTATATTTCATTATAACTATTTTGTCCATAAATATTCAGTGGGTATTAAAATTTGGACTAAATATAGAACAGTGAAAGGGTTAGTCAAGTAACAAATGGTTAAGTACAATACGGTAATCCCGTTACGACTTTTGACGACACTGTAAAAGTCACTTTGTGAAACCATTGTTACAAATAGAGCATTTGCTCCTATAGGAAAAAATGCTCTATTTATCACAATGGTTTCAAACTAAACATTTCTAAAATTATCCTTTTCTCTAGTTAATGCTCCTTTTCAGAAAGATTTATTCAAAGAGGTTGTATCTAAAATAGCCTATGAGGTAATGGGTAAATTAAAATAAATGGATAGAAACCGTGCCGTTGGAATTGAACCATATGTCAATTGTACAGACGGAGTAAATCAAACTTAAACCTTTATTACATGTAAATTCATATAAGAAATATTGACATCATGAATATTAATTGTATTAATTGTTTTAATAGCACATTGGGCACAGGGATGTTTGATCATGGCGGAAACTCTAGAAGCATACCTATATCATGCCATAAGCAAACAGAGCCGACCCTGATAAGACGGTTCCTACAGAAGCCGTCTGATCTGGATCTACTGTGCTTGCAAAGGTGTCGAAATGCGTATTCTTGAAGTAAAGAGTTAAAGGAATACACGTTTCAACATTTTCCATACAGTTTTGTTCGCATTGTGACTCAATATTCTAAATTGCCTGGCTACGCCAAGCGTATCTCTTTCGCCGACAAAGAGGCTTATCCGTGCTTACCTTTGCAAACACTTTGGATCACAATGACACATAACTCCATACTGAGATAGGCTCCAAACTGTTTTGCACACTTATAGGGATTTTGTTTACCAATATATCAACAGAGTGTATCGCGGTACACACTTACGTGCACAGAATGCGTACATTTGCATCCATTGTGCTCCCATTGTGAACCCAAGGGCCTTACCGGGTTCTATACGGGATGCTGCAAACTACCGCTTTGGCATGTTAAAGGTGCTGCAAGTGCCCCCTGTGTTCACAAGGGAAACTGGAGTGTACCAACATGTCAACATAGTGTATCGTGGTACACACTTACGTTCACAGAATGTGTACTTTTGCACCCATTGTGCTCCCATTGTGCACCCATGGGCCTAACCGGGTTCCATACGGGATGCTGCAAACTACCGTTTTGGCATGTTAAAGGTGCTGCACTGGAATGCACCAACATGTCAACATAGTGCATCGTTGTACACACTTACGTGCACATAATGCGTACTTTTGCACCCATTATGCCCCCATTGTGCGCCCATGGGCCTTACCGGATTCCATACGGGATGCTGCACACTACCGCTTTGGCATGTAAAAGGTGCTGCCAGTGTCCCCTGTGTTCACAAGGGAAACTGGAGTGTACCAAAATGTCAACATAGTGTATCGTGGTACACACTGACGTGCACAGAATGCATACTTTTGCACCCATTGTGCTCCCATTGTGTACCCATGGGCCTTACCGGGTTCCATACGGGATGCTAAAACTACCGCTTAGGCATGTTAAAGGTGCTGCTAGTGCCCCCTGTGTTCATAAGGGGCACTGGAGTGTACCAACATGTCAACATAGTTCATCGAAGTACACATTTACGTGCAAAGAATGCGTACTTTTGCACCCATTGTGCTCCCATTGTGCACCCATGGGCCTTACCGGGTTCCATACGGGATGCTTCAAACTACCGCTTTGGCATGTTAAAGGTGCTGCCAGTGCCCCCTGTGTTCACAAGGGGAACTGGAGTGTACCAAAATGTCAACACAGTGTATCGTGGTACACACTTACGTGCACAAAGTGCATACCTTTCCACCCATTGTGCTCCCATTGTGCACCCATAGGCCATACCTGGTTCCATACGGGATGCTTCAAACTACCGCTTTGGCATGTTAAAGCTGCTGCCAGTGCTCCCAACATGTCAACATAGTGTATCGTGGTAAACACTTACGTGCACAGAATGCGTACTTTCGCACCCAGTGTGTTCCCATTGTGCACCAATGGGCTTTACCGGGCTCAATACGGGATGCTGCAAACTACCGCTTTGGCATTTTAAAGGTGCTGACAGTACACACTGTGTTCACAAGGGGCACTGGAGTGTACTAACATGTCAACATAGTGTATCGTGGTACACACCTACGTACAACTTGTCAACATAGTGTATCGTGGTACACACTTACGTGCACAGAATGCGTACTTTTGCGCCCACTGTGCTCCCATTGTGCACCCATGGGCCTTACCGAGTTCCATACGGGATGCTGCAAACTACAGCTTTGGCATTTTAAAGGTGCTGACAGTACACCCTGTGTTCACAAGGGGCACTGGAGTGTACCAACATGTCAACATAGTGTATCATGGTACACACTTACGTGCACAGAATGCGTACTTTGCACCCATTGTGCTCCCATTTTACACCCTGATGAGACTCCGCGTTACACGACGTCTCATTTGGGTCCAAGCTGCTTAACTCTTTCGACGCCAATGTCGCCTGTTGGCATCATTGAAAACAGTGGAGTCCCAGGTCAGATGCCGCCTTTTGAAGGCGGCATCTGACCTGCGACTCCACTGTTTTCTGAATAATTTTAGCCCAAGCATACAGGTTTTTAAAAACAAATGTTTTACTAATATACCTTTATTATTTAGTTTAGAATTATATTTGATATGAAATTATTAATGCAGACGACGCTTTTAAATATGGCGCCAAACAGTTAAAAAGTCCAATCAAAACACGTTCAAAATGAGACGGACTGGCTCTTTTTGCGCCAAATATTTTTTGCCTGCAAACAATGTCGTCTGTTTTAAGATTAAGAGTAGACTTTCCTTCAATGTCGTCACTAAAATGTTGGCGGTATGTCAAACAATGTCGTCTGTTTTAAGATTTAGAGTATACTTTCCTTCCATGTCGTAAAGGTTGGCGGTATGTCAAACAGTTTGTCCAGATTTAGAGTAGACTTTCCTTCAATGTCGTGGCTAAAAAGTTGGCGGTATGTCAAACAATGTCGTCTGTTTTAAGATTTAGAGTAGACTTTCCTTCAATGTCGTAAAGGTTGGCGGTATGTCAAACAGTTTGTCCAGATTTAGAGTAGACTTTCCTTCAATGTCGTCATTAAAAGGTTGGCGGTATGTCAAACAGTTTGTCCAGATTTAGAGTAGACTTTCCTTCAATGTCGTCACTAAAAGGTTGGCGGTATATCAAACAGTTTGTCCAGACCGTGATAAGATGTCGAGTGAATTCAAACATATTTTGCAAAGGCAATTACAGATTAGCTCAAAGCAGCAAACTCCGTGAGTCGCTTCCCAGCATCCTCGGTGGTAAAAAAAAATAATAGAAACTTAAATCACAGCCCAGAGCTGTGTTGTATTCTGACTGTCTATTCATTTATTTTTAATTTTGTTTAGGAAACTCATCCCGTTTAATTTGTCTGATTCTCTAATTCTATTCGCTGACACTATTTATTTAAATCTTATACTTTAATTGTAATCGTCTGCTGTGTATATCTAGGCGTTAATGTGCATGTTGAAAGCAGCCGTAAGACATTGTGATTGAAATTAAAATTTATGTTTATATCTGAACAAGTAAAACTTTGCATGGAAAATTACTTCTGTAGAATCTGCCTTAAGCGACCAACAACTTATAGGCCTGTAAGGCAGATGGTAGCTTAATGCAGGTCAAAAGTATAGGAGCTTTCTGTATTACTTTTGTCCTGTTTTAAGCAACCATATGCCCTTTAAGATTCCTTTTGTCCAATTAATATATGGTCGCTTAAGACACGTTCTATTGTATTTGTAACCATTCGTATGACAGACACGCCTTTTTACGTCTTTGCAACCAGAAAATTATGGCCAAGCGGCTCATGTAGGAATCAACCGATCAGGGTCTGCTTTGTTGGCTTCTGTAATTAGTTATTCTTTGCGTTAGCAATGAATACATAAGTGGTGTTCCACCATAGGACCCATGGTCAATTTACCTATACCTGACAACTGCCATTCTGCGTAGCAGTCTGGTGAACTTTATTGACCTGCATTAGATGGGTACAAAAAGGCATCCGGAAACAATTATGGCATACTGTTTCTGACATGACAATGCTTCGTACATTTAGCTTTGGTTTAGTGTGTGTAATATACCCCACAAAATATATAGCAATGCTTTAAGAAGAACGCACGAATATACAAATATTAGTGACCAAATCACGTGACCATAATATGAAAGAAAGTATTCTACCAGAGGCAGTTACTCAATGAATAAAGAAGTGCGCGTCGGATGACCGTATGCAAGCGATTAGGTAATCGCGACCATAAACTGCGAATAGTCAGTTTGATAATAAACATAGAGGGAAACGGCCGAAGTGTCAACTTAATTACCCACTGAAAGAATGTTAACCCTTTCCCGTATAGATATCCCCGTTGACGATAGTCAGGGGGCATTATGTTTTGCTACTGTCCGTCCTTCCGTCCGTCCGTCTGTCTGTCTTTGTGTGACGCTTGTCTTTCTGTGTGTCACACTTGTACGTGCAGTTAGTTGTCAGTTGATTCATTGACACGCACCGTCAAGGGGACATCGCTGTGTCTTACAGATACAATTTTCTAGTTTTTCATGCCAAAGCGCACGAATTTGATTTTCAACACATTGCTTCCATGCAAAAAATACTGCAGCGTCTGCTACGCTTTTATATAGATCTGCCTCCACAGTATCTGCCATGAAAATACAATTCCCGTGTTTATACTATCATCATACGTATTCATGACGTCATTATTTGTCACACGAATATTACTTATACAATAATAATTATTATTATACCTCATGTGGCTTTCCTATACAGATTTTCCATATACAATGTACCTGTCATGAAACAATATGTTCTGTTCCGTACAACATTATCTCTTGCAGGCAACAGTACATCTAGATCAGTGATTGCTTATTAAAGTGTGTGCACGGCGTCATCTGGCGCTTGTAATTTGATCAACAAACGTCAGTTTGACAGTTGTTTTTGTTATTTGAGAAATGTCGCGTTATGCGACTATTTTGTAGGAGGATCTGTCAAGTTTGGACAGTGATAAGGACTCCACCAGTACTTAACGTGTAATGAGTAGAAGTGTGAAGTTGTTCCGCTATTTTTAAGCACAAAGTTATGTTTCAAACTGTTTATTATGGAATGCGGATCGGGACATGCCAATTGCCATTTGCTTAACTGCCATTTGCCAAATTAAAAATTTACGAACGTGTTCTTCTCGCTTACAGATGTACAGAAATTGGGTATATCATTGTTTTGATAAAGATACAAAACATATTGTAGAATGAAGCCCACTGATCTGTCTAATCCTTGGATCCGCCTAGCACTTTTCAGAGAAAAGAAACTAGAATCAATGACAATACGGCAATAAGCAATTGACATCTGGCATATTAGCAATTGGCATTTGGCAAATTAGCAATTGGCATTTGGCAAATGGCATTAAGCAACTGGCAAATTAGCATTTGGCATTTAGTAATTGGCATGGTCCGATCAGCATTCCATGCGGTACCCACGAGCATCTGTCTAATCCTTGGATCCGCCAAACACTTTTCAGAGAAAAGAAATTAGAATCAATGACAATATGGCAATTAGCGATTGGCATCTGACATATTAGCAATTGGCATTTGGCAAATTAGCAATTGGCATTTGGCAATAGGCATGTCCCGACCCGCATTCCATAGTTTATTGTTGTCAATGAATAAATCTTTTTGATAACGAAATTGATTGTGCTGTCGGTATAATAAAATAAATATCACATCCTATGGAGAGCGACACCGCGTATTGTCTACCCTCGGTATGGTCATATACACCTCGACTAACGTCTCGGTGAACATTACCAACCCCGGGTTGACAATACGTAATGTTGCTCTCCATAAGATGTGATATTTATATAAATGTATTAATCCTATCAATCCAACGACCCTTATCCTGCTAAAGGCGACCTGGCTCGCATCTGAAAACAGCTTGGAGTAACCCTGCTCTCATCAGGATCCGAGCTGTAAAAATTTGGAAGACACAATGTTTTCGGCATGATAAGGGATAGACTATATGTAACGGATGACTGATTATGAAGCATGTGACTCAGTATATAGGGTATGTAGTATTTGACTAAGAATGTAGCCTGTGACGGCGTTTGTAGCGTGTAACTGAGTATATATCGTGTGACTGGGTATGTAGCATGTGACTGAGTATGTAGCGTCTTGAGAATGTAGCGTGTGACTGAGTATATAGTGTATGACTGGGTACATGTGACTAAGTATGTAGCGTGTGACTGGATATGTAGCACGTGATTGGGTATGTGGCGTGTGACTTGGTATGTAGCGTATGACTAGGTATGTATCGTGTGACTTAGCATATAGCGTTTGACTAGGTATGTAGAGCATGACTGGGTATGTATCGCGAGACTGGGTATGTATCGTGTGGCTGAGTATATAGTATGTGACTAAGTATGTAGCGTGTGACTGTATAGGAATGTAGCACGGAACTGGGTATGTGGCGTGTGACTTGGTATGTAGCGTGTGACTAAGTATGCATCGTGTGCCTTAGTATATAGCGTTTGACTAGGTATGTAGCGCGTGACTGGGTATGTATCGCGTGACTGAGTATGTAGTGTGTGACCTGATATGTAACCTGTGACTGGTATGCATCGTGTGACTAAGTATATAGTATGTGACTAGGTATGTAGCGCATGCCTGGGTATGTATATCGTAACGTCTGACTGGGTATGTAATGTGTGACGGAGTATGTAGCATGTGACTGAGTATGTAGCATGTGAATGAGTATGTAACGTGTGACTGGATATGTAGGGTATGTAGCGTGTGACTTCGTATGTAGCGTGTGACTGGGTATGTATCTTGTGACTTGGCATGTAGCGTGTGACTTACCGTATAAATGACTTTACGAGTGACAAAGCATAAACGTCTAAGCAGTGGTTAATCAGATGATCTATGGTCAAACTGTGTATTTTTTTTATTGTACATGTATATAACGCTCAATAAAAAAACCTCTGAAGCAACCACTTTATGACTAAACAAATGTATCGTTAATCTGTACTCAATAAATACGCTTTTACATACAGAGCAAACCCAGACCATACGGCTCTTGGTGGATCCGTCTGACCAGGGTCTGTTCGGGTTGCTTGTGGAATAAAATAGATCTGATTCTACAGTTTTCACCAGGGCCAAAAAGTGTCTTGTTAACATGCTATGGTAAATTATAACCTGATATGAGTATTCCAGGAGTAAATGATTTAAAGCAGTATAATTTGTTAGATAATTTACCAGATGAACCAGTTTTAGTATCGCAAATACATTTCATTTGATGTTGATATGATCACTAAAGTAGATAATATACAGAATCTCAAAGTCCCACCCGAAGGCCGTATTAACAGTAGGTTAATGCCTGTGTGTTCAAAAAGAATAACCAAATAAGGTACAAGCAGGGTTTTCGTAAGCGTAAAATGGCTGCGTAACATGTCTTTAAGCAGGATAGAAGAAAAAGAGGGAGCAATATTGTTTAGTACTTTTAATTAACAGATACATGGGGAAAACATGACTGTGTAAATTAGTAGCAGAAACGGGGGAATGTTTTAATGAGCCATGATGTATAATATACGTGTATGACACCAATAATACACATTACGTCACAGATCAATGTTTTTCATTTTGCTGAAACACACTGGCGTAGAAACCAGTATCACATTAATTGGTGTTCACAAGTACAATAAATTTATGATCATTCACAAAGCTTCTAGCACCATACGAACTTCACTACTAATTCCATCAAACACTTCACAAATCTACTGCTTAATAGGCATACAAACTCCAATACTTACAGTCTACATTAATGTTTTTGAATAGATCGACTCAATGCCCATTACCTTTTTCACTTATATTGCCCCCGAATTAAGAACAGGTTAGTATAAGATATACATTTAAATGAAACCAAACCAAAAGGACTTATATTTTATGTTCAAAATGGTTTTAAACCAAAAGCACGTAAACTAAGGGTGCTATGAAAAAATGAGAGAAAAAAAGTTGGCTTCCACCAAGGATCGGACCCACGAACTCGCGTTTCTTAAATCCAACGCTATAACCCCTGGATCACGCTGACAGCTACGGTTTAGACCTTGATTTTAATCACTTATACCTAACTCACTAGCATTCACTGAAATGGGGTTGTGGCCGAAATGAAAGAAATAACCCCGGACAAAAATATGTTCCCCCGCTGGGAAAAATATATGAATCAAAATAAATAAATATATATAAATAAAAACTAGTCTTACAGTAAACCATGATTATTAAAAATATTGGCTTTTATATAAAAAAAACAACAACACAGGACCGCAGTAAATAATCAAAATTCAAAGCCGTATAAAATTGGGTTGCTTTTGCAGCCCACTAAATATTTTGAGATTCTGTTATACAGATAAATGCCGTGGAAGTATATATTTTGTTGCGTACTTTGTGCAGAGTTCCATTAACTTAACCCTGTTCTGCAGATCGCGGTCTGGCTATCAGTTAAAAACAGCCTGCACCCATATGAGACATTGAAAAGCTGTTTTTAATACTTGAAACATATTTTCTCAAATGTTTGAACGGTGTGGAAGTAAGCAAAATAACGTATATAAGGGTTTTAGCAGCCAATTTGTTTTCAGCAGGAAGATGGTTAAGTCTACATAAGAAATACAATAGAAGCCCTCAAAAGCGACTATGCATGGCGTCATCAATTCTTACATGAATAAGGGGCAGGGAAATGGTTCAACTACATGCTATTAACCCTTTCTCCGCTGTAAAAATGTCTGTTCAAACTTTGAGACACTATTGAACAAAGCGTCAAACACTTTTAAATTCTTACTAACCGTCTCGTCGGACAGGATAACGGCTATTTGCCAAAAGGTCAATAAGTTTTCAACACATTATTCGAAACGGAAATAATTAAAATTGCACCAGACAGTTTCGCTGGGACGAATCACATGCATTCCATGGCTGTGTATACGACGTAATTTGCGGAGTTTGCCGGAAACCGCAGAGTAACTACGATTGGCACACGTTATTTTTTATGTTTGTTTCAGCCTAGTCTCATTGGTTTGAAGGTAAGTGTTCTGTCAGCTGTGGTAATGGGACGATGGAACGACTATGTCACTGTAGTACAGGCCTGGACACAGACTGTGGAGGAAAGGCTTACGAACTGGTTCCCTGTAGCTCAGTTACTTGTGTCTAATAGTGCCGGATAGTTTAATAAAACTGATGTGCTTCATCTTGTTATATTATTATGTGTTCGGCTGTATAGTTCCCATGTCATTTCAATTGATTTAAATAGTTTAACCTCTCCGGATAAAGACCCAATTGACGCATTTGCAAACAGAGTAGATCCACTGGAACATGAACCGTTTGGTAAGGGTATGTTCTATTTGCATATGGGGTTACATAGATAGAGCTCAATAGTTTCTGTCATATCAGAATCCTGTTCTCATATACCATTATAAGAAGTCAGCTAACAAATATCCAATATGCCATATTCATTATGTAACGCGCTTGACTACAATACCAAGGGTCCCAGGTTAGATCCCCCGCCAGACCAAGTCCTTCGGACGAGACTATAATCCGAGGCCCGATGTATGATCAGTGCTTTACACTGCGAATCTAAAAGAACCAGAGAAACTCTGTCGATAATAAGAGTAGGGTATCATGCTCGGGTTTCTCTGTATCATCTCCCCTCTCTCTCTCTGGGCGTCAAATTAGCTCATAGTGAGCAGAAACAGACTTCAATCAACACAGTTAATTGATTTAAATATTTAAACCTCTCCGGATAAAGACCTAATTGACGATTTTGCATATGAATCACATAGATCTGATTCTACAGTTTCTGCTTTGGTAAAAGGTTCATGTGTTTATATGATATTTAAAAAGAAATCTAATAAATAATCATGGTGTCATCATTTCGTTCTTGAATATTCATGGAGCAAAGGGTTAATACAGTAAAACCTCTCTTAACCGGAATTATAGACGAGAAGAATTTAGATATTTTAGGCAGATGACTGCTTAATGAAGGGTGAAAGTCATGCAGAAAGCTCCTCTAGGAGCTTTCTGCATGACTCTCACCCTGCATTAAGCTGTCACCTGTCTCCAAGACCGATATTTATACTAAATTTAACGCCCGGTTAAGAGAGGTTTTACTGTAGTATCGATCATGATCAGATGCCCATATTACCTAGTGTTCAAACCTTATGCAAAGATAACCACTGGATTCGCCTGTAACATGTTCAATATTGAAATGTCACGACACTGGTAATTTGAAACGGCGATCAATTTTCGTATAGTGTCATTTGTAATCTCTTGCCAATCATTAAATTTTTGTCCTTCAATTATTGGGAAAGCTGAGTTGTTATTTTTGTTATTTTTATTCTTCTTGCGATAGGCGGAGAACAATATTGCAATTACCATCCGGTGAAAATGATACACTATCTTTACGTGTTTTCCGAATAGTGATGTGTTAGAGCTGTTCATATCTTCGACGTGTTCTTGACACATTTGGAAACATTGGTGTTGACACTTTCTAGAAGTGTCTAAATCGCTTTGGCATGAAAGGAAAAACAAACCAAGGTAGAATGTCTCTATAGCGATCTTTCAATAAATAAACATAATATGTGTTGTGTGAAACAGATGGTTGCTTTTAATGCAGGACGAAAGTTATAAAATAAGCCCCTGCAGCTTTCTGTAAAATAAAAAAACATCGTATTTTATAATCCGACAGATTACAACTATCACCTTTTGACTGTCGTTTTAGAGGGGCATTACTGTACAGTGAACCGGACGTACACTAAACCGGACGTTACTTTTAGATAAATATCGATCTTGGAGACAGGTGGCAGTTTAATGTTGGATGAAAATCACGCAGAATTCTCCTAGAGGAGCTTTCTGCATGACGATCACCCTGCATTAAACAGCCACCTGCCTAAAGTATCTAAATTACTCTCTACTAAATGTCCTATTTAGAAGGCTGTTACTGTATATGATGTAAGAATAAAATGTTAGTTTTGTAGACCGTGTAATTGTTGCCTTATAATCATTATGTAGTCTACTTTGTATACAAGTATATATGCATACAGTAGAAGTTGTCCTAAACGGTCATTATTATACGAGCTTTATGCATTACGTTTGACCTACATTAAGCCACAATGTGCCTCACGAACCATAATCAGACCTCTTTTTAAGGACTGCTTAAGACAGGTTCTACTTAAAGCAAACATTTATCTGAAGATATGTACAATTAGTTTGCTTGTACAGCCGTTCTAAACAGTCTTACGTATAAACGAAATGAATTAGAACAGAGGCCAGACTGGAGCTGCCACAGAACATTCCACGGCAACACCAGAAGTACAAAACAAGAGCGCGCTCACCTATATGTGGTAAAACCTCTCTAAACCGGACGTTAAATTTAGCATAAGTATCAATCTTTGAGACAGGTGGCAGCTTAATGAAGGATGAAAGACATGCAGAAGGCTCCTAGAGGAGCTTTCTGCATGTCTTTCATCCTGCATTAAGCAACCACCTGCCTAAAAGTATCTAAATTCTTCTCTACTAGAATTCCGGTTTAGAGGGGTGTTACTGTATGTACGCATGTAAGGGAGGTATTAGCTCAATGCAAGTCAATAGTAAAGTAAAAGGCTTTCTGCAATGCTTGTTTTGAACTGCATTAAGCAACCATCTGCATTTTAAGACCCCTATGTTCAAAACATGAATGACCGCTTAAGGCAGATTCTACTGAAACAAGCTTCCATGTAAAGATATATGTACACTTAATCCAGGCCTCTGTATATTCTTTATTTCTCTACAAAATCCAAAGTCTCATCCTAAAGGAGCTTTTTGCATTACTTGTGTCCTGCATTAGGCAACCACCTGCTTTTTAAGACTGCTATGTTCAATAAATGACTGGCCGCTTAGGACATGCTCTACTATATAATCTAATAATTGACCCTTAGCCTGCTGCCCGCTATTTGCAAACATCTTTGATCCAGATTAGACAGCTAATAACTCTGTGTTTCATCATGGTCTAAACTGTCAGTACAGTAGAACCGCTCTAAAACGGCCACTAAATTACATCAAGTATTTTGTGTTCAAGGCAGGTGACTGCTTAAAGCAAGGTGAAAGTAAAACAGAACACTCCTGTAGGAGCGTTCTGTTTTACTTTCACCTTGCTTTAAGCAGCCGCCTGCCCTAAATACCAACTAATGAACACAATTCAGTGGGTTTTACTGTAGTTCAAATTTCAGTAGTTTCGCAATATATCTATTTTATCGGAATTTGTCAAACTTGCAGGTGAAAGGTTAATGAACGAATAAACACTTTTTGTCAAAGCCAACTTTCAAAAGGGATTAAACTGAGATGATTAGTTTGGCTATGAGGAATACTCGTTCATTAATCTCATTTGATGATGGATATCTCAGGATATACTAACATGATATTGGATAAATTATCTTTACACAACGACCTGGGATAGGATGGCTGTATTTTGAATAAACAATTGCTAAATTGTGTAAATCTCAAATGATTTATTTCCTCAAGTTCAACGCTGGTATTTAATTTGATGTGTCCTACATTTAAATGTTAAAATGACGTTTCGGACTTATATTCATGAAAATGCCAACATTTAATTGAGAATATATATTTGTAATTCCATTTGACATTTAGTATAATACTGTGTTTGATATATATGCGTGTTTATAGGATTTATCGTCTCATCATGTTCACAAAAACAGAAACGAAATCAAGCATCTTCATATCCATTTTTTCAATTTTGAAATAGGCTGGCGATGATTTTGATATTATCAAATGTTTAAAATGGAACCATTGACTTCCTAAATTAGAGCTAAGCTGTTCACTTCCAAAACTAGAGCTAAGCTATGTCGTATCCAAATACTTTAAAATGGAACCGTTGACTTTCTAAACTAGAGCTAAGCTGTGTCATACCAAAGACTATAAGTGTGTTATAGACTTCCCCGATTACCGCTTAAGCAGGTCATACCAAAGACTACAAAATGGCGCTGTTGACTTCTTCGATTATCTCAAAGATATTAAATGGTTGTTCTAAAACAATTCTTGCAACTACAGTTTTTTTTCAACGAAGATTGACAGTTTATTGCACCTCGGGACTTTTTACTATTCAGGTTGTCAACCAAAATGTGATGTTTCCAATAAACGTAAAAAAAACTTTAAAACTGGATTTCTAATATGTTTTTCATATATTCTGGATCAACACAAGGACAATATTATTATATTAATATATATATAATATTATCTTAACCAGTTTGTGATAATTGTTTATTCCGGTTGAACTGCCGAACTCATAATACAATCCATTTCACACACGCGCGCGCACACGCACACGCACACGCACACACAAGCACGCACGCACGCACGCACGTACACATTTGCATTACAATTTCGGTTGTTATTACTATTCAAGTTGACAAACCAAATGTAATAATGTCGCACTTTAACCAGTTTTGTGTAAAATTATATTACAATTCCGGTTGTTATTACAATTCGGGTAGTAACATTGGTTGTAAGTACATTTACATATAGTAAAACCTCTCTATAACGGACACTGATTTGTGTTAATTAGTTGGAATTTAGGGCTGGTGGTCGCTTAAAGCAAGATGAAAGTAAAACAGAACGCTCCTATAGGAGCGTCCTGTTTTACTTTAATCTTGCTTTAAGCAGCCACCTGCCTTTAACACAAAATACTTGATGTAATTTAGTGGTCGTTATAGAGATGTTTTACTGTACAGTGTAGTAACATATTAACCTCTGGTAGACATACGTTATACAAACAGATGAGTGTTAACTTATTTACACTGCAAAAAGTTTACTGTGCAACCGATTGATATATAAAGCTTAGTCCAGACAGTTTCCTCTATTGAATATATATCCACGTCTCTATACCACCCACTGTTGAAGATTAAAAAAGTGGCTGTTCACTTTTCGATCGGTTTCGTCGTATTCTTATTTTCGGATCAGTCAAGTTCTTAACCCTTTCGCTGCCAAACTCTTTCGTCTGCTAACTTTGTCGTCTGCTACAAATTTTCATTATTTTGATTTTCTTCATTTTTGTTTCAAAAACAAAGTAACAGGAACAAACAGTTTGGATCCTGATGAGACGCCGAGTTACTCGGCGTCTCATCTTGATCCAAACTGTTTGCATAGGCAATCACAGATCCGGTATTGGCAGCGAAAGGGTTAACCTTTTCGGGATAAATAAATCTCGTCTGCTAAACGTATAGTCTACTTTATGGTTTCAAAGTGGCATTTTCCTCAATTTCTTTACAAACACATTGTACACAAACAGTCTGGATCCTGGGGAGACACATATTTACTAGGGGCCTGCTCTCGAACCAAACTGTTTGTGTAATGGTTATCACGAGTTTGCCAATGACGACTAAAGAGTAAAGAAACTATTGGACGAGTGTCAAATAGCTGTGAGTCAAACTGCTTGCAAGATAAGTATTATTACATGTGCATGAAATATTGTGTTAATTTTGGTCAATGTATTGGAATGGGATTCAGAAAACATCTCTACAACGGCTACTCGCATTATGTTTAGTTCTGAGTGTTTCAGGCAGGTGGTAGTTTAGTGCAACACCATGTATATATACTAACACGATAAAGAAACTATTTTAGGTTTGAGGGACTTCTGTTATACTTATAAGTACATACCATAGATAAATCTGATATCAAAATGCGCAATAATGTATTAGCTACACGATGGTGTATTTTTAATTGTGATTTGATTATTTGCAGATCATAATTCGGTATGTGAATGACGATGGTGTGAAAAGTAAAAGACTTGTAATGTTTTGTAATCGTCGTTTTGCCATCGAATTTCTTCATCAATGTTGATAAATCCGTCATTCTAAGCTGTGCAACAAAAAAGTTATTTCATATATAACAAGAGTGTTCGGATGAACACATGTGTCACCTACTCGCAACTGATACAAAAACTGTTACTATACCGGAGTGCGAAAATCATAACAATGGGGAATAACTCAAAAAGTATTACATGCAGAGTGAAGGACAATAGTTACATCAATGGCCCTCAATAAGAGGAAGACACGTGTGAAATTTGAAAGCTCTATAATGATTAGTTTAGAAATGACAGCCAAAACAGAATAAAAGTGTGACGGAAAGACAGACAGACGGACAGACAGACAGACATGCGGACATACAGACAGATTCTTGGCAGGTCACACAAAAATGTACAGTTTCTTTATCGTGTTGATCCGTAGACGAGTAGACCACGACACAACAGAACTTGACACATATTCTTATTTCTATAATGTGTCTAAATATGGGTCTCTAGTGCAGGTGGTAGATTAATGCAGGTCAAAATTTATGCAGAAAGTGCCTATAGTAACGTTTTGCAACATTCGTTCACTACACTAAGCTAAGCAACATTCTCCATTTTATGAGTCCTATGTCCAATAAAGGAACGGTCGATTAGAAGAGGTTCTACCGTACTTATCGTTTTGACAATGCGTATGAATATTCTAGTAAAAAAGACCTTATTAACATTAACCCTTTCGGCGCCAAATTTCTAATTGTCGTCTGCAATCCAAGTTTGTTAAATCATTCAGTAAAATAAGGAAACGAGATAAATAAATGCAAATTGCAAAGGAATAAAGCACATACATGTACAATGTATATAGAAATAGAGATTGAGACAAATAATGAAGTCCCTGAAAAGGCGGCGTCTGATCTGGGACTGCACTATTTTTCGTGGTGCATTTATGCGACTGTGGCGGTGAAAGGGTTAATTAGATGAACGATTACATTAGTACATGTATATAAGGAAGAAACAAATAACGTCGGCTAGAAATTCCCAATAATAAACACATCATTTGTATAAAGAAATCTAAAACAAATCGCAAACGCTACAGACCCTGATCAGAAGCAGTGGTTACTGGCGCGGTAGACTACGCATTGGTTTTTTATAACAAAAAAAACTAAAACAATAACACGCAGTCAAACTGGGATCTTATGTGACTTCTCTTTTACCAAAGTCATCATTCATATAATTTTTGACAATCCCACTTTTCCATGTGTAGTGATGTATCGACTAATGTGCTTACCCTCGGGGTTGATTAACATTAAAATAAGACCATACAAAAGTTCAAGTATCAATCAATGTCTCCGAAATTAAGTCTAAAAATGTCCCGTCAAACATTTGGGATTTACAGACATTGCTGCGATATATTAAATTTTGCTTTGTGTGTTTTTGGCAAAAAAAGGGAAATTATTTTTTTCATTTGTAATTTAATGAATATCAGCAATGATATTAAAGGGAGCAAGCTGTTTCTGCAGAGAATACACATGCATGAATTCAGTTGTAATTTATGTGTGCGAGAATCATTTCTCTCTTTATTTCCGTCTCACTATGTACGATTGTCTGTCTGTATGTCTAGCTGTCTACCCGTCTGTCTTTCTAACAGAGTGGATCCAGATCAGACGGACCCTCTAGGAGTCGTCTGATCAGGATCTGCTCTGTTTGCTTATGATAGTATATAGGTATGTTTTTACATTTTCTACCACGGCCAAAACTCCCAATGTCCATGTACTATTATAACAATTAAACTATTTAACATTCATGATGTCTTTATTTCTAACATGAACATTCATGAATTATATATAGGTTTGAATGTATGTCCATATATCAGTTATACTATCGCAACAGTTATGAGTGTTAACCAATGCCAGCTATGTACTCTGAACAGTTTGACCAGAGGCCGGATGTCTAATCAAAAGAGCGATCCCACACTTTCATTCTAAAATGTTTGATCATACATGAGCACGAACATTTCTTATGATTAATGCAGGGTGAAATTCATGAGTAAAAACTACTCTGGGAGCTTTCTGCATAACCTCCACACCGACATAACCAGCCCTCTGCCGTCTCTGGAAACTTTCTACATAACTTCCACACTTAAATAAGCAGCCACCTGCCTACTCTGGGAGCTTTCTGCATAACTAACCACACTGAAATAAGCAGCCACCTGTCGTACAGGGTTTATGTGCTTCTATACTAAAATTTCGAATTCTCAAGGTTTCATTGTATGCATAGATTGTTTACAAAAATAGCCGAGCATTGGTCAGAATAAAATAAAACAGATTATGTTTTTATTTCTAATATTCTGACGTGAAACTAATGCATTCTTATCATTTGGAAAAGGCCAAAGCTATTTGTGTCGTCGAAAACACTACCGACACTGCAACTTTTCTTCTTTATTCCTTTTAAATACTGGAAATGAGGTTTTATTTTTACATACAGCGTAGACCCAGATCATAGGACTCCTATATGACCCCTTGATCAAGGTCTGCACTGTTTTTCATTGGAAATCGTCTAGCAAAAATGCGCGTTTCGTAGTTAATAGTTAACCCATCCCCACACATTGATGCCTTTTTACGCTTCTGTAAAAGCCACTCTATGAAACCATTGTGATAAATCCACAGGAGCAAATGTTCTATTTTTCACAATAGTTTCAAAACTACACAATTCTGAAAAAAAATCCTTTTCTCTAGTTAATGCTCCTTTTTGGTAGATTTAATCAAAGAGGTTAGGTCTAAAAATAGCCTAAGTGGGAATGGGTTAAGCAATGATTGGTCATTCCAGTTTGAATATCCACTGCATGTATTCCGAGAATTAGGAGCAAAACAGAATAATCATCCAGCATTCAATGTTCACGCATTATTATATTTGAAAATAATTGTTGACAGGTCTACTTGAATCTTGAATTTGTTGTGCAGCTTTTATCAGAACTACAGATAACGGTGCATACCATAACTAAAATCGTCATTTCTCCACCAAACCCTATACTGTGACCACTCTTTGGAATCTAAAGAGTGGTCACAGTATAGGGTTTGGTGCGTCTGCTCTGTTTGCTTATGGAATAATACAAATATGATTCAATACAGTTTCTGCCATGGCCAAAACTCCCGGTGTGCATGTGCAATTATACAATTCAATTTAATTGATATTCACGAGGTCATTATTTCTTACATGAATATTCATGGAGTAAAGGGTTATTCAAAAGCATGCACGAATAGGAAGTAAGGAAAATATTACGATAGATCGGCATTTGAGCGAGCATCATTTATTTGCAGGTACAGATAAGATGCGTTAATTTTAAACATTTTTAAGAATAGCTCCATTATTTCTCCACCAAACCCTATACTGTGACCACTGAGAAAACATACAGTATAACCCCTCTAATGCGACCACTTAATGAATAAATATGGGTGTCTTTATAAGCAGGTGCCTGATTAATGCAGGACAAAAGTAATGCAGAAAACTCCTCTAGGAGCTTTCTGCATTACTTTTGTCCTGCATTAAGCCACCACCTGCCTCTACCACCCAGAATTATACCTCTTTTAGGTGGGTTGCATTAGAGGGTTTTTACTGTATTTGGGTAAGCACCTTTATCTGTATCTCAAGATAAAGTAAAAGTGCAATGAACCCCTTTTACTACGATAAAACTAGACGGACATTACGGCAAATTAGCGTTTTAGCGGGGATTATATTTTTATTGCAGAAAGTAAACGTGCAATAAATCCGCATTAATACGATAACCAGACGGGAGAGTAAGATTATCCCTTCTCTCGTGAAAATTCATACTAGAAATACAGTAAAAAACCCTAAACCCGAATTTAATTTTAATAAAGAATAAATAAGTAATTTTTGGTAGTAGGCTGCTTAATGCAGGGTCTGCATGACTTTCACCCTGCATTAAGCTGCCACCTGTCTCCAAGACCGGTATTTATACTAAATTGAACGTCCGTTTTAGAGAGGTTTAACTGTAATTATTATGACTATTCTTTATCCGACATCTGAGTAATGGCAGGCCATGTCAAACAGAGCAGACCCTGGTGAGACAGCTTTTACATCGTATTAGATATTGTAAGTCAAGCCCAATGCTTATAGTATTAAACGCATTTAGTCTGTTACTGACATTGTCTCCATATTGTCTGCGATTAGTGTTAAGGTCCGTTTCTTGGGATTACAAAAGAAGTCTACATTGTACGTAAGCTATTTAGTTACATATATATTTAGTTAGACATGGCGTTAACCTTTCCAATGCACGTTTTAGACCGATAAATATTCCTCTATTAACAGGTGTTCTCCAGATCATTGGCTGTGGCGATAGCCGCGGCCAATCTTTGATGGGATTTGAAAGTCCTCATGATTTACTGCGAGATTAGCTTTTATTTAAATGTGTGTTAGAAAATGCCAACTAGTATTAGTAACAACTAATGTACAAATATTTCTAAACTGGGATCACAAAAAGTAGGTAAAGTAGGACAGAGGTCAAACATGAGATGTCACACGAAAGTCTACAGCAGCTCCAGAAGCAAACACGAAGTGCGCGCGCATACATACATACATGTACACACACGAAGTGCGCGCGCACATATACATGCACACACATACATGGCACTATTGGTCCTAGACTGCTTACCACCGAAAGCATATTGGCGCTATATGTGTCGCAGAGCTAGTCGCACGCTGACATGCAGTTTGGATCCTGATACATGTTAGAAGTCGAGTTTTATAAAACTCTTCTTCTTATCAAGATAAACATACAAGACTTAAATGGATACAAAAACTAGGCAAACCGGAACAAAACGGCAATAAATTAAAACATTAAAATGGGTTAAAAGAAATGTACAGTAAAACCCCTCTAAACTGGACGTTCATTGTAGTATAAACCCTCTAAACTGAACGTTTATTGTAGTATACACCATCTAAACTGAACGCTCATTGTAGTATAAACCATCTAAACTGAACGTTTATTGTAGTATAAACCATCTAAACTGAACGTTCATTGTAGTATAAACCCTCTAAACTGAACCTTTATTGTAGTATAAACCATCTAAACTGAACGTTCATTGTAGTATAAACCCTCTAAACTGAACGTTCATTGTAGTATAAACCATCTAAACTGAACGCTCATTGTAGTATAAACCATCTAAACTGGACGTTCATTGTAGTATAAACCCTCTAAACTGAACGTTCATTGTAGTATAAACCATCTAAACTGGACGTTCATTGTAGTATAAACCCTCTAAACTGAACCTTTATTGTAGTATAAACCCTCTAAACTGAACGCTCATTGTAGTATAAACCATCTAAACTGAACCTTTATTGTAGTATAAACCATCTAAACTGAACGTTCATTGTAGTATAAACCATCTAAACTGAACGTTCATTGTAGTAAAAACCCTCTAAACTGAACGCTCATTGTAGTATAAACCATCTAAACTGGACGTCCATTGTAGTATAAACCCTCTAAACTGAACGCTCATTGTAGTATAAACCATCTAAACTGGACGTTCATTGTAGTATAAACCATCTAAACTGAACGTTCATTGTAGTATAAACCCTCTAAACTGGACGTTCATTGTAGTATAAACCCTCTAAACTGAACGTTCATTGTAGTATAAACCCTCTAAACTGGACGTTCATTGTAGTATAAACCATCTAAACTGAACGTTCATTGTAGTATAAACCCTCTAAACTGAACGTTCATTGTAGTATAAACCATCTAAACTGAACGCTCATTGTAGTATAAACCATCTAAACTGAACGTTCATTGTAGTATAAACCCTCTAAACTGAACGCTCATTGTAGTATAAACCATCTAAACTGGACGTTCATTGTAGTATAAACCCTCTAAACTGAACGTTCATTGTAGTATAAACCATCTAAACTGAACGTTCATTGTAGTATAAACCCTCTAAACTGAACCTTTATTGTAGTATAAACCCTCTAAACTGAACGTTCATTGTAGTATAAATCCTCTAAACTGAACGTTCATTGTAGTATAAACCATCTAAACTGAACGTTCATTGTAGTATAAACCCTCTAAACTGAACGTTCATTGTAGTATAAACCCTCTAAACTGAACGTTCATTGTAGTATAAACCATCTAAACTGAACGTTCATTGTAGTATAAACCATCTAAACTGAACGTTCATTGTAGTACAAACCCTCTAAACTGAACGTTCATTGTAGTATAAACCATCTAAACTGAACGCTCATTGTAGTATAAACCATCTAAACTGAACGTTCATTGTAGTATAAACCATCGAAACTGAACGTTCATTGTAGTATAAACCATCTAAACTGAGCGTTCATTGTAGTATAAACCATCTAAACTGAACGTTCATTGTAGTATAAACCCTCTAAACTGAACGCTCATTGTAGTATAAACCCTCTAAACTGAACGCTCATTGTAGTATAAACCATCTAAACTGAACGCTCATTGTAGTATAAACCATCTAAACTGAACGCTCATTATAGTATAAACCCTCTAAACTGGACGTCCATTATAGTATAAACCCTCTAAACTGAACGTTTATTGTAGTATAAACCCTCTAAACTGAACGCTCATTGTAGTATAAACCATCTAAACTGAACGTTCATTGTAGTATAAACCATCTAAACTGAACGTTCATTGTAGTATAAACCCTCTAAACTGAACGTTCATTGTAGTATAAACCATCTAAACTGAACGCTCATTGTAGTATAAACCCTCTAAACTGAACGTTTATTGTAGTATAAACCATCTAAACTGAACGCTCATTGTAGTATAAACCCTCTAAACTGAACGTTCATTGTAGTATAAACCCTCTAAACTGAACGTTCATTGTAGTATAAACCCTCTAAACTGAACCTTTATTGTAGTATAAACCCTCTAAACTGAACCTTTATTGTAGTATAAACCCTCTAAACTGGACGTTCATTGTAGTATAAACCCTCTAAACTGGACGTTCATTGTAGTATAAACCATCTAAACTGAACGTTCATTGTAGTATAAACCCTCTAAACTGAACGTTTATTGTAGTATAAACCCTCTAAACTGAACGTTCATTGTAGTATAAACCCTCTAAACTGAACGTTTATTGTAGTATAAACCCTCTAAACTGAACGTTCATTGTAGTATAAACCCTCTAAACTGAACGTTCATTGTAGTATAAACCATCTAAACTGAACGTTCATTGTAGTATAAACCATCTAAACTGAACGCTCATTGTAGTATAAACCCTCTAAACTGAACGTTCATTGTAGTACAAACATCGGTCTTGGAGACAGGTTGCAGTTTAATACAGAGTGAATTAGCTCATCTAGGAGCTCTCTGCATGAATTCCACCTTGCATTAAGCAATCACCTGCCTAAAAGTATCTGAATTATTGTCCACCGGTTTAGAGGAGTTTTACTGCATTTAGAATTAAACATGTGCGAATTAATGTTGACGCCAATTTACAATGCCAGAAGAGAGGTAAGTATAATATTACAGTAATGTACTGCTAATACGACCATTCGAAATAAGTATAATTGTTGATTTATAGCTTATTTATATGATTTGTAGCTTAATGCAGGACAAAAGTTATACAGAAAGGAGCTTTCTGCATTACTTTGGCCCTGCATTAATCAAACATCTGCTTTACGCATAAATTACAGACGCCTGTGTTAATGAATTACTGTATATGGTCGTATTAGCGAGATTTTACTGTATTAAATAAAACTGTATCTGAATGATATAGGATAGATTGGACTCCTTTTAACCCTGTCGCTGTTTTATGTTTATTCTAAACTCCAATACCTACTGGATATTCAAGATAAAAAGTTGTTATGAAATATGAAAGGTGGGACATTGTAATTATTTTAGAAAGTAAAGAAACAACACTATCAACTTCAATTAGCAAATATAGTAGACCCTGATCATACGTCTCCTTTAGTAACTGTCTGGTCTGGGTCTTCTCTGTTTGCAAAGTGCTATAAGTGCTTGAAAAGTGTTATACGAAGGAAAGAGTTAAGTCAATCCGTTATAGAGAGGTACATGTATTACTGTAAGTATACGGTTTTAACACCAGGCTTAGATACTTTGTATCAACATACTTGGCAGTTGTGGAAATCTATTTCATTTTCTTAACTTTTAATAATTCTAAGCGTGACTGGTAGAGGCGAGAGACCCGAGTAACTTTGAGCCACTTTAGGATACAACCTGTTCGATACTGAAGTAGTAGTACCCCCCCCCCCCAAAAAAAAAAAGAAAATGCTCGAAGCGGAAGAAGTAAACCTATTAGCCCCTTTACTCCATGAACGTTAATGTAAGAAATAATGACAGCATGACTATTAATGAAATTAATCGTTATAATAGCACATTGACACATGAAGTTTTGGTCACGACCGAATCTGTAGAATCATATCTATTTTTATCACATAATCTGCCCTGTGGGAGTGCCGTAACAGAATGTCGTAAATTGAGAAAATACACAGTTCATTTTTATGCAAATTAGCAATCGTTAGCCAATCGTAGCGCTCATTTAAGCGTTAGCCAATCGTATCGTTCCATGTGAGTCGTCCGTTGTATTACTACGCTGTTTGTAAGCAATGGCCGAAACAACCGTCAGCTATAACCTGTTTCATTTTCTACTGCATGTTTCAAGCTCGTGTCATATTATTATAGTAAACTCGTTTCATAAAAAAAACAATTTGTAATGAACACTCATGTAAGATCATCTGTATAGGTAAACAACGAGCAGTGAGCCGTGACTGTATTTTACATTTTGGTACGTTCCACGATTTAGGGGTGTCGACATTGCCACAGTCCATCTAACTAAGATACGTACTTTACATGCGACAATCAATCACGATTTTCTCATGCAAGTTTTTATGCTGGCTGAATGCTGATTCCCCCCAAAAGTGGACGGCGCTGATTTTTATGGCTCACTGCTCGTTGTTTACTTATATCTCATAAGCAACCAGAGAAGACCTAGATCAGACGACCTCTATAGGAGCCATCTGATTTGGGTTTACTCTATTTTCAAAGGCGAAGAAGGGTGTACTTATGGACTAAGGGTTAACCGATCGAGATTCAAGCAGATATTTTTCTCCACGATATGGGTTAAACAAAAACAGTAAAGTAATATACAGAGACATTTTCCGTTCAATAAATTTCAAGTTGAAGTTTTAAGAGGAGAGCTGTCTGTGCACTGTTACATGTATATCTTAACCCTTCGCTTGCTGAATTTTAAAATATATTTCTCTTTCTTTACCCATGCCCTGTTGTATAATTACATATATCTTCACTGTGTACAAGTAGTTTGCTGTGCAATCACTGCTGTGGAGTGCACTGGTTGCACAATCAACTTGTAAATAGTGCAGACCCTGATGTCTCATCTGGGTCTTCAATATTTACAGGTAGGTATATTGACGTGAATAGCAAGCGAAGGGTTAACTGTGATAAAAGGATGCGTTGCGTGTATGTTGTCTGTATACTAAAACCGACCTGACCCGATATTGAAAACGAACTGTGGTTCATTGTCTTTATGGTAGGCGTTTGCTTACTGTACGACAAAGCTGCATATAAAGCTCCAAAAGGAGTTTACTGCTTTGCTTTCGCCTT
Source organism: Azorinus chamasolen (assembly GCA_963576725.1). Classification (NCBI taxonomy): domain Eukaryota; kingdom Metazoa; phylum Mollusca; class Bivalvia; order Cardiida; family Solecurtidae; genus Azorinus; species Azorinus chamasolen. The sequence goes on from OY755247.1 coordinate 53,689,361, forward strand.
GCATTAAGCAACCACCTGCTCTTTTAGTCTCCTATGATTAATCAGTAGGTATTCGCTAAAACAGATTTGACTGATTTTCAAAGACATTTCACTGTGACTCATAGAGAGTGATGCCATATTTTATAGGTTTGTTCACAGAGAAAGAAGCAATTGAAGTTTGCAATGTGAAAAATGGAGAACATACAAGTAAGCTGCATGCCTGAATCCTGTTTACCATTTCCTGTTTGAATATTCATGTAAGAAATAATGAATCATGGGTATTTATTAACAGAACGTTTATAATGTAAACTTTTCAAGGGAATGTTTTGGCTAGAGAAAAACTGTAGAATCGAATCTATATCATGGGAAAAACAAACAGGGCCCATGCTTATAAAACTTTTAGTTGAGTCTGAGTTCGTTCTCAAGTGTTTGATTGGTCAGATTTGAGCCAAAGGCTCAAATCTGACCAATCAAAAACTTGAGAACGAACTCAGACTCAACTAAACAGCTTTATAAGCATGGACCCAGAGCAGACCCTGTAGGTTGCATTTGCAAATAACATACCCCTCTAGGACGCAAAAAAAATTCAGTAAAGTGAACGCACGGAATTACTGAATATACAACAGTCCATTCATACACTTGCTTTGTAAATTCGCTTGAGTCACTGTCATGATTGTGTTTTGTTCTATGTCTCCCAGTTTTTTGGGAGTGTGGTATTACAATAGAATCTGTCTGAAGCGGTCATAAAAAGAGGTCTAATCATGGCTCTCTAAGACAGGTGGAAGTTTAATGCATATTAAATATAATACAGAAAGCTCCTACAGGAGCTTTCTGCATTAAGTTTGCCCTGCATTAAGCAACCACCTGCTTTGTGAGACTCCTATGTTCAATAAATGAATGTCCGTTTAGGGCAGATTCCACTGTATTACCTGCAACCAGCACATAGGTGTCTATCATACTGTGTTGTTATCTACATGTTGTACTTATTACTTCCTATATTTTCTTCTCAATTCTTAATTTGGGTTTGTATTCCTTTTAGATTTTCTATATTTGTTTGAATTGTTTTTTGTTGCCTTTCATTTATACGAACATCAGCAATGAATATATTTGGTTGTTTTGAAAAGCAGATGACTTTCTGTATAACTTTGGTCCTGTATTAACCCTTCACTTGCTATTCACGTCGATATACATGTACCTACCTGTAAATAGTGAAAACCCAGATGAGACAGCTCCTGCAGGAGCTGTCTCATCAGGGTCTGCACTATTTACAAGTTGATTGTGCAACCAGTGCACACAACAGCAGTGATTGCATAGCGAAATACATGTACACAGTGACGATATGTGTAATTATACAACAGGGCATGGGTAAAGAAGCGGAAACGCGTTTTAAAATTCAGCAAGCGAAGGGTTAACGCTAATCTAACAACACGCGACTTTTTTCCGGAAAATTCCCATTTTATTACTAACAGGAAAAATATGAGCACGTATTGATGCAAACTATTATGTTTAAGTTTTAAGAAACCTTGTCAGATAGTTTCCCAATGTCCCTTAACCCTTTCCCTTATATAAACGCATTTGTAAACAGATTAGAGCTTACCAGATGGCTTCTTTAGGAGTCGTCTGATCATGGTCTGCTCTGTTTGCTAATGGAATTTGATAGATCTATTTCTTTAGTTTCTACAACGACTACAACCTTCCGCCTTCCAGATTTCATTACAACTATTTTGTCCATGAATATGCAGTATTTAAATGTTGAATAAAAATAGAACAAGGAAAGGGTTAAAACCAGTCAAACAGTGTAGACCAAACATAGAGGACTCCTTAAGGAACCATCTGATCAGGATCTGCACTTACTGAACCCGTCGATATTAATGACTTATACCAGCAATCATTTTGTTTACTTTCTCCCCCTACATGAAAAATACAGTAAAACCTCTCTATAACGGTCACTAAAGTACATCCAGTATTTCGTGTTAAAGACAGATGGCTGCTTAAAGCAAGCTAGAGGTAAAACAGAACGCTCCTGTAGGAGCGTTCTTTTTTACTTTCACCTTGCTTTAAGCAGCCACCTGTCCTAAATACCAACTAATTAACACAATTTAGTGGCCGTTATAGAGAGGTTTTACTGTATATAGGTTCCAAAATAAGATTTGGGTGGGTTTTTGGAATAACTTACATAATTCGTAATACATGTACAGTAAAACCGCTTTAAGCTGATTTCTATCTTCAAGACCAACATTAATACTAATTTGAACGTCCGGTTTAGAGGGGGTTTACTGTATTCTATTAATTCTTCTCCCGCTATAACCACGACCTGACTTACATATAAAAGTTTCGAACTAGTGACTATGTTTGGCAATCTGTCAATAGTTTGTCAAAAGCTCTTTCGAACTGGAAACAGCTAAACCTGCACTAGATCGAAACAGCTAAACCTGCACCAGATCCAAACAGCTAAACCTGCACTAGATCCAAACAGCTAAACCTGCACCAGATCTAGACAGCTAAACCTGCAACATATTCAAACAGCTAAACCTGCACCAGATCCAGACAGCTAACCCTGCAACATATTCAAACAGCTAAACCTGCACCATATCCAGACAGCTAAACCTGCACCAGGTCCAGACAGCTAAACCTGCACCATGGCAGATCTAAACAGCTACACATGCACCAGATCCAAACAGCTAAACATGCACCAGATCTAGACAGCTAAACCTGCACCAGATCTAGACAGCTAACCCTGCAACATATCCAAACAGCTAAACCTGCAAAATATCCAGACAGCCAAACCTGCACCAGGTCCAAACAGCTACACCTGCACCATGGCAGATCTAGACAAGTAAACCTTCATCGGATCCAAACAGCTAAACCTGCACCAGATCCAGACAGCTAAACCTGCACCATGGCGGATCTAGACAGCTAAGCATGCACCAGATCCAAACAGCTAAACCTGCACCAAATCCAGACAGCTAAACCTGCACTAGATCCAAACAGCTAAACATGCACCAGATCTAGACAGCTAAACCTGCACCAGATCTAGACAGCTAACCCTGCAACATATCCAAACAACTAAACCTGCAAAATATCCAGACAGCTAAACATGCACCAGGTCCTAACAGCTAAACCTGCACCATGGCAGATCTAGACAGCTAAACCTGCACCGGATCCAAACAGCTAAACCTGCACCAGAGTCAGACAGCTAAACATGCACCCGACCCAAACAGCTAAACCTGCAACATATCCAGAAAGCTAAACCTGCAACAGATCCAAAAAGCTAAACCTGTACCATATCCAGACAGCTAAACCTGCACCAGATCCAAAAAGCTAAACCTGCACCAGATCCAAATTTGAACAGACAATCATTGACGGTGGTGTAATTTGTTTGGGTTTTCACCTCGAATCAATACTATATATATATAATGGATAAAGTTCAAGGATCCCCCTTTTCAGTTGTTTAAATTTCTTCCCAGATAAAACTTCAAAAGCCGCTGTACTCGTTATTGAATTCAGATTGTTACAAGTTTAACCCAGTCCCTCATATTGACGATGTTTGACGACTAAAAGCTATTTTGTGAAACCATTGTGATAAATAGAGCATTTGCTCCTATAGGAATAAATGCTCTATTTATCACAATGGTTTCAAACCACAAAAAATCTAAAAGTTTCCTTTTCTCTAGTTAATGCTCCTTTTCGGTAGATTTTTTCAAAAATGTTATATCTAAAATTAACCTAGGAGATAAAGGGTTAATGGCAAAATATGTAAGAACTAGCAATGATGAGTTTTAACTCTTGGCATATTAATCCTTCCACTGGTTAATATCCATGTAAAAATAATGACATCATGCATATAATGTTATACGAGTAGATGGTATATTAGCCGTGATAGCAACTGTATAATCATATGATTTATATCTATATTATTTCATAAGCAAACAGAGTAGACCCTGGTCAGACGACTCCTTAAGAACCGTCTGATCTAGATCTAGAAGGAAAGGTTTAAACTATATCACTGTGAAAAATAAAATGTCTGCTAAAAACTGAATCCGTTACAGCTTCGACCACATCCGACTCGATCAGTCCGTTGAAAAACCATTGACCGAATGTCAATCAGCTTGGATCCTGATGAGACGTCGAGTAACTGCAAATGCGAGTCATGTCGCGGACAGTGAGATAAGGGTTGTGAAATACCCGTATGGTACAGCTGTTATAATTAATTGTTTTTTCTGATATCATAATTATTATTGTTGTGCTATATGTATGTAGATATGTATAGACTTTTGACGTGACGTACGCTACTGGTGTCCCTTGGCGTTACACATGACGTCGACGTTTACGACAGCGAATACGGACATTACATGTATCATTATTATGCCACAATATGCCACAATACAAATCAACCCTTTCCCTCGTATAAAAAAAATTTCTTCACGCATTTGCAAACAGAATAGACCAAGATCAGACGGTCCCTGTGGGATACGTCTGTACAGGGTCTACTCTGTTTGCTGGTGAAAATATAATAATTCTGACTACAGTTTCTACCAATACAAAAAATCTAAGTACAATATACCATTTTAAAAATTCAGCTGATCAATTTTCACCATGCCATTATTTCTTACATAAATATTGAACAGGGAAAGAGTTAAGATACAAATAAAATAATTAACAAAAATACTGGTGAAAATTAAATTCCGTTTACAGTAAAAAAAAAAAAAACACCACTAAACCGGGGTTTTAGGAGAGAAGAAAAGCATATCTTTCTAAGTCGGTGGTTGCTTAATACAGAATGAAAGTCATGAAGAAAGGTGTTTTAAACATAATTATCTTCTCCATGCTGTCGAGAACTGCTTGTATATTTTTACGCATTCTGTATTCCTTTTTTCTGTTTCTTTCATATTCTGTTTTGTCTTCGCTGCGTTCGTTTTTTGACCGCTTCATAAGTTTCTTTATAATTTCTTGGTATAGATCGTATTTTCTGACATTTCTGGCGATATTTTGATTTAATATATTTCCTGTGTTGCTTGCATTTGTTTGTATATGAGTTTATTTTATCGTTTACTTTGTCACCCGATCTCTTCATCATTAAAACCTATTAAAAAAGAACAAAAACTACAGTCAATATTTAACCCGTTCTGCGACGTCAAATTTGAAAGGGACATTTAATGTGGACTATTTAATTTATTGATAGCATACATTATAATAAGATAACTATTATAAGTTATATATCAGATTAACCAACAGAAAAAATGTATTTTATTCATTTAATTATTGTTTAATTAATTCACGCATTTCAAAATTAAACAACTTTAAATTTGTCTTTATTGTAAAATTAAACATCATTTTATAACTGGGGACATTTAATGGGACAAAAACAATGTATTGTTTAAACGCGTATAACAATGGTACACAGAAAATATTTTAGAATATAAATCTTAAATAAAAAGGTATTTTGCAAAGAAAGTTTCAAAGACTAGCGAACAGGTTTAGGTTAACAGATACATCGGTGAAAGTTGCACTTGCTATTTTCACTGACTCCGGGACATTTTTCCGTGTTTTGGTTTTTCACTAGGTCACATTTTGTTAATCTTGAATTCTGTAAACACTTTTAACCATAACGTCTGGAAATGACGTAACATCAGCGCTGCAGACGATTTATGTGAAATTTCCCGCGTTTAACGGCAAAATCAAATGAAAATTAAATCATGTCGGATGAAAATGTAACGCGGGACATCCGTATTTTAGCTGTTACTTAGGTTATGTGCGGTGATTATTCTTGATTTATCTCAAGACAAAAATAAATTCATAAACAGCGTTAAGAAGCACATTGTATTACCTTTCTTTTGATATACAACAATACTATACTAAAATAACAGATGTTATGTACTATTGAGATAAAAGCTCTGGATTAACATCAAAATGGCACTAGTTTTTGACGTTACGTCACTTAGCTTAAAACAATGATACATTTCTACCCCCTTACTAATGAATATTTCATGTAAGAAGTAATTATTTTTTGCGAGTGTTCAATGATTTTATTTCCCCCGTAATAGGTATATGCGGGTCGGGGTCCATCCCGCTCTACACAGTACACTATTTGCATAGAACTACAGATACTATATATCTTTGTGCAAAATTAATAGTGTATATATAAATATCTATGCAAGCAGCATGTGTATTACATGTATAATATACTTATACTACATATTGAACAACGTTTTTATAATATACTACAAACTAGAATTTCTCCTGGAAAAAATAAAGAAAGACATGTCTCTTTAAGTTATCAATAAGTTAACTGACTCGTTACATGTGATAGGAATTGTTTGTATTTATATTGAAGTCGTGGAATCTCATTCGATATCTCAAGAACGATTAAATATTATGTTGATCAGTTCATAATCATGTTCAAATGCATTAACTGTTCCTATGCCTATGAGAATATTTTTGTCAATCACAAGTCTAAGGTACATTTTAAATGGTATTAGGTTCATTTCCTGCTTATATAATCTAGTTCTATATATAAATTGCTAAAACACATTGCTAAAATGTTGATTTTATCACAGTCTGTCCCAAAAAAGGACAGCTCTTTCATCAAGACATACATTTTCTTCTCCGTTCGAAACTATTTCCTCAACATATATAATGAAACATTTATAGAACATATGAGGGATTGTTTTATCATCGTTATTGCAAAAACTGTATAAACGAGAGTCTTATAATTTCAATGTATGTAGATAATTGTTTAGTGGTAAAACCCAGTGTAAAATGTCCTGACTTGTAGTCATTGTAATGTGGTGACTCGCGTTAATTTAAACGGCAGTTTGTAGAATTCGCTCCATTGATTATCTGCAAAACTGTATTGGGTGTCCCACTTTATTATACTGGTAGGTTTATGTTTATTCTGGTTTAGATTATCATAGATTATCTGCTTCCAGATCTATATCTACAGATGGGGTCTATCAAATGAGGTATAAATGGTGTGGTTATTTCAATCGTTTTTTGATCGTTTCCAATCGAACTTGTCATACTCTAGTAGTCCCTAAAAGTGCAAGGAGTTAATTTTGATATTGTAGAATGTTTCAAACTCTTAAAACTCTGTTTTAGCTGTTTGCCTTTCCAATAAAGATCGCTTATAAAACGAACTCATTTATCAAACCATCTTTTTAAAAAGAAATTTCCCCCAATCAAAAGATTGTGATCGTTATAGAGTGAGCATTTTAATTGTTCTGTATAGTCATTTATTTTCATTGTTGAAATAAATTGTTAGTATGATATTAAAACGTCTCTCAAAAAATAGCTTTTTTGTTTTATCAACCGCTATTTCTGGATAATGTTTTCCCTCTGTTATCATCAATATATTTGTATTTATAAAATGGTATGTTAACAAAGTTGTCCAATGTGCATTTGATGTTATTGCTTTACGAATCCATGTGCATTTCAGGCTTTGAATAAAACACTGTACATTAACCATTCTAAAGCCACCGTTTTTGTAATTATTTACAAGTACATCTTTCCGTATTGTTGCGGGTCCTTGCCAGAGAAAATCGTATAACAAGTTGTTTCAGGCTACAGTCACACTGGCGCATGCGATCGTTAAAGACCACTGGCGACCTCTGAAACCGGCGATCGCCTACAATTGTCGTCAACGGGGACATAAAAAGTGATGTAATTAATAATCAGGATGTCATTATTTCTTACATGAATAGTCATGGAGTAAGGGTGAACATAATTCTCTTCCTGAGCTATTGTTACCTGTCTCTAGCGACCACACGAACGGGGCTCTCTTTAAAAGTAGTTGACTGTTTAACTATTATCGCGTTAAAATGATGTATGCCAAAAGCTCTGACCTGTTCCATTTCTACTTTCTTCTGGTTCGTGGAATTGTTGACCGAGTGACAAAGAGTTTGGGTCCTGATATAACGTTGAGAAACTCGGGGTCTCAGTCTGGATCACGGCTGTTTGCAAAATACGAATTGGGTGGTCCTTAGCATGATAAGAGTTAGATTGTTCACCTTTCTTTTAAACTAAAATGTACAATGTTACAGAGTTTATAAGTCTTCTATAGAAAACATCTAATGTAATTTATTTCCTTGTTTGCAGTTCAGCAAAATACCGACATTAGCCTCACATATCCCTAAATCGCATTTTCTTACTGCCTACCTTCAACAACATAAACCAGGAATTAGGCTTTACGACGAACTAGCACGAGGCTTTACGACGAACTAGCAAGACGCTTTACGACGAACGAGCAATATATTTTACGGCAAACTAGCAAATCCTGGACGAACTAGCAAGACGTTTTACGACGAACTAGCAAGATGTTTTACGACGAACTAGCAAGACGTTTTGCGACGAACGAACTAGCAAGACGCTTTACGACGAACTAGCAAGACGCTTTACGACGAACTAGCAAGACGCTTTACAGCATCCTGCTAAGCATGATCTGAACTAAATGTATTGTAAAGTCTCGCTAATACGACCACCGAAAAGAAGTACAGTAAACACCCTCTAAACCGAAACTCCAGCAGAGAAGAATTTAGATACTTTAGACAGGTGGTTGCTTAATGCAAGGTGAACGTCATACAGAAAGTTCCTGCGTTAAGCTGCCACCTGTCTCCAAGACCGATATTTATACTAAATTGAATGTCCGGTTTAGAGGGATTTTACTGTACTATTCTGTATCTCAAAACAGATGGTAAATTAATGCAGAACAAAAGTTACCGTAGATCCAGATCAGAGGGAGGCTCTGATCTTGATTAGCACTGTTTGATGAGCCCATTACCATCCCGGGTCTTTAGTTTCTAAAACGGCTAGAGTGTTCCACCTTCCATATATCATTATAACTATTTTGTCCATGAATATTCAGTAGATATTGAACTTTGGAATACATATAGAACAGAGAAAAGGTTAAACGGTGATGGACTTGAGAGGTTTATACATTACTAGGGGAAAATTAATGGAAATGTGGTCTGTTTAGAATTCTGAATTCAAATGTATGCAAATGAAAGATGTTGTTCAGCTGTAAATTATCGGTCTTGACAGATAAACACAAAGGTATATCAAATGAGAAGTAGGTTCTTTCCGTTGGATTACTCTCTTGTATTTCAATGAGATGTTGTGGTTAATTGATTTGATATTCAAAGAAGGATAAGTTTTAGTTAAACTCTTAACACTTAACAGTTCAATGGAGTTATAGTTAAAGAAAATATGTAACAAATATCATATTTAATTGACAATTCTTACATGAGATTTTTAAGTCAAAGCTGCTATGGACCGGAAAGAGACCAACCATGAATCAGAGGAATCCATTTGTGGGATAGTATTCAAGGGAGATTACTGAACAATATTCCCCATTATACTCTACACATAACGACTAAAGGCAAAGCTCTAATAAAATGTTTGTGAACATTATCTCAGATGTCACCTGCATGCCTTATGGAAACTGTAGTCAATCTTTGATTGATGGCCTTTTCAATAATTTCAAAGTAAACCTATATATATATATATATATACATACATGACACAAAGTAAACCTATATATATATATATATACATACATGACACAAAGTAAACCTATATATATATATATACATACATGACACAAAGTAAACCTATATATATATATATATATATACATACATGACACAAAGTAAACCTATATATATATATATATATACATACATGACACAAAGTAAACCTATATATATATATATACATACATGACACAAAGTAAACCTATATATATATATATACATACATGACACAAAGTAAACCTATATATATATATATACATACATGACACAACAAACCCTCTCTCAACCGGAAATCCAGTAGAGAATAAATTAGATTCTTTTAGACAAACGGCTGCTTAAGGCAGGGTGAAAGTCATACAGAAAGCTCCTAGTGGAGCTTTTTGCACTACGTTCATCCTGCATTAAGCTGCCACCTGACTCCAAGACCGACATTTAGAGCGGTTTTATTGTACAATATAGTACCGACACCAAGGAGATTTTAATTTACAACAACTCTAATTTATCTGATACTGATAAGAAAGCTGTGTTTGTAATAATGTTTCGTAAATGTAATTAGTATAGGCAAGTATGCTAAATTTGATGTGAACAACCACCCAAGCTTGGAAAAAAAATCAATTTAGAATAGTTTTAATTTCAATGCTATATATCAGTCAACAGTGTCAAAACTCGTTGACGATCTCTGGTGTAGACAAAATATCAGTAACAATATTAACACTTGGAAAGCATTCTCTTGTGTCACACCTTACTGAACTTGTAAATAAAACAAATGTTTTTGGATGTTTCCAGACCGGCTTAAAGAAGCTCAAGTAACACTTATATATAAATATAGAAAATAGACAAATCCTATTTTAGACCAGTAAGTATATTGCCCGTTCCATCAAAAGCTTTTGAAAACGTCCTTTCCTGTCAGCCCTCTTAACCTGAGAAATATTCCTCTAAACTAGACCAATACCCTGTACACCAGACAAATAACCACGCATAAACTGGACACACCATTATAAAAAGGACAAATGCCGTTCTGTACTGGACAAATAAACCTCGAGATCCTTTAAACAGGATAAATACCCTTCTAAGCAGAACAAATACCCCTATAAACAGCAAAAATACCCATCTAAATATCAAATACTCCTGTAAACTGAACAGATACGGAAAATACTACCATCAATCTGATACGATTCTCGTAAACATGACAACTACCCATGTTAATGTGAGAAATACATGTACACCTCTAAACAATTTAATTACCCATGTAAACTAGACAAATACCCCAATAAAATGTATAGATATCTATCAAAGCAGACGAAATGCCCTCTTAACTTGACAAATACTTTTCTATACTGGGACACATACCCTCTAAACAGTACCAAAAAAACTCTGAACAGGACAATTACCCTTTAAAACGAACAAATGTCAATCTAAACTGGACAAATATCCCTCTAAACAAGACGAATGTCCCTCTAAAACAGAAAAATACCCCTTTAAATAGGACAACAACCTTTTAAACCGAACACATGTCCGTGTAAACAGAACAAATACTCCCGCTAAACCCCATTTAAAATGAGAAATACCCATCTAAACATGATATATACCCTTGTATATCTGAGAATTATCCATCATAACAGTCAAAATACCCTTGTAATGCTAATAAACCCCTGTAAACCTTACAAATACATTTCTAAACAGGAGAAAAAACCCTCTAAACTGGACATTTATCTCTCGGACATATACCCATATAAATAGGACAAATATCCTCTTAACCGGAAGAGTACAAAGAAGAATTGAGACCGTTTTTCTTATATGTGGCTACTTACATACGGAAAGCCCCAGTTGACCATTATTTGAAAACTTCTCCGAGTTTTATCTGGATCCAAACTGTTTAACAATCTAACAATGTTAGTTTTAATAATTACAACCAATCGTAGTAGAACGAAGGTAGGTATACACTGTGACAAATTAGATTTTCTACAGGCAACGTTTTTTAATGAACGATACGAGCTCAATTAGCTATACTGAAACTTTGTAATTGATTGACGTGTTGAGCTTAGTCTAGACATTTCCCGCTACTGAATATGACCAATTCAGTAAACCGTGCACACAGGACTAACAAAACTAAGCTAACTCTTTTTCTGCTGTTCATAATACGATCGGTGGCGTATTGTTGACAATAGCAGAGACTGTAGAATTACATCAATATTATATCATGAGCAAACAGAGAATACCTTGATCAGACTCCTAAAGAAACCATCTTATCTGGGCCTATTGTGATTGCAAATACGTAGAAAGGCGTATTGATGGAGTAAAGGGTTAAAGGCTATTTGGAATTTCATGGTCGTATTTGTAATAATATCATGAATAATATAATGATATGACTCCTTCAGGATCCGTCTGATCTGAGTCTTCCCTGTTTGCAAAGGCGTGAAAGAGCGTTCATATTAGAGAACAAGGTAAGGGTGCTTCAAACAGGTTGCAGTTTAGTACAAGATGAATGTTACATTAGGGACATCGGTATTATATCCGCTCTGCATTAAGCAGCAAACTGTGTTTAATATTAATGAATAGTAATGAAAGAATTGTTGTTTTGGCCGTGCCAGAAACTTTTGAATCGACCCTATATTATAACAAAAGCAAACACGGCTGATTCCAATCAGATAGCTCCTAAAGGAGCCATCTGATATGGTTCTATCCTGTGTGTAAAGGCATCAAAATGTATCTCTATCAAGAAAAGCGAAGTTCCCGCGTGTTTATAGTCGTAATAGAGGTGTTTGATTGTATTAGGCATTAACCGTCACGGAGGCTGAGCTGTGTCCTGAAGTCTCCCTCACTTTTAGCTGAACAATATTGGTTATACAGTAAAACCCCTCTAAACCAGAAGTTAAATTTAGTATCAATATCAGTCTTGGAAACAGGGGTGGCAGTTTAATGAAGGGTGAACGTCACATAGAAAGCTCGTCTAGGTAAAACATATCTAAATTCATTCAGGTGCTGTTTATAGCGTATGTTTTAACATCATATCAGTATGGGAAAAGAGTCTAAATGTCCTTTGTAAACAGTGCAAATCCTAATGAAAGGGGTTCACTAGAAACCCTCTCATCTAGGTCTACACTGTTTGCAAACGCATAGTGTCTAATTTTCAAAGGTTTAACCCATTACCTCATAGGCTATTTTAGATACAACCGCTTTGAATAAATCTACCGAAAAGGAGCATTAACTAGATAAAAGAAAACACTGTGTAGTTTGAAACCATTGTGATAAATAGAGCATTTGCTCCTATATGACTTATACAGACTCGTCAAAAGTCGTCAATATGAGGGAATGGGTTACAAAGACGCCGAAATAATTGTCATATAATGTGAATCCAAACTGGCTGCAAAGCTTGGTACAAAGTTGTCATTAAACGCGTATTTGATACAGAAACAATACAGCTGCACGAGTATCCCGCAATAAAACAGCACAGATTAAACAAAAACAACATAACAAACAATTTGATCTTTGGGAAATATATAGCAAAGCTACTTTTGAGCCACCTACTCTAGACTGGCGATACTTAATAATTATTTTTCCTTCTTCTGCCCGTCTGTCCGTTTGTTCGTCTGTATGCTTACCTGTCTGACCTCTGGCTGTCTGTTTCGATGTTTTTGTCATGTATTTACTTCATTTACTATTACACTGTAATGGGACTGAATTTGAACTTGGAATAGAAGTGAATAATAACTAGTGCAAGTACACGAACACAATACATAAATATTAAATTGCTACTTAGTAAAACAGCTATAAAGTGGAATATTTAATAAGAAACAATTTATGTCTTTTCAGGCAGGTTGAAAATCATGCGGAGATCTGCGTGAGACTTTTAGCATGTATTAAGCTGCCACCTGTCTGACAGACCGGCTCTGATATTAACTTTAGCGTCCTGTTTAGAGTTGTTTTTTTCTGTAATACAGTAAAATTACAAAAATGAGTCAAGAGACGCACAAAGACAAAACAAACATACAATAGGGGGGAGATTGAAGTACCGCCTTGGAATAGTCAGTGACAAAAGACTGTCCATTACGGTCACTAAAGTGTGTTAATTAGTTGGTATTTAGGGCAGGTGACTGCTTAAAGCAAGGTGAAAGTAAAACAGAACGTTATTATAGGAGTGTTCTATTATACTTTCAATTTGCTTTAAGTAGCCACCTGCCTTTAAAACAAAATACTTGATGTAATTTAGTTGCCGTTATAGAGAGGTTGTACTGTACACTTATTAGGACGATATATGGACGCCTTCAAACACATTAATTGTAAAAGTCTCCACCAGACTCTGCTGAGTCATGACAGACTGATTAATTAATGCTTCACGTAAAAATAATGACATTTCGAATAAATATCATTTAGATGAAATCTTATAATGACATAATTATGTAGAGGGAAGTATTTGACCACAGCAGTAACTACGGTATAAACCAAGTTCTATATAGTTCCCTAAGTAAACAGAACTTGATCAGACGGTGTCTACATGTACAGGAGCCGCCTGATATCGTTCTACTCTATTTGCAAAGGCGCCAAAGTGCCTCTGCATCGGCTAAAGAGTAAACATTATTTAAAAAAATCATTCGGCTTAAGCTGACATTTGTTCAACATTGTAAAATGATAATGAAAACATATCGCAAACATCAAATACCCTGACCAGAAGCCATTTTCCAACGTGGTAGTTTAATTGACAAACACGTCTTGACTGAAGTTGGCTAACCAGATCATGTCCAGATGAGGCACAGAGTTAAAATGGCACGAGCTGTTTTACACTTTCCCTCATATAAACGTGTTTTCATGCATTTGCAGAGTAGACCCAGATCAGACAGCTCCTATAGGAGCCGTCTGATCAGGGTCTTCTTTGTTTGCTAGTGGTGTTTGAAATGTGCTTCTTTACTTTCTAAAATGGCTACAGTGTTCCACCTTCTCTATTTTAATATAAACTAATGTGTCCATGAAAATTAAGTAGGTATTGAAAATTGGACTAAACATATAACAGGGAAAGATTTAGCACTCGGCCAATATTACCCGAAAAGGTTTCATTGAATCCGAAATCAGTGAAAAGTTCAGTAAATCAACCAATGCACAGACGCCATGGTTTGCAGCATATACAGGGTTAATGTGAACGTTCCTCGGTTACCAGAGACATCAAGCATATAGGTTTTTGACACAATGATACTTTTCATTTTTTAGTGATGTATTATCTATCAATTGTCAGGACTAATTTGTCAACCATCGGGACTGATTAACAGCAGCATAAGGTCACACAAACAGGCTCAAATATCAATCCATGTCTTCCGAAATAATTAAGTTTAACTCTCATGTCAATTAAAAACTTTGGTTTGCAGACATCGCTGCTATGATTTAGTCTATATTGGGCAAAGGTATTCGAGAGACCAAACTGATTCTACAGAGAACATAAGTGTATGGGTGTAGAAACCTGCTGTAATTGATATATAGTAAACACCCTCCAAACTAGAGTTCTGGTGGAGAAGAGTTAAGATGCTTTTAAGTAGGTGACTGCTCAATGCAAGGTGAAAGCCTCGCAGAAATTCCTTGGAGGAGCTTTCTGCATGACGTTCACCCTGCATTAAGCTGCACCTGTCCCAAAGACCGATATTTATACTAAATTTTAGTTCGGTTTAGAGGGTTTTTGCTGTACATATATGTGGATGGAAATAATGTCTCTTTTATGCCCTTCTCAGATCAGGATCTTCTCTGTTTGCTGATATAATTATATATACATGTATATCTGATTCTACAATTTGTACCAGTGCCAAAACGTTTCTTTTCATATACCATTATAATCATTAGGCTAACTAACGTGCATAGTTACATACATTAACTCTTTCATGAATATTCATGATGTAAATGGTTAATATGTTTATGAAGTTCTAAGCACCGTCAGTTTACACCCGAAGTTACAATAGAGAGTATGTATTACATCAATTTAGTTGGCGATTTTCAAAAGTATTAAGCATTAATCCTTACAACGCTGAATTTTTAAGTGGACTATTCCAAAAGTCAACCAGGACAAGCTGTTTGATTATTTAGGATTTTTCCATAAAACGTGTAACATGACAAACAATGCAGACCCTGATTAGAGGACTCCTCTAGGGACCCTCTCATCTGGGTCTACACTGCTTAGAAAGGACATTAGTGACTCGTTTCCCGTATTGTAAGGGCTA
Organism: Azorinus chamasolen; assembly: GCA_963576725.1. Classification (NCBI taxonomy): domain Eukaryota; kingdom Metazoa; phylum Mollusca; class Bivalvia; order Cardiida; family Solecurtidae; genus Azorinus; species Azorinus chamasolen. The sequence goes on from OY755247.1 coordinate 53,705,064, forward strand.
ATTAGTGGGAACTGAGTACACAAGACCTTTGTAAACAGCGAGGGAGTCCTACGGCCAGGGTCTGCACTGTTTGTCATACAAATAATTTTCTTCTGTGATACATTTTAATACAACCTTTGTTTAAATTGTATTCGGAAAAGGAAGAGGTAGGTATAATTTTGATACGGACTAATTTTGATCACTTTTGAAAAGAGAAACAGATAATGATCTTCATATGGATCCATATTGACGTCATAGAGACACCAGTCACCAGTTTGGATGACATTGAATATATTTATCATTCTCATTCCTCCTTCGCTATATTCTTTTATGGCTACACTTTTCTTTATTTTCGCTGGTCCGTTCCACAGGAAATAAAAAAGTAAATCATTTATTTCCTTCAAGAATCGATTTCCAGGATCTTGCAATGTGATAAACAAACGATTGAACATTGGTATTAACAAACTTTTTCCATAGGACTTGTGTACCTTTTCCTCCAGTATGGTATTGTTTTCTTTAAATACTATATTCTGTGATTATAATTCAAATGAATCATTTTATCTAAGTCAATATGAAAATTAATCCCTAACATTTTAAATTCAGTTGTGCCCCATCTCAGTTTGAATTTGGTTTTGATAGATTCGGAACTATAGTTTTGAACTTAACTAAGCAATATGTGTTTTATAGAAATGTATCGACTGTTTGTGAAAGCCTACCGGAACATGATAAGTGTTAAAATATGTGACTTGACCTTTTGATTTTTTGTCCTTTCTCAGACAGCACAGATTGGTACGCCTTTCCGAGAGTATATATAAACACGGAACGAAATATATAAGACATTCGTAAACAGTTAAGACACCGACCAAATTGCTCAGTTACCTTTGAGACCCTTGATCAGGGACTGCATTATATTCTTCTGTGAAACATTTTGTAATTTTGGGTTCAACTAATACTCATACGAGAGGATATGGTTTTAATTATTCAACAGGTTGAGGGTTAAAATCAAACCCAGACTGTTTCTATTTCTAAATGTCTAACGTGAAATAAAACAGAAGCATTAGTCTTTTAAGGAAAATGTCAAAGATATTATTGTCGTCTGAACCGTTGCCGGTACAACACCTTTTCTGCCACCCTTCTAAAGATATAAGGTAAGGTGTTAAGTTCCTATAATGTCAGTATTCGTTTTTGTCGTACCCTTTATTACTTTTCTACGGTTACTCTTTTTACAGCTCAATCATTGAGTACACTAGCGATAGGTGGATACAGTTTGTTCACTTAAATGTTTTCGTTATGCATGCACTTTACCACTGCATTTGCCGTCGCGGTTGTTGTAGATTAGTCGGAGATGGGGATACGTTTATTTACACTGTTTGTCTTTTAGGGTGGGGATGGAATAAGTGTAAGGTTGGGCGCCCATAAACCGGTTTAACCCCCAGTGACTTTTGTCACTGCCCGTTCCAAGGCGGTACTTCCATCTTCCCCCTATTGTATGTTTGTTTTGTCTTTGTGCGTCTTTTGATGTTCTTATAGTTATGTACATTTGCTGTTTACTTGTGTTGCTGTTAGGGCGACTGTTTGTTCTGTATGTGGTGTTTCCTGCATGACTCCTTTTTGTACTTCCAATATGGCGGCCAAAGCTATGTAAAGCACATGTATTATTTGCCTGAGGAATTATAACCGTTCCGATGGACTAATCAAAAGTATAGATTTCTTCTCGTTTGATTATGGTCAGGGATTGTTGGCACTCTTGAAATATGCCTGGGCCACCTGGGCACCATTGAGGGTTTCGAGAAAATCAAGATGGCGTCCAAAATGGCGTCCGCGAGGGAGGAGAAAATAATAAAATTAAAAACATATATATGTTACAATTCATACATACGTTAATGTTTTGAAACTTATGAGCTAACAGTAATTAAAATGAACCAAACAGCAGGCGTTAAGTGCTTGTGTGGCGGCCGTTAAATGTCGCCCCGTACTTCATGCTCAGTGTTTTTATATTTTCTGGTCTTCCGGGATCATTAGTTTTGATGTTATTAGTTTTAAAAAAATGAATACTGCTTAAGCTGGTGCTAGGGGCGTGAGTAGTGTTGCACTTTTGATTAATACTCATGAACAAACTCAATAAAGCCGAGTCTGCAATTTTCTCTTTTTGCATTTCTACTTTTGCTTTCGAAGGATTACCCATATTCAGAATATTTGTTAAAAATAACTTTTACCAATGTTAAATCAAGCACAATATGGTTTCCAATATGGCGGCCAAAGCGTTAGTAAGGCAGATATATAATTTACTTGAGACATGATGACCATTCCGATGGATTGATCAATATTATAAATTGAATGAATGACTTATTCAATTATTCTATCAATAAATAAAAGAATAAACTAGAATTTGTGTGGCATCCTATATTGTAGCAGCTGCAAAATGTAGTGCAAATCATGTTTGCAGTTTTGCAACTGCACATTCGTATATTACAGGGCATCGAACTCTGACAATCGCAACACATAAATCTAAAAATGCAATCTGGCACTACGTCTGTTATCAGGCAAAGTCACCGGCTGCAGACGTTTAGATCATTCATCCTTCCTCCAGCTAAAGTCTGTTGCGTCTAGGTAAGGAGGGGTGTTGTCTTGCAGGGAACGCTATCCGGCTGTTTGAACGTGGGATGTCTTGATATTTTCGTCTGCAAAAGGCGTCACTCGTAGGAGGAAGACTACAAATATTGGATGACGTTGAGCCCATATCTAGCCTTGACGCCCATACGTGTCGGTGTGTGTCGGACCCATTGCAATCGATGTGTCCATAACAAAACGACATAATTATCGCTGCTTGATATATAATTAGTGCAAGGGGAGATATGAGAGACCAAAGACGAAACAGAGAAATACTAGATCGTAATGTCATGAGAACAGTTCCCTTACCTATGCCGTAACACCCTGCAGCAGTGTCACATACTGACAGTGAACGAGCAGGCAAACATTCTTTGATAATGCTATTGTGTTTTTCAACAGTAATTGCAGTGTCACTTTCGAACCTTAATGGTGCACTCCATCAGTATTACATTTGTCATTTCGGTTTTATGGTAGGAGAAAAGTAGAACACGCCAGTGCCGTCACACAATAAAGTTATCTTTACACAGGGGTCAATTCCGACACAATCTACTACTTACTGATAATTATTACGTTACCTGCCTCTTCATGCCTAATTTCGATGTTGTTCCTTGTTATATTTCAACACATTTTGACAAATCAGCTGTATGAGCTATATATTCTTGTCCGTTATAGAGTGCATAGTTTTAATATGAGACGGCTTTGTGTCGGTACGTGATTGGTAAAGCGGAATTGCTCCTGTTGCTCTTGTACATCTTGTACTTTTCAAACTGTAGTCAACGTATCTGTGAAAGACCAAGTGCACATCAGAGTTATCTGCTATGTACAATTTATCATTGTTTAAGCAGACTTTGACTAAGCCGACTTCAGAGTATGGTATTATCCAAAATAGAACCGACCTATCTATGATATGTGCGTCACTTGCACCTAGTGTACTCTGCAACTGTACCTGGTTCCTCAAAGAAGCCTTCGATTTTGGAATCCTCACATCACCAAATTGGTCAAAATGAGATGTTCAACTGGTGCCATTTCGTGTCGTAGAAATGGTTAATGTCAATATTGCGACCACTGGATTGAATGTCTAAAGCTCTTGAATACATAAGAGATGCCTGAAACACTTAAACTCGTCCAAGTTCTAGTCTCGTTCATGGTAATAATGTAATTTTGTACCGTTGAATAAAGGCCACAGGATGCGTTGAAATTCTGTCATTCGTTCATTCCATATTCGTACAGCATCATGCACATTTTTGTCATCATTTGAAGCGACCTCTTCACTTATAATATTGATCACATTGTTTTGATGATGCTGGCTGTGACTATATACTAGTATCAATTCCGCTATTTAGTTTATTGCGGATACCTGCTCCGTATTTTGCATCATTTCTATTTGAGACTTCCCTTCGTCATTGTGTCTCACTACAGAAATGCCTGAATCAATACTGTAAATGGTCATCTTATCCAAGCTTAAATTTAACTACACTAATGGGTGTCCAGGACATGTCACCAGGCGCATGCCTATACCGCATAAAGGTGCTCCCAATGAACATGTCACTCCATATCCCTTTTCAATATACCCCTATCGTGTCTATTACATGCTCGCTAGCTCTTTGAAAACCCGAGAACTGGATCTGGGAGTGACTCCATTGCTGGCAGGTGACATAGTCCATCTATGACGCAGTTTAAGTGACATGCGACAAGGAAGCACGGCATCATTTGTTTGTACGCTGCTATATGAAGGCACAAGTCATCTTCTCTTTCAGCACTGGTATACACCATCATGCTAAGCACTGGGTTTAGAAACACATCTACCCATAGCTTTGTTGTTTTGCTTAAATAGTTCTAGTGACTCTGGACAGTGCTCTTGCATGACAGTTCGTAGTAGGTCCTCTGAAATGAGTGGCATTGCTCTGACGCATTGTTGAAAGTTCTTGTCTGTCAACATGTTTACGTCACTTATTACTTTAATCAAACCAATCTCTACAATCAGAATGGCAATGGTCTCGATAAAGCTCATGAGCAAATACTTGCCTCCAAGTATCAAAGGTCTCATACGCCAATTTCACATCCTGTGCCACCTTATACAGCTGAATGTCACATTTGTATATAAAAACACGACAAAAAAGTTCTTTGCTAATGTGTAATTCAGGTATTGTGCTTTTGTTAGATATGTTATCATGGTATTTTGGTTAGAAAAAGGTATCGTATCTATCAAAGGTATTTATATAGCTTTAATTTGTTCTGATTACGACTTAACCCTGTACTCTACAATGTTAACAAAGAACCTTTAATGGAAGAACCGATCTGGCAGCTGCATTATCATTATGTCCATGCTGAATATTGATACACAGCCGAATACAAAATGATATAAAAAGTAGAGTTGGTGTTGCAGAATTATTAATTTCTTCATTAAATAGATATGTTTATGAATTAAGTTGTCATCGGGGGCTTACTGAAGTAGGTATACATTGTTTACAAAGAATATGAATATATAAGAATAAAAGTAAAGCAACACAACAAACGGTTAAAAAAACCTAGGGTTTAGACCGAACCCAGTTTTCTACTATTACTTTTTACCTTCTAACGTAATATTCATAAGTATGTAAATGAGCTTATTAGCATGCATATATCTTAGAATGTGTCTCTGCTATAACTTCAATTTCCACTAAGCTTTAAACAGTAGACAACGTCAGCTGTAGTAATTACAAAACCGCAACAAATCTATAGTTTCACCGAACTTCGCTAATGTAAAATATGGTGGGTGGGGTAAAATTGAAAGGTCTAAAAATTATTACATTACTAATTTAATGGATAGTTTTATGAAATATGTTGTCATTCGGAGATTATTGAAGAAGGTCTACATTGTTTATAAATATATATGAATAAAAAGGAAGAGTTGACAAGGCAACATAATAAACGGTAATAAAACACATAGAGTTTAGCACGAAACCAGTTTTCTATCATTATTTTTTACCTTCTAATTAATATTCATAAGTACATAAATGAGTTTAATAGCTTGCACTTATCTTAGAATGTGTCTCCGCTATAACTTCAAATTACATTTCTACTAATTTCAAAACTATAAACAACGTCAGCTGTAGTATATTAACCGCAAATATATAGCTTTACCGAACTTCGCTAATGTAAAAATATGGTGGGTGGATTAAAAGTGTAATATTTCAAAACCCTCACGGGTGCCAAGTTGGCACCCGGCAGATATTCACTCAGGACCCTCTCCTCTACATATATCGACAATAAAAAACTATACACCGCAATCGAAGCTTCTAGCCAATAATCCAGTTTCGCTGCATGACTATATATTCTGAGGTATTGTAAGACAAGCCAATATATACTGTGTCCTACACATTTCATCTGTTATTGACATTGTCTCCATATTGTCTGAGATTTATTTCAAGATCTGTCTCTTAGAATGGCTATGGTAGCATAGATTGCACGAAATTGCTCCTTAATTATTCAGTTAAACATTTAACTATGAGGGCAATGAGTGTACTGGTATTGGCAAACAATGTAGACCAATATCAGAAGGTTTCCAAGTGAGCAGTGCCTGCACTGTTTGCCAAACTCCTTTTGCGAATTGTACTCTTTCATACTAGAACATTAAAAACAATAATTACAAACAAAGAATAATGCATGGACAAACCGGAAGATATTGACATGGAAATTTGATAAGATATCATTTTACAATAACTCTGCAAGATTAATGAGAGATAACGATGTTACTCAGTTATGTTTCTGATAATATATGCAGGTCACATTCAAATCAATGTGTCATTATCACAGGTTGAATTTGAGTACAGTAAAACCCCTCTAATCCGGAATTATTGTAGAGAAGAATTTAGATACGTTTAGGCAGGTAGCTGCTTAATGCAGGGTGAAAGTCGTGCAGAAAGCTCCTAGAGGAGCTTTCTGCATGACTTTCACCCTGTATTAAGCTGCCACCTGTCTCCAAGACCGATACTTATGCTAAATTGAACGTCCGGTTTAAAGAGGTTTTACTTTATTATTAATACTTATTGTTCTGAAAACCTATGTATCATAAAACCTCTGATTTGTTGCATTTTTTCTAACTTCTCATTTGTATACGCGTTTGAGAAACCGTTGACCAAGAGTCAAACGGCTTAGACCCTGGTGAGACTGGGAGTTACCCGGCGTCTCGCCTGGATCGAAGCTGTTTGCAAATGTGATTCCTGTCGTGCTTGGCATGGTAACGGTTAAACACATTTCTCACAAAATATTAATTTGACTCTTTTCCTGTTGAATATTCATGCCCGAAATAATGTCATCGTGAATATGAATATGCTGAATCTTTATAATGGTACAGTGAAACCCCTCTAAACCGGACGCTAAATTTAGCGTAAATATCTGTCTTGTAGACAGGTGGCAGCTTAATGCAGGGTGAAAGTCATGCAGAAAGCTCCTCTAGGAGCTTTCTGCATGACTTTCACCCTGCATTAAGCAGCCACCTGCCTAAAAGTATCCAAATTCTTCTCTACTAGAATTCCGGTTTAGAGGGGTTTTACTGTATATAAACACAGGGTTATTTTGTACCAAGGCAGAACGTGTAGAATCAGTTCTATGTTATTTCATCATTTCATTAAGCATACAGAGTTTTGCACGAAACCTGAACAGAGGCTGGTTCGGTTTTACCTTTTTTCTGCAAAGGCGAGAAAAAGCGAGATCCAAACTGTTATACGCGTTGATCGTCTCTGTGAAAGGATGATTGATACTCTAGTTAATATTCTAGACAGTCAGCGTGTTTATTCAGATGACAATTTCTCAGACGGCTTATAGGATTATAAGTTAATTTTCCAGAAAGAAATTGCAGTATATCACTATAATCCTTTCTCTGTTATATATTCATGTAACAATAATGACATAATGGATATTCATTAGCTGTATGTTTATAATGGCATATATCAACAGGTGTTTGGTATTGGTAGAATTTGTAGAGTACGATCTATTAGGATTTCATAAGCAAACGTAGCAGCATGTAATCTGAGTATTTTCTATTTGTAAATGCATGGAAAAGCGTTTGTATGACTTAAATAGGTCATATTCATAGATATTTATTGTAACTTACGTGAGTTATACACTGTTTACAAAAGGGATATTATCGATTTTTTGCACACGGAAAGCGTTAAATACATGTACTATCCACAATAGTAAATTACTATAAAAAGACGGACACCACGAGCAAGAACACGTCTATTTAGTTAACCAAACCACCCTTTCCATTTGGACGTCGTTTTTAACAAAATCGTCAGTTTTTGTCAATTGAATAAACACCAACAGTATTTAGTCTGTTTAGATGTAAACATTGAAGACAACAATGGGAGATATCCTTCAAATTAGAGTCTGTAGCTTTTGCAAGCGTTCGAAGAACTCTGTAGTTAGAGTATCTAGCGCTTGCAAAGTATTAAAACGCTTGTTTAGTCTACAGTGCTTGCAAGCTTCCGAAGTGCTGTTCAATTATGGTAGATATAGTGCTTGCAAGATGTCGAAGCACTGTTTAATTAGGGTAGGTAGTACTTGAAACCTGTCAAAGCTCTGTATAATCAGAATATATGTTGCTTGCAATTTACCTCTTTAGTTGTGTATGCATATTTGTCTATATACAAGCTGCCCTAAATAAAGTCAGTACGTGGACACCAACTGGGTTGTTTGTACAAATTATGATATTAATAAATTTTAAGCTAGACTGACATTTTAGCAGCAATATGGTGAAAGTTGTGACTCGACTGGGACTCGAACCCAGGACCTCTGGCCTACTATGCCAACACTCTACCGACTGAGCAAAAGAAAGCCACACAGTAAAGCCTATCAACGGATTCACCACAATCGCTACCCGGCTACACACATACATCCTGTACACAAGAATTCGTCCTGAATTCTTACTCAAAGAACACTCCACGAGTTTCTTATTATTACAATTATCTTCATACAATCTTCATAAAAATCACCCTGTGTGTTATTTACGTTGGGCGCCAAATGTAACATGGTGAAAAAGTTGTGACTCGGCTAAGACACGAACCCAGGGTCTCTGGCTTACTATGTCAACACTCTACCGACTGAGATACCAAGCCACACAGTAAAGCCTATCAACTGATTCACCACAATCTTTATCCGGCTAAACGTAAATCCTGATAAACTGCTCCTTAGGAATAGTTTGATGTGGATCTACACTATTCATTTAAGTTTGCCTGCCCGACTTCTTAGGGTAATTAGGAAATATCTGATGTCTATACGAGGGCTGTATTTATAAACATACAATGAGAGTGTCAAACAGTGTCAAATAGTTTGGATCCTGACGAGACAATGGAGCTAAAGTGTTTGCAAAGGTAACATAGATATTGCTCACATGTTCTAAAGAGCAGTCATGTACGTGATGTTCGCCGATATGGACGGTTACATGCACGTGCTTGTGAACATCGTATTATCGATGTACTTATATAAAACAACTATTACAAACTTCAATTTCAATTAAAATGTCAATTAAGTAAAAATTTCAAGAGCGCTCGTATTATAATTTCACATTATCAGATCAAACTCATGTGTCTTTAGCATAGTCTGACTGTGTTTTCTCAGCCAGTTCTCAGCAACAAGATATAATGTCTTCTACAATGTGGTGCCCTCTGGTGGATCTAGTGCACCGTTGATTAATTCAGGTCCGATAATTCGTTTGAGAATCTATTGACCGAGTGGGAAACAGTGTTGATCCTGCTGAGACCCTGAGGGGGAAATAATGTTGATCCTGCTGAGACCCCGAGTGGGAAACAGTGTTGATCCTGCTGAGACCCCGAGTGGGAAACAGTGTTGATCCTGCTGAGACCCCGAGTGGGAAATAGTGTTGATCCTGCTGAGACCCCGAGTGGGAAATAGTGTTGATCCTGCTGAGACCCTGAGGGGGAAACAATGTTGATCCTGCTGAGACCCCGAGTGGGAAACAGTGTTGATCCTGCTGAGACCCCAAGTGGGAAGCAAAGTTGATCCTGCTGAGACCCCGAGTGGGAAACAGTGTTGATCCTGCTGAGACCTGAGGGGGAAACAGTGTTGATCCTGCTGAGAACCCGAGTGGGAAACAATGTTGATCCTGCTGAGACCCCGAGTGGGAAACAGTGTGACCCCGAGTGGGAAACAGTGTTGATCCTGCTGAGACCCCGAGTGGAAAACTGTTGATCCTGCTGAGACCCCGAGTTACTCTAATTCCAAGCTGTTTGCAAATGTATTGGTATAGCTGGGTGAGGGTGAAGATGTCGTCGAGTTGAAAATGCCTTCACATTCAACTATGTGGAATGAATATTGTTCTTATCTTGGTTTACCCTTTCCCCTGATATAGAGTAATGCCCCTCTAAACCGGACGTTCAATTTACTTGGTATTAATATCGCAAATTGCAAAACAGTATTATGTATGCTGATGTATTTTAAAGATTTACTTCACAGATTCGTCTTTCAAAGTATTTTCTAACAGAGTAGACCCCGTTCAGACAACTCCTGTAGGAATTGTCTGATCAAGTTCTATCTATTTGCCTATGTACATGTAATACTATTCTCATTATTACAGTAATCCCCCCCCCATTAAACTGGACGTTCAATTTAGTATACGTATCGGTCTATGAGACAGGTGGCAGCTTAATGCTTGTTTAAAGTCATTCAGGAAGCTCCTTTAGGATCTTTCTGCATAACTTTCACCCTGCACTAATCAGCCATCTACCTTAACATATCTAAATTCTTCTCTACTAACATTCCTGGTTTAGAGGTGTCTTTTACTGTATTTACTTTTTGTTTGTCACGCGTTGTACTCTTCAAAACTTGTCTACTTTATTTGTTTGACATTGACACTAGATAATGGGAATGTGGTAAAAATACAATTTCTTACATGTTATTGAAACGGCGAAAATACACTGTTTTGGTTATGTGAGAAAAGGAATCTCCAGAAATTCAACCAGATAGTCAACCGATGTGGATTCTATATGCACCCACTTGTTTTCCTTACTTAGATAAGTATGAATTAAGAATAAGAGTGCAGAACAAAATGAACATGCGACGGTTTTGTCCCCGGAATAACAAACCTCCAATAAGTAAGTAGACACAAACGAAAAGAAAGGAAATTTATGAAGAAAGTATCATGACTTCAGATTTATAAGTTGGACTACGTGAAGATACAGATAATACAGTTGAACTTCGATATCTCGAACTCTGATAACTCGAATTTCGGGATATCTCGAACTAAAAGTTCGTTCCTTCCAATATTAACAATACAGAATTGCTCTTAAATGTATCACTACGGATATCTAGAAACACACGTGACAGCTATATGCATGTTTTAAGTAATTCAGAATTACCTTTGTCCTGCATTCACCTGTCAACTCGAGAAACTGTCCAGATTAGAAATCGGACAACTCGAACGTCTGTTATCTCAAACTAATTTGTATGGTCCATCGAAATTCAACTGTTAATATTTACATTCGCCCTGCAACGTCCTTATATAACCTTATTCTAAAAAGAAAGTTGCATAACCTCATGAACACCGGAAGCACGTAATTCATTTCTTAAATATAAGAAATACAATGGAATATAAATATAAGAAATAAATGACGTGCTCCCGGTGTTCATGGGTTATGCAACGCATAGCTTTACGAGCAAAGATTCACGTGAAGCCCTTCGGGCTTCACTAACTTTGCTCGTAAAGCTATGCGTTGCATAACCTCATGAACACCGGAAGCACGTCATTCATTTCTTAATTATACTAAATGGCAGATCTTTCACAAATATCTGCACTGTGATCGTCATCAAAGTTGTCGCCAAAAGTTTTAACTTATTACCTCTTAAACTATGGTAGAACCAACCTTTTGTTTTTAAATAAATCTGCTTACAAAATAAAACAATAGAATTGTGTAGTTTTGAAACCATTGTTTAAGGCAATGGTTTCAAAACGTGACTTTTACAGAGGCGTCAAAAGGCATCAATATGATTGAATGGATTATGGACAGAAGCCTACATACAACCGGGACATCGCCGAGGGATTCCGATTGCACCAGTAGAGGAAACCGTTTCACAGAATGTCCAGTCTTTAACTATTATCTTATCATGTGTAGCCTCATGACATTAGCTTGGATCCAGGTAAGATGTCAGTTATCTCAGCAGGTTACAAATGATGTGATGCTATGTAAACATTCAAAAATGTGTAAAAGATGATCAAGCAAATATTTGAAGAAATCTTTAGCAGGCTAACTGTTTACTAATTAAAATACCATCATTTTGTTTCTTATTTTTACGCGAGAGATTTATTCACTGCCATATCCTAACATAGTTTGCATCTTGTACCTTAAGCTTGGTGAACAAATCTTCGTCGCTAAAAAGTGTATTGTTAAAGAAGAAATTTTGAAGTTGATATATTTTTCGTTTCTTTTCAAAGAAGAAACCAGTGTGTAAATAAAGCAAACAGGATTATGGATACCTACCGATTTATTCGATGCCTGATCTGGATCCAGATTGTTTGCGAATGTAATTTTGTCATCCCTGATCGTGCGCGTAAGATCAGCGTTTCTTCATTGTTTCCATTTCTTGTGTTCACATGTATAAAATTATCGCTACAGGCGACTGACTGCATTGTTTCACACATAAATTCAAATAAATCTTTTTTGTGTAGATTTTGAAAATTACAAACAAAACAGGATGATGAATCTTTTACTCCGCATATTTGTCTTTCAAAGTATTTTCTAACAGGGTAGACACCGTTCAGACAACTCCTGTAGGAATTGCCTGATCAGGTTCTATCTATTTGCCTATGTAATATTATGAGTCTGATTATACCGTATCTGTCATGGTCAATATGCCTGTGTTTTTGTGCCATTATTGAAACAATCCAATTAATATACAAATTCCATTATTCCTAACATGCATATTCCTGAAGTAAAAGGTTAACTGGTATTTTGTTAGCATGCTTTATAAGTACGTATATTTCACACGTACGATTATATCACACCGTGTGTCATTCGTACGAATATGTCACTCTTCCACCCGTGACATAATCGTATGGGTGCAACATCCCGAAGTTTTGATATTTATACAAGTAGATTTACAAACTTCGTAAAATTATTGGACATAGCCATTTTCTCACTTTGTTCATCAAATATGTTAAAAAAATCATTAAAAAGGGATATGATCCTGTAGAAATACAACATACTGCATGTTTGGTTGTAAACCCTTTTACAGTTGGCAATCACGCTGGCATCTTTGCATGTACGCCAACAAGAAAGGTTTAGTACTCTATGAAGGCGATCTCTTAAATCCAGAAATGGAAGGAGAACGTCGGATATCTGTACTATTTCGTTTTTGTCGTACCCTTTATTACTTTTCTACAGTTACTCTGTTTGCAGCTCAATCATTGAGTACACCAGCGATAGGTGGATACAGTTTGTTCACTTAAATGTTTTCGTTATACATGCACTTTACCACTGTATTTGCCGTCGCGGTTGTTGTAGATTAGTCGGAGAGGAGATACGTTTATTTACACTGTTTTCCTTTTAGGGTGGGGATGGAATAAGTGTGAGGTTGGGCGCCCATAAACCGGTTTAACTCCCCAGTGACTTTTGTCACTGACCGTTCCAAGGCGGTGCTTCCATCTTCCCCCTATTGCGTGTTTGTTTTGTCTTTGTGCGTCTCCTGTTGTTTTTATAGTTATGTACATTTGCTGTTTCCTTGTGTTGCTGTTCGGGCGACTGTTTGTTCTGTATGGTGTGTTTCCTGCATGATTCATTTTTGTACTTTTATACGAATAATGTCACATTTATCCAGTGCCTAGAAGGTAATGTTTTGTCAATGTGTGTGTGTGTGTGTGTGTGTGTGTGTGTGTGTGTGTGTGTGTGTGTGTGTGTGTGTGTGTGTGTGTGTGTGTGTGTGTGTGTGTGTGTGTGTGTGTGTGTGTGTGTGTGTGTGTGTGTGTGTGTGTGTGTGTGTGTGTGTGTGTTTGCATAACCTGGAAAGTCACTACGTCCATGTTATCGCACACCAAACAAGTCACTACGTTTTGGCAAGTCACTACGTTTTTTGGTGTAGTGACTTTCCAAACTGACCAAAACTACTTATTTTGCCGTTTTATGTCATAAAATCGAAAAAAATCGGATGGTGTGAGTTTCACGGAAACACTCTAATTTTAAACACAGTCGTCGATGTGCGAAAAATTGGAACCGCACACATCGACGCCATTCGCTGCGCAGCGCATGCGCACTACGTACAATATTCTAATATCGGTAGATCCAATATGGCCGCTAAATAACACGAGACACGGCAGTAAGTTATTTTATATTAACCAAATATCTAGTTCTACTGCATATTTACTGCAAATTACGATTGTTCTGTAGTGCTGAATAATACAAATAGTGAAGATAATACATAAAATAGTATATCTACATTATAAATATCTCAGACATGGGCAAACCTTCATTTTTTACTTTCGTTGTGGACTTTTTCCCTCGCTCAGTTTAAAAATTAGTGTGTTTTTTATATCTTAAATGGTCGTGTCCGAACTAGGTCTTGAGCATACTGAACATGAACTTCAGCAAAAATAAGCTACATTCCGTCAATGAGGTTGAGTTAGGTGTATTTATAGTATAGAGACAAAGCGCCCCACATGCCGACACGTACCAGGACTGAATACAGGTCATCTCGTTACCTTGCCATTTCGTAACCGGACAAATCTGGTCACTTCGTAACCAGTTTCCTAGTCATTTCGTAACCGGTCGGGTCATCTCGTAACCACTGTTATATATATAAATTAATATATGTGTTATTAATATTTTCATGGTCAATACTAAAAAGATGTACGTAATCTTAGGAAAAGATGACAGTAGCATATAATGGCGTCTTATGTTAATTAGCAAGCAATTATAATCAGGAATAAAAAAGTCAAATTGTCATAAATAAATCATGTTAACTTGTTGTTAATTGCGGTCGAATATCTCTACAGTAAGAAATATACTTTTTTTACTAAAAAATGTAACTACAGTATAATACCATGCTAAACAAAAGTTGCAACACTTCTGCTGCCTAAAAAGTATGATCTCTAAACGTATTTGAAAATGTTTAAATAAAGTAGTTTTTAGGAAAAATCAATCGTTATATAACCCTTTACTCCATGAATATTTGTGAAAGAAATTATGACGTCGTGGATATTTCATTAGACACTTTGGCACAGCTTAATTTAGGCTGTAGAATTATATGCCTCCTATAGGATCAGTCAGATCTGGATCTACTCTGCAAATGTGTATAAAGGCGTATTTATGAAGGAAATGATTAATATTACAACTTTGTCCATGACATATTATTCATTCACAATTCAAGTCCCTTATCAAAGGCTATTCGCCGTAAAGGGTTAACCTTTTCCCTCATATAAACGTGTTTTCACGGATTTGCAAACAGAGTAGACCCAGATCAGACGGCTCCAAGAGGAGCCGTCTGATCAGGGTCTGCTCTGTTTGCTAACAGAATTTGATAGATCTGTTTCTTTGCTTCCTGAAATGTCTACAATGTTCCACCTTTCATATATCTTTATAATTATTTTGTTAATGAATATTCAGTAGGTATTCAAATTTGAAATAAACACAAAACAGGGAAAGGATTAACAGATACTTTTTTACATGTTAAATGTCTCATATTGCCATGAACTATTTTCTTGAAGTTATTCCCGGCTCGTACTACAGTGTGGATTTTTCACTTCATCATGATAATATAATTTGACAGTGGTTACGAGATGACTTGACCGGTTACGAAACGACCAAGAAACTGGTTACGAAGTGACCAGATTTGGCCGGTTACGAAATGGCAAGGTAACGAGATGACCAGATCCCCCAGGACTTGAGCGTCTGAGGTCATTATCTTATTTCATGAAAATGTTACGCAAGACCCGAAATGGAGACCACGGTTGATATTGCTTACGTACTAAATGTAAATTTAATCAATGCAATTCCCATTGTTTTGGGTTGAGACTTTCTCATTTAGGTAAATTTATACATTTGTTTATGAATATGATATTCCTATTGATTTGTGATACCCTATCAATTCGTGTATTGTGTAATCCCGTAGTTTTTTCGGAACACATCTAGTATAGCGGACCCCAATTTTTTACCGCAAAATATAATACAATTATGTTAGTTGCGGTAAACATACAATGACGTAAACAATGACGTCAGAATATTTGCAAATGGCAGGATGTTGCTGTTCTGTCGGGGGCTATCGCCCCCGAACCCCCTGCTTTATTAACTTTTTTTCCATACAGAAAATCAAAGCAACTTAAAGAAATGATATGATGAAACATTTCCCTGCTTGAAATTCGTTTCTTCAAATAATTATAACCGCCAATTATTGTACAAGAGTCGCCGCAGTGACCCTAGGTAAACATAGAGCAATGAAATAAAATGGCGTCGCGTTTAGCAACATTATCGGCTCAAAAAGGCTGGCGCTGTGCTTTGTTATGATTCGTGATTTCCGGGGTCCGCTATACTAGATTCTTCCCGTTTTTTCAACACAGAGTTTATTTCTGTGACCTAGTTTTTGTCAATAGCCTCTATGAAAAGGGCTCGTTAATATATTACAATTTGACTCAAATCTGAAAACAATCCAAGCACTGTTTAAAAGAAGACATTTTTTCTAGAGGAGATTTAACAGATGCACCGGTCACCGATACAAACCGACCTTCACCCTTAGGCTTTCAATACACAAATGGTGATGCCCTAAATGGAGTCCAAATAAGCAGACACCAAGTTGGATTTTGTGGAAATTTTGTGTGGATGTATGATTATGGGATGAGAATCAACTAATTTATACCAGGTAAGCAATAGAAAAGTGACTTTGTTATTCTATTTGATCGTTCTACCTCCGGTTACTCACCAAGAAGCCTAAAACTATTTTAAACCACTACTTACAGTCTGATGTCTATTTTTTCACCACTTATGCCTTTTTCTCATTGATCATAGATTTGTGTTTTATGAACTTTCATGTGTTGGGAATACCCACTTTGCTTGGACCTAATGGGAAGTTCTGTTTTAACCCTTTCCCTCATATAAACGTGTTTTCACACATTTGCAAACAGAGTAGACCACAGGGGGCCATTTCGTGGGTCTAGATGGTCGATCACCGAAAGAAAAGTGCAAGATGTGTTCTTTGCCAATCTTTTTAGGTATTGTAATCAATGAAAAATTATGTGTGAGTAAATCTCTTCACGACTATAAACCCTTCACTGCATGTGCCTGTTTATGTCAATGCAAACACAGTAGATCCAGATCAAACGTAATGAAATAAATTTACAAACAGAGTAGATACAGATCAGACAGCTTTTGTTGTAGATCCCTGATCATTGATCAGGGTCTTATCGGTTTGCTGTACAATTACTGTCACAGCCAAACTTGTACTCATGTATCATTACAAAAACTCAATCTCCGTGAAATTATTATTTCTTACACGAATATTCATGGAGATCTGACGCCTTTTTTCACAATGCTATTTTTTCAAAGGGATCTTTGGCTCTGATAAAAACTATAGGATTAGATCAACAACATTTCATAAGCAACAGAGCAGAACCTGATCAGACAGCTCTTATAGGAACTGTCCGATCTGGATCTACTCTATTTGCAAACGTGGGTGAAGCTGTTTATATAAATGAGAGAAGGATTGGGAAATTGATTTTAAAGCAAATTTGGTGTCCGCTGTCAACAGAGCTAACTGGTGTTTATTAATCCTTTTTTCTCTTAAGAATATTTATTAAAGATTTCATGACCTCGTGAATATTCATTTACATGGATTACAGAGACGCTAGACAACCATGATCGAATCTAAAGAAATAAGTCTACGGACTAAGCAATCAGGGCAGATCCTGATCAGACATTTTCAGCGTGATTTAGGTTTACGCTGTTAACAAAAAGTTTGAATAGAATAATTTTCCAATACGAAAAGGCCCATTAACCTACAGACAGTGGTGCTAACCTTTAAAGTCACATTTATAATAGAATGTAGCATATCCCTTTTTATACGCCTGAAGGGACGTATTATGGTATGGCGCATGTCATCCGTCCTTCTGTCCGTCCGTCCGTTAGCAATTTGTGCAACTAACTCTTCCTTTATTTTTCAACATAGTTTCTTCAAACTTTCAGGAATGATAGATACTGATGTGTAGTTGTGCATATCAGTGAGATAACTCTCATATAATTTTTCATTCTGGAGTTATTTCCCTTTGATAGTTTCTGGTAGCAATTTCTTGTGCAACTAACTCCTCTTTTTTTTTTCAAAATAAAGGCTCCTTTTTCAGCTTTCAGTAGGCCCAAAGACAAATGAAAGATTACTATTACAATAAGCAGTTTTACTCTCCTTGCTATTGCCTTAGCCCTAATAGACCTCATATGCGCAACTTCTGAAGGTTCACACATTGTGTAAATAGAACAGCCTTCGGGCGTATATTGCCCCGTCTCGCGGTGCTCTTGTTATCATTGTAGACCCAAGTCATTGGCTGCACTATTTTCTCTAGTATAAATTTCATGGAAAACAGCCATAGAGACACAACGTATTTAGAAATGCAGTGCATTAAATATGAGCTAATAAGTGTCTCTTAAGAACTTGACAGGCTGAAATAATTGCACATTTTCAAGTTATTGTGTGTATTCTCTGCCCATTGGGGTCATTTTTTGTGACTCTCTTGCAGGACTTCTTCCTCTGGTGGATGTTGGGAAATATGTGTGTGTAGCGTCAGAATGGCCCAAATTTAAAGTGAAAATAGACGGTGTGTACATACTTTTGTCTGTAGTGAAAAAAGTCAACGTTCTTGACCTTGTTTTCTGGTGATCTAGAGACTGTGTTTGGACTAAATATGAATGTGTTAAGAGGATATAACCTATATCTAAGCCTGGAAGTAGCTAGGTGATGCAGAAAATGCCTGTTTTTACATGGAATAAAGAAGGGCAAAAGTAACCGGGCTCACACCTATAACAGAAATTGTTAAAACGGTAAGGATTACTGCCCTGAAATTTCAGATGAAGGTAATTTATGACTAAATTAGTAGCTTGCACATGAGACA
The DNA here is from genome assembly GCA_963576725.1 of Azorinus chamasolen. Classification (NCBI taxonomy): domain Eukaryota; kingdom Metazoa; phylum Mollusca; class Bivalvia; order Cardiida; family Solecurtidae; genus Azorinus; species Azorinus chamasolen. The sequence goes on from OY755247.1 coordinate 53,723,731, forward strand.
GTTTTTAACAGATCTGAGTAAATTTGAAGAAATTGAGATTTTTAAAAAAAAGTGTGTTAAACGGTTCAGTATAAAGACCACTCTTGCACTTATATCAGACTATTCTAACGCAATCTGTCAATTTTCTGCAATCTGATTGACTCATGTGACTAAATTTGCGGCATATAAAAACTGTTTTATATGTCGCAAATTCAACCAATCGAAAACGGCCGAATAACAGCATTAGCCTGTAAATATATTAATGCGCTTTGTTTATCAAACACTTAGATCTACTGATAAATTCGTATGCATACACTGACATATATTCAAGTTCAGTCCGGTATTTTGAAAGTTATTAATTTTCCATTCTTTGTCACGACTTGACCGGTCTTTTATATGTCATGTGGAGAATTATTGATGTACTCAAAGCGTTGTGATTCAGATTCAGCCTTATTTATCATACTATTCAAACATAACGTCATAAAGTGACGTCATTGTTACAGACGACGTTTTTGCGTACGGCGCCAAAGACTAAGATAACGTTACTTTTCCTGACATGTGTATTGAAAGTGTATTGAAATGTAAAATAGCTGTCGCGTAATGATTCATGACAAATGTAATAGTGAACTTACAACTGGGCCGGTGTTTTGACTGTGTAAACCAGGGTGAACAAATCCAGTTATTTTAAGAAATCTGAGAGAAACTGGGTACTATTTCTTGCCTCATCACTCATTCAATCACCTGCGCGCATAGGATATAACAACAATTTGGCAATTGCATTAGAATAGGGTTAATCCTACTGTAATTTGAAATTTGCGACGGTATATGAGGTTTTTAACGGTCTTAAATTATTTTAACGGCTCCGCCTACGGCGTCGCCATTAAAATAATTTGCGACCGTTAAAAAACTCATATACCGTCGCAAATTTCAAATTACAGTAGGGTTAACCCTATATTTGGCCTTCATAGGCTCTGTCAGACTATTTGGCCTTCATAGGCTTTGTGATCTGGATCTAAACAGCATAGAACAACCCGGTTGATTATATTTTTGTTGAATTTCAAGCATTTTTTATTAAATTGAGAAATTTTGGCTAATGACGGGCACCTTAGAAGCGTCGGTATCGTCCGAAAGCCTTCCTAAAATTGCCTTTGGCTACTTGACATCTTCCTGCTGGAGAAATATCTTTTTCTGGAATCAAAGGTCCAACATATGTATCAAATTTGGCAAAGTAAAGTATTTCGTAGAATTTTGGACAGATTCCAGCATTTAGCATCTCATAAATTTAGCTTGAAGCGCATAAATCACAGTTTTTCATTGGATCTAGCCGCGCGACCGACTCTTTCAGTGCTTCCTGTCATTTTTTTTTTCTCTTCCATTGTGTTTTCTTACATAATTTCCAAGATCTAATATTCATCTCAATCAAATTTGCATTTTCAGAGTGTCTCTTTCTAGTTTTATTGCATTTTTTCTGCATTTAATAACTTTAATAGTGCAGAGCTCTACATAAATTGCAACCGCTAATTAAAAATTGTTCATCAAGCATGCAAAGCGGGCGACTCTTAACCCTTATTTGTAGCTTCAGACAGACGCAACTGTAATCTCTGTCGCTGCTAAGCAAGGAAAAAGAGTGCTATTTCTATTTCTGAAATCTATTTGTATCTGCTGGCCTTAAGTTTTGAAGTTTGAGTGCCCTCTGTTATGGGTTCCTTTGAATACGGTGCAGCTAAGTTGGTCAGATGACTTTAAAAAGGTAACAAAGCATTGTTTTTATTGTGAATTTCTCTTAAGTTAACAGTTTCACTATTTAAGAAACAACAATATTTAGCTAAATCATAACATAAACACTCAAATTAGAGTTCTGAACATGTATCTTAAAGCATTTTTCAAGGATTTTAGTATATTTTATGTGGTTTCCCTGTTTTTCAGGCCTTGGAGGCACATCAGGAAGGACACATTTTTTCCATGGTTGGGCTTTGTGTGGCATATTCTTTGAGCCGGTACTTAGCACTGGGGTAGGAACCATGAACAACACCACTGAGCATGACAGGAAATACCAGCCGGTCTTGGGTGAAAAGACTTTTGCGGCAACTCGGTGCTGCTTCCGCCAAAGCCGACTACATGCGGCTGAGATCTTTGATTAATGCTGACAGTTAATGAAGGTATGCTAACCATAGGAAACAATGTCCTTTTACGCTAAAATTCACCCTGCACTGTTGAGTGAAATCTGATTGGGTAGTCTTTTTCTGCTTCTTGTGCTTGAAATACCCTTCTGGAAATGAGAGGTGCCTGTCGCGGGGGCATGAATGCCGACTCATACTGTACATCTTCTTTAGGGTGCTGATCACAAGCGACGACCATTTCAACCCGATTTAGCATTTCGAACTTGCTTGTCTATGCTAAAATAAGGATCTGGATCCAAACTCAGTATAAGATCTTCATGATTAGGCCAGTTTATAGACAATTTTAGTCTTAAACTGAAGGATTTCAGCCAAATTTTACATCAGTTATCACTAAAATATCCAGTTTAAGGGTATTTTTTGTGAATCAGAGTTAACAATTTGGCTGGTTTCAAACAGATCACTGCCTGAGAGATGCTATGCCTTTTATTTCATCAAGATGTAATGAAAACTTTTTCAAGATATTAGGATTTTAGTTTTCGCCTACATCGCCATCTATCGGCTTATTGTGTGTGTGTGTGTGTGTGTGTGCATAACCTGGAAAGTCACTACGGCCATGTTATCGCACACCAAACAAGTCACTACGTTTTGGCAAGTCACTACGTTTTTAGCTCGCCAGAGCACAAAGTGCTCAGGGTGAGCTTTTGTGATCACCTGTTGTCTGTCGGCGTGCGTCGTCCGTCGTTCGTCGTTTGTCGTTCGTCGTCAACAATTTGAACCTTTAAAAATCTTCTCCTCTGAATCTACAGGGATCTCAACTTTCATCTTTGGCACATAGCATCATATTCAGGTCCTCTACAAAAGTTATATAAATTATGCCCCTGGGGTTAAAATTGACCCCGCCCCAGGGGTGCCTTGTTTTCAATAGAAACATATAGTAAAACTTTGAAAATCTTCTTCTCTGAAACCAGAAGGTTCTCAGCTTTCATAATTGGCACATAGCATCATGTTCAGGTCCTCCACAAAAGTTATATAAATTTTGGCCCCGGGGTCAAAATTGGCCCCGCCCCAGGGGTGGGCAGTTTTCAATAGAATCGTATAGTGAAATCTTTGAAAATCTTCTCCTCTGAAACCGGAAGGTTCTCAGCTTTCATATTTAGCACATAGCATCATGCTCAGGTCCTCCACAAAAGTTATATAAATTATGGCCCCGGGGTCAAAATTGGCCCTGCCCCAGGGGTGGGCAGTTTTCAATAGAAACATATAGTGAAATCTTTGAAAATCTTCTTCTCTAAAACTGGAAGGCTCTCAGCTTTCATATTTGGCACATAGCATCATGTTCAGGTTCTCTACAAAAGTCATATAAATTATGGCCCCAGGGTCAAAATTGGCCCCGCCCCAGGGGTGGGCAGTTTTCAATAGAAACAAATAGTGAAATCTTTGAAAATCTTCTTGTCTGAAACTGGAAGGTTCTCAGCTTTCATATTTGACACATAGCATCATGTTCAGGTCCTCTACAAAAGTTATATAAATTATGGCCCCGGGGTCAGAATTAGCCCCGCTCCAGGGGTGGGCAATTTTCAATAGAAACAAATAGTGAAATCTTTGAAAATCTTCTTCTCTGAAACTGGAAGACTCTCAGCTTTCATATTTGGCACATAGCATCATGTTTAGGTTCTCTACAAAAGTTATATAATGTATGGCCCCGGGGTCAAAATCGGCCCCGCCCCAGGGGTGGGCAGTTTTCAATAGAAACAAATAGTGAAATCTTTGAAAATCTTCTCCTCTCAAACTGGAAGGCTGAGATCTCAGCTTTCATATTTGGCACATAGCATCATGTTCAGGTCCTCTACAAAAGTTATATAAATTATGACCCCAGGGTCAAAATTGGCCCGCCCCAGGGGTGGGCAGTTTTCAATAGAAACAAAAAGTGAAATCTTTGAAAATCTTCTCGTCTGAAACTGGAAGGTTCTCAGCTTTCATATTTGGCACATAGCATCATGTTCAGGTCCTCTACAAAAGTTATATAAATTATGGCCAGGGGGTCAAAATTAGCCCCGCTCCAGGGGTGGGCAGTTTTCAATAGAAACAAATAGTGAAATCTTTGAAAATCTTCTTCTCTGAAACCGGAAGGCTCTCAGCTTTCATATTTGGCACATTGCATCATGTTCAGGTCGTCTACTAAAGTTATATTAATTATGGTCTCTGGTCAAAATTGTCCCCGCCCCAGGGGTGGACAGTTTTCAATAGAAACAAATAGTGAAATCTTTGAAAATCTTCTTCTCTGAAACTGGAAGGTTCTCAGCTTTCATATTTGGCACAGAGCATCATTTATCCTGTCACGTGCCTATTTTCCTGACGGATAACAAGGTGACTGATAAACTTTTTGTTATTATGTCAGTAGGTCACATGACCGATGTTAATATTTCAGTTGGTCACATGACCTGTAGCTGAAACTACTTTTTTTTTTTAAAAAAAAAGTTTTTTACCGAGACGCTTATTTCGTGGATACACAAATTTACGTCTATACCTAGTAGATCTAGATATAGATCTACTGAATAAAAAAAGTTTAACAAAGCGAATTGATTTCAATCGATACCCGTTAAACTAAATAATTCTTTCAATTCATTCTCTCTTAGACCTAGTAGATCTAGATCTAGACTAGATCTAGTTGTCTGTCGCGAAATTACCGTGTTGAGATAAATCCACATCAAGAATTATAAATCGTCTAGATCCTGTATTCTATAGTCAGTTCTATTTTAATTCTATCGGCGTCTATCTCAACCGAGTATAGAATTGAAATGTTATTAAGCTAGCCTTGACTTTTCTATTCTAGACGAGGTTTAGATCAGCTTGTCTCAAACACCAAGTGACAGGTTCTTTTTCTCACATAACCAACCGGGGCAACGGTTTTGTTTTGAGCATTTTTCAGTGGAATTCCAGTGACGTAATAACGCCTTTATAGTGACGTCATCAACAGTCTAGAGCCAGTAGAGTCGGGTATACTTTGCGGTGCATTTTGTGGTACATTCGGTACAAAATAAAATAATTTTATATTTTGCTGTCGTGACAAGGATAAATAGAATATTTGGTTCCTAGCTTTGATTGAGAAATGTTATCTGGCTCGGCTTCTGAATATATCAGGTTCGCCTTCGGCTCACCTGATATATTCATCCGCCTTGCCAGATAACATTTCTCATTCAAAGCTAGGAACCAAATATTCTCTATGTTCAGGTCCTCCACAAAAGTTATATAAATTATGGCCCTAGGGTCAAAATTGGCCCTGCCACAGGGGTGGACAGTTTTCAATAGAAACATTATTGAGAACACTTTGAAAATCTTCTTCTCTGAAACTCGAAGGTTAGTCTCAGCTTTCATATTTGGCACATAGCATCATGTTCAGGTCCCCTACAAGTTTTACCCAGGGCCGGCTAGTTTTCTATAGAAACATATAGTGAAAACTTTGAAAATCTTCTCCTCTGGTTGTCTGGTGAGCGCTTCAGGGCCATTCTGGCCCTCTTGTTTGGTGTAGTGACTTTCCAAACTGACCAAGACTACTTATTTTGCAGTTTTATGTCATAAAATCGAAAAAAATCGGATGGTGTGAGTTTCACAGAAACACTCTAATTTTAAACACAGTCGTCGTTGTGCGAAAAATTGGAACCGCACACATCGACACCATTCCCTGCGCAGCGCAGCGCATGCGCACTACGTACAATATTCCAGTATCGGTAGATCCAATATGGCCGCTAAATAACACGAGACACGGCAGTAAGTTATTTTATATTAACCAAATATCTAGTTCTACTGCATATTTACTGCAAATTACGATTGTTCTGTAGTGCTGAATAATACAAATAGTGAAGATAATACATAAAATAATATATCTACATTATAAATATCTCGGACATGGGCAAGTCCTTCATTTTTTCTTTCGTTGTGACCTTTTTCCCTCGCTCAGTTTAAAAATTAGTGGGTTTTTTATATCTTAAATGGTCGTGTCCCCATTAGGGCTTAAGCATTCGGTGGTTACTGAACATGAACTACAGCTACTTTAGCAAAAATAAGCTACATTCCGTCAATGAGGTCGAGTAAGGTGTATTTATAGTATAGATACAAAGTGCCCCAATACCGACACGTACCAGGACTTGAGCGTCTGAAGTCTTTATCTTATTTCATGAAAATGTTTAGCAAGACCCGAAATGGAGAACACGGTTGATATTGCTTACATACTAAATGTAAATTTAATCAATGCAGTACCCATTGTTTTGGGTTGAGACTTTCTCATTTAGCTTTGATAAAACCTGTAAAATCAAATCTATATCTTGTCAAATGCAAACAGAGCAGACCCTGATCAGACATCTTCTATAGCAGCCGTCTGATCTAGTCTACTCTTGTTTTTAATGTGTGAAACAAATTATTTCTGTGAAGAGAAGTTTTTGCTTTGAAAAAAACTGTAGAATCAGATCTATATTTCATAGGTGTCGTTTGATCTGGGTCTACTCTGTTTGCTAATGCGTAAAAACAGCTTTATATGAGGGAAAGGGTTAAAAGATTTTTAAAGATATTTTTATTGGTCATTTCACACAAAAACTGGCATTATGTGATGCCTAGCACTTTATTTGCCTATATACCTGGATCAAGGTATAATTACATAGCTTTATTGACGTCATTTGCATTTCTCAAAGACCAGTTTTAGGCATTTTGAGCTAAGGCAAAAATGGCACAAGTTGTGAACAGTTTAGATCTTGGTCAACCAGTCACTTGGTATTAGATCTGAATCCAGTTCAAGTTTATTCAGCAGTGAAAGGGTGAAAGCAGTGGACTAAGCTTCTTTCATCTGCTAGAAATGTTGTCCACTGAAAAATGTCAATATATTACTGTAACTCAGGTGAGCGATATAGGAACAATGGCCCTCTTGTTGTTATTTGGTCCTGTTACATGTTCAAAACTTGGATTTGCAATCAAGGCTGACGTGTGGGGGTATTCATCATCTTTAGTGATAGTTCTAGTTTCGTCAGTCCGTCCCAAATTTCATGTCCCTTCTATAACTGTTTTAACTGAATGGATTTCAAAATAACCTGGCACAAATGTTTACCACACAAAGACTATGTGAGGCATTCAACTCCCTGGTCCATGGGTCAAAGGTCATGGTTATCCTTCAGGTTCAAAGGTCGGGCATAGTGTTTCACAAACACATCTTGTTTGACTTGGTACAGCTTCTAGTTCTTGTGCAAGGTTAGGATATCTTCATTTAGTTTTGAGAATCATATTCTAAAGATATTGCGAATTTTTTTTTTAAAAATTAGGTTGATCTATGAATTACATGTATATCATTGTAATTAACAATTTGTTGTAATTGTTATGGTTGATATCAATATTGATTGGTAGTGTCGGTAGTGCGTAAATAGATCAAGTAGAGATTTAAGAACAACATAAGATTTTATACATGTACATGCATGAATTTGCTTTTCAGACACTTCTTGTAGTTCAATGCATAGAACACTTACCATCCCAGTGATGGCAAGAGGTCTGGGTTAAAGTCCCAGCAAGAGTATTAAAGCAAAATGTGTGTGCATGTTTGTATGCCAAGTGAATCAGATTCATACTCTATCTGTCTGCAATAATCTAGTCAGCTGTAAATTAACAAAACTGACAATCACTTCTCATGTTTCTCTCTACAGTAAACCTAGACCGCATCCAAATATTCTATTTCTTTTTAGCTCACCAGAATATGCTCGGGTGAGCTTTTGTGATTGCTGGTGTCTGTCCGTCCATCAACAACTGCTTTAAACATCTCAGAAACCACAAAGCAGAAATTTAACCAATTATTTTTTTATGATGCTCCATCAAAATTGCTAAAAAAATCTGGATCCATGTTAAATTCTGGTTGCTATGGCAACCAAAAGAAAAATCTTTAAATATTATTTCCATAACCAGTGGTCAGAATTGAATGACATTTGATAGGAAGAGTATTCTCTCCCAAAGATGCTAAAGTCATGTTAATACCTCAAAAACATAGCCACTAAGGGCAGGGCTAGATTTCCTTGCGTAACTATATAGAAAATCTTTTAAAAACCTTCTTTTCCAAAGCTGGTGGTCCAATTTAAATGGAATTTGGTAGGAAAAATTGCCTGGTAACCTTTATCAAAATTGCTATATCCATGTTGATATCCATGGCCTCCAAGGTGGAGCTAGATTTCCTTATTAACTCTTTCCTCCAAAAATATGTCTTTCTAGGCCTCTGTAAAAGTCACTTATGAAATCATTGTGATAAATAGAGCATTATCACAATGGTTTCCAAACTACAAAATTCTACAAAAAAATATTTTCTCTAGTTAAAGTTCCTTTTCGGTAGATTAAGAGGTTGGATCTAAAATAGCCTATGAGGGAATGTGTTAAACTGTATAGAAAACTTTAAAAATCTTCTCTGCAACTGGTGGTTCAATTTGAATGGTAATTAGTAAGAATAGTCGCATGTTGAGCCTCTATCAAATTTGCTAATATCATGGGGGAGGGGGGGGGGGGGGGGTGGTGTATGGTTTACATTCGTAAGGGAACCTATATTTCCAATTCAGTGCAGGATTTTAACAAAATCGGCGTTAAATACATTCGGAAGACGGTTATTAAACGTGCTAAATGGTTAAATACGGTATATATAGGACTCGACTTAGACTACGTACGTTTTTAGCTCACCTGAGCCAAAGGCTCATGATGAGCTATTGTGACCGCTATTTGTCCGGCGTCCGGCGTCCGTCCACATTTTCAAACGACATCTCCTCTGAAACTGCTGACCCGATTTTAACCAAATTTTGTCAGAAGCATCAGTGGCTAGGGGGAACGAAACGTTGTTCACATTATGACCCCCGGGCTTAAAATGGCACCGCCCAAGGGCTTATCAGTTTTTCATAGGAAAATCTTTAAAAATCTTCTTCTCTGAAACTGTAAGGCCTAGACCTTTGATATTTGGCATGTAGCATGATCTTATGGTCCTCTACAAAAATGTTCATATTATAACCCCCGGGCCAAAAATGGCCCCGCCCAAGGGCTTATCAGTTTTTCATAGGAAAATCTTTAACATTCTTCTTCTCTGAAACTGTAAGGCCTAGATCTTTGATATTTGACATGTAGTGAGATGTAATGATCCTCTACAAAGATTGTTCAAATTATGACCCCAGGGCCAAAAATGGCCCCGCCCAAGGGCTTATCAGTTTTTCATAGGAAAATCTTTAAAAATCTTCTTCTCTGAAACTGTAAAGCCTAGACCTTTGATATTTGGCATGTAGCATGATCTTATGGTCCTCTACAAAGATTGTTCAAATTATGACCCCAGGGCCATAAATGGCCCCGCCCAAGGGCTTATCAGTTTTTCATAGGAAAATCTTTAACATTCTTTTTCTCTGAAACTGTAAGGCCTAGATCTTTGATATTTGGCATGTAGCATGATCTAATGGTCCTCTACACAGATTGTTCAATTTTATAATGACCCCAGGCAAAAATGGCCCCGCCCAAGGGCTCATCAGTTTTTCATAGGAAAATCTTTAACATTCTTCTTCTCTGAAACTGTAAGGCCTAGACCTTTGATATTTGGCATGTAGCATGATCTAATGGTCCTCTACAAAGATTGTTCAAATTATGACCCACGGGCCAAAAATGGCCCCGCCCAAGGGCTTATCAGTTTTTCATAGGAAAATCTTTAAAAAAATTCTTCTCTGAAACTGTAAGGCCTAGATCTTTGATATTTGGCATGTAGCATGATCTAATGGTCCTGTACAAAGATTGTTCAAATTATGACCCCCGGGCTAAAAATGGCCCCGCCCAAGGGCTTATCAGTTTTTCATAGGAAAATCTTTAAAAATCTTCTTCTCTGAAACTGTAAGGCCTAGACCTTTGATATTTGGCATGTAGCATGATCTTATGGTCCTCTACAAAGATTGTTCAAATTATGATCCCTTGGCCAAAAATGGCCCCGCCCAAGGGCTCATCAGTTTTTTATAGGAAAATCTTTAACATTCTTCTTCTTCTGAAACTGTAAGGCCTAGACCTTTGATATTTGGCATGTAGCATGATCTAATGGTCCACTACAAAGATTGTTCAACTTACGACCATGATCTCTGGGCGAAACTTGGCCCTGGCTTATCAGTTTTTCAAAAATATATTATTTTTCTCTGAAGCCATAAGGCTTAGACCTTTAATTAATGGCATACTGCTTTGCCTTGTGGTTCTCTACCAAGGTTGTACAAATGATGTCCCTGCCCCTGGGGTATCTCAGGTGAGCGCTTCAGGGCCTCATGGTCCTCTTGTTTATATATGCGTGTATGGACGATAAACATTTTAAACGTTTAAGTCCTAATGAAATAAAATATTCCGTTCTGTTCAGTTAAAACCTCGATTGGTCCCGTAGAAACCCATGATAATGACATTAAATGTTAATGGTTTATTAACTATCGTTGAACGAACAGAAAGGGGAAAGGAAAGAGTCTTGCTTGCATGTACCCTACAAATGGTGGTCCCGATGCCGATAAGGGCCTATCCCATTTGCCGGGAAGACATTTTCAACTTCGGTATATTTTACCGTTACTGAGGCGAAAAAGGCTATAGGGTGCTCGGGACGATAATCGATTTTAAAGCCATTAAGTGCCTAAGTGCCCGAACTGCGTCAGTTACAGAATGTTTTACGCTTTTCTTTTTTATACCTCCTTTTGAAAAAAAAATGGGGTATATCGCTTTGCACATGTCGGTCTGTCGGTAGATCAGATTTTTATCAGTAACAAATAAATGGCTTGGCGTAGGATATTCAAACTTGCTGTGGCTGTTGGTCAAGAAAACTAGATGACCCCTATTGTTTTTAGTGTCACAAGGTCAAAGATCAACGCCACCATGACCTTAACTGGTGAAATGGTTTCCGATCAATAACTGCTCATGGGTTTGGCTAAGAATCTTCAAACTTGCTGTGCTGATCAGTCATGACCAGTAAATGACCCCTATTGTTGTTGAGGTGACTAGATCAAAGGACATTGACCTTAATTGGTGAAATGGTTTCGATGAATTAATTCTCAATGGTTTGGCTTAGGATCTTCAAACTTGCTGCGGTTATTAGTCATGACCACTAGATAACTCCTATTGTTTTTAGGCCACTAGGACAAAGGTCAAGGTCGCTATAACATTTACTGGTGAAATGGTTTCAGATCAATAACTGATGATGGGTTTAGCTTAGTGATTAGTCATGATTGCTGTGGTGATTAGTCATGACCACTAGATGTCCACTATTGTATTTTAGGTCACAAGGTCAAAGGTCAAGGTCACTATGACCTTAACTGTGAAATGGGTTCCGTAACTTCAATAACTGCTCAAGGGTTTGGCTTAGGATCTTTAAACTTGCTGTGATTATTAGTCATTACCACTAGCTGACCCCTATTGTTTTTGAAAATCACTAGATCAAAGGTCAAGGTCACCATGAACTTAGTGGTGAAATAGTTTCCGATCAATAATTGCTCAATGGTTTGACTTAGGATCTTCAAACTTGCTGGGGTTATTAGTCATGACCACTAGATAACTCCTATTGTTTAGGTCAAGGTCACCATGACAACTGTGAAATGGTTTCCGTTCAATAACTACTCAAGGGTTAGCCTTAGGATCTTTAAGCTTGCAGTATTTATTAGTCATGACCACATGATGCCTCCTATTGTTTTGTGAGGTCATGGGGTCTGGGGGTATACATGTTTTACAATTATCCCTTGTTCTCGTTTAAATTGAAATAAACGAAGGAAAACGAAAGAGACGTATAGGTTAGTGTTTGTTAGTCAACCTTTACAAAACTAATTCGGTCTAGCGGGGCACAGCCCCGCGACCGATTTATTTTGTAAATGCTGACTAACAAATACTAACCAATTTAGTGATTGAAATTATGTTTTGTTCACAAAATGTCGCGCGCCCTATGTAATATACATACCTGTCACCACCATTCACATCTTGCATAATTGTATCCTGCGGCAAACGCTTGTATGTACCTGAGACGCGATACATTTCCGACAGCAACACCACAGTTTTCCGAGAATAGCAATTGATATTCAAGCGAATTATAAATGGAGGATTTTGATTTATTGAAATTCAAACCAATATTCTCCAAACATGAGGTCACGGCAACTCAACTTCTCAATAACCGCTTCAGAAGTTCACTAATAAAACCGGTAGGTGATTATATGTACATTGTACTTTGCAGAGATTTCCCGTGATTTCGATTTGATTATCAAGAATGATTATATATTCATTTTCGTCAATGCACGTGTCGACAAATCGTTTAACCCTTTACTTCATATAAACGCGTTTCACACATTTGCAAAAAGAGTAGACCAAAGTTTCCAAGTTTATTTGTATAAATGCAAACGGAGTAGACCAAGAACAGACAACTTATATAGGCAGAATTTGGTGTCCCCATCAGCGAAATTGACAGCAACAGTAGTTTATCAACTCTGTCTATATTCGATGGAGGAAACACCGGTCTTAACACGTTCCCTCATATAAACGCTTTATCGCAAACAGAGTAGACACAGACTAGACGTCTAATTAGGGTTCGCTCTATTTCCGTATAAAATTATATAGATCGGATCCTACAGTTTTCGTTTGAATCAAAAGGTCCCTTGAAAAGTTTAAATTATTAAACAAATGGGATATTAATATTCCTGAATTGATCAATTCGTGTAGATCTATAAATTTCCTTAGAGAAAGAGTTAAGCACTGCTTCAAACCGGTCTGGGTCCAAATTATAGCTAAAGACTCCCCTTTAACGATCAACTCACACATTGTTTAGTAATCCAAATCCCTGAGAGTGTCATAAAACATTGTTTTCGTAAAGAGACAGCAAAATTGATCACTGTTTTTAATTTTAGTTTATTTTTCATTTATGTTCAATGCTAACGTCTTGTATAATGACTTCAAGAGTTATAAAGATCAGTTTAATATATATTGTGATATTTGTGGCTGTTGTATCCCCCTTTTTTGAAATCATTTCAAAAGCTTGAATCCACATCAGTTGCTAAAAAACTGTCCGGAATATCAAGGCCTCATGTCAATTTTATTTGCTAGCCGCTAGCAGTTATTGTCCCTGAACTGAACGCAGGTGCAATATAAAATATACCAACTTACTGGGTAAATTGTCACTTACTTCGATAAATCGACACTTACTAAATAAATGGCCAGTAACGGCTGATTTACTAAAATAAATCGCCAGAAAATTTGAAAAATACTGCAACGCCATTTGACAAAATATGAGTTCAATCACTAACTTCGGTAAATAGACACTTACTAAATAAATGGCAAGTAACGGCTGATTTACTAAAATAAATCACCAGAAAATTTGAAAAATACTGCAACGCCATTTGACAAAATATAATTTTAATCACTAAGCAGTGCAGCAATCGTTTTTATTTAAATGTACTTTATTCCTGGAATTTTCTCATTTCTTGTCTTGTTCTTGCAATAAATATACTTTTCAGGTTTATTATGTTGCGATTGTTTGAGTTTGGTTTAATAAAATGTCGTATCAACATTTCGTGGCACCTGACTTTTCAATGACGTGAGCCACCCGACTGTTATACCCCCCACACACCCCCACTCCAACACTCTCAGGCAGACAGACAGACACACCAGTCCTGCTACAGTTCAATCCAGACGTCTTCATAATTATGAAAACATAACATGCTGGCGAAAGTTAATCAGTATCATACGTTCACCTATCCTGAGCATCTAGGACATTTTTCAACGGAGTGCTTTTTCACGTGTGGGTCTCTTTTTCATGTTTGGGCAGAGCCGTTATTTAACGAACTGGCTCATTTCCTAACGTTAAAACTTGTCCCGTCTGTCGTGGAATAAAGACCCGCTGCGTCATTTTTCAACAGGATCAACATTTTATGTAACACGGTGTTCCCCAAGGGGATCTGTACTCTGCCCGTTGCTCTTTTTAGTGTGTCAATGATATACAGTAAAACTCGATACTACGAACACTAAAATACGTACCATTATTGATCTTTACTCACATGTGGCAGCTTAATGCTGGGTAAAAGTCATGCAGAAAACTCCTCTAGATTTCGTAGTATCGAGTTTTAACTGTAGATGATGAATTATTAAGTGTTACTCGGCCTTTTGCTTATGATACTTCCATTTCTTTTACATTAAGGAACAAAGTTGATATTGAAGGTATTCTAAATCACGACTTTAATCAAAGTTATGCTTGGTCCAGGCACTGGATTGTTGATTTTAATCCAAACAAAACAGAGTCACTGTTCTTTACAATCCAGTAAAAATTGTTGACCAACATAAACATTTAGGGATCACATTCAACAATAATGGAAAATGGCATTGTCATACTAACAACATAGTTACATCGGCTTCTAGGGCTTTGGTCATGTTAAGAAAAGTTAAATTATATGTAAAAAGAAAATGTCTGAATCAAGTCTACATGTCCTTCCTACGACCATTATTAGAATACAGATCTACCACGAAATCAAGTACGAATAAACGAAGCCTGTGAATGTGGAGCTGAGAAAGAGGATACAGAGCGTTTCTTTTTCAAATGTCACAAATATTCAAATGCCAGACGAAAATGTTTCAGCCAACGCGAGGTTTCCTCCCATTAATGCCTGGTTTACATTTGCCACGTACGCCGTGCGATTCCTTTCTCTGCGATTTTCCTACGATTTTGTTTGGCATCGTAGAAGTCTACGGACTGCGATGTTTTTGTCTACATTGTCTACGATCATCGCACGATTATTTGTGTATACTGATCGCGGCTTATCCGTACGGTGACTGAGCGGCGATCGTACGGAGATCGTGCGATCTCCGTGCAGTCATCGTGCGGTCTCCGCTTGGATAAGGCAATCGTACGGAGCCCGTACGGAGCCCATACGGAGATCAGCGGGGTTGCTAATGCAGGAAATGTAAAATAGATATGTACCCATCAGAAATCTCAAAGCGCCCCTCGGCCATCGTGAGGTTGCCTCAGGATGACCGTGCGACGTCCGCACGATTCCACGAGTATCGCACGGACACAGAACGGCAGCCTTGCGGTGATCTTGCGATGACCGTACGGTCGCCGTACGATGTTTGTGCTACATGTCCACTGAAAATGCCTGTGCGGAGATCGCACGATGCCTGTAACCACGTGTTTACGGGCTGCGGGCTTGCGATTTTTGAAAACTTGTTTTTATGACAAATCATAGAGGCTATGGCGCGCGGGAATCCGTAAGAAAATCGTACGGAGACCGTATGCCTCCGTACGGAGACCGTGCGGTTTTGACCTTACGACGAGTCCACGGGCCCTGTAAACGCATCGCAGGGCAAATGCATAAGTTGTAACAAGTTACTTTTTTTGGTATTACTAATCTATCTGTCACTGATGATCTAATTCTTTTCACAGAACTACAAAACCACATAAAGGATACTAAACGATTCAAATGGTGGAACATGTACATTAGTAGATGATATTAAAGAAATTAATCTGTAACCTAGTTCTAGTGCAGGTGTATGTCTTCTTCTCCTTCTCCTTTCCTCTTCCTCGTCAGTTACTTGACTCTTCACCAATTATGATAGTAATTCTTTAAATCTTACTGAATGGTGCAGTTGTAAAGCACTATCAGCATTGACAAAGATTATACAATTGGGAGGACCTTTACAGGTGTTGTTAGAACTTGTGGTCTAACCTTATTACTTAATTTTGATAGTGGTATATATACATGCGTATTGTGTTCAACTGTAACTAGTATGATTAATAAAATATGTACATGTATAAGCTAAGTGTGATTATAACTGCAGCGGGTTGCATGTTTGTTTATAAATGTAGCGGGTTGCATATGTGTTAACTATAGCGGGTTTCACATGTGTTTTTAAATGTAGCGGGTTTCATATGTGTTTATATAAAACTGTAGCGGGTTGCATGTGTGTTTATATACATTTGTAATACTAGTGGGTAGCGTGCATGTTTATAACGGTAGCGGGTTGAATTGTGTTTATGTATAACTGTAGCAGGCTGCATGTGTGTTTGTAACTGTAGCGGGTTGCATGTGTGTTTATATATAACTGTAGCGGGCTGCATGTGTTTGTAACTGTAGCGGGCTGCATGGGTGTTTGTAACTGTAGCGGGTTGTATGTGTGTTAATAACAGTAGTGTGTTGCATGTGTGTTTGTAAATGTAGTGGGTTGCATGTGTGTTTATAACTGTAGTAGATTGCATGTGTGTTTATAACTGTAGTGGGTTGCATGTGTGTTTATAACTGTAACGGGTTGCATGTGTGTTTATAACTGTAGCGGGTTGCATGTGTGTTTATAACTGCAGTGGGTTGCATGTGTGTTTGTAAATGTAGTGGGTTGCATGTGTGTTTGTAAACGTAGCGGGTTGAATGTGTGTTTGTAAATGTAGTGGGATGTAGTGACTCTCACGGTTAAAACACATTCTTAGTGGTTGTATGTGTGTTTATAACTGTAGTGGGTTGCATGTGTGTTTATAATTGTAGCGGATTTCATGTGTGTTTGTAACTGTAGCGGGTTGCATGTGTGTTTCTAACTGTAAAGTGATGTATGTGTAGTTATAACTGTAGATGGTTGCATGTGTGTTTGCAACTTTAGCGGGTTGCATGTGTGTTTATAACTGTAGTGGGTTGCATGTGTGTTTATAACTGTAGCGGGTTGTATGTGTGTTTATAACTGTAGTGGGTTGCATGTGTGTTTGCAAATGTAGTGGGTTGCATGTGTGTTTGTAAATGTAGTGGGTTGCATGTGTGTTACAGCTGTAGTGGGTCTCCGGGGTGCGTCAATAAGGTCACGTGACAGATGTAGTAACTCTCACGGTTAAAAACACATTCTTAGTGGTTGCATGTGTGTTTATAATTGTAGTGGGTTGCATGTGTGTTTATAATTGTAGCGGATTTCATGTGTGTTTGTAATTGTAGCGGGTTGCATGTGTGTTTCTAACTGTAAAGTGATGTATGTGTAGTTATAACTGTAGATGGTTGCATGTGTGTTTGCAACAATAGCGGGTTGCATGTGTGTTTATAACTGTAGTGGGTTGCATGTGTGTTTATAACTGTAGCGGGTTGCATGTGTGTTTATAACTGTAGTGGGTTGCATGTGTGTTTGTAAATGTAGTGGGTTGCATGTGTGTTTGTAAATGTAGTGGGTTGCATGTGTGTTACAGCTGTAGTGGGTCTCCGGGGTGCGTCAATAAGGTCACGTGATAGATGTAGTGACTCTCACGGTTAAAAACACATTCTTAATTTTAAGAATTTTCAACATTTGAACCGCACGGCATGCTATTAAGGCTGTTTTATACTGTTTTATGGAATCAGTTTTACTATATCTGTTTTAGAAGTAGGTGTAGTGACTTTCAGGTGTTAAACACAATGTAGTGAGTTTCCGGTATTGGTTGGTATGTGTGTGTGTGTGTGTGTGTGTGTGTGTGTGTGTGTGTGTGTGTGTGTGTGTGTGTGTGTGTGTATGTGTGTGTGTGTGTGTGCGTGCGTGCGTGCGTGCGTGCGTGCGTGCGTGCGTGCGTGCGTGCGTGCGTGCTCGCGCGCGCGCGCGTGCGTGTGTATTTGTTCATGTATTTCTGTGTGTTTTTCAGTATGTGTGTCTTTTTGTATGTATTTTAGTCTGTCTGTCTGTCTGTTTGTTTGTTTGTTTGTTAAAAGATATAAAGAGCTGCTATGAACGAAGTTCGGATATGGGCAATTCAACGAACAAATTTACATTTTGTGGATACATATTGCTGCGGTTAAGCCCAGCGCTCTCTGAATGTATTCTTTTGATATGAAGCATGTACCAGGAATATTTTCTGTCAAATCTTGTGCGAAATACACATCTTTATTCTCCTGAAAGTTTTCTTCAAATGATTAGTTTATGTTTTTGCTGTAATAATTCCTTATCATGTGTTTATTAAATGCATCACTAGGTTACCGTGCATATAGTTTGGGTAACAGTGACATTTCTACGGAAAGTTTTGCATACAAATATAAAAAATACGCAAAACTGGTAATTTAGAGGATAAAAATGTGATGAAAATATATTTTCAACCAAAATTGAGGACATTACTTCAAACATCAATCTTTCCTGTGTAATTTCATGTAAAAATCATATCCATACTAGAACTTTAGATTTTTGGCAAATTGCAAATATGGCTTAAAACCCGAATACCTCCTTAAATACATGCACATGGATAGTTGCACCTAATTAGTTTATGGCAACAATCAACTGATAGAGACAGGAATGTCATACACAACATATATATCGAACTGGACGAAAATTGCAAAACAGGATGAATAAATGTAAATGTATGCGTTCGTCCGGCCGTCGAAATTCGCCAGCATCACTCAGTAGAATTTGTCTTAATTGGCCAGAAAAAGAGGTCTAAGATTAGGTATGTAAGGCAGGTGATGGCTTAATATAGCTAAAACTAATGCCTGAAGCTCATATGGGATATTTCTGAATTACCTTTGTCCTGCAACCACCGACTCCCATATTCAATAAATGAGTGGCATCTTAAGACAGGTTCTTTGTAATTTCATTTTATGTTCACAGAATTCATTGCTAATTGAGATACGGTCCAACCCCGTTTCATCGAATTCGTACAAATGGGGTAAAAACTTCTAAATGAATCTTAGAATACATTTTGATATTTTTTTATCTTTGCACTTAGAATGCTTAAATTTCAAAATGAAACAGCCAATCATTGGTTATCGGTAGACCCCCATACGGCATGCAAGGGTAAATTTGCGAGAGGATTTTGAATGAATGACAAACAATTCAAACCCTGATTAGTGGGCTCATTAAAACTGGGAGTCAACTAGAACCTCGACATATCACGCATACTATCGCTAATGGAGAGGGATTCGAATCATTTTGTCGTGAATTGACCGTCAATCGGACCAAAATAGCACGCATCGGCGCCAAACTTTGATTTGGTGTGCTGAAAGTAACGTCACAAATTATAGAAACATTTGCCGCCAAGTACCCGTTCTTAGATTGTACTGATGCCCTTTTGTCGCCAGATTTTCGCGCACACTAGTGCAAATTTTTATGTCATTTAACTCGCTACAAGACTTTGTCAGTTCACGCCTAATGGTGCTAATAAGCGCACAGTTAAAACAACCATTTGTCGAGGCTCTAGTATTAGGAGCCATCTGATCTGGTTTTACACTGTTTGCAAATGACAGGTCTTTTGTTTCCCGCATGAACATGGTTAAATCTGTCGTTACTCTCTCTGCGTTCTATCTAATAGAAACTCAATCTAATAGGACTACATAATAGGGGCCTAATAGAGACAGAATGTAGCTTAATGCAGGTTGATAGTATTACAGAGAACTCTTATAGGTACTGTCTGTAGGAACCTTCTGATCCTGATCCACTTTGTTTCCAAAGGTGTCAAGGGGTGTCTTTATCCTTTAAGTTATTCCATCCTAGACTATTTTAGACCCAACCTCGTTGAATTAATCTACCGTAAAAAAGTGTTAATTATATAGAAAAGGAGAATTTTAGAATTGTGTAGTTTTTAATACACTGTGGTAAATAGAGCATTTGCTCAATTGGGGGCCAGTGATCTATTTATCACAAAGGATTCAATACATGAGTTTTACTGAGGTGCAAAAAGGCGTCAGTAGGAGATAATGAGTTAAATTATCAGTTACTCTAACTATATAGTGTGTCAAATGTGATTAGCAACACCTACAACTTTTATTTTTATGATATAGTTTCAGAAAAGGAAAGCTCATAAAAGTTATTTGCATATTTAATATAGTTTATATTAAAATTTGAGCATGGTTTAGTTCTTCGGAAGATGACAATTCAAGGAGCAAAATGGGATTGCATCATGCCAGCATCTTGTTTCAAAAATCATATTTGTTTTAGTATTGGTTATGGTGCCATTTTTTCTCAATTACGGCTATGCATCTTCTTTTCATGCTGGCCATGAGTTTGTTAATGTGGTTTTGGGGTATGCTTTGCGATTCTTCATGTAATACCCTCTCCAAATCTTTGACGTGATTGAAGTAAGCCCGCTCATGTACACGCCCTCCTAAAATGTTCCCCTAACGCATGCGTCTTTACAAAATATTCCACATGTGCCTTATTGTATGTGTGTGTTGGGGGTGGGGGTCGGATGTTTGAAAAGTTATGTAATTGCCTAACTGGGTCTTTTTATGCCTTGCAGTGTGTGGACGTGCAATGTGCTGACGGAACAGCATTCTGGGACATCTTTGTGACAACGGAACAACTACAGAGACACGATCATCTCGTCACAATATCGAGCTGGTTTAACCTAATCCATCCTAGAATATTAATAGACTCAACCTCTCTCAATAAATCTACCGAAAAGGAGTACTTACTCGAGAAAAGCAAAATTTTAGAATTGTGTTGTTTTGAAACCATTGTGATAAAAAGAGCAATGGCTCCTATGACTTTAACAGAGGCGTCAGAAGGCGTCAGTAGGAAGGAATGGGTTAATTGACTGGCCACTGTTATCAAAGCAGTGCGTTCATTAGTTCAAGATACGTTCAAAACCATTACACTGCCTACCTTTATCGATCTCGTTGCAGTACATTGTCAGGGTCATAGCGTTTACAACGTTAATGCCGCAATCTTATGTGTCCGTCTGAAAACAGGACACTACATCGAGTAACTTGGCGTCAAATCAGGATCCAAACTGTTTGACACCCTGGTAGCTGCTTGGTAGACTGGTTATAGCTTCATTTTTGAAAATGTAATTGGTGAAAAAATGTGTTAAAATAGTATGCTCAGCCGTTATAGAGTTGTTTCACTGTATATATACAGACTCACTTATGAGGCAAGCCGTAGAGATGTTATATCCACAGACTTGACAACTGTCGAAATCTACTTTAGTGTCTGAATCCTTTCAACTATGAATTATTTGAGTGGGATAATCCATAACTGTTCAACGATAGTCTATTTGGTATAAAGGTATAAATGTATTAGTGGATGGATTTGGCATGACAAACAATGTAGACCCAGATCAGAGGGTTCCTTCAGGAGTCCTCTGATCTTGGTATACACTGTTTGCAAATGACAACACATTCATTTCCCGCATTCAAAGAACTACCCGTAATGATGTAAATGCAGTCTGGTATGTGCAAACGGTCTGGATCAAGATAAGACGCAGTATAAATCAGCGACACGTCAGAATCTGAACTGTTTGATACCCGGTTAATACTGTAAAACCTCTCTATAACGACCACTAAATTGTGTTAATTAATTGGTATTTTGGGCAGGTGTATGCTTTAAGCATCCACGTGCCTTTAACACAAAATACTTTATGTAAATTAGTGGTCGTTATAGAGAGATTTACACAAAAACCTAAAAGAATCGAATTAGGTGAGCATTTCAAGAGATTGGAGTTCGAGCAGAAATTATATTTATTCAGCACAATGAGTGTTAAAGAATAGCAAAGTTATACACGGAGACAATTTCTCATTTCAATAAATTTCAACATTTGAAGGTTTAAGAAGAGGTTTGTTTGTGTGTTGTGCCATGATAGCACTGTGATGAAAGAGTGTATTGCGTGCATGTTCTCTATATAGCAAAATCTGTCTGAACCGATCATTAAAAATAAGTCTTATGTTGGCTCTTTATGGCAGGTGGTTGCTCAATGTAGAATTATAGTAATTGACATGGCTTCAAACTGATTGTTTTGCATTTTATTTGCCATGCATTAGACTATTCTCTCCCTTTTAAGAACATTGTGTTTAATAAGTTGGTGATCGATTAAAACAGATTTGTCTGCATTTCAAAGACACATTTTCTGTGATTCGTGGAAAGCGATGCCATATTTTATACGTTTTTATAGAAAGTGAAGTACGTGTAATTGAATTCTTGAACGTAGATTTGTTTGATACTTGTTCGGTAGTTACTAAAACGCTGTAACGAGTTGGAAGTAAACAAAGATTGCAACAATTTGGACTTTATGTTGACACCCTTTAACCCTTTACTCCATAAGTACGATTTTCTACACATTTGCAAACAGAGTAGATCCAGATCAGACGATTCCTATAGGAGCCGTCTGATCAGTGTCTGCTTTGTTTGCTTATGATATAACATTGATGTGATTCTACATACTGCCAGGGCCAAAACGTCCCGTGACCACGTCCTATAATATTTGTAATGTGTAAGGGGTGGGGGGGGGGGGCAAACATTGTAGAGGGCAAACGTCCGCCTCGTCAAAAATACCAGGGGGCAAATGTCCGCCCAAGTCAAAACAATAAGGGGTCAAACTATTAATCTTATTTATATTCATGATGCCATTACTTCTTATATGAATATCAATGAAGTAAAGGTTAAATTAAGTTTGCTCTTGTTTGTTCGTCTGTCCGTTCGTCAGAAGTTTTGTCGTCCTATTATGCACACATGCTCATGCATACTGCTATTATACGGTCGAATAAATGCGTTCTTTAGGTATAGTTGTTTAACAAAAATAATGTGCAGCACTCTGTGCACAGTCCAAATAATTTCACAAACAGTTCATGCATAATGGTTTAGAATGCTTAACATTAACAAGCGGATCTTGTGGAAATTTATTCTGTTTAGAATTCTGAATTTCAAATGTATGCAATGTTCTTCCTGTGGTCTACTAAACTAAAAAGTGCATCTACTTATTGTACATAATTCACCCTCAAGGTTTTATATAACCTTTTCAAACGGTTTGGATCCAGCTGAAATGCAGATTCCATCGAGTTTCAAAACTTTCTGGCACTCTGGTAATCTCTTTGAAAACAAGCATTCGTCAGAAATTTAAACCTTTACCTCATACATACCTTCTATTACGCATTTGCAAACCCAAAGTAGACCCATCCCAGACGGCTCATATTCAGAATATCATCATTTGTTACCTTGATATTTATGGAGCAAATGGTTAACCAGGCGATATTTTAGACAGATGGCACATTTTCAGTAGATTTATAAATTAAATATAATATTCTAGAAAGAAAATTCAATAGCAATCCATCTGGCCAGCTTGTCTTGTGTAAAACACAATTTCCAGAACAAAAACTGGAATGAGCTCATTTCTCACTCAATAAGTTTTGTCAGCAGACAATGTCACCCTGCATGATGTTTGAAAACATTTGTCCAGTTTCTTTAACCCTTTCATTCAAATAAACGCTTTTTACGCATTTGCAAACAGAGTAGACCTAGATCAGACGGCTCTTATAGGAACCGTCTAATCTGCTCTGTTTGTTAAAGGATTTTGAAATATTTGTGTCTTTACTTTTTAAAATCGCTAACATTTTAAAACTTTCTTATTTCAATATAACTATTTTGACCATGAATATTCAGTAGGTATAACAATTTAGAATAAACATAGAACAGGCAAAGGGTTTCGAAGCACAATCAGACAATAAAACACTGATGTGAGTCTCACGTGCATTCAGGCTGTTTTCATAGATGATCGGTATGAAAGCTAAATGATGTGCGACATTTGAGTTCCGGGAACGACAATGCGCCAATAAACAGATCCAAAAGAAAATAAGAAATGTATTAAAGTATCATGGCTTTATAGAAATGTGACGTCATTTACTGGTTGGACACGTTTCTAGTGGAAACAGCTAGATTCTAACACATCTGCACCATGACAGCTACCAAGGGCGCCGCCATCATTTGTAATGGCATAAAACTACACGCAAGCGGGAAAGCGACAGCATTAGCCCACATCGCCGGTGGGTTTCAATTGCATCAGCAGACAATACTGTTGCGAAGAATCCATAGCCCTTAAGCTATTGTTACTTGGTGATATTTACTAAAACTTGGATCAAATACAGCCCTCAAGAATTTTGGTGACCAAAAAGGATGCAAGTGTTTTGCTAATATGACAAACATATGAAATATCCCAAATTATATGAGTATATATAGCGAACATTTATAATTAGACGAGGGTTTTTATAGCCGTGGGCAAAAAAAATGTTTCCATGTGCCAATGTAGAAAAATAATCTAATTAAGTTCTATGATGTCATTATTGCTTACGTTTTATGATGCTATATATCTTATCTTACTCTTGCGTAAGCCATGACGTCACATCTTGTATTTGGTTAATATGATGTCGTCGTCGTTGAGCATGCAAGGAACAAGTATGTGAAATCCGTGTATGTATATTATGCGAGCGAGCATTTTATTTGTACTTCTAGTCTTGCTGTGGAATTTCTAGTGTCATATTCCTACTTTCCTGTCCTCATATTTTCTCCTTAGTAGCTTTATGAATACAGACCTTGTAATGCAAAAAGGATATAGAACAGACTCCGAGAACTACTATGGCTACTATAGGATTAAATGGTTAGTAAACAGTTTTTGTATATGGAAATATCTGATAGCAACCGAAAATTGAATTATATTGTGAATGATAGCCTTTTTCGATGTTTTGTGGTATATCTATATATTTTCCGAACTGTAACTGTTTTATGTATGGCGGAATTCAATTTACTTTGGCATCAATTCTGATCATAAGTAGACGGTCTGTCACGTTTTATGTATTAATATCTTGTAAACTGCATGCAAATTTAGACGCTATATCTATCTATCTACGTTCAAGAACCACATCTTTAGTCTAATCCTTTTTAGATACGGACTTAAACCTTTCTCAACCCGACATTAAAAATAATATTGATGCCGGACTTTCAGACAGGTGGCAGCTTAACGCATGTTTAAAGTCATACAGAAAGCTCCAAAAGGAGCTCTCTGCATCACTTTCATCCTGCATTAAGCAACCATCTGCATAAAAAGGCATACATTGTTGTTTATTAAAATCTGGTTTGGAGAGGTTATACTGTGCATAGATTTATAGCATAACTCGTGGCTCCAATGTGACGTAACGCTATCATATATATTTTGATATTCACGGGTATATATACACTGGTGAATAACATTCGAACGACCTAAATGTATTCATACTCATACGCGCTGTCAAAACAAAGTGGCGGACGGTGACCTACGTGCGCCTTAACGTTGGTAAAATAAGACAAATCATGATCGCTGTCCAGTAAATATCTGCAAAATTTATGAAAAAAGACCTACCAGGCTAGATAGCTATTCTGGCCCAAACTATCCATGCTTTATACTTATGTATGAATATGCAATATTGTAATTATGCAAAACAAAAGCAAGCAATAAAATATGATTAAACTAAATCCATTCTACATTGCCGCCACTACTTTACAATTTCCTTCACCACTGACCTTTTGTTTAAAGAAATTCTGTAGGAATCAACAAATTACGTATCCTCTACGTTGAAACGTATGGTCCAGAAAACAGGTCTCAATCCAAACTAGAAGCAAACCACAGTATACGTAAGTACATTATTCAAAAGCTGAATGACAATAGCGTCCTTGCAAATCAGATAATGCAGATTTCTGCTTATAAAAATATCTCGTCAATCAACATAATAATTATATAGTTATCTGAATCCAGCACCGCACAAACGTATTTCAAACATGTTATACTCCAAAACAGCTGATCGCAAAAACATCTTCCTTCTGTTCTAACACATTTTATGCAGCAGTTCTTACCGAATCTTCTGTCCATTTCAATAAACTTTTTCACTGAATTTGAATCGAGATTGTTTACACGATGGAAATGTCCATGCCCATGTATATACAACATTAATGAAGAGCGTAATCCACAAACCCGAAGGCGCATTTTGAATCCCATTGACAGTAACAGTGACGGGTAGACACATTGTATTTGGGATTGTGGGTCTTCAATTAAACTTTGAACAAATGGCGCATTTTACACCGGCACTTCGTCGTGTCAGTCTTACAGTGTCCATTTTTGACAAAAATAGAGTTCTATATACCGTTCACAAAGTAATTTCAAGCGTTATCTCCTGTGCAAGTCATTATGCTAGCCAAGCTTACTATCTAAAGTTATTGCCAGTTTTACAATGTTCTACGTTCATTTTGTATGTTTGGTTCAGTATTACGTTGTCATATGTCCTAATTATCCAATCTTTCTGCGCCAACGGATCACGTGACAGTGTTTTTAAGCTGGATGCGCCCTGCAGGTGACTACGGCGCTGTCCAAGTAAATACGATTTATGTTCATTTTGTACTTGTTTTATGAAGAACGAACAATTTAAGTTTCGTACAAGACAGTATTACATACGCTTTATGTTTTATCATGAATGAGTTTTCATTACCGTCCTTCTTAGTTGTTTTGGTTTGTCAAATCTGGCAAAACTAGTGGCTTTAATTCTATCAACTGTTTTCAGCTTTCTTAACCACTGTGTAAACTACGGAGTAACCATTTCAGATGTAACACTCATTTGGAAAAGTGTGTACACAGAATTCTCAATGAGTATTATATTGTTTATTCGATTGTCAACCCCCTTCATCACATTGACCTTGATACTTGATATGGGGTATCTTGGTCTTAAACATTTCCGACATGACACGGAATAAATTTCATGTTCATATGAGTTGCATTGTTGTTTTATATATCATTGACACTGGTATGGTCACATTTAAAACTAGTATATAATCCAGACATATAGACATTGCTTGAGGGTGTGTGAAGTCAAGTCTACAGCCAATTGACTCTTGTTTGCACGCTGATCAATCTTCGCTCGAACACTCTTGTGTAATTTTGCTGTCAAAAGAAAGCTTCAAGAATTTGCAGAGCGCTGTACAGTCCTTAAGCTATAACAATACTCCATATTCAAAAGTCAAATGTATTTTCATCAAAGCAGACGAACCATTCCACGTATGGATAAAAGTCTCTTTAATTTAGAGAAAACTGTTGTGATGACTGTCTTAAGTTTGAAGGAACAGGATCCACCCGAATATAATTGACAAACTACCGATGGTTTCAAAATTAGTTAATCAGCCAGTTCTTTCGAGAGAAAAAATAATCATTAGCTTGCATGGTATAAGTTTTAAAAATCGATTACTGCTTAAGCTGGTACTAGGGGGAGTGAGGAGTTTTACATTTTGAATTACTACTCATGAACAGACTCAATAAAACCGAGTCTGCAATTTTCTCTTTTGGCATTGCTCATTTTGCTTTATAAGGATCACCCACTTTTCGAATATTTGACATTATCAGCATGTGAAAGTATATGCCAACAGTTGCCAAGGAGTATTTCGTTGTTGCTTGCAATCTTCAGAAATTTCTGAGTAAGGAGTGATTTCTTGAAACACATTTCAATCACCAGGCTATTCCAATAAGCCATAGGTGTGATTTTCACATGTTGGTATGAAATGTTTTTGAATATTCCATGGAAGGATAATACATGCATTAGATTACTTTTAAAAGAAGAATATTACAGGCAAAGGTCATAATGAGACAGATAGTAGCGTGTCTTTGAAACTTTTTTTATATCTGATGCCTTTGTCAAATGTGCTTTTTGAATCACATTTAAAATCTGGGTTTACTGAAAAATGGTCGTTTATATTTTGTTTAAACTACAGTGAACTTAATACCACTAAAAGCGGTTCTGTAAAGCTAAACAAAACCCCATAATGTCCAATAAACTGATGATTGAATGTGCTGTAACATTGCACAAAGATATCATGTTTGTTTTATTCAATTATACTGTACACATGCCCAACTAGAAGACACATCAAGTGCGCTTCGCAACTCCTTAAACAAATAAAAACTGTCAATTATTGTCAAGAATGTGCGTTTTATTTCTGGCACGAGTCGATCATGTGGCGATATTTATTTAATTATAAGTAGTCGTGATCCAACAGCCTGTTCAACAATATCTTATAACTATGTGTACGGGTAGTCGCCGAGTGAATTTCGGTGTTTCGTAGAGTTTAGCTTGGGCAGGTTGCATAACGCGTGTTTGCATTGAATAGAAGTGTTAATTAACGTGTTGTGTTTAATATTACATATCTTTTCGTGGTGAAAAATGTTAGTTCTATTTCCACAATAAAGGTGATTAAAAGAGTTCTATATAACAAACCCATCAGAACTACAATTTTCAACTATAATAAAATTGTTGCCGACCTTAATATTACTGATAATATTCCTGATAATAGAGATTGCGCCACCTCAATTTTTTTTCTATTCTCCGGCTGGTCATGTGATTACTGGTAATTTCGAGATAATTAAAGATAATCGCCTACGATCTCTTTCGAATAAAGGTCCCAGATATGGAATACCATCCTTGATAGATTTGAACCTTTGTCGAGGTCAGATTGCGTAGGCTTTATTAAAGTGTAGTATTAAATGGTATCGAAGAGAACATGTTGAGTCTAATGCTCTTTCAAATTGGAAAAAATAGTTATTTTGATATAATTGACAAACGCATTTCATTTTATAGCTCTAATGAACACCTTCTTCCACCTAAACCTAGAATTTCTTTTAGACATATCATATAAGGTTTACATGATTTCCATTATCCTGCTGATAAGGCATCAAATAATGAGATTATTATTTGACGATTACATTATATCGATGTCTTGAAACATGAAGTTATTAATTCCAAGTCATACATTGCCGTTACTACTGACGAAAAAACCATCGTTTCAGACCATGTCAAAAGTGTGAACAACTTGGTACTGATATTAAAATTACACAACACATGTGTGTGTGTGTGTCATGCTGTCTATCGGTGTTTTGGTGGTGGTTGCGTCTTGCATGTGGCTTTGCCTGCTTGACTTTACTACTTTTCCATTCATACAATGTATTGGTTACCATATCTACATAAAAACATATAATGCGCGTTTCATTGCAAATTCTAGGTCTTTGTACAACTAATAAATTATCTATACTTTTGACTTCTTGTTAACGAAGTTACAAGAACATGTAAAATTCTATTGCGATAAGACTTGTGAACATTCTGGAATAAATCTCTTCTGGTCTATTAAGAACTCTTCAGAAGTCTTAAACAAACTTAAGAACACAATGTTTCTTGCATCCACTGCAAGTACATACGAATGTTTCTACTTTGTACACAACTCTTCTTCATGATTTGATTACAGATAAACTTACTAACTTAATCCAGAAAGTATTTGCCCTAGAAAAACCATAATTTCTGGCATGTAAGGCTGATAAAGCTGTCTTTACTAATGAGCAAATGGAATAGTGCACCAATTGGACTTGCTCAAAAGTTTGCGAATCACTAACCTATCTTCTGGATAACGTATCTGTACGTTATGGGAATGCTATACACCGTCAGGTGATTGAAATTCCTATGGGTACGAATTGTGCACCACTGGTCGCCGATTTGTTTTTGTACTGTTATGAGAGAGATTTTATGTTATGCTTGAATCCACAACCACAAGATGTTATAAAAACCTTCAATTAAGCCTCTCGATATTTGGATGATATTTTTAACTTGGATGACCCTTTTTGATGCTCTGATTCCTACAGTTTACCCAAAAGAACTCAAATTGAATAAAGCTAACCCTTCCGACACGTATGCACCTTTTCTTGATCTAGACCTTAAACTATATCTCAACTTATTCGTTTTGCTAGAGCTTGTTCATCTATTGACGATTTTAACAGTCGAAATCTCATTTTAACTGAAAAACTGCTTAAACAAGGATATAGATACCATAAACTAAGAAAAACTTTCTCTAAATTTTACTATCGAAATCTCTCGCTTATTGGCAAGTACAAATGTAATCTCAAGGTACTTTTGCGACACGGTATTTCACATCCTGAATTTTATGGTGATGTGATTTACAAACTTCGTAGAATTATTGGACATACCCATTTTCTCACTTTGTTCATCAAATATATAAAACAATTCATTAAAAAGGGATATGATCCTGTATTATTACAACATACTGCATGTTTGGTTGTGAACCCTTTTACAGTTGGCAATCACGCTGGCCTCTTTGCATGTACGCCGACAAGAAAGGTTTAGTACTCTATGAAGGCGACCTCTTAAATCCAGAAATGGAAGGAGAACGTCGGATATCTGTACTATTTCATTTTTGTCGTACCCTTTATTACTTTTCTACAGTTACTCTGTTTGCAGCTCAATCATTGAGTACACTAGCGATAGGTGGATACAGTATGTTCAATTAAATGTTTTTTTGTTATACATGCACTTTACCACTGTATTTGCTGTCGCGGTTGTTGTAGATTAGTCGGAGAGGGGATACGTTTATTTACACTGTTTGTCTTTTAGGATGGGGATGGAATAAGGATGAGGTTGGGCGCCCATAAACCGGTTTAAACCCCCGGTGACTTTTGTCACTGACCGTTCCAAGGCGGTACTTCCGTCTTCCTCCTATTGAATGTTTGTTTTGTCTTTGTGCGTCTCTTGTTGTTTTTTCTACCCATGTACATTTGCTGTTTCCTTGTGTTGCTGTTCGGGCGAGTGTTTGTTCTGTATGTGGTATTTCCTGCATGACTCAGTTTTGTACCTTGACAATGGAATGATTCCTCCTAAAATATATGACAAAATAGATGATTTTGATTTAAATATTGTAAATTATCCTCATCTTGACGATGTTTCCCGTGCACCATCTTACGGGGTTTTGCTAGAGCTTGTTCATCTCTTAACTGAAAAGCTCCTTAAGCAAGGATATAGATATCATAAACTAAGAAAAACTTTCTCTAAATTTTATTATTGAAATATCACACTTATTGCTAAGTGCATGAACAAATGTGATGATCTGAATGCGCTCCTTCGACACGATATTTCACATCCTGAATTTTATGGTGATATGATTTGCAAACTTCGTAACATTATTGGACATACCCATACCCATGTTCTCACTTTGTTTATCAAATATGTTAAACATCCATTAAAAAGGGATATGACCCTATAGTACTACAATATACTGCATGTCTAGTTGCCAACCCTTTTACATTTGGCAGTCACGCTGACCTCTTTGCTTGTACGCCGACAAGAAAGGTTTAGTACTCTATGAAAGTGACCTCGTAAATCCGGAAACGGAAGGAGGACGTCGTTTAGCTGTACTATTTCGTTTTTGTCGTACCCTTTATTACTTTTCTACAGTTACTCTGTTTGCAGCTCAATCATTGAGTACACTAGCGATACGTGGTTACAGTTTATTTCACTTAAATGTTTTCGTTTTACATGAACTTTACCACTGTATTTGCCATCGCGGTTGTTGTAGATTAATCGGAGAGGGGATATGTTTATTTACACTGTTTGTCTTTTAAGGCGGATGGAATAAGTGTGAGGTTTGGCACCCCTAAACTGGTTTAATCCCTCCAGTGACTTTTGTCACTGACCGTTCCAAGGCGATGCTTCCATCGTCCCCCTATTGTATGTTTGTTTTGGGCGTGTGGTTGTGTGTGTGTGTGTGTGTGTGTGTGTGTGTGTGTGTGTGTGTGTGTGTGTGTGTGTGTGTGTGTGTGTGTGTGTGTGTGTGTGTGTGTGTGTGTGTGTGTGTGTGTGTGTGTGTGTGTGTGTGTGTGTGTGTGTGTGTGTGTGTGTGTGTGTGTGTGTGTGTGTGTGTGTGTGTGTGTGTGTGTGTGTGTAATGCTGTCTATCGGTGTTTTGGTGGTGGTTGCGTCTTGTATGTGGCTTTGCCTGCTTGACTTTACTACTTTTCCATTGTCTGTGTACGTCTCTTTATGTTTTGATAGTTATGTACATTTCCTGTGTCTTCTTATGTTGCTGTTCGGGCTGCTGTTTGTTCTGTATGTGGTGTTTCCTGCATGCCTCATATTCATACTTTTAGTAATGGTCTATCGCCAACTTTGGGGAAAAAGTAACTGTTGGCATGACACTGAAAATGTTCTATATCCATGGAACAGTGTAATACTGAGTCAAAACGAAAGCAGAGTTTGATAAACGACCTATCTCAAACCGAAAGTAAACAATATCTACAAATCTATGCGTACAATCCTTATAAAACTTTACATGAAACCTTTTAAATACATAATACACCAGGCAAAGTCGAAATATATATATCAATGTCCTTGAAAGTCATTTTGTTAAGGGGTGCATAACTTCAAAGTCGATTTACTCGAAACTGTCTTGATGGCGGATAGAACTCTGTAAAAATGACACGACAACACGATATGGTGTTGTGTATAGTGACGTCATAATATGACGTATGTTGAAACTGTAACTCAAAATTTATTTTGACGTGTTTCTGTAGTTTTGTTTTTATCATAAACTGTCACAGTTAAATTGAACATCAGAGAGATCTAAATTAGATCCTGGTTGACATGAAAAAGTTGGAAATTTCGGACCTTCTCTGTCCAAGTTACTTAGCGAACCTAATAACACCTTTCGTTGATCATTTCTTTATGCAATGAATGTTTACAACAAGCCACGTTACTGCTGAAAATATGGCTACAAAAACTGGTGTTTTTGTTATGCTATAAATAGAATCTTGCTTTCGTGTTCATTATTATTGGATTTATTAAATTCATCTTTTTAAAACGATAAAAAAGCTCCGTTTTATCGTTTTAAAACAACTCATTTAATAAATCCAATAATCATGAACACTCATGTTAGATCATCTATATTTTATGTCTGTTCTATGGATTGATATGCTACAAATGTACCTCTTATTTGATTAACGTGTATGATATAGTGCCTATCCGAACTTCATACGGAACGGTATTAGTGTGCCACATTTGTTTTTCTTTATTTCTTATTTGCAAAAAAGTAGTCATGCTAACAAACGGGTTTTATCTTGATGAGACGCCGAGTTACTAGGCGTCTCATCTGGTTCCAGACTGTTTGCATAGGGAATTACAGATGTGACATTGGCGGCTAAAGAGTAGAGATACGTTGTCATGCCATTTTACCCCGTGAACTAAAAATATAACTGGTCTGTTCTAAATATAATTAGTTTCATCAAATGCTACCAGGCAGTCGAGGTTATCAACATTTTTAAATGAAACATGACTTTGAATATTAGCCCTGTCCACGTCTTTTATTTTAGCAACAAGACACAAAAAGACACATTTGCCAAACCGATGGTTGTTTATGGCGAAACGTTTGTCTTGATGTAAGGTAACATCAGTCTTGTCTAAACATGGCTTGATGTGTCTTAATAGCTGGAGATAGCACGACTAATACATGTAACTCATTCAAAATGATAATTGACAAGTGACTGCAGTATTCACAGAAATTTTTTTTAAGATCAATTGCTTTAAATAAAAGTTGCCTATTTCTATATCAAAAATCCATGTTGATTTATAACACTTAATAAGGATTTAACTTTTAAACCACTGTCAAATGATTTCTTTAACTCTGACTTGGTGAAAAATTACTAAATCCCGATTCATTACCGAGTATCGAACAGTTTGACTCATTTTTCGGCGTCTCATCTGGATCAAAACTGTTTTCAAATGTGAGTCGGGATACTAATAGTGGGTTAAAAGTTT
Organism: Azorinus chamasolen; assembly: GCA_963576725.1. Classification (NCBI taxonomy): domain Eukaryota; kingdom Metazoa; phylum Mollusca; class Bivalvia; order Cardiida; family Solecurtidae; genus Azorinus; species Azorinus chamasolen. The sequence goes on from OY755247.1 coordinate 53,757,142, forward strand.
CATTTTTTTATTCTCCTTTACTTTTTATTTGAAAAATAGTCACGCTAATAAACGGGTTGGATCTTGATGAGACGCCGAGTTACTCGGCGTTTCATCTGGATCCAAACTGTTTGCATAGGGAATTACGAAATTACAGATGTGACATTGGCAACGAAAGAGTTGAGATACGTTGGCATGCTATTTTACCCCGTGAACTGAGAAAATAACTGGTCTGTTCTAAATGTAATTGTTTTCATTAAATGCTACCAGGCAGTCGAGGTAATGAACATTTTTAGATAATTATTTGTAACACGACGTTGAGAAATTACCCTTCCCACATCCTTAATTTACGCAAAAAGACACATTTGCCAAACCGATGGTCGTTTAATTGCGGAACGTTTGTCTTGATGTAAGGGAAGAAAATTATTGTCTAAATACGGCTTGATTTGTCTTAATAGCTGGAGATAACACGACTAACACATGTTAACTTATTCAAAATGGCAACACACAAGTGACTGCAGTATTCACAAATAATATTTTAAGACCAATTGCTTTAAATAAAATTTGCAATCTCAGTTCAGTGAGATTTTTTCTAGGTTTCAAATTATGTGTTCCTTAACCCATTTGCTCCAATTGGATTCTTCCATGCTTATATTTTGGATTAGTTCATTTTCTATCTTATGGATGTCTGGTCTAAATTTTCATTTTTGTTTTGTTTTATATTGAATTTCCTATCAGCAAACAGCGTAGACTGATTAGACGCCGCATAATGTCTACACTGTTTGCCTACGTCCCATATATGGGATCGTGGTCGCAAATGGGTTTAAAGGGACATAGGCAAACAGTGTAGACCAAGATCAGAGGGCTCCTGAAGGAGCCCTTTGATCAGAGTCTGCACCGTTTGCTGAAGCCACCGATGTCAATGACTTATTCCTACAAGTATTTTGTTAGCTGTGCCCCCTCAACATGAAACTTGGAGCCTTTCACAATGACATTTGGACGATAATAATGTTGGAATAAATGGCTTAATATGCCTTTACAAACAGAGTAGACGCCTCTGACAGCCTCTGATCATCTGATCATGGTTTTACTCTTTCGGCGCCAATGTCGCCTGTTGGCACCATTGAAAACAGTCTGACCTGGGATTTCACTGTTTTCTGTATTATTTTAGCCCAAGCATACAGTATTTTTAAAAACAAATGTTTTACTAATATACTTTAATCATTTAGTTTATAATTATATTTAATATGAAATTATTATTGCAGACGACACTTTTAAATTTGGCGCCAAAGGAATTAATGCTTTTTCAAACAGAGCGGTCTGATCAGGGTATGCTCTGTTTGCTTATGTCATAAGAATTATTTAACCTATCCTTTCATACCGAATGGACTCTTCTGCTAAACACTGGTGAACCATTCCATTTTCAATATTTAGCATTCAAACGGCTAATAAGGCACGCACACAATGGGTTGTGTTTAACCGTCGGTATCGTTCCATAAACAAACAGAACAGGCCCTGATCAAATAATGAAACATTCATGTAAGAAACAATGGCGTATTCATGTAAGAAATAATCACACCATAGATAATCATTAATTGGAATATTAAAATGACATTTTAACAAGGGAACGTAGTTCAGAAACAGTATACTCAAATCTGTATCGGTTTATAAGCAAACAGAGCAGATCCAGATCAGACGATTACTACAAGAGTTGTCTGACTACTACAAAACTTACCCTGTTTGCAATCAAGAGGTGTTTATAGAGAGTAAATCATTAACCCTTCCCCACTTCTACGATTATTTTAAATTTCAATACCTGAATATTCATGGCAAAAAATAATGACAGCGAATTATTGAAGGTAAAACATTATAAAGCAATTTTAGAAATTAAAGAAACAGAATTTAAAGTCCATTAGCAAACAGAACAGACCATGATCAGACAATTCCCATAGGAGCCGTCTGATATGGGTCTGCTATGTTTGCAAATGCGTAAAACACGTTTATATTGAGGAAAAAATTCAAATCTACCGCTTCTGTCATGACCAAACGTTATTGTATACATATACTATTGTCACAGTGTATAGGTTCATCATCATTTGCTGTGCAAGCGCACTTTTATGGCGAGGTAGTAGAGTGCATGACTGCGAACCTGACGACCCGGGTTCGATCCCGGGCCCGAGCGGCTATGTTTCTTTATACGAACATCCGGTTACACTATCATAAAAATTAATCTCATAATTGTTCATGATACCGTTGTTGTTTATGTGAATATTCTTAAGGTAAAGGATTTAATGCATCATTATTGAATTTCAGTTACACGCAACAGGTTCGGGCTTTTTGTAAAAACACAAACATCATTTTTAACCATTTACTCCATGATTATTCATTTCAATAATAATGACATCATGAATATTAAACTGCAAAATCATATCTATATAATATTGTATCATGATCAAATAAAGCAGATCCTGATCAAATGGCCCCAACATAAGCCGTCTGATATTGGTCTATTCTGTTTGCAAATGCGTTTTTATGGTGTAAAGGGTTACCTATTCAACGCACTCGGGGATCAGCGCTGTCCCACTGAATAGGTCTTACAACGCTAATTAATTATAACAAAGTGTTGTAAGATGAGTGTCCATCGCACAAAACCGTTTGCTTGTTAACCCTTTCCTACTAGTAGGTAGAAACACCCTTTTCACGCAGTAGACCCTAATCCTGTTTCAGACGTCTGTTCAGGGTTTGCTCTATTTGCTCATGGAATTCCACTGTTTTGCCAAGGTAAACAAATCTAATGCACCATTATAAATATCAGCTTAAATACAATTATGATGGCAATATTTCTTTCAAAAATATTCATTAGGTAAATGGTATAAACAAATCAGGCACTATATCGCGTGAGACTTTTTGCACACAGTTGTACTTCGAAATATCGAACCATGCAAATTAATTCGACAAAACAGAAGTTCGAGTCATCCAATTTCTAATATGGACGATTTCTCAAGTCCACAGTTTAATACAGGTCTAAAGTAATGCTGAAAGCTACTTATGAGCTTTCAGCATTACGTTCGACGTGCAATAAACTGCCACACGTGTTTCTGGATATGCGTAGTGATACAATGTAGGGCAAGCATTCATTGTAAAGTTTGGATGGACCGAACTTATAGTTCGAGTTATCGCGAAGTGTGTGTTATCCAAGTTCGAGAGATCAAGGTTCCACCGTATGTAGGACACATTTAACCAAGTTTAGTCCGGGGCATGCATGCACTGTCATTTCCAAATAGTATAGATAAAAAATATGAGTGCCCGTATAAGATTCCTCTGATCAGGGTCTGCACTGTATGACATTCACCATTTTCTAGCAAGGAAAAATCTTTCATACTGAGCGGAGTCAATATTTAACCTTTCGCCTGCTGAACAAATTAGTTTTACAGACTTTTTTACCTACTACATTTTCAAAAATCAAGCTAAAATCAATTTGTCTACAAAACTGCAATCAGAGTGTCAAACAGTTTGGATCCTGATGAGACGCCGAGTTACTCCTTGCACAGGTATTTACTCATCCGTCCGTAGCAGGCTAAAGGTTAAACACTGATTGGCTATTCCTCTCTGATAATTCAGGATTGAAAAGGTTAAATATTTACATGATAAGATACTAAAGTGCTACCTTGTTTATCAAAATTAAGAGAAAACTACGCTGAAAGCATTTAAATAAATCGCTTTTGTACTAAATGTTATACTTATATATCCCTTGTATTATACAACAACTTATTGTAAATTTATAGATGTACTTTGAGTGCTTTTTGAAAGTCGCTAATGAAAAACTAGTTTATAACTTTAGAAGTAATCGCTCTGAGATGGATGATAATGTAAGAACATTTAGCGCATTACCACATAGGCTATTTTTAGATCCAACCTCTTAGAAAAAATCACCGAAAAGGAGCATTTACTTGAGAAAGGGAAACTTTTAGATTAGTGTGGTGTTGAAACCATTGTGATAAATAGAGCATTTGCTCTTATGGAGAAAATGCTCTGTTTATCACAATGGTTCCAATATGGTGTCAATATGAGGGAGTGGGTTAAAATATTACACAAGTTAGGAGTGGCGTTATATCTTTCGCAGCAAGTTTGGAATCTGTGATCATCTGTTGCAAACAGTGTTGATCTAGATGTGATGCCTAACGTTCCATCCTTGTATAACGATATCGTCCTCTAAATATGAGTGGGTGTAATGATTTAGAGGAGTTTTACCAATTCCCTCATATTGACGACTTTTGACGACTCTGTAAAAGTCACTTTGTGAAACCATTGTGATAAATATAGGAGCAAATGCTCTATGTATCACATTGGTTTCAAACTAAAAAAAATCTAAACATGTTCTTTTCTCTAGTTAATGCTCCTTTTCGGTAGATGTATCCAAAGATGTTGTATCTTAAATATCCTATGAGGTAATGGGTTAAATGATAAACAATTCAGACACCAAGAGGAACACTCTGATCCGGGTCTACATTGTTTGCAAACGGTTGTGCACTCATGTCACGCATTCTAATGGTAAATGCTTTCAATTTATCTTAAGTTTAATCATCTACAATATCGTACACTATGATAAAGATAGACACATACTAAAAGAAAGCAATCTGTGTCATAGTCATATAGCAGGAAGAGTACATCTTAATCAGAGCACTCTTTAATTTTTTTTCGTTCATATAAAAACCGTTTTACGCCTTTGCAAACAGAGTAGATTCAGACAGAATATGTAGGAGCTGCATTGTCAGTATCTGCTATGTTTGTCTGTGATAGTATATACAGTGCTCCCTCTCTACGACGACACCCGGTGGGATACGAAGATTGTATGTGTTGTTCAGAGGGAGTTGTTATATGGAGGGAAAATCAAACACAATTAGCTTGTTTGCAGATCCCCAGATAAGGTGAATTTCGAGAACTAAAACCGTTATGCCTCTATCAAACCCTATGCTGTGACCACTCTTTAGAATCGTCACAAAGTGACGATTCTAAAGAGTGGTCACAACATAGGGTTTGATGGAGGCATAAAGAAAATACGATGGAAAAAAGTTGTTTCTGGAGCCTTGTTGTTTCGGAAACAGGGACATGCGTTGTTGTAAGGAGGGAATCGTTATGGAGAGGGCCGTTGTAGGGAGGGAGCACTGTAGAACTAATCCAGAGGGTTTTGTCTAAGCCAACATTTCCCTGTTAATTTATCTCATAAAATTAAGTTAATGAATATTCATCAATTTATTCATAAATGGTCTTTAGGGAAGGGGGTTAAATGTGTGCATCTATATCCATTCTGGCAGTTATAAATTGACAAATAAATGTATCAGTCCCTCTGCAACAAATAATACACTTGTTGTTTTAATAAAAAGTAAAACATTGCCCTCACATTTCTGTTACACCAACGAACCCCAAGAGACTCATTAATTTTGAGAATGACAGGTTTCCGAAAACTTAAACTGCAGTCAATTTCTCCATAATGTTATTTCTAATATCCCGTCATTTAAGACTTTTTGTGCTCTCGGTAATTGGAAAGTCACCTTGGGAACTTTTTTGCGTTATATATAATTCACGACAAGAATGATGTCAGCACCGTTCGATGACAATGTAAAAATTCATGGGTGGGATTTCAGAACCTAAACTAATTTGAAGCCGTTGGTCCTTAAGATCTGTTTTCTGTAAGCGCTCTGCAAATCAAATAATTTCCGCCACCATTAAACCTTGCAAACAGCAATGCACACAAAGAACTCACTTTTGCTCATTTCAAACAAAACAAACATTTGATCGTATTTGGCATATTCCGTAACACCCCACGCACGTTTAAGACGATCATTTCATGGAGAAACTCAAGTGACCTATTTAAAAGTGTCCACAACATGTCTGTTGCACATAAGCAATCATAGTAGCCCTTGATCAAACAGCTCCTACATGATCAGAGTTTACTCTAGGACTATTTGAAAATGCGTGATATCTGTCTTAACTGGTTTAATATATAGAGGATCTTACATGAGTCTTCTTGATTATTGGATTTATTAAATGAGTCTTTTTAAAACGATGAAAATCTCGCTAAAGCTCGTTTTTTATCGTTTTAAAAAGACTCATTAGATAAAACCAATAATCATGAACACGAATGCAATATTCTATTTATAACATAACAAACACAAATGTTTTTTGCAGACAATATTTCAGCAGTAACGTGGATTGTTATAAATTCTCCTTACATATAGAAACGATGAATGAAAGGTGTTATTAGGTTCGCTAAGTAACTGGGACAAAGTAGGTACAAAATTTCCAACTGTTTGTTTGACTTACTGTCATATCAACCATGATCTAATTTAAACCTCTCTGGTATTCAATTTAACTGTGATAGTTTATGATAACAAAAACCTACAGAACACGTCAAAATAAATTTTACAGTTTCGACATACAAACCCGTCACATTATGACATCTGTATGTGTAAAGTGTGCCATTTGCTTATAGTTTAAATGAAGTTCGCCTACACGTCTGACACTCACTGCCAATGGGATACAAAATGAGCCTTCGTTTTGGTATATTAAAAGTACAAAAATGAGTCATGCAGGAAATACCACATACAGAACAATCACTCGCCCGAACAGCAACACAAGGAAAGCCTTTCATCAGTATTGTATACACATGGACATGGACATTTCCACCGAGATAAAATCTCGATTCAAATTCAGTGAAAAAGTTTATTGAAATGGACAACAGATTCAGTACGAACTGCTGCATAAAATGTGTTGGAACAGGAGGAAGATTTTCGCGATCAGCTGATTTGGAGTATAACATATTTGAAATATGTTTGTGTTGTGCTGGATTCAGATGACTATGGTTGCTGATTGACGAGATATTTTTATGAGTAGAAATGTGCATAAACAAAAGGACATGCGGTGAAGAAAATGTAAAGTTTTGGAGGCATTTTTTTTATCAAGAATGGATGGTTTGGGTCAGAGTAGCTGGTATGTCTTTTTGGCATACATTTTGTAGATATTTACTGACAGCGATTTTAATTTGTATTATCGAAATTAAGGCGCAAGTGCCAACACTCCTTTGCTATCTGTCGTTACTCAATCGTTGACAGGTAGGTCAATGTCCGCAAGTTTGTTTGTTTTGACAGCGCGTATGAATACAGTTAGGTCGTTCGAATGTTATTCACTAGTGAATATATGCCCGTGAATATCAAAATATATATGATAGTGTTACGTCACGCTGAAGCCACGAGTTATGTTATAAATGAATATTCGTGTGGCAAATAAAGATATCCTGAATATTAATTACCTGATTTGTTATAATGGAAATTCGGGCCTTGGCAAAATTTGTAGAAACATGTTTATATTATTCTATACTCAAACGTAGCAGACCCTGGGTCTACTATGTTTGCAAAGTTTTAAAATGTGTTTCATTCAAGGCATCAAATTGATAATACCAACTTTTCATGTTGGCAGTGCGAATCAATTCAAGGAAGCCCCAATGATTGTCATAGGAGTTGTAATATTGCCAATAAAGGCAGTCAGTGCATTTTCTTCGTGTTACAGCAGTTCCTCTATCAACCACCGAGATAACTAACACGTTGTCATGATCAAAATCTGCAGCTGTCACTCAAGTCAAAGTTTGCAATCTTGTTCAGTATTGAGATGCACCAGAGACATGTACAAGAGACGAATTGAAACGTCCTGCAACATGAAAACCCATGAAAATGTGTCTCCATTGAGTACATGTAAAGGGTTAAATATCCCCATCGGATGGTTTTGTTCTGACTTGATTTGTTGTACATACAGTCATACGTGTGTAAATGTGAAAGTATTCATTTTTCAAATAAAGTATATATTTAACCCTTTACCTCACGAATATTCGTGTAAGCAGGCGTGGATTTAGAGGGGGCGGAGTCGGCGTACATTGTACGCCCCCTAAAATGACAAAACAAACTTTTTAGTAATATTTCAGATATATATATATATATACAGTAAAACATATCTATAACGACCACTAATTGTGTTAATTAGTTGGTATTTAGAGCATGTGGCTGCTTAAAGCAAGGTGAAAGTAAACAAGAACGCTGCCATAGGAGCGTCTCTGATTTACTTTCACCTTGCTTTATACAGCCACCTGCTTTTTACACAAAATAATTGATGTAATTTAGTGGTCGTTGTATCTACTAAAATAAATAAAACAATGATTCAGTAGGAGTGTTTTATTTCCCTCACCCAATTAAGCTTTCTCAACTTGTATTACAAACACACTATTTATTTATGTCATCAAACATACAAATCTACGCCCCCACCCTCCAAAAAAATTATACTCCCCCTAATCTGAAATCCTGGATCCGCACCTGGTAAGACATATTGACAGTATGGATATCAATGAGTTGATATTTATAATGGTATTAGCAGCAATATATTTTACCATGACTGAAATTGTTAGAAACCCATCCCATGGTGACATTTAACTCTTTACATGTACTCAATAGAGACACAATTTATGGCTCTGCAAAGAGGGTAGACCCAGCTCATTAATAGTCCTGTCTCTTGCATGAATATACATGTACTGGAAGGAAAGGATTCGTGTCTATATTATTTCATAAGCAACACAGCAAAACCTAATCATATGGCTCCTACAGGAAGCTCATTCTTTAGGTCTGTTCAGTTTTCAAAGGTGTTGCAAGGTTTATCCATTAAGTACGATGAAGACACCTCAGGCAACTCGGAACTATTCGACACACATATTGTTTGACACACACATTGTGTGATACGCACATGGTTTGATAAAACAAATTGTTTGATACAAGCATTGTTTGACACGCACGCACGCACGCACGCACGCACGCGTGCGCACACACGTACGCACGCACACACACGCGCGCTCGCACACACGAACACACACGCATACGCACACACAAGCACGCGCACGCACACGCGCGCTCACACACATACGCACATACGCACGCGCACGCACGCACGCAAACACGAATGCACGCGTTTGAAGAGACACACATTGTTTAATACACTTGTTTCACATACACACGCCCACGCACGCACACACACACACGCACACACCTAACCACCCTACCCCTCTACCAACACACCACACCCCAACATACCCCCCACGACCCCCACACACACACCACAGAGAAAGCTTGTGCGTAGAAAGCTCGTATGAGATATTTCTGTCTACATGTGTTCTGCTTTAAGGAACCGAACCGTCTGTCTTTTTAATACTTCGATGTTAAATCTACAACAGTTAGCTTAAGACACAGTATACCGTATGTATGTAGAACATACAATATAGCCCCTAAATGAAAACGTCAAATTTGAACAAGTGAGCATTTCTTAAAAAATACATGCAAACGTCTCATTTTACATTGACGTCATAAGCGTAATAATGCCTTGCAATAGCTCACCTACATTTCCCACCAGTCTTCATAAACGCGGACAAATTCCCGGCAACAGCTATATTCGAAGGTTTTATCTGTGATTGACAACTTGCATGAACTAATCTGCATGCATCGTGCAATTTTGCAAATGCTAGAATGAGATTTACAGGACTCTGACGTATGCAAATTTCATACGTGGGCTTTAAAATGCCGTTGTTTGTAATTTGAATGTACAGAGGAACCTGTATTAAGCGGTCATCATAAAGTGTCTAATAATGGGTTTGTAAAGCAGGTGGTAGATTATTGCAGGTCAAAAGTATTACAGAAAGCTCATATAGGAGCTTTCTGTATTGCTTTTGTCGTGCATTAAGCTACCATCTGCTTTTTAAGACTCCTATATTCAGTAAATGAATGGTCGCTTAAGGCATGTTCTACTGTATTGCGAATATTTTGAGATTATATATGTGCTCTACAGTGTTATATCAGTTTCAATGATGTTATGAGAGTACTTGAGGTAAACAATTTGGTGCCAGATTCAGGAACAAACAACATGGAACGTCTCCGTGTACATAAATAACAGTTTCAGGAGTCATTGCCTTAGAAAGATACAACTTATATACCTCTATTTGCGGACTGACTCGCATTTGACCAGCAGTTTTACGAGACGTCGGCTAACTCGGCGTCTCATTGCAATCGAAGTTGACACTCTGGAAGAAGTTTGTCACAAGCTCGATCGAATCTGGCAAAGTCATTATTGCAACATACCTAAAGTTGAAATGACACTACAGCTTAACTTCGATATCTCGAACTCGGATAACTCAAACTTCTGGATAAATCGGAGTAAAGGGCCATTCCAAAATTGACAATACAGACTTGTTCAAAATGTATCGAATCTCATATAGAGAAATACACGTGACAACTTAATGCAGGTTTAAACGAGTGTTAAGCATTACTTTAGACTTGCTATAAGTTGTGAAATTGTCCATATTAGAAATTGAATGACTCGAACTTCTGTTATCTTGAAATGATTTGTAAGGTACCTTGAAGTTCGAGATATCGAAGTTCAACTGTATATTTTTTCACAACAGTATAATGGTTAAACAGTTATCTAATACATTATCTGATACAGGCACACTTTTATTCGTTGGCAAACAAAGCAGACAGCTGATAGATTCAAGGTCAGCGGTACCATAGCCCCCCGCCCCCAGCGGGATTTTAGGACACCTAGCACTGTAAAACTTAATATATTCTCTATCGAACGCCACTTGTTGGACGATATATGGATGCTGATTAAGCCTACAGCATGCGATTGATTATCTGCCCTTTAATTCGTAATATTACGTTTTTATGTTTTCGTATACAAGAGATTATGCAATCCAAAATGACGAGTTCTCAAACCACATTGCTTACAATTATTATATTTTATGTCGATCAACATGTTTGAAAAAGAAAAGATAACTCAGAACTTAAAACAACCAGAATTATGTCCCATGTAACTGTAAAAAGAAACGAATTAGCCATAATATACAAACAACGTTTTTGTCAGTTTTATGCGGGGAACATTTTGCATAAGGCACTGAATATAATCATTTAAATAACATCTGCAACATTAAACAATTTCTGGACATATTCATCATTTCCGGTTACTGTAAATTTACAGTATTGTATATTTAATGCGCCCATAAAACTATTTCCTATTACTGCACTTTGCTCGGTTATTTGCCAAACGATTCTAGGGCAGTTATTTCAGAAGTTCTGAAGTAGATTCTTTTGAATAATACTTTTCCAAAACGGTCGCATTGAAAAGTGCTAGCCCTAGGGTTTAAACCACTGTGAGTAAGAGGTCACAAACGGACCTAGAGAACAAAGGTTGTTCTGTAGGGTTGCGTAAGAGACGTAAGAGCGCAGATGAAAGGAAGAAAAGGTAGAGTTGTTCTTCCAGGAAGCAGCCGTAAGGATCTCATCCAACGGGGTGTGATTTACAATTGCCCAGGAAGTGGATAGGGCTCTGAACGCATAGGGCTTTATATGTAGAAAGCTGAGATAGAAAAAAGATCGGATTACACCAGTTTTATAATGGTGACAATCCGCCGAGAGAGAGAAGCTGCAGAAATTTCTTTCCGGTTCTTAATAGGTATGGAAATCCTCTTCCTAATTCCCCTCAACTTTTTGACACTTTTCAGATAGAGCTCTTACTGGACAAAAAGTTTAATCAGAACACAAGTGATCCAGATCTCGGGAGAAACTGGGATTCACTAGAGGATCCCTTGGCGACCGACGGGAGCGGCATTTTAAGTGAAGAAACCCAAATGCTAGAGGAGAGTGACTGAGCCATCAACATTCCAACGAATGATGCTTTCTTAAACAGATAATGCGTGATTTTCGCTACTTCGTTTAGCTGCCGCAAATGTGAGAAGGAAGAGTCTTTTATGTCAGGTGTTTTAAAGAGGCATGATCTAAAGACTCGTAAGGTGCTTTAGTGAGAGTCCACGTAGCCAGTTTCTGAAGCTAGAAAGTACGGATCAACTCAGAAAGGACTGTGCGAGAACCAATGTCCTTTAAACCTCTAGATATGAATGTATTGGCAGGCATAGCCCTATATAATTTGATAGTACTGACTGCAAGTTTCTTTTCCGAAATTTTTTTCTAGAAAGTCTCATTGGATCAGTCTGTTTCTGACCACACCAATCTGTGAATACCTTCAATTTTGTAAACAAAGTCCGGTACCGAATCGATGACTCCAAAGAGAAACAAAAGGGACCAAGCTGAGCAGCGACCCTTCTGGTCGAAAAGAAATAATAGATGCAGGGTATCCACCACTCGTTGTAGGGGTGAGCCTGACCATGTCCAAGTCGGTAAGGAAATTCATTCCCACAAAGATGAAATATCGGGATGGGGTGATATTCAGTACTAGTCCCAGCTGAGACACGACCTTCCGGCTTTAGCGGAGTTAAGAAGAGAATGACGAAGGAACTGGTGAAGCGGCAAATCAACGAAATACTGAATAATAGTGACACCACTCTGCTGGAGATAGGCCGCTTCGACCCCTACGAGTTTGGTGAAATATATGGGGCCACAGAGAGGACAAAGAGCAGAGCCCGGAAGTAGTAAACGGTACATCCATGGCTGAAGTGCATGAGGTGTCTTTCTGCTGGGTGAACCGGGACATGAAATTATACGCCAGAGAGATCCATGGAAATGCCCCATTGGTTTGGTTTGATAGCCAGCAGAAAGGAAGTGGTGGTCTTTGTCTATTCATAAAAAGACTCAATAAAACAGATTCTGCAATTTTCTCTTTTCGCATTGCTACTTAAAACAAAGGATCTCTCACTTTCAGAAAGAAAGGAACCATAGAAATTCAGTCGATAATAAGAGTAGGGCATCGCGCCCGTGTTTCTCTCTACCCTCTCTCTGGGCGTCCAATTAGCCCATAGTGAGCAGAAACGGACGTTAATCAACACAAACAAACAAACAAATCTTTCAGAATATATTTAACGACCGTTATGTACTTGTTTAGAGTAGAAATGTCGATGATCGTCGAAAGGCGCCGTTTTACTTTAAAACGTGAAACAGATGGCTGTAAAAGCCTGCCGAATTCTCGTTCAGTGCCCTTTCATTGCCCCTTTTGAGAGAAGTGAGGACTCAGCATTCTGTATGTTCGCGTGATCCGACGACAGATGGATAGGGACCCTGGAACGAGTAAGCTGCAACACCAGAAGGATAGGATAGCCTGCCTCTACATTAGAGATGTCCCTGGGATCCTAGGTGATATTGCGCCATGCTGCGACAAAGTGAAGCAGTCTGACGAAAACAAAATAGAAAATCGGATATGATGGGGTGCAGAAAGGGCAAATCCCTAGAGCTGATGCCTCAAGGGCCAGAAGCCCTAGGTGAGGGAGAGCCCTGGGTGTAGGGGAAAAGAACCGATTAAAGGCGGCTTTTATCCGAACTCCACTGAATGGGAGAAGATTGCTTGTTCTTAAGGCACCTTTTCCTTTGGATTTAGAAGGTTTGCGCTTAGCCACAGGGACTTCGGGCATTTTCCAAGAATGGCAAGATGCCGGAGAAGTTTTGTCCCCTGTTCCTTCTCCATAATTTTGCATCCGAAAAGAAGCCCGGAGGCAAAGGGACCAACCTGCTATTTATCATTGCAGGACAGAGGCGGATTAGATAAAAGGGTCACGACGACAACGAAGCATCTCTGCTGTCGAAGCTAGCCCTCGGCCCAGACCCAGCTGGTAGGAAAGGCGCTTGGAAACTTCAGAGGAAGGAGATTCTGAAGCTAGCTCTACTGATAGAGCAGCAAGTAGGAGGTCTATGTTAGAAGCAACTCCCATTTGCCGTCTCTTGCGCAGCTCCTATCGCTCGAGTAGAGACAACTAGACCTTGGAGCTGTCGGCATCCATCAAGAGGATCCGGTCGTATAGCCCAGGGTGGCCGTCAGAAGAGGTCAAATGCATGAGAGATGATGATCTTAAAAGTTTTGAGGACATGGTGCAACCGGCTGCCGGCCTGAAATGGAAATCTTTGTTCAGATCTTCCAGCCGAGACAGAAGGCCTCTAGACGGGGGGAAGACTCCCAAGACTTAGAGAAATTCGGACGCTCTCCCTGCTCAGCTTAGCTCAATGGACGATAGCGAACCCTTGTGAATCGAATTAGGGTGCCTATGGCATATGGAAGGCAAGAGGAAGGCAGGGACATTCCTCACATGCCTAATCAAAAGCAATAATGATGGCTCATATTCGTCGACGGCCGTAATTGGGCATCGTCCTGGTCCAATGCTCCAGTGGGATCCGACTCCCTGAAAACAGAATCGTCCATAGGAGCCATTATTGACAGGAGTTCCTCCTGCTCCCCTCAGATTCCATCCTGGTTACTGTCGATGACGGCGGTACCTGAGGGGGACCTCCCACAGGCGCTGAAGAGTGGACGGTGGGTGGGCAAGAGAGAGGACTGTCGCCCAATGAGTCTGACTGTTATGGAGGCCAGGCGGGCTGTTGGCGGGTGCAAAGTAAGGAGGAGCCCAAGCAGGATGGGAGAATGGGGGCCACTGAGGGTGTCACATAACCCTGCTGGATGGGCTTTTAGCAATGCGCGTCATGCTGGTTCAGGGCAGTGAGTGCCTTTCGCCGAGATCGACCAGCCGGCGAGTCTGAAGAAGAAGGGTGTCTTCTTTTACTATATATATACAATATCTTATTTTCCGTGGGTGCGGGACTATAAAGCACAGACACAGGCACGATAGTAGTTTATTCTCAAACTGGTACAATTTTGTAAATAGAGAATGTTGTTGTAGTTATCCTGTTCAAACTTACTTTGTCATTCATCTTAAAACGTCTTCTTGACACAATAACATTAAATTTTGTTACTGTTTGTGGGGTCATGTTACCCCACCCACTTTCATTCCTATACCGGAGAAATACTGTGTATCTTTGGAACAGAAATTGCATAAATAAATTACCTGACAACATGTACATGTATGTGTCATTTGAAACCTCCTAATAGGAAAAATGAATAAACATAACATACTCGTTTGCTAAATAAAGTCTCTCTTTTTTTTACAAATTTAAACATTTATTTTAGATTCTCATTAATATTCATGAATATGCAAATGAGCAAATTATAAATAAAGACGCCTTACATGTAATACATATATCAATATTATTTTAAAACTATTTTGGATGTTTTATAAACAAAATAAACGACGTGTTTGCACCTTAACGGCGCTAATGTTATAACTTCGAAATTTTGGTGGTTGCTATGGAAACATACTGACCGTTTGCTTATCCAGCATCCCCTACTCGTCCAACAACCGGAACTTGTTAACTGAGCGTTATGAAAAAAGGTGTACCAAAATCCCGCTAGAGGGGTGAGGGTTCGATTATGGGCCTTGGACCTATCAAGTAGGAGTCGTCTGATTGGGCTCTTTACTTTTTATTTTAAATAGAGTTATCCGACTTCCAGATATCGAAGTTAAGCTGCAAGTTCAAATTGTGCCATGACAAAAACTGTATGATCAAAGCTATAGTATGCCATAAGCAAACAAAACAGACCCTGATCAGACGGCTCCTATAAGAGTCATCTGATCTGGGTGTACTTTGTTTGCACATGCATTATTTATGGCGTCAAGAGTTAAACAAATTACTATTTATTCCATTTTTCACAGACGTCTAGAACGCGTCACTTGTTGACACATAGTCCCCTTTACTCAATAAATACGCATTTCTACGCCATTACAAACAGAGTAGACCCAGATCGTGGTCTACTCTGTTTGTTTGTGATATAACATGGATATGATTCTGTAGTTTCTGCCATGGACAAAAAGTCCCATGTTCATGCGTTATTATACTAAATCTAAATAATATTGATGACACCTTTATTTCCTACATGAATATTGATGGAGGAAAGGGTTAATGAAATGCAACTGAAAACACACCAACCGATCTCTCTAAGGAGACAGTCCTTAATCTGCTGAATAAATAAAACTGGCTCATCATTATCCTCACCGTGTTCAAAGGTTTTATATACTCGGTTCCCGCACATTGAATGTTAACCATTCCCTCATAGGCTATTTTTAGATCCAAGCTCTTTGAATAAATCTACCAAAAAGGAGCATTAACTATAGAAAAGGAAATTTTTAGATATATTTATTTATGTAACCATTGAGCCAATGCTCTATTTATCACAATGGTTTAAAAGGTGACTTTTACAGAGGCGTACATAGTCGTATTTATGGGGAAAGCGTTAACCGTTTTCCTGTTTGATATTCATGTAAGAAATAATGACACAAATAATGTTCAAACTTTGTTAGCTGAATATTTATGATGACATTCAGGATGTTTTAGCTCTGGAAGAAACTGTATAATAACATCAATATGTTGCCATAACTAAACAGAGAATACCCTGAGCAGACGGTGCCTGTAGGAGCCCTGAAAGGGCTTTTATATGAGGGGAAAGGGTTATGGGCGAGCTGACTGTCATTTGCAAACAGTTTTGACAGAAATCTCATCAGGATATATAACGTTCCGAAAACATGTTCTCAAATGCTTCAACGAATCTGAAACAAATACAAAGTGCAGCTATTTATGGTTTTAGTTGACAGCATGTTTTAGCAGACTAACGTTTAAAAATATTGTTTCTAGGGTTTGAAGAAATAATGTCACTTAATAAAAGATGACAGCTATACAGAAATTTACTAAAAGGAGCTTTCTGATTTACTGTTGTTCTGCATAAGGCAGTTGCATGCTTTGAATTACATTCACACCTCTTACAACAGAGGACGTTATATAACGATGTTATTTTGTATCAATAGATATACATTTCAAAGACATTGTGCATCATGAATATTGCTGTTCTTTGCAGCATATCTAAATATACAGTGAAACCTCTTCATAACAACCACGCAACAGGGGACTAATGTCGAGTCGTTTTGACAGGTGGCAGTTTAATGCGGGACAAAACTTATGCAAAAAGCTTCTATAGGAGCCTATTGCATTACATTCGTCCTGCATTAAGCAACCACCTCCTCTGAGTGGCTCCCAAGTAAGTACATGTATATTAATTACATGGGGTTCTATTGTATATCAATTTCAAATAAACGAAATTAAAGACACACATTTGGCATGTTGTTAAAATATTGCTTTAAGACAAAAGAGGTTTCCATGCAACCGATGATAAACAGCCTCATATCGGTTTTAGTTGTTTCACTGTGGCTAAACAGTAATTGAAGAAATGTCCTTGAAGTCTGGTCATCAATCATTTCTCGAACATATCAAAATAAGATCCACGCAATCTAATATTTCGCATAGCAACTTCAAAACCACCAAGAGCTTGACAAATCGCTTCTTTATATGAAACAATCACTTAATGAATATTTATGTATAAAATGATGACGCCATGTATCTCGATTACATTATTTTGCATAATGGCACATTAGCACATGCCCTTTTAGTCATGGCAGAGACTGTAGAATCAGATCTACATAATTTACAAGTTCACAGAGCGGACCGTGCTATTGGGGCCATCTGATCTGGGTCTACTTTGACCAATGTTTGCAAAAGCGATAAAAGGCGTATCTATGGAGTAAAGAGTTAAAGATAAATTTCTGCATGACTTTCACCCTGCATTAAGCAGCCACCTGCCCTAAAGTATCTAATTCTTCCCGCTTTAGAGGGGGTTTACGGTACTTTTCTAATTATCGTCAGGCTCAAATATTTTGTTTGACCCTCTTTTTCTGTTTTATGGTTCTTTTCTAGTTATTGTACGGCTCTAACATTTTGCTTGACCATCTATATCTGTTTTACTGTATTATACTTATCTAGTTACTGTAAGGCTCTAACATTTTGTTCACTTTTTGATCTGCTGCAATTTGTACTTACTTCAGATTTGTTTAACCCTTTCCCCATGAACAATCAATTAAGAAGTTATGACGTCATCAATATCAGTTAATTTGTTATAATAAAACATGGACACAAAACGCTTTGGCCATTAAATCGTACAAGATATCATAAGCAGACAGAGCAGATCTTGATTAGATAGCTCAAACAGGAACCATTTGATCTGGGTCTGCTTTGTTTGCAGAGGCTTAGAAACGCGTATGTATTGATTAATGGGATAATCTTCTGAGAAACTATATCTATTGTCATGCAGGCTGATATGACACAGAGTTACTCAGTGTCTCATCTAGGTCCAAGTTGTTGGATTAATCCTTACATCTTCAAATGGACTATTCTTAAATTCAAACAGGTCAAGCTTATAGTGACTTTTAGGAATTTTTAGAAAAAGGTGTAACATGACACACAGTGCAGACCAAGATGAGAAGACTTTCCCTGGTCTACACTGTTTGCAAATGATGTTGGTGAGTCATGGCCCGCACTGTAAGAGTTAAAGGTTAGAATGTCACCAAGAACGAAGGTATAGTTTAACCCCTCTAGTGTGACCACTTAATGAACAAACATGGCTATCGAAGCAGATGGTTGCTTAATGCAGGACGAAAGTTATGCAGAAATTTCTGCATAACATTCGTCCTGCATTAATCTATTACATGCCGTTGCCACTGTGAATTATGACCCTTTTTGGTTGTCGCATTAGGTGGGGTTTACTGTACTAAAGATTTACATTTCTAGTGAGTAAGTGTACGCTGTTAAATGTCTTAGTCATACTTGTTATATTTGTAGTAACACTAAAATGTGTCATATCATAGCTAATGTTACACTACAATGAGTCATACTACAGCTATTGCTACATTATAATGCGTCATGTCAAAAGAATGCTACAATGCAATGCATCATAACATAGCTAACGATACACTATATTGTGTCATACTTCAGCTATTGCTACACTCAAGTGTATCATACCATAGGTAATGCTACACTACAATGTGTCGTACTATAGCTAATGTTCCACTACGATGTGTGATACTATAACTAATACTACACTGCAATGCATCATAACATAGCTAATGGTGCCATACATTATATCGTACTACAGCTATCACTACAATGTGTCATACCAGAGCTAATGATTCATTGCAATGTATCATACCATAGATAATGCTCCACTACAATGTGTGATACTACAGCTGATGCTCCACTACAATGTGTGATACTACAGCTAATGCTCCACTACAATGTGTGATACTACAGCTAATGCTCCACTACAATGTGTGATACTACAGCTAATGCTCCACTACAATGTATGATACTACAGCTGATGCTCCATTACAATGTGTGATACTACAGCTGATGCTCCATTACAATGTGTGATACTACAGCTAATGCTACACTACAATGTGTGATACTACAGCTAATGCTCCACTACAATGTGTGATACTACAGCTAATGATCCACTACAATGTGTGATACTACAGCTAATGCTCCACTACAATGTGTGATACTACAGCTGATGCTCCATTACAATGTGTGATACTACAGCTAATGCTCCACTACAATGTGTGATACTACAGCTGATGCTGCATTACAATGTGTGATACTACAGCTGATGCTCCTCTACAATTTGTGATACTACAGCTGATGCTCCACTACAATGTGTGATACTACAGCTAATGCTCCTCTACAATTTGTGATACTACAGCTAATGCTCCACTACAATGTGTGATACTACAGCTGATGCTCCATTACAATGTGTGATACTACAGCTGATGCTCCTCTACAATTTGTGATACTACAGCTGATGCTCCACTACAATGTGTGATACTACAGCTGATGCTCCACTACAATGTGTGATACTACAGCTAATGCTCCTCTACAATTTGTGATACTACAGCTAATGCTCCACTACAATGTGTGATACTACAGCTAATGCTCCACTACAATGTGTGATACTACAGCTAATGCTCCACTACAATGTGTGATACTACAGCTGATGCTCCATTACAATGTATGATACTACAGCTGATGCTCCATTACAATGTATGATACTACAGCTGATGCTCCTCTACAATTTGTCATACCATGGATAATGCTACACTGCAATACATCATACCATAGCTAATGATTCTCTGCAACGTGTCATACAATAGCTAATTCTACACGACAATGTGCCATGTCATAGCTAATGCTAGACTACAGTTTGTGATACCATAGCTAATCTTTCTCTAAACTGTATAATCTCGTAGATAATGCTTCACTACAATATGCCATATCATAGTTAATGCTAAACTACAACGTGCCATACCATAGTTAATGATACACAACAATTTGCAATACCATAGTTAATGCTACGATACAATATGCCATACCATAGTTAATGCTACACTACAATGTGCCATACCATAGCTACTGTTAAACTACAATGTACCGTACGATAGCTAATGCTACATTACAATATGTCATACCATAGCTAATGCTACTCCTACCTGCCTCATACCATACATGTTTTATATCACTTGGTCACGTTCTATTTAGTTTAGATAATTGCAAATGTTATGTTGGACCAAATTACCTTTCTTCATCCAGTACCTAATGAATATTCATGAAAAGATCCACCCATTATGAATATAAACTAACCATTTTCTTAGTGTTATTTTTGTCAAGTGAATACAATCCTATGGTAAAAAGTATACGGTAAGATAAGATACAGTTGAACTTCGATATCTCGAGCACGGATAACTTGATCTTCGGGATAACTCGAAGTAAATGTTCGGTCCTTTCAAATTTTACAATACGGAATAGTTCTAAAATGTATCACTACGCATATTAAGACACACATATTAAGAAACACATGTGACAGCCTAATGGAGGTCGAAAGTAATGCGGAATTTTCATCATTACTTTTGACCTGCATTAAGCTGTGAACTTGAGAAATTGTCCAGAGTAGAATTCGGATAATTCGAACTTAGGTTATATCGAAGTAATTTGTATGGTCCCTTGAAGTTCTTTTATCTGGGTCTACTGTTTACAAAGGTACTGACAGCCATAACTATGTGGTACGGAATTATATTAGCTTGAGACCTTAGCTTCAGCATTTAATTCCGTTGTAGTTGTCTTTAATGTGAAACTGGAATCTAATTTCGTTGAAGATGTCTTTAAAGTGCCAGTTACTATTTGCAGCGCGTTTTAAAAATGCCTAAAATACATGTCATTTTTTTATATGTTGAAAGGAAGTATATCGCAAGAAAAAAAACCACTTAAGAAGATAAAATGGCCATGTGTTTGATATTGAAACCCCGATGTTATTCGCTAATGTATTAGTATTTATTCGGGTTTCGTTTTAGTTTCGCAAATGTTCGATATAGGCCAATGATATCTTCTTGTACAACAAAAATGTATAAGTATCGTCGAAATTGGTTTATTTTGTATCACAGGGACAATTTTCGATGTACGTTCAAGGTGATATATTTGATAATAGTTGTACTGAAAATATTCATTTATTGTAGGAACTATCACTCTAACACTTTCGCTGTCCAGGTGCGGATTTAGAGGGAGCGGAGTCGGCGTACGCCCCCCCCCCCCCCCCCCCCCTAAAATTGCCAAACAAATGTTTTAGTAATATTTTAGATCTATATACAGTAAAATCTATCTATAACGACCACTAAATTGTGTTAATAAGCTGGTATTTAGATTAGGTGGCTGCTTAAAGCAAGGTGAAAGTAAAACAGAACGCTCCCATAGGAGCGTTCTGTTTTACTATCACCTTGCTTTAAGCAGCCACCTGCCTTTAACACAATTAATTGATGTAATTTAGTGGTCGTTGTATCTACTAAAAATCAATAAAACAATGATTCAGTAGGAGTGTTTTATTTCCCTCATCCAATTAAGCTCTTTTTCAACATGTATTACAAACACACTATTTATTTATGTCATCAAACATAAAAATCTACTCATCCCCCCCCCCCCCCCCACCACCACCACCACCACCTTCAAAACAGTTTGGCTCCAGACAACAAACCGAGTAACTGGGCATTTCATAAGGATCCAAACTGTTTGTTACTGTGACTGTTGTGTAAACCATAACGAAGATAAAAACTGGACATTGTAGCAGACGACAAAGTTTGCAGACGACAAAAGTTGGCAGCGAAATAGTTTACCACGTCTCTTTGCCCTCCTTTTGTGTTTTTTATTACTTTCCAGAATATGATTTATGTCTCCTACTCTACTACGCGTTATCAGTGATATATTTCATTTGTTCACAACCTTAGTGCAGTAAAGCCGAATTTGAATCATTGCCACGCAACAAAATCTTGAATCAAAATGTCAACAAACCTACATTTAACCCTTTCCCCGTTATTCGCGATAAAACTGACATTTACGATAGTTTGGATCCAAACCAGACACTGAGTAACCCAAGAGTCTCTTCAGGGTACAAGTTGTTTCTCGCCCCGTTAACCATTTCCCTGTTCTATGTTTATTTCAAAGTTCAATACCGACTGAATATTCATGGACAAAATAGTTACATGTATATGAAATATGGAAGGTGGAACATTGTAGCCATTTTAGAAAGTAGATACAGACCTTTCAAATTCCATTAGCAAGCAGAGCAGATCCTGATCAGACGGCTTCTTTGTGAAGGCTCAGTGTCTGGGTCTACCCTGTTTGAAAATGTGTGAAAACGAGTTTATATGACGGAAAGGGTTAATAATTTTTTAGTAGCTTGAACAAATCATAATTTAGGACAGCAGGATAAGAGTTCTTTATGTCTAGCTATAATTTTGGTGTACATATACATATACCTCTCTATAACGGCCACTAAATTGTGTTAATTAGTTGGTACTTATAGGGCAGGTGGTTGCTTAAAGCAATGTGAAAGTAAAACAGAACGTTCCTATAAGAGCGTTCTGTTTTACTTTCACCTTGCTTTAAGCAACCACCTGCCTTTTACACGTGAATATTAATAAGATTAATTTTCATAATGGCATATGTATTTTTTGCCTTGGCAGAAACTGTATAATCATATCTATATCATATCATAAGCAAACTTCGCATACCCTGATCAGACGGTTCCAATAGGAACCGTCTTTTGTGAATCTACTCTGATTGCAAAGGCATAGAATGGCGTATTTATAGAGTGAAATGTTAATCCGTCTTATAAACATTTCGGATCTTGATCAGTATCCAAAGTATTTCCAAATGCTAAATACATGTATAAGGAAGTTACCATATAGAAAAGACATATGGATGTACAGTGATGATGTAAGCCTTACTCTATAAGTACGCCTTGCTATGTCTTTGCAAACAGAGTAGACCTGGATCAAACGACTGCTGTAGGTACTTTCTGATCAGGGTCTGCTCTGTTTCTTTATGGAATAATATAGATCTGAGTCTACATTTTCTGTGTTTCTGCTGTTTTGTGTTCATCAGATATTACAAAAAAATGATATAATTAATATTCATGAAGTCATTATGTCTTAAATGAATAATAATGCAGTAAAGGGCAACAGTTATGTGTATTCTAAGATGTTTAAGTAATTAAAGTAAACCCTCTCCATAACGACCACTAAATTGCACATGTATTTTGTGTCAAATACCATCATATTAACATTATTTAGTGGCCGTTATAGAGAGGTGTAACTATATTTGTTGTTTTGCTTATACAATATAGATATGATTCTACAGTTTATTTCATAACAAAACATTCTGGTCTTAATTATGACATTGTAGAAGTTCATCTGATTAAAATTCATGACGTAATTCTTCTTAAGTGAATACTCACGAGATGAAGGGTTTAGAAAATAATTCCGACAATGCCCAATTAGTGAATTACACCTTACAAATCACACCCGAAATAGTTTTATTCTTTATTAAAGTATCATCATGGTTATACAGTTCACATTAAACATATATGCACACAGGATACAAAACCATGCCATTCTATATAGAATTATAAGAGACTAGTTACCAATTCATTATACCATCTTACTCTAAATACGCATACATATTTACACAATAAAAAATGAGATGCTAGTGCTAACCCTGACTCAATGTCTAAATATGTACTAAAACGAAAATAGTTGCTAATATACCAGTTTGAAAAACGAGATGCTATCGCAATGCTGTAATTACATTAAAACAGCTTAAAAAACATCCTGAAAAATCAAATATCACCTCAAATCAGATTTGAAATGATATGTTTAGTAGCACCGATGTCTCAACATATGGTATTAAAACACAATACCAAACATATTGAAGAAACAATACATTATTTATATAAAAGATCACTACGCGTCTGTAAAATACTGAAGCAGGTTTTGGCGCTTAGCCATATCATTTTCTCACTGGAAAACACAAATATAAATTTCTCATCATCAGTCATACCAATAAAGCTAGAATCTATTAAGGAAGCCTTTCCAAACAGGTTATTTCTTATGTCAACATATTCTTTACATTTAAACAAAGCATGGAACTCATTTTCAACATCATGTTCGCAGAATGGACATAAACGATCATTTACTTCCAACTGTTCATATCGCCTCATGTCTATACGCAAGGGTGCTACCCCACATCTAAACTTAGCAAACGCAGATCTGTGTTTAAAAGGTAAGATGCTTTTACAATATGGCTCAACAATATATTCATTCTTAAACAATTTATATGTTCTAAGTTTAGTTTGACATTGTCTTCACCCTAAACCAGAATTAACAGTAGCGACCCAATCTCTGACATATTTATCCTTAAGTGCATCCATAATGTCACCTTTAAGTTTTTCCTTCGAAATATTACATAATATAGTACAATAATCATTACAATCTAACCACTTACATTTTTCAATAACATTATACACCCAATTTTTGCATGATTTGTTAGCTTTACTATGAGCCCAAAGAAATATAAGTTTATTTAATCTTACATCTGACATTCGTACAATACGATACCAATATGAGCATATGGTTTCCCACTGTTTAACATCAGCGGGAAACCATCCCATATCTCCAGCTACTGCTATAGCAATTATAGCGTTTAAAAAGTGTACGTGCGCATGTGCTTGTGTGTGTGTGCGGGCGCATGTGCGTGCGTTTGTGTGGTTCTCTCTGTATATGCTGTGTTGTGTGTATTTTGTGGTGGGGGGCGTCAATGCGCGTGCGTATGTGCGTTGACAGCGCAGTGACGTGTCAAGTACTGATTGTACGGAAATCATGTTTGTGTTGTCTACTTCATGTTTATGCATTGGGATTTCCTTTTGATTCTTTTCGTAAACATATCATTTTCACAAACAATTTGGACCTTGTTGAGTCACTTACGGCAGGTTTAAAGTTCAAAAAGGTTAAAAACACACCGGACGTAAAATGATATTTTAGAAACATAAATATTTACTTATGTTCGTTTTGTCTTTTGTTTAGATACGCAGGATAATTTCCTCATGAAGTAATGGGTCACCCTGTTAACAATAGGCATCGTACTGACTTAACTCTTTCCCTTATAATGACGACTTCTGGCTACTTTGCAAACATAACAGACCAAGAGTAAACAACTTCTGTGTGAGCTGTCTGGTCAGGGTCTACACTGTTTGCTTGTGTGATCCTATTATAGGATATATAGGCTGAGTTCTGGGTTTCATGCTTATAAAGCTTTTTAGTTGAGTCTGTGTTCGTTCGCAAGCTTTTGATTGGTCAGATTTGAACCAAAGGCTCAGGGAACGAACCCAGACTCAACTAAAACGTTTTATAAGCATGGATACAGAAGTGAAAATGGCTAAACAGCGATTTGTAATAAATCGTTTTCACTTCACATAACCAGCATTTACCATTAGCCTATGTATATTCAGTAAGAAACGATTACCGGTATAGCATTAGTAATAGTTAGATGCAATTTTACAATAACACTAGAACAACGGGGCTTTTTTGTCAAGGCTGACACTATAGAATGATACCTATACTATTTCATAAGCAAACAGAGCAGGCCCTGATTACACAGTTCCTATACGTAACTGTCTGATCTGGGTTTACTCTGTTTGCAAAGGAGAAAAAAGAGGCATAGTTATGGAGTAACGGGTTATGGTAGAGTAAAACCTCTCTATAACGACCACTAAATTGTGTTAACTAGTTGGTATTTAGAGCAGGTGGCTGCTTAAAGCATGGTGAAAGTAAAACAACGCTCCCATAGTCGTTATAGAGAGGTTTTACTGTACTTTACAAAGAAACGCATATCGTGTCAAATACCTCTCAGATTGCACAACCAGTGTCTGTACATTGAGTATTTTGATTTTGTAACATAGAGTGAATTCAACGTTGAACTTAATGTTTTGTATCTCGTTTCACTGAAACAATGTGTTTTTCAGAGTTTGTTTTGCATTTAGAATCAAGTTGTAAACATTTTATGGCACAGAAATCGCTTACCGCATAAATATACTTAATGAAAACAAAAACCTAAAATGCGTCGGAATGCAGCTGTGGCGGTATAGAATATTTATGTGATAACATATATTTCTGGGAAGATTCAGTTTATTTATTGCGTAACAATGACAACCAATTAGGAAATAATCACTCAATATGACATACAATCTTGGATTTATTGCAATTTTTATCAGACTCCAGCGTCTCTTAGTTTATTTCAACAGATTTCTCATGACCCTTTTTTTAATCAAATCAGCTACGTTTTGGTACACTGAAATAATTAAATCTTATATGGTAGAACCGAAAGTAAAGATTTAGTTCGCTCTTTGGCATTGGTGTATTGGACATAAGGGCACACAAAGTATTTAATAAATACTTTACCCTATAAATACGACTTTCTATGTATTTGCAAACGTTTTGGACATAACCTACTGTAAATTAATTCGGTAACATTTTGATAACCTTAACCCATTCCCTCATATTGACGACTTTTGACTACTCTGCAAAAGTCACTTTGTGAAACCATTGTGATAAATAGAGCATTTGCTCCTATAGAAGCAAGTGCTCTATTTATCACAATGGTTTCAAAGCTACAAAATTCTAAAATATTCCTTTTCTTTAGTCAGTGGTCATTTTCAGTAGATTTATTCAAAGAGGTTGTATATAAAAATTACCTATGAGGTACATGTAATGGATTAAATTAGACACCGGGCTAGTAGGAAATAAGGTAGATCCTGATCAGTATGTTCTTACAGGAGTATAGTCTTAAGTTAATCTTTCCGGTGAGACAGAAAATACATAACCTTCAAAATTAAAAAAAAACAACACCTGAATCTCTCAGCATTCCCAGGCGGTCACCCATCCGGGAACTAACCGGGCTTGTAACACTTAACTCCATAAATAGGTCTTTATATGCCTTTTGCAAAGTTGACCCAGATCAGACAACTTCAGTAGGAGCCGTCTGATCAGGGTTTGCTCATTTTGCTTTGGAAATGGTATAATATATTCTACAGGTTCTGCAACGGCATTAGTTATGTGTGTTTATATGCAGTTACAAAATCTAATATTCTTAATATTCATAATGCCATTATTTCTTACACGAATATTCATGGGGGAAATAGTAAACGTCGTCGATTTGACGAGAATCTGATATGGACGTATTCACAAAATGAGTGTGACCGACCATCTTTAATGTTACACGTATGGTAAAGAATTAGTATGTGTGGCATTTTTCCCTGTTCTATATTTAGTCCTAATTGCAATACCTTCTGAATATTCATGGCCAAAGTAGTTTCAATGAAATATTGGATGTTAAACATAGTAGCCATTTTAGAAACTAAAGAAACAGATCTATCAAATTCCATTAACAAACAGAGCAGGTCCTGATCAGACGGCCCCTACAATTTTCGGCATTACTTTTGTCCTGTATTAAGCAACCGCCATGTTTTAACTTTAATAACACAAATTGATATTCATTAAGTAGTCGCTTTAACGTTCGTTGTCTGTATATTTCGCTCATAAGATTGAACTTTCCCTCGTCTAATATTGATATATTGGCGTAGACTGGATGTATGCACAGTCTCCTGGATTATAGCTATGCATTAGAGAAAATGTACACTGTCGTTTACAGAGAGGACAAATTGGTCAGGTTCCGTGCAAACGTCCAAGATCACAGATGATCCAGTTCAAGCACTCAATTAATTAGCTGCTGATGATTGGAGTTATGGAATAGTCAGCAGTTACCATGAACTTAGTCCACCCACACGTGAATATCGTACCCAAGTAAGTAAAAACCTCTCTATAACGGCCACTAAATTACATAAAAGATTTTGTGACAGGCAGGTGGCTGCTTAAAGCAAAGTGAAAGTAAAACAGAACGCTCCTATAGGAGCGTTCTGTTTTACTTTCATCTTGCTTTAAGCAGACACCTGCCCAAAATACCAACTAATTAACACGATGTACTGGCCGTTATAGAGAGGTTATACTGTAACACAACATTTTGGGCTATCACAGTCGTGGGTTCAGTCGCAGTGCACGCACTGGAGGAAGGGCAAGCCGATACCTGGGAAAACCGTCTAACTGTTCACGATATTCCCTGTACTAGGTATGTATGCCTTGGAATGATTGCCGAGAGTATTGTACCAGGTCGGATCTACCATAAGATGGTGCATTTACGACAACTCTTTCTGTAGTCTGAAAGGAAAATAATAAAACGTTTGAAATTCTGGTATTTGCTTTGGATCCAATTATATTTTATCAGCACAGTTAGCATTGCACGCACAATACACAATATAATTCTAACAAATACAAACGCTCTACATTAGCCGAGTTTCGATTTGGTATATTACCAATTCGCACCGAGATAGGTCGATTTCTCATTTGACTGGTCTGTGTATCAACGTATCCGACTTAATGTGTTTGGAAATCTGTTAAGTGAAATTGCATCTTCAAATGTTGATGAAAAGCTTGACATTTTTGTGAACTACTACCCTCGCAAAACGGCAAAATGTTTAAAGTAAATGCATTGCGACGAAATAGATTAATGTGACTAGGTAAAACAGAAATTAATTGGTATGTTTGGTTAGTATGCTCAGTAATGATCGAGTACAGTGTGGGTCGACATAACATTGATTTATAATGTGTATTGTATAGATATTTGATAAGCTTATCTAAAGGTGGTATATAGGCCCAGGCGCCGACTGTTCTAGTATGGTTGTAAATGATGCGTAACATTGTGACTTGTAACACATGTCACTAACATAAACAGTTTACTTGCTTTACTTACATAAATCAAACTTACACATTCAGTGTTGCAGTATGTTCTCGGTACGTAACACTACTACAATTGTGTAAATACGTTTACCACACTTTACAGCACGTTTTACAGTAAGTTAACAGCACTTCCATTGCACGTTGACAATACGCTCTGCAGTACGTTTATAATACGTTGATCATACGTTCTACAGAACGTTTACAATACGTTGACCATAATTATGTTCTACAGTACGTTTACAACACGTTAATCATATGTTCCACAGTAAGTTTACAAAACGTTGATCATATGTTCTGCAGTACGTTTACAATACGTTGATCATATGTTCTACAGTACGTTTACAATACGTTTATCATATGTTCTACAGTACGTTTACGATACGTTTATAATATGTTCTACAGTACGTTTACAATACGTTCATCATATGTTCTACAGTACGTTTACAATTACATTTACGTTGATCATACATTCTGCAATACATTTACAATAATTATGTTGGCAAATTTTCTACAGTGCATTTGCAATACTTTGCTTTCTACAATACGTGAACAATACATTGACCATACGTTATACAGTATGTTTACAATACGTTGACCACACGTTCTCCAATATGTTTACAATACGTTGACAATACGCTTTGTAGTGCATTTACAATACGTTGACGTTGATGATACGTTCTACAATGCCATAACAATACGTTGACAAATACGCCCTGTAGTACGTTAACAACATGTTAAATGTGCGCTCTGCAGCACGTTTACACTACGTTGACAATACGCTCTGCAACTATATATGTCTTCAGTACGTTCTTCAGTTCGTTGTCCATACGTTCTTCAGTATATTTGCAATACGTTGATCATAAGTTCTACAGTACGCTAACAATACGTTAACGCTACGTTATACAGTACATTTACAATGCATTGACCATACATTTTACAGTAAGTTTACAATACGGATGGATGACGCTTACATCACAGTTACTGCATGGTTCCCGTACGTTTGCAGCACGTTCAGAATACGGATGCAGCACGTGTACAGCATGGTTACAGTACGTTAATACCATAAGCAAACAGAGCAGACACTAATCAGACTCCTCCTGTAAGACTACTCCGTTTACAAATGTGTGAAAAAGCGCCGTTATCAAGTAAAGTTTTGCCGTCCTATTGTGCTGTTATAACTGTTCGGTGTGCAATTTCTATACTAGGAGATATCATTGATACATGTATATAGCTATTTTCAACAATTTATTGTAATACAATTTCTCTAGAAAATAATGAAACTCTGAGAAACTCTATCGATAATAAGGTTGGGGCATCGCGCCATGGTTTCTCTGTATCCTCTCTCTGCTCTCTCTGGTGCGTCCAATTAGCCTATAGTGAACAGAAACGGACGTTAATCTAACAAACAAAGAAACAAACATAATGCCCATTCGTTTGCTTAAAATAGTTTCTACTTTTTGTTTCAAAGGGAAGATTTCTCCAATTTCTAAACAAAATCCCTATAAGTGTGTCAAACAGTTTGGAGCCTATCTCAGTATGGAGTTATGTGTCATTGTGATCCAAAGTGTTTGCAAAGGTAAGCACTGATAAGCCTCTTTGTCGGCGAAAGAGATAAGCTTGGCGTAGCCAGGCAATTTAGAATATTGAGTCACAATGCGAACAAAACTGTATGTGACCGATAGCGAGCGGCAAAAATGTTGAAACGTATATTCCTTTAACTCTTTACTTCATAAATTTCGACACCTTTGCAAACACAGTAGATCCAGATCAGACGGCTTCTGTAGGAACCGTCTTATCAGGGTCGACTCTGTTTGCTTATGGCATGATATAGGTATGCTTCTAGAGTTTCCGCCATGATCAAACATCCCTGTGCCCAATGTGCTATTAAAACAATTAATACAATTAATATTCATGAGGTCAATATTTCTTATATGAATGTTCATGGAATAAAGGTTTAAGATTTACTGTGTCTGTACAATTGACATATGGTTCAATTCCAACAGTACGGGTTCTTTACTTAATCCATTACCTCATAGGCTATTTTTAGATACAACCTCTTTGAATAAATCTACTGAAAAAGAGCATTAACTAGAGAAAAGGATAATTTTAGAAATGTTTAGTTTGAAACCATTGCTCTATTTATCACAATGGTTTCACAAAGTGTCTTCTACAGAGTCGTCAAAAGTCGTCAATATGAGGGAATGGGTTAAGCAAATGCACTATTTGTAACAATGGTTTCACAAAGTGACTTTTACAGTGTCGTCAAAAGTCGTAACGGGATTACCGTATTGTACTTAACCATTTGTTACTTGACTAACCCTTTCACTGTTCTATATTTAGTCCAGATTTTAATACCCACTGAATATTCATGGACAAAATAGTTATAATGAAATATAGAAGGTGGAACACTGTAGCCATTTTAGAAACTAAAGAAACATATTTAACAAATTCATTTAGCAAAACAAAACAGACCCTGATCAGAAGGCTTCTATAGGAGCCGTCTGATCTTGGTCTACTCTGTGTGCATATGCATGAAAAGGTGTTTATATGAGGGGATGGGTTGAATAACCATGTAAGAATTAATGTACAGTAAAACCCCTCTCAACCGGACGTTAATTTTGGTATAGATATCGGTTTTGGAGACAGGTGACATCTTAATGCAGGGTGAAAGTAATGCAGAAAGCTCCTCTTTTACCCTGCATGAGGCAGCCACCTGCCTAAAAGTAGCTAAATTCTTCTCTTCTAGAATTCCGGTTTAGAGAGGTTTGACTGTAAATTTACACATTCAACAATGATTAGCTGAATATATGTATTTGTAAAAGAACGTGATCTAGATTAACCCTTGTAACGCTGAATTTTCAAATGGACTATTCCAAACGTCACACATGTGGAGCTTACAGTGAATATTAAAGGATTTATCTAAAGAAAATGGTTACATGACAAACAGTGCAGACCCTGATGAGAGGGCTCACCTAGGAGCCCTCTTACCTAGATCTACACTGTTTGCAAATGACATTAAGGATTCGTGTCCCGCACTGTAACGGTTAAGGCGTCCCTGTGGAATAAAGATCAGTCGATTCCTGTAGTAACCGTCTAATCAGGGTCTATTCTGTTTATTATATAAATATTCACGGAGTAAAGTGTTAATTTTGATACGCCGAGCCCAGGAATACCCCTCCACACTAATACTTTATCATTTACCTCATGCATTCAAGAAATAACGACATCAAGTGTATTGATTAGCTGATTGTGTATCATGATTCAGTAGAACCCTTCTAATGTGACCACTTAATGAATAAACATGGGTGTCGTTATAAGCAGGTGGTTGCTTAATGCTAGACAACAGTAATGCAGAAAGCTTCTCTAGGAGCTTTCTGCATTACTTTTGTCCTGCATTAAGCTACCACCAGCCTCTACTACCCAGCATTATACCTCTTTCATGTGGTCGCATTAGAGGGGTTTTACATGTATATGAATATGGTTTTATTGGCTTTGGTAGAAACTACTGAATCAGTCCAATATCATTCCATAAGCAAATAGAACAGATCCCGAAACCGTCTGATCTTGGTCTACCATGTTAGCAAGGTCGTGATCAGGTTAACACTTTATTCCATAGATACGCATTTATTTGGGCTGCGAAAGCAGTCCAACCTTACAGGGGTTTCAGTAAAGACCATGATTTACTGCGTTCCTGTGTTTATATAAAATCCAATCTTTTTAATAACCATAGTTTACTGTTATACTAGTTTTTGTTTATATATATTTATTTTGATTCATATATTTTTCCCAGCCGGGGCACATATTTTTGTCGAGGTATTTTCTTTTTTTCCTGCCATGACCCAATTGCGGTGAATGCTAGTGAATTAGGTATAACTGATTAAAATCACATTCCCAATCATATCCGGCAGCGTAGTGTAGGGGTTAGAGCGATGGATTAGGAAACGTGACTTCGTGGGACTTCCTTGGTGGAAGCCAAAATAATTTGTTCTTAGCACCGTTAGATTACGTGCTTTTGCTTAAAACCATTTTCAACATAAAAAATGTAAGTCCTTTGATTGCATCTTGGCTTTGGTAAAGTTATTTAGCTTAGATATTTTATTACTCGTGGTTTTGTTGACCGTTTTGCATATTTCACCATTGTGCATGTAATCTTAAATGTATATCTTATACTACAGACCTGTTCTTAATTTGGGGACAACATAAGTGAAAAAGTTGATAAGCATTGAGTCGACCTTTTCAAATATATTCATGTAGACTGTAAGTATGGGAGTTTGTATGCCTATTTAGCAGTAGGTATGTGAAGTATTTGATGGAATTAGTGGTGCATTTCGTATGATGCTATAAGATTTGTGATTTATCATAAATTAATTTTACTTGCAAACATTACTTAATGTGGTAATGGTTTCTACGTCAGTGTGTTTCACCAAATGAATACCATTGATCTGTGACGTAATAATTTGTGTATTATTGGTGTTATACACGGATATTATGCATCATGGCTCATTAAAACATTACCCTGTTTCTGCTATTATTTTATACATTACAGTCATGTTTTCCCAATGTATCTATTAACTAAAAGTACTAAACAATATTGCTCCCTCATTTTCTTCTATGCTGCTGAAAGACATGTTACGCAGCCATTTTACGCTTGCGTTTTACGCTTGCGTAAAACCTCGCTTGTACACCTTTATACCTGTATGACTTTGCAAATAGAGTAGACCAATGTCAGACGGATCCAGTAGGAGCCGCCTGATTAGAGTCTGCTATATGAAATAATAGATTTGATTATACAGTTTTTGCCATATGGCTAACAATTCCAGTGTGGATAAACTATCATTACAATTGACTTAATTACATGTAATATGCATGATGTCCTAGTTCCTACATGAATATTCATGGACGAAAGGATTAAAGAAGAACCTCTTGACTCCATTTGGATTTGATAGACAAACAGTCTAGATCCTCTGAGTGAGTCATTCTGTATTTCATTTAGATTTAGTGCGCCAAGCATTATGTCTGTAGACTAAGCCCTTAACACTGATACTCAGATTATAACTTCTATTTAGATCAGATAGTCCATCAGTCTGGGCAACATGATTGAATTACAGTAAACCCCTTCTCAACCGGAATATAATAAAGAACAATTAAGGTCTTTTTAGGCAAGTGGCTGCTTGGTGCAGGGTGAAAGTGATGCAGAAAGCTCATGTAGGAGCTTTCTGCATGACTTTCAACCTGCATTAAGCTGTTACCTGTGTGAAAGACCTGTACTAAAAGTTTAAAACTAAAAGTTTAGCGTCCGGTTTAGACGGGCTGCACTGTTCACAGATTTTCATTTGGGTCGCAATTCATTGTCAATGTTATCGTAAGTCAACTCTCTGTCTGCTAAAAACTGAACTGATAGGATTGTTCATTTCTTTGTTATACCATCGTGGTATTAGGTCATGTCATTTAACCCTAGCACTGCTAAGCGGGATCTGATTTTCATTTTGCACACAGTTTGGATCCAGCTGAGTAACTTGGTGTCTCATCAGGATCCATTATAGTTGACATTCGGTCAATAGTTTCCTAAAATCTTGAACAAGGAAGTAGATAACATGTATATTATCAGGGCTTGATCCTTTACGTGAGAAGTATTCACGTAAGTAGTAATGCCATCATGATTACGATCAGTTGATTGTTTATAATGTCATATGAATGCATGAATGTTTGGCAATAGTAAATAGAGCGGACTCTGATCAGATCGGGATTGTCTGGGTATACCCTGTTGTAAACGACGTGAAATGGTGTGTGGAGTAAGGGGTTAAATGTCTCGGCCATGTTCGTTCATACAATTTACAAATGCATCTAGATCTACTTTAGACCTGTTTGATAATGATAGTTTTAGTAACAGTTACAATCAAAACCTCTCTAATTCAAATACATATTACTTTTGTAAACAAAACAATAGAAGAAAAATTAGAACTTATCAATGCGACTTCTTAATGAAGAATGAAGTTATACAGAAAGCTACAATGACTAAGTAGTCATCTGTTTTAGAGACCGATAATTATATTCATTGGAGCGTTCAGGTCATTGAGATTTTACTGTACTAAAACGTTATTTCTCCGCCAAACTATATTTTGTCACAACTCTGCTTTGCTTGATATGTATGGTAGCTTAGTTCTGCCATAACAGAATCACATACAGTTCGAGAATGGATGGTTTTTTATTATTGCGCATTATTTATTAGTAAAAGTTATCTCAGTTATTACAGTTATAAAAATAAATTCGCTAACTCGTTCTAGTTTAAAATACCTTTCCAGTTTACTAAGTAAGTCGTTGCAGTTAATCATTTCCTCCATATAAACATGTTTTCACGCATTTGCAAACAGAGTAAACCCAGACCTATAGAAGCCGTCTGATCAGGGTCTGCTCTGATTGCCAGTGGAATTTGATAGATCTGTTGCTTTAGGTTCTAACATTGTTACAATGTTCCACTGTCCATATTTCATTCTAACTATTTTATCCATGGATATTCTGTAGGTATTGGGATTTGAAATAAACATATAGAACAGGGGATGTGCTAAAAGGCATTAACACGGCAAAGTTCAAGTTAAGTTACTGTATTTTCATGAAACTATTCAATATTTGTGTTATCCGACAATTTTCTGAAATACTTACGCGAACATGATAGCGAAACCTAACGAA
Source organism: Azorinus chamasolen (assembly GCA_963576725.1). Lineage (NCBI taxonomy): Eukaryota > Metazoa > Mollusca > Bivalvia > Cardiida > Solecurtidae > Azorinus > Azorinus chamasolen. Next base: position 53,792,768 of record OY755247.1, read on the forward strand.
CAAATTCACGAACGTTAAATGGTTATGTGTGGCAGAAATATTCCACCATAGATCTGTAATCTACATTTAGCCCAATCTGACCTAACGCATAACTCCATTGTAAAGTGAATGGATAATACTGATAAGAAATCGACGACTACTTCAATATCTATCCTTCAGACAGTTGAAAAGTTCTCCATATTTGACAAGTGTCGTCCGGCTTTAAATGATATTCCATAACAATGTTTGAAACGGGAAACCATTGCATACAAACTGTGCAGATGTACATATGTATATAGCGAAACCCATGTTAATCGAAATTCTAGTTGAGAAGAATTTAGATAATTTAAGGCAGGTGGTTGCTAAATGCATGTGAACGTCATGCAGATAACTCGTAAAGGAGCTTTCTGCATGGCTTTCATCTTGCATTAAGCCGCCACTTGTCTCCAAGACCAATATTTACACTTAATTGAACGTCCGGTTGAGAAAGGTTTTACTGTATACAGTAGAACATCGCTGAAGCGACCATACAATGTATCAGAATAGCAGATAGTAAAGCAGGGCCTTAAACGTAGGCTGTTGCATAAATAATGTTTATTCAAATTTAGATATGGTGCAATTTTAACTACTTCCAATTCTGTCAAGCTTTTGAGAATCACTGACTGAGTGTCAAACAACTTAGATTCTAATGGGACGTTGAGTAACTCGTCGTCTCATTTGGAGCTTTGTATAAACGCGAGTCTTGTCGGAAATTCATCTTGTCCCGAGGTTATAAAACATTTTGCTCGAGTCTGAGATCGTTCTGAAGCATCTGATTGGTCAGATTCTGAGCTTGCTCAGAATCTGACCAATCAGATACTTGAGAATGATCTCAGGCTCAGACTCAGGGCCCGTAATCACAAAGCGCTGAGTCTAAAACCTAGACTCAAAACTCAAACTGACTATGCCAACATTTCAACTATGCCTCGGCAAAATGGAATGAAAATTGCCATAAATAATTATGTTACAGCTTATATTGGCATACTCATTTCTCAAGTTGATCAAAACAATATTTTTCAAGCTGTTATAGTTTCCATTCTGAGTCTTGAGTCTGAGTTTCAGACTCAGTGCTTCGTAAACCGTTTGCAATGGTAACAGAATCGCTCATAGCATACTACTGCAGGTCAACTCATTCATGCCATAGTGACTCGGCGTTTACCCCTCAAACAGTTTGTATCCAGATGAATTACTCAATATCTCATTAAGATAAAACTATTTGATGTTATGGTTTTGATTTTGAAACCAAACTAAAATTGAAGCAGGCGAATGATTTTGCAGACAATGCGTGACAGTTACCAGGATAAAAGACTCATTTTCTATACTTCCTGCTTGTTTCAAAGCGCACATTCTCACCATCAAACAACGTGGGTCCTATTGGGACGCCGAGTTACTCGATGACTCATGTGGGTCCAAACTATTTGCCTAGGTAATCAAGGAACCTCTTGCAGCAGGCTAATGGTCACGGGATCAATGGAAAGGGGATTGATCGTTACATGGTAAAAGTGTACAAGTACGTATTTGATAAGCTTGTAATGAGATCTTACCATGTTACAAACACAGTTTATCATTTTGTAAACACAATAGTGATAAGCAGGCATATTGTGATGTGTATGTTAAGATATTAACTACTGGTCTCTGTTTGGTTTGCGATCTCGATGACGTGGATTCTTACTCTGACTACTCCAGTGACAGTCTGTTTAATTCCCACAGAGTTTATTAAGTTTACTTAAGCCGTGTTGTGGACTAAACGAAGTCAAATATTGGTAAGTTCTAATTGTTTCATTTGAACGACCAATTTAGTTTAACCATTTACTCCATAAATACACCTTTCTATCCCTTTGCAAACAGAGTAGACCCAGATCAGACGACTACTATTGGTCCCGTGTGATCAGGGTCTGCTGTTGACTTATGATATGATATAGATATAATCTTACATTTTTGCCATGGCCAAAATTTCTTATCTCCAGGTTCTATCATAAAAATCATTCTAAATAACATTGATAACGTCATTATTCCATATTTGAATATTCATGGAGTAAAAGGTTTAGACACATCCGAATCCTTCTTTTATTTGAAATACTAATATAAGACAGTCGATACATAATACGTCATAATCATGTAATACAAAATAAAGAAAACATCTCTGCATGCATGCCATTGTGAAAATAATGTTTGCTCAATATCTGATCTGTAATTTTACTTAACCCTTCTCTTGCTGAATTTTAAAATACATTTCTCATTCTTTACCCATGCCCTGTTGTATAATTACATATATATTCACTGTGTACACGTATTTCGCTGTGAAATCACTGCTGTGGAGTGCATTGGTTGCACAATCAACTTGTAAATAGTGCAGACCCTGATGAGACAGCTCCTGCAGGAGCTGTCTCATCTGTGTCTTCACTATTTACAGGTAGGTATATTGACGTGAATAGCAAGCGAATGGTTAAGTGCATTTACGATGTCTGCAAGCATTGAGAAACTGTTAAAACAGAATTTCAAATACATTTAGTCCTACTGATTTTGCTTGTTTGTGTTGGGGTTGAGCATGGCGCTTAACCATTTCATAATTGAATATTTATTCCTGAAGTAATGGCATCATGAATATTTTTAGCTGAATTGTTATAATGTCATACGTACACAATATGTTTTGGTAGAAACTATAGTGAGTTATATTATGATTTATGAGCAAACAGAGCAGACCCTGGTCAGAAGGCTCCTATAGAGGCGTGGAAAGGCGTTTTTATGAAGGAAAGGGTTAACAATATTTAAGTCATATCGCTACGGTCAGGCAATTACCGTTGGAAGATGAACCTTGAGGATTTATTTCCGTTCACGGAACAAATTGTAATGTTTCGTGCAGTAACGAACGTCTAGCAGAACCACCGACATACCGTTAACTGGTTGGAATGCATGATGCTGATGTTGTGAAGAGTAACACGTTGCATCATATGGTTCTTAAGTGTTTGAAAATGCCAGAAAGTCTCGATTAGCATTATAAAAATTAACCCATTTAATGACAAGATAGCTTACATACAGCTTACACTGTAGACCCTGTGTCTCGCCGTGATATGCACTGTTTATCACTCTTCATTACATGCAGTAATATCTTTTTCAAATAAGTCTCATTATCAGTCGGTATAGTTATAGTCTGCACAGTGTTCGTATAAATGTACATATACAGTAAAATGTCGCTAATGCGACCACCTAAAAGAGGTATAATTCTGGGTGCTAGATGCAGGTGGTAGCTTAATACAGGACAAAAAGTAATACAAAAAGCTCCTAGAGGAGCTTTCTGCATTACTTTTGTCCTGCATTGAGCAACCACCAGCTTATAAGGACAACCATGTTTATTCATTAAGTGGTCGCATTAGCGGGGTTCTACTATATTTATATTATTCAAATAATGTTTACAGTCAATGTTCATTTTTTTATTCAAAAGACAGTCACAATAGCAATCAGTTTGGACCCTGTTTCTAGATCCAAACTGTTTGTATGTGTAATCACAGATGCGACACTGGCAGCGAAGGGTCGATGCCTGTCGTGCAAAGTTAGTCGTAATTGCTGCACACAGGCCCCAGGGTATCTGAGTTGAAGCAATTATCGAGACATTTAGTCAGGTCGTTCATTATTAAATAAACATTGATGTAATAACCTAAGACACCATATTACTGATATTAACTGGTTTTAGAACTATATTATTCCCTAAGCTAAAAGAGAAGACCCTGTTCTGGTTCTAACTCTACGTGGAGTAACTGGTTAAGTAAGGCGGACCATCTGACGTGTTGATAAAGTACAGTGCAATGATAATAACCACTTGAACGTTTCTATGGGAACTTTTATACATGCGAGAATACAGCGACCTCTATTCCTAAGACAGGAAAAGAACTGAATGGTTTATTGTTATACTTGTAATGAGAAATGTGCCGTAAATCACTTCAACAATCAATCAAACTTGTTTCTGTGAGAAACCGTGAAATGAAACCAATTGTATATGAATAATCCAATATGTATTCAAAATTGTCTAATACATTGTTTGCATAATTTTATGAATAAGATAACCCACGCCTGTGCTTACATTTCAGTTGGACCAGATAGAGAGTTTAATCTAAAATATAAATTCATGCCAGCAGACTGATGGCTCAAAATAGCAATACTTCATGATGTATGGTTTTCTCATTCACTATTTGTTCATTGTACTGTATGGAAACACTGTATCATAACAGTGATTACATTGCGTAAATTGCCTTCCCGTTCAAATGATTCCAAATGTATGGTGGCATATTTCTGACACCGCTTAACCACTTAATTATCATGATTTTTTCTGTTAATGTCACATAAACCTATGGTTAGTTTAGCAAACAGAACAAACCCTGTTTAGCCGGCGCCTATAGGAGCCGCGTCTGATCTGGATCGACTCGGTTTGCAAATGCGTAAAAGGCGTATTAACCCATTTCTTCATATTGACGCCTTTTGACGCCTCTGCAAAAGTCACATATTGAAACCATTGTGATAAATAGAGCATTCAAAGTGGTTGTATCTAAAAATAGCGTATGACTTAATTGGTTAATGGGGTAAAGGGTTTATCATCTGAAAAGTGGAAACTTTTCAAGATAACCAGATAAATATCTCAACACGAATTCTGTCACGATACTGGTTTAAACTACCACCACTTAACCCATTACCTCATAGGCTAATTTTAGATACAACATCTTTGAATAAATCTACCAAAAAAGGAATATTAACTAGAAAGAAGGCAAATCTTAGAATTTTGTAGTTTGAAACCATTGTGATAAATAGAGCATTTGCTCCTATAGGAGCAAATGCTCACAATGGTTTCATCAAGCGATTTTTTCGGAGTCGTCAATATGAGGGAATGGGTTAACTGACTTTGTCTAAAACTAATTATTTATCGTGAAAATGGATAACGATCAGTTAACTAGACAAATTTCAAGTTACCACTTATCTAAAAATAGAAAAATGTATCCGGATGACATCGGCATTGGCCCATTAGTATGCAAAGACATAGAACAGAACAGAACATAATATTTATTTGGTTTAAACATTACAGCTCATCACCATAAATACAAAAATACAAATACAGATAATACATGCGTTACATTGTCACGTTCAATATCAGATTGGTGGTGTGTACATGTTTATCTTGTTTTAGCCAAGATCTATTTTGTGTAGAACAGGATGTTTAGTTTTTCATAAGTTAACAAGGTTTCAAGAAAGGTGTCGCTTTATATATGCCACGTGGTGGCAGTATATCGCACTAACATGTCATTTTGATGCGATAAGATAATTTTCAGGTTTTATTGAAAATATTATACTTTCCACTCATTAGATAATTATATCAGGTATTAATTGGAAACTTTTCGCGAAATGTAAGTTGTAAGTGGTGTCAGAAATATGCCACCATACAAATGAAACGCGCCTGAGCGTGACCTTTTCACCGGCAATGTCGCAAAAAATAGTGCAGTCACAGATCAGACGCCGCTTTTTCAAGGCGGCGTCTGATCATGAACTACTCTGATTGTATTGATCACGTATTCTGCATCTGTGATTTATTTCTGTAAAAATGTATTTTTTAAATCTTATTTCCTTATGCTACTGAAATGTTTTAACAAAACTGATATGCAGACTACAATTAGAAATTTGGCGCCGAAAATCGCTCTTCTAGGAGCAAACGCTCTACTTATCACAATGATTTCAAACTACAAAATTCTAAAATTTTCCTTTTCTCTATTTAATGCTCCCTTTTGGTAGATTTATTCAAAGTGGTTGGATCTAAAAATAAAGTATGAGGTAATGTGTTCAAACGGTCCCTGTAGCAGCCGTGTAATCCAAATCGTATCTGGTTCCTATGGAAATAGATATTTCTATAGGTTCTGCCATGGCGAAATCTCTCATGTGTTCACGCACAAATTCAAGTATTCAGCAAATTAATATCCATCTTGTCATTATTACTTACATTAATGTTCAGGAGCGACACATATAATCCAGACCAAAAGTCGTCCTAGATCTGACAACCCGACCGACTCGCAAGCTGCAGTAACATACAATATTGAAATTGGAATCGACAGGTCTAAAGGAAACAGACGATGATCCCTCCCAAATGAATTCGGTGACATGCTTCTTAGCTTTGCTTGTATAAACAGTAGATTTGAAGAATAGTTCTTTCTTTAACCTGTCCCCTCATGTAAACGCCTTTCCATGCACCTGCAAACAGAGTAGACCAAGATCAGACGGCTCCCATAGGAGATTCTTATAATAGATCTGACATTCATTGTTTTTGAAATTATAACAGATTATGGCATCATATGCGGACATATAAAAGTATAAAAAAATCAACCTTTTAAATATTCTTGATGCCATTATTTCCTTCTGGAATATTCGACAGAGAAAGGATTAAATTTCAAATGTAAACGTTTTATCAGACTTACGACAGCAACTACAATTTGGCGAACAATTCAAGGAGTAACCATATTATATGGAAAGAGGATGTGACACCTATTGCAACTCAATTGGTCATAAACAAAGCGTTTGTCAACATGATTTAGGTGTAATCATGCACAGAAAGCTGGGGCACCACCAGTAAAGACTGTGAGATTCAAAGACATATCAAGTATATGCTTTATTGTTGTACACGCTGCAAAACACACACAATATACTAGTACATTTACACCAGATGTGGCAGTCCGTTCAAATATATAAATATTGTAAAATTTCGATTATTCGAAATGTTAGTATAGAATAATTTAGACAATTTTAGGCAGGTGGCTGCTTAATGCATGGTGAAAGGCATGCAGACAGCTCATATTAATAACCAAGAACAGTATAACGTGTCTTACTCTAGTTGACGAAATATCGCTCTAAACACTGGTGCAGTAAAACCCTCTAAACCGGACGATAAATTTAGTATGACTGTCACCCTGGATTAAGCAGCCACCTGTCTAAAATATCTAAATTCTTATGTACTATATTTCCGGTTTAAAGGGGTTTACTGTATCGTATTCCAACGTTTAGTACACATGTACAGTGTCAAGCCGATCGTTGATACACAAACACACGCAGCACTCTGTCTCCACGGTGCATCATCCAAAGTAGTAGCAAATACTAAAATGAAATCCTGAAATAATCTAAACAAGTTGTCATTGGATTTTCCGATGAAGCTGAAACTTTGTGACATTCATGATCTCAATACAATGACTCAATTTTATAATATTAACCCTTATCCTGCTATCCACGACTTTAATCGCTTTTGCGAACAGCTTAACCCTTTCACCGCCACAGTCGCATAAATGTACCACGACAAATAGTGCAGTCCCAGATCAGACGCCGCCTTTTCAAGGCGGCGTCTGATTAGGGACTTCACTATTTGTCTCAATCTCTATTTCTATATATGTGCTTTATTCCTTTGAAATGTGCATGTATTTATCTCATTTCCTTATTTTACTGAATGATTTAACAAACTTGGATTGCAGACGACAATTAGAAAGTTGGCACCGAAAGGGTTAATTAAATCATGGTGAAACGCAGAGTAACTCTCGGGTCTCATCAAGACCACACATGGCTTACACTGGGTCAATTGTTTCTCAAAAGCTTGATGGAATTGAAAGTAGTCAAACTTTGCTGCGGGATAAGGGGTCAGAAGTCCATTCTTCAACACGAAATGAATGTCAAGGATATAAGATCAGAATAATGATGTCATGTTCGTTTTCATTTGCATCTCTGCGTACATGTACAAATGAATTATTAATTTTTCTGGCACGCTTGACATCGAATAACATGGCCGCTGAGTGCATTCTCAAGCATCTGATTATGAATGAAACTCAACTCAGAAGTTTTATAATGTCAGGGCCAGCCATTTCTTACAGGATCATAGAGTTAACAATTCCCTTCATTGTCACGCATTTGCAAACAGAGATGACCCAGATCAGACGGCTCCCTTAGGAGCCGTTTGACCAGGAATTATGACTATTGATCAGGGTCTGATCTCAATACAACGACTCAATTTTATAATATTAACCCTTATCCCGCTGTCCGCGACTTTAATAAATGCACCACGACAACTTGTGCAGTTACAGATCAGACACCACCTTTTCAAGGCCAGGAATTATGACTATTGATCAAGGTCTGCTCTGTTTGCTTGTAGTATTACATAGATCTGCAGTTCTTATCTGAGTCAAAATGGCATGTGGTCATATGCCATTATAACTAATAATGTAATTAATATTCATGATGTCATAATTTCCTACCTAAATATGCAACAGGGATGGGGTTAAGAGAACAGGTGGTAGCTTAAGGCAGGTTTAAAGTAAATGAATGTAAAAACGTGTCCAAGAAGCTCTCTGCGTTACGTGCATCCTGCGTTTAGCAGACTTTGTAGTTTGATTTGCAAGATTACTCAATAGATCGCATAAACATGTTAAACCATTACTGCTATCACTTTAAATTTGATTATCATACCTCAGACTTTATTATTATATTACATCTTAATATTTGACTGTTGATATTAATGGTGGAAAAATATGGTGAGAAACTTACTCATGGCCTATATATATAGGCGAATTTCCAGCTAGTGTTTGTTTTTGCCTGGATCTGTTGATGAGACAAACATTAAAAAGTCAAATATAATATGCGTCTTAATATTGTAAAACAATTTATACTATACAGTGCTCCCTCTCTACAACGACACCCTTTGGGATACGAATATTGTATGTGTTGTTCAGAGGGAATTGTTATAGGGGGGGGGGAAATCAAGCATAATTAGCTTTTGTGCAGATCCCCAGATAAGGTGTATTTCGAGAACTAAAACCGTTATGCCTCCATCAAACCCTATGTTGTGACCACTATGACATAGGGTTTGGTGAAGGCATAAAGAAAATACGGTGGAAAAAAGTTGTTTCTGGAGCCTTGTTGTTTCGGAAACAGTGACATGCGTTGTTGTAAGGAGGGAATCGTTATTGAGAGGGCCGTTGTAGGGAGGGAGCACTGTAATATCATATGGAAAGAGTAATACATACCTATACAATCATGCGTATGTGTTTTTGTGATTGCCATTTATGAAATAATATTTTATCATCAAACTCGGATATCTGCTATTTAACCCTTATCGTGCTGACTTTTGAAATGGACTTTTCCAAAATTCATAAAGGTCAAGATTATGGTGAATATTAGGTGATTTCTTAAAAAAAAGAAAAGTGTAATATTACAAACAACACAGACCCTAATGAGAGGGCTTCTCTAGGGACCCTCTCATTTGGGTCTACACAGTTTGCAAAGGACATTAGTGACTCCCTAAATGAACGCACAGCACATGTGTTACTGTATATTTCAGTGTTTACGTATATATACATGTACAACACTACAAGCTTTTAACATGTTTTTTTCACTGTGCATTTTCAAAGGAGAGCTGTGAGTTTGGCCTCAAAAGTGGTTTGTTTTTTTAATTCCATTACATGTCTGCATTACCGTTCCCTTCAATCTCCCATTGACACTTTGTCCATCATGTCCGAATCTGTGATACCTTCTGTGAATAGTTTGTATCCGGATGAGACACTGAGTAACTCGGCGTCTCGTCAGGATCCAAACTGTTTGTTACTCTAAAACTGTGTTTGTAAAGAAACTTAAACAAACAAATAATCTAGCAGACGACAACGTTTGCAAACAGCAATATTTGCAGACGACAATGGATTTAAAGACAGCCATGCTCATCCATTAATTGGTCGCTTAGAGAGGCTTTACTGTATGTGATAGAATGTCAATTGCACTTGTACCTGTCACGCACACTATACACGTTTCTATATTCTGTCGAAATCTTTACTGCAAAATAATTAATATATCTTCCAGTTCTTATAGATTTCTAGTAACCTGTATGTGCTTACAGTGTAAAATGGACCCGACCCTGTTCAAACTCATTCATCTTCTACTCATGGATTGGACTCAGTCTATTGCACAATGTCTGACGTGTGTGGATTGACTGGTTAAGTGTGACGTATTTAACCGTATGCTCCTTTAACCCTTACACCACTGAATGTTGAAATGGACTATTCCAGAACTATAAAAGGCCAAACTTACGGTGAACATTAAGGAATTATTCTATATAGAAAAGTGAAACATAACAGACAGTGCAGATCCTGATGAGAGGGCTCCCACAGGTGCCCTCTCATCTGGGTCTACACTGTTTGCAAATGACATATTAAGTTACTCATTTTCCGCATTTAAGGGTTAATACTTACTGTCAGACGTAAAATAAGTTGTCGCCTTTTCCCATATTTGTTTTAAACCAAATACACGTAACCAGAGGGTTCTTTAAACCATCAGCACTCTAATGGCGACTTTGTGATAACCTTAGCAAACAGTTTGGATCTAGATGAAACGCCCAGTAACTCGGTGTCTCATCAGCATCCAAACTGACCGTCACTCTGACACTGGTTTTAAGATGATATGGAAGTATAACGTTCTTTTAGAATGAAAGCAGTCGACACGATTTGTAGACGACAATTGGTCACAGTGCTGAAGGTCAAGACTTTGAGATACAGAAACAACCTTTCTTAACCGGTATTCTAGTGGAGAACAAATAAGATAATTCTAGGCAAATGTCTTCTTAATGCAGGCTTAAAGTCATGCAGAAAACTCTTACAAGAGCTTTCTGCATGACTTCACCCTGCATTAAGCTGCCACCTGTATCTATAACCGGCATCGATACTAATTTGAATGTCCGGTTTAGAGGGATTTTACTGTACTCGGGGTTTCCGTCCAGATCCATACCTCTCGTTAAGATGTATGCCGGCTCATCGGTAGCTTGATAAGGGACTGCATATGCATAGTGCACATCTCATTTGCATTAGTTAGTGGTCAGACGTCGCTACAAGGTGGATTTGTTGACATATGCAAACGTAAGATTAGTGTAACCTAAGTAACGTTTTCATTCAACTGTCTTTCGCTTTGTCTGTTTAAAACTTCTCTCTCTTTTCTCTTATTCTCTCTCTGTCTCTGTGCATCTCCCTTCTCTTTCCTAGTTCTCATCTTTACTCTCTCTACTTTCTATCCTCTGTAAGTCTCTCGCTATATATATCGCTCGCCTTTCTCTATCATCTCTCTCCTATTCTCTCTTTCCGGTCTCCTTTCTCACCTACTCTACCTCTGCTCACTCTTGTCTACTCCTTTCTCTTTCCCATCTCTATATTTCCGTCTCTCCTATTTCGTATCTCCCCTTCCCTGTCTCCAACCCGTCTACTCCACCATGCTCTCTCTCCTCTCTCTCTCATCTCTCCCTCTCCCCCTCTCCCCTTCTCTGTCACTCCTCATGTGTGACCATGTTGATCACGTATGGAAAGACAATGCTTTTCAGGAAGTGAGTCGGTCGTTAGGACTATTATCAGATAGCAATCTGGTGAGGGGTAAGGGCTGCTCCCGCCTTTGGGAAGTGGCGAGAGATTGTCCACAACTCAGTGGTATGTGCAGTGCTATAGCAACCGGTGTTGGGTTATATTTATCTGGTCAGAAATTGTGGTCATGTAAGAAATGCAGCCGTCAGTGTACTAACATTGTAGAGCACCTTTTGTGTTATTGTGATGAGAACGACACTCAAATAAAGGCGTTATGGGACACAATAATTGAGTACAATGGAAGAGAGGAGTTTGAACGGATTGTGCGTTTTCCGGCTCATGATCAGTGTGCTCCTGTACTGCATATTTTAGTAACAATAGTGGATAGCGGTCTGTACTTACCTGGTTTACCTGTAGTCATTCAATGGATACTTAGGTGACTGTATTGTCTGGTCTGCAGTCATACTTGAGATACAGATACCGATGTTAGCTTCGAATCTGTGGCTAATCTTAATTAGTGTTTTATATGGTAGTGGTTAAGAGTTTGATTCTAAGCAGATAGTACCATATGGAGACGATTGCGTGATTTTATTAGCGCACTAAACCGCTAGAGTATATGCATATATGAGACTTACGCATATAGGACTTAAGGCATGCATGTGATGTGTGGTATTACTGGTATGTACTATCTTATTTGACAATAGGTGGATCTGTAGTCGGTGTAGATTCTGATCAGTGACATGTCTAGCGTGGTGGCTGATCTGGGTCAACACTGCTTGCGTTACCATTGGTTGGATTTTATAGAGAAAACCGTGCTGTAAAGTCATGGTTGCTTTACTTGAAACCTAAGTGACACAGCATGTGAACATGTATAGTACATGCATTATTTGTTTGTGTGTTTCTGTTTCCGTTATGTATGTGCGTTAGGGTGAAATAACTCGTTTACCTATCTCCCTTTTCCTAATTTCGTTTCGTAGGAAAAGGTTGACGGGATTCACTCGAGTTACATTTAGACGTATTCGTCAGAGAGACGCCTGTCTCTTAGCGACATTATAAACAGAGCGGATCAAGGTCTGACGATTCCTACAAGAGTCATCTGATCAAAGTCTGATCTGGTTGTTGGTTGAGTAGTATAGGTCTGCTGATACTTGGTTCAGTTGCCGAATATGTTGTTACAATGTATTGATATAAAACCTTACCTGATAATATTTCATACAATAACTATTTATTACATGAACATTCATCGGGAAAGTGTTTGATGGTAAGAGGAATCATTAGGGTGTTTATAGTTGCTGCTTGTGAGACTTCGGTTATTAATGTTTTTGTATTTCTCTCTATATGCTGAGATGGTAGTGTTATTCAGGCGGTGCGGACACCGGATATCTGTTGCCTTGTAAACTGTATGGATCTAGATTAGACGTTAGGTAACGTGGTATCTTATCCTGTTCTATACCGTTTACTTGGTCACAGTCCTGGTGATGTCGATTGTAGCAAGTAACGCCTGACTTAGGTACAACAGTATAATTGTTTGGGTAGAATAACTCGTTGACCTATCCTCCTTTCGTAGGAAAAGGTTGACTGGGTTTCACTCGGGCTAGTTTTAGATGTGTTGTTTTGACCTTGTTCATCGGAGAAGTGCCTCTTAATGGCATCATAAACAGAGCAGATCAAGATCTAACGATTCCTTCGAGAATCATCTGGTCAGAGTCTGATCTGGTTGTTGTTACAATTATATAGATATGTATTTACTATTGCCAGTTACCAGTTATAGTGTTACATTATATTTATACGGAAACTTTACTTGATAATGTTAGATACATGAATACCCATCGGGTAATGGGATTTAACGGTCAGGAGAATCGTTAAAGTGTTTGGTACCGTTGCTTGTAAAGCATCGTATATAAATGATATTTCATAATAGTTTGTATATACCAATGTTTGTGTACATGAATATATGTTTTGCTCTTCTTATATAGAGGATACCGAATAAACTACTACTATCATCTCTCTCCTATTCTCTCTTTCCGGTCTCCTTTCTCACCTACTCTACCTCTGCTCACTCTTGTCTACTCCTTTCACTTTCCCATCTCTATGTTTCCGTCTCTCCTATTTCGTATCTCCCCTTCCCTGTCTCCAACCCGTCTACTCCACCATGCTCTCTCTCTCCTCTCTCTCTCTCTCATCTCTCCCTCTCCCCCTCTCCCCTTCTCTGTCACTCCTCATTCCTTTCTCTGCTGTTCTTCACCCCGCGAGCTTTCTCTCTCCTTTGTCTGTATGTCTGTCCGTCCGTATCCCTCAGTTAATAGTTGCTTAAAGGCTATAATGAATCGATATTTTGAAAATACATGAAGCCGATCAGAATTATCAGATCAGTTTATGACAGCAGACAAAGGGTGAACATCATAAGGATTTGTGCAACATTATATAATCATGCTCATTTAGATCATGGAATTGTTGCCTGAGTGTTTTGAATCTAAATCAATTATTTATGCACCTGTAACCTAATGATATTTGAAATGAAAAACAGTAAAGCTGAAAGAAACCTAAATGTAATATCATGTTTAATTTAACTAGATAAATGGGAAATTGATACAGATGCTATGGGAAAGAAAACGAGACAATAAAAAAAACAAGAAAACTAATTGAGTTTTAAATAATCTTTGAAAATTTAATATTGCGCTTAACACTACGATATTTCAAAATGCAATCTACAGTAAAACCCCGCTAATGCGACCACCTAAAATAGGTATAATTATTGGTGCTAGAGGAGCTTTCTGCATTACTTTTGCCCTGTATTAAGCAACCACTTGCTTATAAAAACAACCATGTCGATTCATTAAATGGTCGCATTAGAGGGGTTCTACTGTATTTAGAATTGAATTAATGCACAAGAATAAATAGAGGTTATCCTAACCAAACTTGGTTTTGTCCCGTCAAAAGTGAATCTTCTAAAATTGTAGTGTCATGGTGGCCAAGATAAGATGTATTAATTAAATCATTTTCACGAATAGCTTCATTATTTGTCCACCAAACCCTATGCTGTGACCACTATTTAGAATCGTCTCTTCGATACGAATCTAAAGAGTGGTTACGACATAGGATCTGGTAGCGAAATGACGATTTAAGAACTTTAGAACGCACATTTTATATGTGAAACATGACTAGTATTGGCTGTTTGGTGTTACAGAAGAATTTTAAATAAACATAAATCATTTAAATCAAATGAGCGGGATACGGATATGGAGAGAGCTTTCTGCATGATGTTTACCCTGCATTTAGCTGCCGCCTGTCTCCAGGACCGACAGTTATACAGAATTTAATGTCCGGTTAAAAGAAGTTTTACTGTATGGGAATTTCACTCCCAAACGATTGACAAATAAGAATTGAGAACATGGCATTTTGATTCATTTGTATACAATCAACTCGTTTTTATTTGTAGTCAGTGTAATGCTACTTCAAGAAAAAAAACATACTCGTGAGATCCCATTTATCACTCTCAAGACAGAAATGTGTCTGAAAGACACGCATAAAGATGAGAAAACACTTAATCTTTGAATTGCATTAATATTTGTGTCAGATTCCACCAATTTTGAAAACGAATTAATATAGTTAATCGCGTTTAACGTATAAAAGAGGGAAATATGCATCTTTGATATAGACAGTCATACATGTAACATATAAGCCTACAGAGTAGACCCTGGTTAGACAGCTCCTACAGGAGCTACTACAGGGGCTTTCTGATCTGGGTCTACTCCGCTTGCAAAGGCGTAAAGGCATATCTATGAAGTTAAAGATGTATTATGCGCTGTTTTCGTTTTAATCAATCAACCCCAGAAGCTGTACACGTATACATACAATGAAAATAATACTTACAATCCATTTTCCGACAGTATATTATTTTAAATATTATCGCTATCCGAATATGACTGCTTAATTCTTTTAAAGGAGCCTCTTTTTTTAGAAACGGGGATTTTGTACGGAAATCAGCGGACATCTTCGGCCAACTTCTGAATGACACCGATTCTATTTCGGAAAAGCGCTTTAAATATTAATTACGTTATCACATTTACAATGGCTGACAGTGGTTGTTGACCTACATATACATCGAATTATTATTTCCGGTCTGTAAATTTGAATCTTACGACAGATTCCGGCCAATGGCGAACGCTGTTCCGCTGGTTTCCGTAGCATCCCGTTTTCTAATTATTCGACACAAACAACCGTTTACTAACCGTGCTGTTTAGTGTTAAGGTACATAGATTCCAATTATGAAGTCAGCTTGAAACGCAAACATTGCGGAAATTTGCGCAGCATACATCTTTAAGGGTTGAATCAGTAAGCAACTTATGCGTTGACCAAACACCGCGTAAAGGACTTTCCCTCGCACTCCAAATTTATGGTCATTGATACATGTATTACTATATCGTGGTGTACTTGACATATTGACCTGTCTTCTTACGTGGAATATTGACAGCGCGCTTGTTACAACCTTTAAGCAGCATTAAACCCTTTAATTCATGAATATTCAAGGATGATAATGACGTCCTAATTATTTATCAGCTGATGTTTTATAATTGTATATAAACACAGGAGTTTTGGTCATGGCAGACAATGTAGAATCAGATATATAATACAAATAGCCAAACAGAGCAATGCCTGGTCGGCGGCTCCTGTAGGAGCCGTCTGATCTGGATTTATTATGTTTGCAAAGGCGTGAAAATCGTTTACAGTAAAACCTGTCCTGAGTGGTCATTAATATACTGAATACAGGAGCCTAAAACAAAGATGGTTGCTAAATACAGGGCACAAATATGAGGAGCTTCTGCACCACTTTCGACCTGCATTAAGCTACCATCTGCTTTAGTGACCAATAATAAGACAGACTCTACTGTATATCAGTCAAATAATTATAATAGGTGATCGAGGTTTACATCTTCCAGTGTTACGCTGGCCACATGCATACAGTTCAGCGACAGCCATTTTCAAGAGACACTATATTTTTGCCGTTGTTTACAATATAACCTGTTTTAGCCGGCCTTTAGAAACAGCTATTACTATAGACCTGTAAGGCAGGTGGAAGCTTAACCCTTTTCTTCATATAAACGCCTATTCACGCATTTGCAAACATAGCAGACCCAGATCAGTTGGCTCCTATAGTAGTCCCTCTGTTCAAGGTCTGCTCTCTTTGCTAAAGGAGTTTGATAGGGCTTTTGTTTATACCTTCTAAAATGGCTATATTGCTCCACCTTCAATATTATGCAATCATCAATATATATAATAATCATCAGTACTGAAGCTTGGAGTAAACATAGAACAGGGAAAGGGTTAATGCAGGTCAAAGGTAGTGCAGAAAGCTCCTTTGGGAGACAGACAGACATACACTGGCAGATAAACATACTGTCTGACAGGCAGGTCAAGCGTATCACGATTAACTAAAAGATTGCTTGACGCAGCCCGGGTTTCTATTACACAAAGGGGCCTTCTTTAGCCCCATTTTTATTGTATACTATCGTGTTTGTAATGATAACGTGTTTTCGCTTGCTGTCCTGTTAGCGTTTTCAGTTAAAACATCAATAATCTTTTAAAGGCAAACATTGGAGCTTGATATTGGAAAACACCTGATAAATAACTCTTACAATAAAACGTTACAAGTGACATAAGACATTCTATTATAGAATTAAACTACAGTAAAACGCGCTACTACGGCATTTAAATAATGTCGAATGTATTTGTTTGTTTAATGCAGGGTGAAAGTCATGCAGAAAGCTCCTAGAGGAGCTTCCTGTATGACTTTCACCCTGCATTGAGCCGCCACCTGTGTTTAAGATCAATAATGGTACATATTTGAGTGTTCGAATAATCGAGTTTTCACTGTACATGTATGTATTAATGTTTGATTTTGTCTCAGACATTCATACCAGTGCAGAAAAAATGTGGGGAACTGTATATGTCATGAGATATTTCTGCTCCAGATTTCCCTACTCTTCAAAGTTTGGCTGAGACAAAATTTAAAGAGTCCAATAGTATTACATTGTTTTGTGCATTTTATAATCAGATTAAGAGTTTGAGCATGGATAGTACGTGTTGTTTTGAGAATACGATTCACTGTGTTATTTTGCAACATCAACCGTTGTTACACTCTGGTGTCTTCCTTTAAATCTTTCATAATTTGATATTACAAAATACATGCAATGCATTACTAATGTCCCAAACATTCCGACTATCACTTTACTTCATAAAGACGTCTTTCTATGCCTTAGCAAAAAAGTAAACTAAGCTCACATGTCTCCCGTAGGAGTCGTTTCATCAGTATCTGATCTGCTCATTTGTGATATATAAAGATATGATATTCTAAAGTTTATACCATAGCCAACACTTCCTGTATTCGTGTGCTAATATTTAATATAATTACCGGTAATAT
This sequence comes from Azorinus chamasolen, assembly GCA_963576725.1. NCBI lineage: Eukaryota > Metazoa > Mollusca > Bivalvia > Cardiida > Solecurtidae > Azorinus > Azorinus chamasolen. The sequence continues at coordinate 53,810,546 of OY755247.1, forward strand.
TCGCGATATCATTATTCAGTCATGAAAAAGGGTTCATAGTGTGACAGGCCGGGTACAGGCACTGGGTGAAAGACAGTAAGCGGTCGGATAGCTCAGTGGTTAGAGCACTCGCCTTTTAAGTGAGGGTCCCGAGTTCGATCCCCGGTCTGGCTGCATGTTTTTTCACCAGTCCTGTTACAATACAATGCTAGTCGTTATAATTATGTACATAGATACATGTAGATAGATAGATAGATAGATGTGTTTGCAAAGCCGTTCTAAAGCGATCCGTATATACTGAACAAATTCTGGGTCTCGGCGTAAGCAGGTCGATGCTTAATACAGGACGAAAGTAATGAACGTAATGTATTAAACTCCTAATGGAGTATCCTGCGTTAAGCCACACATGCCTCAATGCTCATGAATTAGAAATCAGTTTGGTGGTCGCAGTAGAGGGATTTCACTGTGTATAGACTGCGTTTATCTTGTTATATGTGCTCTTGCTCGAAAACGGACCTACTTTCAAAACATAAGTTCCACTGTCATTTCCACTTCTTGGGCGTTTCATCTTTGACCAGATTTGAGGTTCTTGAGTCTGAAGTTCTGAAAGTCGGGGATTTTTCGAAAGCAAAAGCAGTAATATGGAAAGAGAAAATTGCAATTTGTTTTATTGAGTCTGTTCATGAGCAGTTATTGAAAATGCAACACTACTTACGTCCCCTAGCACCGGCATACGTGGTATTTTTAAAAAAAACTAATAACATCGAAACTAATGATCCCAAAGGACCAGAAAATATAACAACAATGAGAACGAAGCACGGGGCGACGTTTTACGACCGCCACATTATCAAACATCTATTGGTCAGATTTTGAGTAAACTTAATGCAGACCAATCAAATACTAGAGAATGAATTCAGACTCAATTTTTTAAGATTCATAGTCTTTGACAAGACTGTTTATAAAGATAATAACAGCTTCGACCGTACATATGAACAGCTTAGCCCGGCTGTTCGTCCGTTGTCTGGGTAATGTGAGTGGGAATGGATTTTATCTCATCGTGTAATGTGTATCAGTATTTAAATTGGATACGCGCTAGGGGGTATTGATCAGCAATCTCCCTTGAAAACTCTCCCAAATTGAAAGGTCCCTTTAATTAGCTTTTTTGCTGATCCCTTTGCGTTGCATTAATAAATTTAGCTTTAAAGTGAGCAGATAAATATGGTATGTCTTACATGCTTTCTTTGACTAAACACTATTGAATTTGGTTGTGTTTAGAATTTAAGGAAAATTGTCCTTCTCTAGATATCAAATCAATTAACTAACATCATGTCATTGAAAAACAAGGGAAATAACAGAGAGATCCAGGTGAATGGACCTACTTCTCATTTGGTATACCTTTGTGTTTAACATTTATTGAACGTGTATCACACCATTGAGTAGTGCGAAAACCTCGCTTGCCAACGTCACATTTATCATTTCTAATGTAAACAATTTGGATCCAGACGAGACGCTGAGAACACGGCGTCTCATTAGAGAACACGGTGTCTCATTAGAGAACACGGCGTCCCATTAGAGAACACGGCGTCTCATCAGAGTGAGTCCAAACTATTTAGTGATGTGGTATTGTGAAAAACCCCACACACAATCAAAGCAAATGAACAAACGAAAAAAGTAGCAGTCGACAAATTTTAGATCAATAACTGACGGTTAATTGTTATAATATCATATGGATACATGATTGTTTGGATATGACAGAAACTGTAGAACCATAACTATATTATGTCATGACCAAACAGAGCAGACCCTGATAGGAGCCGTCTGAGCTGAGTCTTCTCGGTTTGTAAAGGCGTGGAAAGGCGTATTTACGGATATACGGACACGTAATCTCGTCTCACATTACACTATTTCTCAAAATAAGTGGTCAGTATCATAAAGTGTATTTCGCAGCCTAGTACTTGGCTTAAAACTCATTTTCAAGTACAGTGCTACCTCTCTACAACGACACCCTTTGGGATACGAATATTGTGTGTGTTGTTCAGAGGGAGTTGTTATAGGGAGGGAAAATCAAACATAATTAGCTTGTTTGCAGATCCCCAGATAAGGTGTATTTAGAGAACTAAAACCGTTATGCCTCATTCAAACCCTATGTTGTGACCACTCTTTAGAATCGTCACAAAGTGACGATTCTAAAGAGTGGTCACAACATAGGGTTTGATGGAGGTATAAAGAAAATAGGATGGAAAAAAGTTGTGTCTGGAGCCTTGTTGTTTCGGAAACAGTGACATGCGTTGTTGTAAGGAGGGGATCGTTATTGAGAGGGTCGTTGTAGGGAGGGAGCACTGTATTGAATTTATGATTAATCAAGTTGACACCATTTAATATATATGAATTTTAGTTAGAATGACATAGTATCAATCAGTGTAGATCCTAGTCAAAATGGCACCAGATCTAGACCAGAACACACTTTATTTTGTTTCTCAGCGGGGTAAAGGTTTATTACATTTCTGCAGCCTTAACTGTTGACACATTCCCCCAAATTGATGTCTTTTTACGCCTCTGTAAAAGACACTGTTTGAAACCATTGTGATAAATAGAGCATTTGCTCTATCTATCACAATGTTTAAAAAATACACAGTTTTAAGATGTTCATTTTCCCTTGTACATGTAAGTGCTCCTTTCCAGTAGATTTGTTTAAAGAGTTAGGGTCTAAAATAGTCTATGAGGAAATGGTTTAAAACGTTTATTACATATTAACATTTGATATTGAGGAAATTCCTGGGTAGATATTGGAAGTAAAAAGCAATATAAGTGTACAAATGATCCCCTCGAAAGCGACCACTATGGATAGACATGGATGTCTTCAGAAACAACACGTGATCGCATGATACAGGTTCGACGTAGTGCATAAAGCTCCTTGACGAGCTTTCCGTACATATTTAGTCCCTCGTGAAGCTACCTAATGTCTCAAAACCTCAAACTTGTATTTTGATTGGTCGTTACAGAGAGGTTTGATTGTATATCGGGAAAGATAAATTGTTTTCAACTTGAAGAAATCTGTGACGTTACTAGAACTGTCAGAGAATCCCACGTGGATGCAAATTGTAATAAATGAATGAGAAGAAAATGCATGAGTGATTATTCAAAAGCCCATCAAAGTCTCCTGTATTAAACAAAGATCAGTTTCCATTTCTATCTGAAACACTTCATGTCATCAATATATTTGCAGGTTTAAACACTATGGAACAATGTTTAACCATTTGAATGCGGGGAATACGCTTATCCGTCATTTGCAAACAGTGTAGACCCAGATCAAAAGGCTCCAAGAGGATCCTCTGATCAAGGTCTGCACTGTGTTTGTCATACAAAATCCTCTCAAAAACCTATTCATACTGAACGAAATCTACCTTTCAACAGTGAGAGATTATTTGGAAAATTCAGAATTGAAAAGGGTTAACGTATCTGCACGTTTCCTAGATTCTATCAAAAACGTCTTGTTATTGACCATTCTCTTGTTCAAAGCCGGCGAATACCCTAATTTAAGAATATGTCAAATAGTTCAACGTTGATGAGAGTTTTAATTCTTCGACTCTATTTGCAATACATAAATACCGATCTATATACTGCTCATGTATGTATGTATTTTGAACGTGTCACGAAATAAAATCATACAACAGCTTCATATTTCAGCTAGAGCGTGCTTGTTACCATGCTCCGATGTTATACATGTAAGACATTGCATTTGAGTATGAGTTCATTCTCAAGTAGCTGGTTTGTCCATTGTTGAACAAGCTCAAAATCGGACCAATCACATGCTCAGAATACGTGAAAATGAAACCCCTCAGGATCAGAAGTTTATAACTTCCGAGACAGATGCTTCAAAGAACAATTGTGATAGGGGTAGGTCGATTTCGATAGTAACGTTTAGGAAATGTATTTATTTTCACCATATCTTTTATACATAACAAAAAAATTATGTTCAGTATGCAGACTAATTCGGTTTTTATTAGGATGTGTAACGACTGAAATGGCTGTAATTCTAGGGTAAGGCATGCCATTGCCCAATGCAGGTCGAAACTAATGCCAAACGTTCGTAATGAGCTTTTTGCATTACCTTCATCATACATTAATCTATCTATATGAGCCCATAAAGGGACGTGTTTGGCATTATTTTTGGCCAGCATTAAGCAACCAATTGTTTTACAGACCACTTTAATTATCTATTAAATCGTCGACATGGAGTGTTTGAATTGAATAGGTATGCCCTATTGTAGGCTTTCATGTGGTATCTGAAATAGCTATAAGTCTGGGTTGATAAGACAGGTTATTGCTTAATCCATTCCCTCATATTGACGACTTTTGACGACTCTGTAGAAGTCACTTTGTGAAACCATTGTGATAAATTGAGCAAATGCTCTATTTATCACAATGTTTTCAAACTACAAAAATCTCAAATTTTCCATTTCTCTAGTTAATGCTCCTTTTCGGTGGAATTATTCAAAGTGGTTGTATCTAAAAATAGCCTATGAGGTAATGGTTTATGCGAGACGAAAGTAATGCAAAAAGCTTATAATGAACATAGGTGTTTGCTTAATTGCTCCTATAGGAGCTTTTTGCATTACCTTTGCCCTGCATTAAGCAACTGTCGGCATTGCATGCCCATAATTAGACGTCTTTTCATAGCCCATTAAGGCAGGTTCGAGTGTATATGAAGCAAAATGTCTGATGTTAACGAGTGGTCAAGTATCGCTAATAAGTTTGGTACAGTGCAAATAGCTTTGTCTTGTTGCCATAGAAATGTGGGATATGCTTGTAGCATTCGCTAATATATTTCTTACTACAAGGTGTTTCATCGTTTAACTGGAATTTTTTAACCTTTGGCCTGCTTTAAAAATTATGTCTGCTTAAACGTCGATCTGTTGTAATTTTCACTAACTTCCGATTTGTTCAAGAGTTTGAAAAAGCTATTGACCAAATATCAAACAGCTTGGATTCTGATGAGACTGCGAGTTCCTTGGTGTCTTATCTGTATCCAAGCAGATGGAGAATAGTGAGGTAAGGTTTAAGGAGCGCCCGTAGTATATATACATGTCCAAAAACAGAATTCAGAATATTGTCTCTCTATCATTGGATGGGAAGGAGTCTAGATACATAAAAACGGTATGCAAAACAGTTGAAATGTGTTTTTCTTACTTAGTCATTGTCGTTTTAGGTACGATCTGAAGGACATTCGAAATAGCTTGGATCTAGATAAAAACCCAGACCCGTATTTCGAAAACTAGTTTTACAAAAGCATGAACGACTGGGAATGAGTCAAGTTTACGGCAGATTAGGACTTTAATAATCATTTACTGATTTTTGATAACAGCCAATGAACATGGGCATTTTTTGGCCATTTCAGAAACTGGTTTCTGTAGAATCAGACCTATATTATCACATAAGCAAATAAAGCAGACCCTTATAGTGATCTGGGTCTACTATGTTTGCAAACGCGTGAACATGAGTTTAAATCAGGCAAGGGATCACAGCCCGAAAAACTCGAGATGAGCATTTATAAACAGGATTCTTATAATAGTATATGAAAACTGGAATACTCGGCCATGGCAGAAACTGTTGAAACGGATATGTATAATGCCATAACGACACTACAGAAACCGTCTGGTCTGTATCTACTGTTTTTGCAAATATGGGAAAAGTTGTTTCCGTCAGGTAAATCTAAAGAGCAATGTCTGCAATCAATAGCATGAACCAGGTTTATAGATAAATGCATATCTATATACTTCACAGGAAAAGCTGAAGGTATTCCAAAATGGCAACAAGTACAGTTAGCGGTACTATGGGCTGAGAAAGATCATCGTACGGAATAGTTAAGAGTTTAATCATGAAACTGAATACAAGGTAAGGTGAAATGATTAGTTTTGTTTAACCCATTCCCTCATATTGACGACTTTTGACAACTCTGTAAATGTCACTTTGTGAAACCATTGTGATAAATAGAGCATTTGCTCCTGTAGGAGCAAATGCTCTATTTATCACAATGGTTTCAAACAACACAATTCTATTTTTTTTAAAAAAAAATATTCTAGTTAATGCTCCTTTTCGGTAGATTTATTCAAAGAGATTGCTTCTAAAAATAGTGTATGAGGTAATGGGTTAACCCATTTGTGTTAACCGTTCCCTTATATAAGCGCTTTTCACGCCTTTACATAATCCTATAAGAGCCGTTTGATCAGAGTCTGCTCTGTTTGTGTATAACATGATATAGATATAATTCTACAGTTCGTTTTCAAAGCAAATACCTCAATTGAAAATTGTACATTATACAACTTCAGATAAATCGTGTCGTTATTTCTTACATGGATGTTAAAATAGGTAATGTATAAAAATGGACATAGGTCGTCAAGTAAACCCAGACCCATGGGATCCTGTTACAGTCCTCTGTTCAAAATCTGAACATTTTGTTTGAAAGAAATATAGGATCTGTCACTCATGTTCTGTTCTGGACGAGTTTAAGAAAAGTTTTTCTCAAATGAAAACGAGTGTCAGACTCTTTTTATCACATAACTGCAACGCTTTTTATGTAACTGTACATGTATATTTGTTTTGATTTTTTCCATGAATGGGAATCGTGTGACGTTAACTTATCGTGTAACGTTGTCGTGTGACGTCAAATCTTATACTACACATGTTAGAGATAAACAAATACGTGATAGTTATATGCATAGTATAACGCGGAGACAAGCAAAGTTGCATGTATGTGATAAATATATTACTGCACAGTCCTAAAAATAGAACCGATAAGCAACTTTACTTGGACGAGCTTACTAAAACATATAGGTTTGATAGGTTACAATGGGTCTACACCTGAATATACACTAGTAACCCTAAATATTCGGACACTCAATCTTATTTGTCCACCAGAGCGAATTATTCAATTTGACATAATTTTGAGTATGACATACAGTAAACCCCCTCTAACGCGACCACTTAACTAACAAACATGGCTGTCTTCATAAGTAGGTGGTTGCTTAATGCAGGACGAAACTTATGCAGAAAACTCCTGCATAACTTTCTTCCTGTATTAAGCTACATGTACCACCTGCCTTTGCCACTGTGAGTTATGCCCCTTTTTACAAGTCGCGTTAGAGGCGTTTTACTGTGGTAGCAAATAGTATAAACCCTGATCAAACCCTGATCCTTTACTGTCTGTTTGATATGGGTTTGTACGTTTGTCTCTTCGAATAATTGGGACCAATAGGGTCTGCTACTTGTCTTCATTGTCTTACTATAGTTGTTGGCATTGCATCGTTGAATCGTTTCTCCTTATATCTCAGTTTTCTGTTGTTTATCTTTCAGTGCTTTCTTACCTACCAACCCTCGTATTCCCAATAATATTTTCAAAAATATCATTACTCAATTGCATTTACTTTATGTGAACTGTGACAAACAAAAGCATATTCTGTTCTATAACGTTTCAAATTGTATTTCGTTAAAGCAACGGAAATTCGTCAAATACAATTTCATATCTCCACTTTTTAACAGCTGTTATAAAAAATCACTGCCTTTTTTCATTTCCTAAAATATAATGTTTTTATCATTTCTAAACAGAAAGCAATAATAGTATGAGCCAGTCGGGTTACTCGGTGTCTTATCTGGAACAAAACTCTGCAAATGTAATCACAGATTCGTCAACAGGACGGAAATGGTTAATCCATGTCGTTGTACCGACATTTATAAATTGTTATGGAATTAAGGGTGTTGTTATAAAAACATAAGACAATAATGGCGAATTTTTACTGATTGTTTTATATTTAATTGTACCATTTGACAGCTTCGTCAATGCACATTCATAGAATAGTATTGTTAATATGGAAAGCAGTGCAGAGCCTGCTCGGTGGGCTCCTATACCAGCCCTCTGATCTGGGTTTACATTACTTGCAAATGACTGATACATTTGCTGTAGTCGGGCGTATAAGATAATGTTTTAAGATTTTCTTGATGGTTAACCATTTACTCCATAAATTTTTCTTTTAACGTTTTTGCAAATAGATAAGACCCAGATCAGAAGGCGCCTGGAGGGGCCGATAGATCATGGTCTGCTACGTGTGCTTATGCTTTTAAATATGTCTGATTCTACATTTTTTTAACAAGGCCCAAACGTTTCATGTTGATATGCCATCATAAATTATAACTTTATTTATATTCACTCCTACATTATAGTTATATGGACATTCAAGGAGTAAAAGTTTATATATAAGTGCAACATGTTACATTTATTTCAGGTGTCTGTTCCTCTCAATAATCGCAACCGCGATAATCATTGTCGGGCTACAAATTATTAACCTCTCTGACAGCGCCTATGATGGCCGCCACGTATCGGTCAGACAACATGCCAAAGACCTCATCCAGCGAGGTTGTAGCGATGCTTTCCCTATCAAACACTCAGCTCGTATATTCTCTGATGGGCGCGAGATCAAGCACATAGCATTTTTGAAGGTACACAAAACAGCTAGCGGAACAGCAGCATCCATTTTCTTCCGGTACGGTGTAACACGTGGACTCACTTTCGTATTGCCAAAACATATAAACAGCATCAGCTCTTATTATGACATTTCCGACAATTTTATTCATCCTCGTTTGAACAAATCATTTGACATAATGACAAGCCATGTGATATACAACAGAACAGCTCTCAAAACGTATCTGTATGAAGACACAGTTTACGTTGGAATTCTCCGGGAACCATATTTACAGTTTAAATCCAGCATGAATTACATGTCGCCCAAGTATGTGTACAATATATCTGATGTTGATCCTATACAGCAGTACCTAAAACAGCCTCAAAAATACGAACCGAAAAACCCTCGTTTCTCTTGGATCAACAACAGACAAAGCGTGGAGTTTGGCTTTCCAACTAGCCTTATCTGGTCCAAGAACAGAACAGAGATCGATAAATATATCCACAAACTTGATACCGAATTTCATCTAGTCATAATCGCTGAATATTTCGACGAATCTGTTGTGTTGATGAAACGCATGTTTGGCTGGCAGATGGTTGACATTCTGTACCGTAAGTTGCATATACGTGGGTGGGATCGGAAAATAACAGAGCCACGCCCAAATGACCGGAAACTGTACAGAGATCACGCCTCTGTAGATTATGTGCTTTACGATTTCTTCTTTCACAGACTCTTTGAGCAAATTAAGAAGGCGGGTGAAGGTTTCTATGAAGAGGTTCTACACTTTAAGAACATAAGAGTTGAGATGGAAGACTTCTGCAAGAGTAATCTCAACACCACTATGAGATATCTTATTCCGTTCAGCGAGTGGAACACACCCATCTTGCTTGACGCAGGACTATGTAAAATGATATACTCAGAAGAAGAAGACTGGGTGAAATTAATTAAGAAGAAGCAATACAAATTGTAAAACTAAAGAAGACTGGGTGAAACGAATTAACCCATTCTCTTATAGGCTATTTATAGATTCAACCTCTTTGATAAATCCACTGCAAATGTCCTATACATTTATCACAATGGAGTCAAAACGTAAACTTTACAGAGGCGTCAATTTGAGGGAATTTCTTAAGAAGCAATTCATACCTTTACGTACATGGCCGGGCCCGTGGTTATAAAAGCGATAAGGTAGAGTCTGAGTCTATTCTTAAACATCTGAGTTGAATTCAAAAGCTAACCAATCAGGCCCCGAGGTTATAAAAATTTTGCTTGAGTCTGAGATTATCCTCAAGCAATTGGTCAGATTCGGAGTTTGCTCAGAATCTGACAAATCAGATACTTGAGAATGACCTCGGACTTAGACTCAGAAGTTTTACAACCTTGGACCCATAAACTTAATACGTATCCAGCTATTCTCTACGTGACTCGCAATTACAAACAGTTTTGATCCAGATGAGACGTCTAATAGTGTCTCATTAGGACCCTAACTGTTTGACAACACTTTCTCAAAGCTTAAACCTTAGTCTGCAAAAAGATGAGGTCTGCTTAACTCATTCTCGCCTAGGCTATTTTTAGACCCACACTTTTTTATCAATCTACCAAAAGGAGCATTAACTAGAGAAAAGGAATTGTTTTAGAATTCTGTAGTTTGAAACCATTGTGATAAATAGAGCATTAGCTCCTATAGGAGCAAATGCTCCATTTATCACAATTGTTTCACAATGTGAATGTTATAGAGGCGCAAAAATGCGTTACTAGGGGGTAATGTGTTAAGCTCCGATCTGTTGCCGCTGTCACTTACTTCTGATTCATTCAAGCTTTTGAGACACTATTGACAGAATGTCAAACAACTTGGACCCTGGATAGACCCCGAGTTACTCGGCGTCTCATCTGGATCCATGCTGTGTGCAAATGACAGTTTGCTCAGTAGGCTAGCAGTTAAACGAATCGAAGTAGTGAAAGTTGCGCTAGATCAATATTTGAGCTGTGTAATGGTTAAGAATGAACTTAAACTCAGACATTTAAAACAAGTGTCTGTGGGGAGGGAGCGGGGTATGTATGGTACTGATAGTTTGCGACTGTGTAGACTTCGACACACCGAAGAGTCGAGGACTCTGTGTTTGATGATGATCTACCATTTATTTCAAGTTGGATAATTAAACATATATCCAGTCCTTCCAAAATATTTACAGAACAAAATTGTTCTAAAATGTATCACTGCGTATATATTTAAACACATCTATCATGGCAATGAAAGAAGGCATTTTTTGCCATTGACAACTGAATGAAGATTACTTTAGACCTTCATTTAGCTGTGAGCTTGTGTAATTGTTCCGATTATAAATCGGATGACTCGAACCTGTGTTATTTCGAAGTAATTTGTATGGTCCCTTGAAGTTCGAGATATCGATGTTCAACTGTATACGGCGATTATTGTCGAACTTTGAAGACCCTGATCAGCGTTAGCAAAGCTACTTGTCTGTGTCTATATTGTCTGCAAACCATAAAGTGTACTATATCAAAGAGCAGCTTAACACTGTTCTCATGTAGGAGCTTTAACAATTACTTCAGACCTGTATCAAGCCATTTACACGTGTTTCTAGCTATCTGTAGCGATGCATTTTTACAGCAACAGTTATTAAGCTCTCTAAAGGAATAGAAGATACAATACACGATCTCAAACTTGTTATTTAGACTGCTTTAATCTTGTTTTAACCTTTATTGTAAGTTTTTGGAAAGGCCGAACATTTAGTTCGAGTTATCCCAAGGTTCGAGTTATCCGAGTTTGAGATATCGAAGTTTAACTGTACATGTATTGTACTTTAAACATAGTCGTGTTCAAGACAATTGGCTGTTGTTAGGGGAAACGAGTAACGAAAGACTAAAGATACATGTCTAAATGGAGCGCTGTATGTTCAGTGATGTGTTGCGATTTTACCACCGTTACGCTTATCCTTCGGTCATGTAAGGAATTAATAACAAGTGACAAGCATTTATCTATATTTGAAGAAGTCCTTTACAAAGTCCCGATAGTGACTTCACAGTTGCCACCTCTCACTTCATAAATACAGTTTACATTTTTCAATTCATATATCACTCTCAGCAATTAATACTCATAGTTCTCACTTCAAATTTAACACTTATAATTAATACTCACAGTTCACACTTGATAATTCAAACTTCACCGTTCACACTTGATAATTCAGACTTCATAGTTCACATATTACACTTCTAAGATCATAATTTAAATGTCTCTTCATAGCTCAAATACATTGTTCTTATTTCATGCTTCATCGTTCACATTTGACTTTTCGCACTTCACAGAGTTCACAGAGTTCACACATTGCATTTCAAAGCACACACCTTATAGTTTACCATTTACACTTCACACAGGCTACTAGTCACCCATCATAACTCATCCCGCAGTTCACATTTCAGAGTTCACAGCACATCTTTACAGTTCACTAATTGTTGGATTTATAGTACTGTATTGCATAAACTGTTAATTGAGAATCACGAAGTCACTACCGGGATTCCATATACATTAATAACTGGGTCTTTAAAAACAGGTAGTTGTCGAATTCAGGACCAAAGTAGAACGCTTGTATGGGAGCCATAGATGTTATAATAGAAATTCTTGTGGTAATAGTGATGTTTTAGTGTGCTTATGTGTTTCATAAATCTTATTTGTTCACTCCCCTCTAATGTCACCACTTTATGAATATTTATTGGTGACTTTAAAAGCATATGGTTGCTTAATGCATGACGAAAATACTACAGACAGCTCCTGCATAGCTTCCTGCATGACTGTCTATCCGCATTAACCCATTCCTTCATATTGACGCCCTTTGACGCCTCTGCAAAAGTCACCTGTTGAAACCATTGTGATAAATAAAGCATTTGTCCTATAGGAGCAAATGCTCTAATTATCACAATGGTTTCAAACTACAAATTTCTAAAATTTCCCTTTTCCCTAGTTAATGCTCCATTTCGGTAGATTTATTCACAGTGCTTGGCTCTAAAAATAGCCTATGAGGTAATGGGTTAAGTTACCACATGTGTGGTCACCTTAGATGAGTTTTAAAGTTTCGTCTTTAATTCAATCGGGAAACCGTTATCTTTAATTGTTCATCTTTAATCGTTAGCTGTATAGAGATGAGTGACTGCCATTACAGACAGCTTGGGTCCAGATAAGACGCAGTGTAACTCGGCGGCTCGTCAGGATGATTCAAACTCTTTGACACTCCGTTTGCAGTTTAGTAAACACACTGACTTTAGCTAGACTTTCGAGAATGTACATTGTAGTGGGCAAGGAATAAGTGTGAAGATAAATTTGCTCAGCTGTCTAAAGGTTAACCCTTATGCTTAGCGCGACCTGACTCGCATCTGCAAACAGCTTGAATCCAGATGAGATGCCGAGTAACTCGGCATCTCATCAGGATCCAAACTGATTAATACTCGTTCAACAGTTTCTCAAACGCTTATACGAATCAGAAGTAAGTAAAAAATACAATAGGTCAGAATGTTGGCAGACATTTGTTTTAGCATCATAAGGGTTAGGCTATCGGCTATTGTACATGTATCAGGTGTTGTGTTTGTACAGATATATGATAATTATATGATAAAAAAAAATGTATATTGAGTTGTATTAGAGAATACCCCCTCTAAACCGAGACCTTTGAATTAACACAGATGTCGGTATCTACCCTTTCGGCCGCGTAGACCCTATTTGGTATCTGTTCAGCTAGAATAGACACCGCTCAGACATCTCATACAGGAGCTCTGCTCAGTTTGTTCAGGGGATGATATACATGGTACAGAGCAACAGATAAAGGAGCGCACTCAAAAACTAAAGTCGCCATTTCTCCAGCAAACTCGATATTGTACCACTCTTTGGGATCGTCTCTTTCTAACGAGAGGTCACATAAAAAGGTTTAGTGGAGAAATATAGAAGTTATTGTTGGAAATGTTTTATTCTACGCATCTTATTTGGACCTCTACATGCAGATATAATTCTTAGAGTTCAGTCATAGCCGAAACATGTCCTTGTTAATGTGTTTAAACATACAGTCCATGAATATTCATGTAGTAATACATTGTTGATATTCAAGCAGAAAATGGATTTGGCATGTGGAAGCTCAATGCAGTATGCAGTCATGCAGAATGCCATTTTGGGGTCTTTACTGTGTGACTTTCACCATGCTATAAGCAGCCACGGGCTTAAAATAATATACACTAAAACCCCATCTGAACTGGAATTTTAGTAGAGAATATAGGAGAAAGGCACTTAGCATTTAGCATTTCCCAATTAGCATGGCGCACCGGCCTTATATATATAGTAAACAGTCCCGAGGTGCAATAATCTGTCAATCTTCGTTGAAAAAAAATGTAGTTTCAAGAATTGTTTCAGAACAACCATTTAATGTCTTTGGTTATGACCCAACTGAGAGATAATCGAAGGAGTCAACAGTGTCATTTTGTAGTCTTTGGTATGACCTGCTTAAGCGGTAATCGGGGAAGTCTATAACACAATTATAATAGTCTTTGATATGATACAGCTTAGCTCTAGTTTAGAAAGTCAACGGTTCCATTTTAAAGAATTTGGATACGACATAGCTTAGCTCTAGTTTTGGATGTGAACAGCTTAGCTCTAATTTAGGAAGTCAACGGTTCCATTTTAAACATTTGATAAGATCGAAATCATCGCCAGCCTACTTTTAAAATGAAAAAAAATGGATATGAAGATGCTTGATTTCGTTTCATTTTTTGTGAAAATGACGAGACGATAAATCCTATAAACACGCATATATATCAAACACAGTATTATACTAAATGTCAAACGGAATTACAAATATATATTCTAGATTAAATGTTGGCATTTTCATGAATATAAGTCCGACACTTCATTTTAACATTTAAATGTAGGATACATCAAATTAAATACCAACGTTGAATTTCAGGAAATAAATCATTTGAGATTCACACAGTTTAGCAAATGTTCATTCAAAATAAAGCCATCCTATCTCAGGTCGTTGTGTGAATATAATTTTAGCCAATATCATATTAGTATATATCGAGATACTTACTCATCATCAAAAGAGATAAATGAACGAGTATTCCTCATAGCCAAACTAATCATCCCAGTTTAACCCCTTTTGAAAGTTGGTTTTGAAAAAAGAATGTTTATAGGTTCATTAACCTTTCACCTGCAATTTTGACAAACTCCGATACAATAGAGCTATTGCGAAACTACTGAATTTTGAACTACAGTAAAACCTCTCTATAATGGCCACTAAATTGTGTTCATTAGTTGGTATTTAGGGCAGGTGGCTGCTTAAAGCAAGGTGAAAGTAAAACAGAACGATCCTACACCTTACTTTAAGCAGCCACATGCCTTTAACACAAAATACTTGATGCAATTTAGTGGCCGTTTTAGAGCGGTTCTACTGTACTGACAGTTTAGATCTTGATGAAACACCGAGTTATTAGCTGTCTAATCTGGATCAAAGATGTTTGCAAATAGCAGACAGCAGGCTAAGGGTTAATTATTAGATTATATAGTAGAGCATGTCCTAAGCGGCCAGTCATTTATTGAACAAAGCAGTCTTAAAAAGCAAGTGGTTGCCTAATGCAGGGCACAAGTAATGCAAAAAGCTTCTTTAGGATGAGACTTTGGATTTTGCAGAGAAATAAAGAATATACAGAGGCCTGGATAAGATGCGTAACTTCTTCACTTTTTCTAAAAAAGTTATTTTATTTCACCACCAATCTCTACGTACGTTGTTACCACTCTTTAAATAGAACCGCCTCGGGGAGTTCAAAAGACTGTTCAGAATGATTGTGTTTTAATGTACATATCTTCACATGAAATCTTTATATATGCATGTACTAGCATTCAAATGGGACTACATTAAGTGTATTTAGATGCGTTGTGTATTAAGTGTACATATATCTTTACATGAAAGCTTGTTTCAGAAGAATCTGCCTTAAGCGGTCATTCATTTATTGAACATAGGAGTCTTAAAATGCAGATGGTTGCTTAATGCAGTTCAAAAGCAATGTAGAAAGCTTTCTACTTTACTTTTGACTTGCATTGAGCTACTGCCTCCCTTATATGCGTACATACAGTAAAACCTCTCTAAACCGAAATTCTAGTAGAATAAATTTAGATACTTTTAGGCAGGTGGTTGCTTAATGCAGGATGAAAGTCATGCAGAAAGCTCCTCTAGGAGCCTTCTGCACGTCTTTCATCCTTCATTGAGCTGCCACCTGTCTCAAAGATTGATACTTATGCTAAATTTAACGTCCGGTTTAGAGAGGTTTTACCACATATAGGTGAGCGCGCTCTTGTTTTGTACTTCTGGTGTTGCCGTGGAATGTTCTGTGGCAGCTCCAGTCTGGCCTCTGTTCTAATTCATTTCGTTTATACGTAAGACTGTTTAGAACGACTGTACAAGCAAACTAACTGTACATACATGTATCTTCAGATGGATGTTTGCTATAAGTAGAACCTGTCTTAAGCGGTCCTTAAAAAGAGGTCTAATTATGGTTCCGTGAGGTACATTGTGGCTTAATGTAGGTCAAACGTAATGCATAAAGCTCTTATAATAATGACCGCTTATGACAAATTCTACTGCATGCATATATATTTGTATACAAAGTAGACTTCATAATGATTAAAAGGCAACAATTACACGGTCTACAAAACTAATATTTTATTCTTACATCACATACAGTAACAGCCCTCTAAACAGGACATTTAGTAGAGAATAATTTAGATACTTTAGACAGGTGGCTGTTTAATGCAGGGTGATCGTCATGCAGAAAGCTCCTCTAGGAGCTTTCTGCATGATTTTCATCCTGCATTAAGATGCCACCTGTCTCCAAGATCGATATGTATACTAAATGTAACGTCCGGTTTAGTGTACGTCCGGTTTACTGTACAGTAATGCCCCTCTAAAACGACAGTCAAAAGGAGAGAGGTACAATCCGCCGGATTATAAAATACGGTGGTTGTTTATTTTACATAAAGCTCCTGCAGGGGCATATTTTATAACTTTCGTCCTGCATTAAAAGCAGCCATCTGTTTCACACAACACATACTATGTTTATTTATTGAAAGATTGCTTTAGAGACATTCTACATTGATTTGTTTTTCCTTTCATGCCAAAAGCGATTTAGACACTTCTAGAAAGTGTCAACACCAATGTTTCCAAATGTGTCCGGAACACGTCGAAGATAATATGAACAGCTCTAACACATCAAGATTCGGAAACTGCGTAAAGATAGTGTATCATTTTCACCGAATGGTAATATCATTATTCCCCTATCACAAGAAGAATAAAAATAACAAAATTAACAACTCAGCTTTCCCAATAATTGAAGGACAAAAACTTAATGATTGGCAAGAGATTACAAATGACACTATACGAAAATTGATCGCCGTTTCAAATTACCAGTGTCGTGACATTTCAATATTGAACATGTTACAGGCGAATCCGGTGGTTATCTTTGCATAAGGTTTGGACACTAGGTAATATGGGCATCTGATCATGATCGATACTACAGTAAAACCTCTCTATAACGACCATTAAATTGTGTTTGGGCAGGTGGTGGCTTAAAACATGGTGAAAGTAAAACAGAACGCTCCTATTGGAGCGTTCTGTTTTACTTTCACCTTGCTTTAAGCATCCACCTTGCCTTTAACACCAAATACTGAATGTAATTTAGTGGTCGTTAAAGAGAGGTTTTACTGTATTATCCCTTTGCTCCAGGAATATTCAAGAACGAAATGATGACACCATGATTATTTATTAGATTTGTTTTTAAAATATCGTATAAACACATGAACTTTTACCAAAGCAGAAACTGTAGAATCAGATCTATGTGATTAATATGCAAAAGCGTCAATTAGGTCTTTATCCGGAGAGGTTTAAATATTTGAATCAATTAACTGTGTTGATTAACGTCTGTTTCTGCTCACTATGGGCTAATTTGACGCCCAGAGAGAGAGGGGAGATGATACAGAGAAACCCGGGCATGATACCCTACTCTTATTATCGACAGAGTTTCTCTGGTTCATTTAGATTCGAAGTGTAAAGCACTGATCATACATCGGGCCTGGGATTATAGTCTCGCCCGAAGGACTTGGTCTGGCGGGGGATCTAACCTGGGACCCTTGGTATTGTAGTCAAACGCGTTACATAATGAATATGGCATACTGAATATTTGTTAGCTGACTTCTTATAATGGTATATGAGAACAGGATTCTGATATGACAGAAACTATTGAGCTCTATCTATGTAACCCCATATGCAAATAGAACATAGACTAGGCTGAAACAAACACGAAAAATAACGTGAATGCCAATCGTAGTTACTCGGCGGTTTCCTGCAAACTCGGCAAAGTACGTCGTACACACAGTCATTGAATGCATGTGATTCGTCCAAGCGAAACTGTCTGGCGCAGTTTGAATTATTTCCGTTTCGAACAATGTATTAAAAACTTATTGACCTTTTGGCAAACATCCGTTATCCTGCTTGACGATGAGACGGCTAGTAAGAATTTAAAATTGTTTGACGCTTTGGTCAATAGTGTCTCCAATTTTGAACAGACATTTTTACAGCGGAGTAAGGGTTAATAACATGTAGTTGAATCATTTCCCTGTCCCTTATTCATGTAAGAATTAATGACTCCATGCATAGTCGCTTTTGGGGGCTTCTACTGTATTTCTAATGTAGACTTAATCATTTTCCTGCTGAAAACAAATTGGTTGCTAAAACCCTCATATACGATATTTTGCTTACTTTCACACCGTTCAAACATTTGAGAAAATAGAAAAGAGCTTTTCAATGTCTCATATGGATGCAGACTGTTTTTGACTGACAGTCAGACCGCGATCGGCAGAACAGGGTTAAGTTAATGGAACTCTGCACAAAGTACGCAACAAAATATATACTTCCACGGCATTTATCTGTATAAACAGAATCTTACAATATTTATTGGGTTGCTTATACGACTTTGAATTTTGATCATTATTTACTGCGGTCCTGTGTTTTTTTTATAAAAGCAAATCTTTTTAATAATCATGGTTTACTGTGAGACTAGTTTTTATTTATATATATTTATTTTGATTCATATATTTTTCCCAGCGGGGGCACATATTTTTGTCGGGGTTATTTCTTTCATTTCGGCCAGGACCCCATTTCAGTGAATGCTAGTGAGTTATGTATTTGTGGAATTAGTAGTGAAGTTCGTATGGTGCTAGAAGCTTTGTGAATGATCATAAATTCATTTTACTTGTGAACATCACTTAATGTGATAATGGTTTCTACGTCAATGTGTTTCAACAAATGAAAAACATTGATCTGTGACGTGATGTGTATTATTGGTGTCATACATGGATATTATGCACCATGGCTCATTAAAACATTCCCCCGTTTCTGCTATTAATTTATAGTCATGTTTTCCCCATGTATCTGTTAAATAAAAGTACTAAACAATATTGCTCCCTCTTTTTCTTCTATCCTGCTTAAAGACATGTTACGCAGCCATTTTACGCTTACGAAAACCTTGCTTATACCTTATTTGGTTATTCTTTTTGAACACACAGACATTAACCTACTGTTAATACGGCATTCGGGTGGGACTTTGAGATTCTGTATATTATCTACTTCAGTGATTATATCAACATCAAATGAAATGTATTTGCGATACTAAAACTGGTTCATCTGGTGAATTATCTAACAAATTATACTGCTTTAAATCATTTACTCCATGAATACTCATATCAGGTTATAATTTACCATAGCATGTTAACAAGACACTTTTTGGCCCTGGTGAAAACTGTAGAATCAGATCTATTTAATTCCACAAGCAACTCGAACAGACCCTGGTCAGACGGATCCACCAATAGCCGTATGGTCTGGGTTTGCTCTGTATGCAAAAGCGTATTTATTGAGTAAACATTAACGATACATTTGTTTAGCCATAAAGTGATTGCTTCAGAAGTTTTTTTATTGTGCGTTATATACCTGTACAATAAAAGTCATACGCTACATGCCAAGTCACACGATACATACCCAGTCACACGCTACATACTCAGTCACACGCTACATACCCTACATACCCAGTCACACGCTACATACTCATTCACATGCTACATACTCAGTCACATGCTACATACTCCATCACACATTACATACCCAGTCACACGTAACACACTCAGTCACGATATAAATACCCAGGCATGCGCTACATACCTAGTCACATACTATATACTCAGTCACACGATACATACCAGTCACAGGTTACATATCAGGTCACACGCTACATACTCAGTCACGCGATACATACGAGTCACGCGCTACATACCTATTCAAACGCTATATATACTAAGTCACATGATACATACTTAGTCACACGCTACATACCAAGTCACGCGCCACATACCCAGTCACGCGCTTCATACCCATGCAGTCACACGCTACATACTTAGTCACATGCTACATACCCAGTCATACACTATATACTCAGCAACACGCTACATTCTCAAGACGCTACATACTCAGTCACACGATACATACCCAGTCACACGCTACAAACGCCGTCACAGGCTGCATACTTAGTCACACACTACATCCCCTATATACTCAGTCACACGCTTCATAATCAGTCATCCGTTACATATAATATATCCCTTATCATGCCGAAAACAGTGTGTTTTGCAAAACTTTGATCCGTTGCATTTTTACAGCTCGGATCCTGATGAGAGCAGGGTTACTCCAAGCTGTTTTCAGATGCGAGCCAGGTCGCCTATAGCAGGATAAGGGTCATTGGATTGATAGGATTAATACATTTATATAAATATCACATCTTATGGAGAGCGACAGAACGTATTATCAACCCGGGGTTGGTAATGGTCACCGAGGCGTTAGTCGAGGTGTATATGACCATACCTAGGGTAGACAATACGCGCTGTCGCTCTCCATAGGATGTGATATTTATTTTATTATACCGAACAGCACAATCAATTTCGTCATCAAAAATATTTATTCAATGACAACAATAAACAGTTTGAAACATAACTTTGTGCTTAAAATAGCGGAACAACTCTACTCATTACACGTTAAGTACTGGTGGAGTCCTTATCACTGTCCAAACTTGACAGATCCTCCTACAAAATAGTCGCATAACGCGACATTTCTCAAATAACAAAAACAACTCTCAAACTGATGTTTGTTGATCAAATTACAAGCGCCAGATGACGCCGCGCAACACTTTAATAAGCAATCACTGATCTAGACGTACTGTTGCCTGCAAGAGATAATGTTGTATGGAACAGAACATATTGTTTCATGACAGGTATATGGACAAAAATATGTATAGGAAAGCCACGTGAGGTATAATAATAAATATTATTGTATAAGTAATATTCGTGTGACAAATAATGACGTCATGAATATGTATCAGCTGTATCTTTATGGGAAATGTATTTTCATGGCAGATACTGTGGAGGCAGATCTATATCAAAGCGTAGCAGACGCTGCAGTATTTTTTGCATGGAATCAATGTGTTGAAAATCAAATTGGTGCGCTTTGGCATGAAACGCTAGAAAATTGTATCTGTAAGACAGCGATGTCCCCTTTGCGGTGCGTGTCAATGAATCAACTGATAACTAACTGCGCGTGCAAGTGTGACACACAAACAGACAAGCGTCACACAGACAGACAGACGGACGGACGGAAGGACGGACGGTAGCAAAACATAATGCCCCCTGACTATCGTCAACGGGGACATAAAATGCGTATCTATACGGGAAAGGATTAACACTTTTTCAGTGGGTAATTAAGTTGACACTTCTGCCGTTTCCCCCTATGTTTATTATCAAACTGACCATTTGCAGTTTATGGGCGCGATTACCTAATCGCTTGCATAAGGTCATCCGATGCGCACTTCTTTATTCATTGAGAAACTGCCTCTGGTAGAATACTTTCTTCCATATTATGGTCACGTTATTTGGTCACTAATATTTGTATATTCGTGCGCCCTTCTTAAAGCATTGCTATATATTTTGTGGGGTATGTTACATATACTAAACCACAGCTAATTGTACAAAGCATTGTCATGTCAGAAATAGTGATACCATAGTTGTTTCCGGATGCCATGTTATTAAATGCCTTTTTGTATCCATCGAATGCAGGTCAATACATTGCACCAGACTGCTACGCAGAATGGCAGTTGTCAAGTTTAGGTAAGTTGACCATGGGTCCTATTGTGGAACACCACTTATGTATTCATTGCTAACGCAAAGAATAACTAATTACAGAAGCCAACAAAGCAGACCCTGATCGGTTGATTCCTACATAAGCCCCGCCTGGCCATAATCTTCTATTTGCAAAGACGTAAAAAGGCTTGTCTGTCATACGAATGGTCACAAATACAATAGAACGTGTCTTAAGCGACCATATATTAACTGGACAAAAGGAATCTTAAAGGGCAGATAGTTGCTTAAACAGGACAAAAGTAATACAGAAACCTCCTATACTTTTGACCTGCATTAAGCTACCACCTGCCTTACAGGCCCATAAGTTGTTGGTCGCTTAAGACAGATTCTACTGTAGTAATTTCCCATGCAAGGTTTTACTTGTTCAGCTATAAACATAAATCTTAATTTCAATCACAAAGTCTTACGGCTGCTTTCAACATGCACATTAACGCCTAGGTATACACAGCAGACGATTACAATTAAAGTATAAGATTTAAATAAATAGTGTCTGCGAATAGAATTAAAGAATCAGACAAATTAAACGGGATGAGTTTCCTAAACAAAATTAAAAATAAATGAATAGACAGTCAGAATACAACACAGCTCTGGGCTGTGATTTAAGTTTCTATTATTATTTTTTACCACCGAGGATGCTGGGAAGCGACTCACGGAGTTTGCTGCTTTGAGCTAATGTAATTTCCTTTGCAAAATATGTTTAAATTCACTCGACATCTTATCACGATCTGGACAAACTGTTTGATATACCGCCAACCTTTTAGCCACGACATTGTGACGACATTGAAGGAAAGTCTACTCTAAATCTGGACAAACAGTTTGATATACCGCCAACCTTTGCGACATTGAAGGAAAGTCTACTCTAAATCTGGACAAACTGTTTCACATACCGCCAACCTTTTAGCCACGACATTGAAGGAAAGTCTACTCTAAATCTTAAAACAGACGACATTGTTTGACATACCGCCAACCTTTTAGCCACGACATTGAAGGAAAGTCTACTCTAAATCTTAAAACAGACGACATTGTTTGACATACCGCCAACCTTTTAGCCACGACATTGAAGGAAAATCTACTCTAAATCTTAAAACAGACGACATTGTTTGACATACCGCCAACCTTTTAGCCACGACATTGAAGGAAAGTCTACTCTAAATCTTAAAACAGACGACATTGTTTGACATACCGCCAACCTTTTAGCCACGACATTGAAGGAAAGTCTACTCTAAATCTTAAAACAGACGACATTGTTTGACATACCGCCAACCTTTTAGCCACGACATTGAAGGAAAGTCTACTCTAAATCTTAAAACAGACGACATTGTTTGACATACCCCCAACCTTTTAGCCACGACATTGAAGGAAAGTCTACTCTAAATCTTAAAACAGACGACATTGTTTGACATACCCCCAACCTTTTAGCCACGACATTGAAGGAAAGTCTACTCTAAATCTTAAAACAGACGACATTGTTTGACATACCGCCAACATTTTAGCCACGACATTGAAGGAAAGTCTACTCTAAATCTTAAAACAGACGACATTGTTTGACATACCCCCAACCTTTTAGCCACGACATTGAAGAAAAGTCTACTCTAAATCTTAAAACAGACGACATTGTTTGACATACCGCCAACCTTTTAGCCACGACATTGAAGGAAAGTCTACTCTAAATCTTAAAACAGACGACATTGTTTGACATACCGCCAACCTTTTAGCCACGACATTGAAGGAAAGTCTACTCTAAATCTTAAAACAGACGACATTGTTTGACATACCGCCAACCTTTTAGCCACGACATTGAAGGAAAGTCTACTCTAAATCTTAAAACAGACGACATTGTTTGACATACCGCCAACCTTTTAGCCACGACATTGAAGGAAAGTCTACTCTAAATCTCAAAACAGACGACATTGTTTGACATACCGCCAACCTTTTAGCCACGACATTGAAGGAAAGTCTACTCTAAATCTTAAAACAGACGACATTGTTTGACATACCGCCAACCTTTTAGCCACGACATTGAAGGAAAGTCTACTCTAAATCTTAAAACAGACGACATTGTTTGACATACCGCCAACCTTTTAGCCACGACATTGAAGAAAAGTCTACTCTAAATCTTAAAACAGACGACATTGTTTGCAGACGAAAATTATTTGGCGCTAAAAGAGTCAGTCCGTCTCATTTTGAACGTGTTTTGACTGGACTTTTTAACTGTTTGACGCCAAATTTAAAAGTGTCGTCTGCAATAATAATTTCATATTAAATATAATTCTAAACTAAATAATAAAGGTATATTAGTAAAACATTTGTTTTTAAAGACCTGTATGCTTGGGCTAAAATAATTCAGAAAACAGTGGAGTCCCAGGTCAGACCTGACCTGGGACTCCACTGTTTTCAATGGTGCCAACAGGTGACATTGGGGCCGAAAGAGTTAAGCAGCTTGGATCCAAATGAGACGCCGTGTAACTCGGAGTCTCATCAGGATCCAACCTGTTGGACACTCGGTCAATAGTTTCTCAAATGTTTGAATCGGAATCGGAAGTCATTGAAAAGTTCAGCCAATGACGTTAGCTGAAATTTCATTTGTAAAAGATATCCAGTTGAGTAAATAGGTGAGCAATTATTGCCTGAGCGGCAAACCTATCGGTTAACACTTCGCTTGTTATTCACGTCAATATACCTACCTGTAAATAGTGAAGACCCAAAGAAATGGATATCTGTTTCTCGCAGTCAATGCTCTGATATGCCGCATAAATATACCGACTTCTCGTACATAATATTACAGAGATACGAACTACTGGAAAAAATTCAAGAAGCATTCCAAGACATCATATTCAAACTACTCTGCATTTGAGTCAATGTAATTGTAAGGATAGTGATCGTCTATTTCTGAACGATTGTAAAGTTTACCTCTTCTGTCAGCCCCTTGTCCAAGCCGTCGGTCGGATAGTCTGTGAACCCTTTAGCGTTTTTTCTGCGCTTGCTCACACAGGGCCTGCACCAAACTCCCCGTGGCCAGAAAACGGATTTTCTAGTCACATTGCCTGCTCATCGTCCCCCAACCGCCAGTCTAACGTATGCAGAATCGTAATTTATACTGCGCTTCACCACACACTTAATAACCTTACCTCTTTTAAAAACGAACCCTGAATGCTATCATTTGTAACGGAGCTGTTAAAACTTCCTACATAAAACGAACGCACCCGTCTTCGCACATACCTACAGAAGGCACCATCATCATCCCCAACTGACTCTGTCAAGAAAGCAAAGTCTTGTCCAACATCTCCACTAGACATCCTTATAGGTATCTTCATTACCTGATCTGGTGAAGAATGCGACGTTTTCTGTACATCCACAGGGTGTCGTATAGGAACGTCCTTCAAAGATCGCTCGACATCAGGCTTAGTAACAGCACCCACCTGATCACCAATCAACTCTTCATTCGGTGATCCCTCTCCAAATTAACTAACATGCTTAGCCGACATGGCAGCGACCGGGCCACACAACAGGGTAGCAATCGAAGTTGCCATGATGTTAGAGCCAACATACCGCACACGTAACTCCGAGTCTGCGGAACTGCCACAATTAACACCACTGGCATGAACCGGCGGTGACCCAGACTCACCGGACGCGGAGGTCACCACTTCCTGTCTGTCTATGTCACATACGCTTTTGCTCACCGTAGAAGTCAAACCAACAGTCTTACCACGTGAACCATCGAGAGAGTTACCACTATTTACATCAACCCTGTCCTTACCACCACATACAAGTTTGACAACATTCGCATTCGTACACTTGCAAACACTTTGTCTCGATGTTATCGTTTTTATCATGTCAGATAACCGCTTCACTGACACGTCAAAGTTGTACTCTACTGACTGCATATTTTGGTTCACAACCTTGAGATCATTTTAAATTCTGAAAGGGAGTGATCCCCCGAGAGCAAAAATTGCAACACAAAAAGAGAAAATTGCAGACTCGGTTTTATTGAGTCTGTTCATGAACAGTAATTGAAAGTGCAACACTGCTCACGCCCCCTAGCACCGGCTTAAGCGGTATTCAATTTTCAGAACAAGTAGTACTGAAATTCATGATCTCGAAGGATCAGAAGGTTAAAGTTTAGACACCTAACACACGCTCAAATTCAATTCCCTGAACACAGAAGTTTATTTCGCGCAATTTACACAAAACATCGCCTCTAAAACTCTCTAAGTATTTGTTCAGACTTGCAGTACTCTCCTGTATTACCCGCATCTGTTCCGTCCTAGCTGTCTCGTTCGCACTGTAGCTCTGTTTTAATGACAAAAGGTCAGCTTTCCATCTCGCAAGATGACCTCACTGATCTGGGCCCTGTCTCTCTTTGGTGACTTGGTCCCCTCTGTCGTCGCCCCCGCTATAGACCTACTGGATCGTCTGGCACTGACCAACTCCTTCATATCGCTACTTAGAAAGTCGTCACCTTCCAGAATGGACTACAAGATGTAAAAATCTCTACAAAGTTTATCAGCCAACGCTTCACCATTCCTCGTCTACATGCGTTTGGCACTGACCAACTCCTTCATATCGCTACTTAGAAAGTCATCACCTTCCAGAATGGACTACAAGATGTAAAAATCTCTACAAAGTTTATCAGCCAACGCTTCACCATTCCTCGTCTACATGCGTTTCTTAATAACCCCACCTTTGTACAGGCAACCATCTTTCTGCTTTACACGCTCAAACAGACTTGTCCGGACAAAAACAAGCTTAACTTCACAGTCTATATTGGAACGTTTCAAATGCCCTATAAAGTGAGTAGATATCCCCGAAACAGCGCTATAAGTTGTTTAAATTCTTCATCGTCCAGTTTGTCACTACCACCTGTGGATACGGCGTTAGGTGTGACGTGATGTGGGCTTTGCAGTACAGAACTAGAAATGTGTCCATAGGACACTGATGCCACCACTTCAGAGTTATTGACACAAAAGGAAAGGGCCATAATCCTGTATGCAACGACTGAAGCAATTTACATAACTATTGAACTTGACAAAGATATAATACCCACACACATGTGTGTAAAGTTTGGTGAGGATTGGATAGATGCATTCCAAGAAGGAGTGCGGACACGATTTAGTAATTCTTGCCAATAAATGGCCTCAACTCCTAAACGACTGAAGCGATTTAAATGGTTATTAAACTTGCACTTTTAATTACTACTCATGAACAGACTCAATAAAATCGAGTCTGCAATTTTCTCATTTTGCATTTCTACTTTTGCTTTCAAAGGATCACCCATTTTCAGAATATATGTACTTCACAACAGCAGGTGTTAAGTGCTTGTGTGGCGACCATAAAAATTCGCCCCGTACTTCATCCTTTGGGATCATAAGTTTTCATGTTAATATTATTGAAAATTGAATACTGCCTAAGCCGGTGCTAGGGGGCGTGAGTAGTGTTGCTTTAATTACTACTCATGAACAGACTCAATAAAACAGAGTCTGCAATTTTCTCATTTTGCATTTCTACTTTTGCTTTCAAAGGATCACCCATTTTCAGAATATATTGACTAAGATATAATGAAGTAAATATTCCAAAATAGGGAATTAATATAATACATAAATACTTAAACTGCTCTGATCTAATATTTCGACCACTAAGGGCCTTTGTCAAAGATTATCATGTCAAAATACACGTCACATTTTTGTTACATGCATTCAGCCATAAAATCAAAGAGAATAATGTTGATCCAGCGTCGTCTTGGTGACATTGGGTTGTTTTTTAAAATGTCATGACGTCATCAAAATGACGTCATCAAATGACGTCATGGGTACAACGACGTCATGCATGCATTAGCGCATTATCCTCTTTGATGTTACAGCCAAATGGTCTGTAGGTTCTCAGCCTCCATATCCAATCAGTTTCATGGATCTGTCTTTCAGTTCTACATGCATGGAACATCCGTTTCAAAACTACAAATCTCACATCATCACTGCTATGACCACCGATTCCAAAATGTCTATTTATTGGCTTCTCTCTCTCATGCCTCACATCACTCAAATGTTCTTTCATTCTCTCCCGAATTTCTCTCTCAGTTTCACCGACATACACCATTATATCGCATTTACTGCATTTAATTGCATATACTACATTTCTTTCTCTACAGTTAATATTAGTTGACACATTGTAAACTGATTGCCTATTTGTGTCACTTATACTTGACATTTCAAGAATACTGCAAGTAGCACAACCCTGTGAACAGACTGTATTGCTTGGTCTAACAATCCTGTTAGTTTTTGAATGCACCAGTGTGTCACATAGATTTTTATCACGCCTGAATGCTACGATTGGCAGTTGTTGGAATACTTCTTTAAGCCGGTCTGATTGATGCAAAACTTTTGAATGTTTGTTTACAATGTAATGTATATTCGGTAGCAGATTTGAATACGTCAAAACTAAAGGGACCCTATTCATTTTCCTGTTAGATCTAACTGTTTGTTTCTTTACTAATATGGCAGATCTGTCAAGTTTATCCACCCTTACCAACTGATTTTCTATCATCCTACCACTATATCCTCTCTTCCTTAACTGACCCTTGAGTTTATTTCTTTCTCTAATATAGTCCGATTCTCTTTCACATATACGCTTAATTCTTAGTCCCAAACCATATGCTATGCTCCTTTTTGTACTAGGAGGATGGCAAGAAGAATTATTAAGGTACAGCTGTTTGTCTGTTGGTTTTACATAAAGATCTGTGTATATATGACCATTGTCTATTTTAACTAGAGTATCCAGAAATTCTATCTGATCCAAACCATATCTAAGCTCTATACTAATATTCGGGTGAATACTGTTTGCATGTTTCGCAAAATCTTCCAGTTCTTGAACTGTACCATCCCAGATCCCGAAACCATCATCAATGAATCTCTTGTAAAACATTGGCACTTTTTTGTGTGACATCAATTCTTCGCCACATGTCAGTATACCGTTAATTGGCTGTTACGTCATTTTTGACATGATAATCTTTGACAAAGGCCCTTAGTGGTCGAAATATTAGATCAGAGCAGTTTAAGTATTTATGTAAGATATAATGGCCACAAACATGTGTGCAAAGTATAGTGTAGATTGGACAAATACTTTCAAAGAAAGAACATGGACAAATTCTAGATGTGCGGACGGACGTACGGAGAAGGGAAACCCTATATGCCACCACTAAGTGGGGGCATAATCAGTGCTGAGATCCGGATAACCGTTATGCGGCGCCTGACCAGGCGCTATACCGTAACTATCGTCTTTATCGCACGCTGATGACAATTCATGATACGTGGACTCGTAGCCGTCCTCATACAACACTTCCATTGCCACATGTCAGTATACCGTTAATTGGCTGTTACGTCATCAGGTTACAATAGGGTTGCTTTTCTATCTCACACTAAACTCCAACCTAGTACACATAGAAGTCTAGTACAATAAGTAATGGGTAGCGTAATTATAAACCCTATATGGTATATTCCGCTTTTTTCAACTATTTAGAACTTGATCGCTTTATTGATCTCAGACATATAACTATCAAATATCTCCCAGGGATTTTACATGGGATAGTCGATCAAGTCCACCAAGTCCTATCACTGCACAACACTGTGCACTTTATCTAAACTGCTTACGCAATAGATAACACTGCAAAGGTCCAATACTAGCACACGCAATTCTGTTCTAAACTCACAAATCCGACATAATCAGCATCAGGCGCATATATCATTACATAGTCTTAACGTCACACAATCAACACTTTTAACATAAAGTGTCTCCTGACAATACGCACTTTATAAACAATTACATGTATATTCACAATTTCTTTCCAGGAGAAAAAACCAACAACCGCAATTAAAGCTGAGCATGCGTCCAACCGTAATGTTAATAATATAAAAGGTCCAAAAAAGGTCTTTTTTGCACAAGTATAGGCAACCAGAGCAATTATCACATCTGAAATATATGGTTATAGATGAACAATACATTTCTACCATCCAAACCATTTAAAAAATAGAGGTTTGCAAAGTGGGAACACACCTAAACAACGGGAGTAAAGCTCTGTTGGAGTAAAGCATTTAGTTTTGGTCCATATCACACGTAGATCTGGATAAATGTGACCTTTGATGTATACTGATAATAATCAGGTTACACTATACAGATAGAGAGAGAAAATAATGGTATTACATTGAAACGGTTCAGCTTCAATATAATTTATTTCGAAGTTCCATACAAAAGTTATTAATTTAATCAATTTCATCAATTATTCATTCATATTGTTAATTGAAAACTACGATTTCGCAGAGTATATATATATTAACATATTCTAAAACCAACCATGGGTACATTATTCCATAAAACAATTTTGGGTTCAAAACGACCAAAGAGTTGGGTCCGAAACTACCAAGGAATTGGGTCCGAAATGACCAATGACCTATATTTTGGGACTGGGTCAGAAACGATTTGGGTCCGAAACGACCCAACACCATTCAGAGTTTTACGACCAGAAACGTCAGGAAACATTATCAAACGTTCTTAAACGAGTTAAAGTTATAATGTAGGGTCATTTATACGTATATATTACTTACTACCACATACCATGTATTTATGTATTACGATGCAAGATCGAATTTACTGAAACTAGACAGCTACCGTTGAAACATACGGAATCAATTACCTATATCTTCTCCGGCGCCGGTATGCCAGGTGACACACAGTGCTAGAAGTGTTATTTCCGGTGATACACAGTGCTAGAAGTGTTATTTCCGCTGAAAATAAAGTTGGAATTTACCTTTATCTCATAAATATTCATATAGATAATAATGGCATCGTGAATATTGATTAGGTGTTTTTTTTATAATTGTATGTGAACGCAGGAACTTTGCAAAGACTACATGAATAAATCAGTTCTGTATACATTGTAACTCCAAAAGCATGACCCGATGGCAGGTGAGAAAACTGACGTGTTGTAAAGATGTATCTGGGCATACACACGTGCGTACACGAGACTGACAAGTTAACATTTTAAAAAGAAATGTTGAAAAGGCATTGAACACCGATACTTCACTAGGATAAGATGAAATTCCTCTAGAAATTCATACAAAAATGTACAAAATGTAGAATTTTGTTATATCTATGTATGATATCTAAATAAAGAATATAAACGAAAAGGTGGTCCTTTGATCGTTTATTAGTTATACAGATCAGTGGCGGGGTATCTGACTTTTTATTCCCTGCTGAAGAAAACCTAAACTAAAACTTCCAACATTTTACAAAGACGTAATCGAAGTATAAAATTAAAGAAATGTAAGAAACAAACTAA
Source organism: Azorinus chamasolen (assembly GCA_963576725.1). Classification (NCBI taxonomy): domain Eukaryota; kingdom Metazoa; phylum Mollusca; class Bivalvia; order Cardiida; family Solecurtidae; genus Azorinus; species Azorinus chamasolen. The sequence continues at coordinate 53,841,588 of OY755247.1, forward strand.
CTATACAACATACCATGAAATACGAAATCAAGTCTTATGGGGAAATAGGTACATTAAACACGAAGGTAAATGTATTTTGTTCAAAAACTGGATTAATTCTGACATAACTTGTATTGATGACATTGTGAAAGATGGTACAATATCCGAGGAACTCGTCTAAAACAAATTAATGAATAGATCAAACTGGATTTCTGAAATTGAATTTCAGTACTTCTTGTTCTGAAAATTGAATACCGCTTAAGCCGGTGCTAGGGGGCGTGAGCAGTGTTGCACTTTCAATTACTGTTCATGAACAGACTCAATAAAACCGAGTCTGCAATTTTCTCTTTCTGTGTTGCAATATTTGCTCTCGAGGATCACCTCCCTTTAGAATTTATTAAATAAATGCATTCCGAATGAATGGGAAAATATACTCCGGTCAGAGGATTCGATAAACACTAAAATCATACGTAATCTAATAATTTCAGTAGGCAATGTTCCTTTGAACGAGTTGAACAACAAACACATAAGAATGCTGTTTATTTCAAATAAATTTGTAAAACCTTATGTCCATGGTTATTGGGAAATATTCATAGGTCATGCAATCAACTGGAACTCAGTGTATCATATAATAAATCATGTCATTACTGATAGCAGACTCAAACAACTTAGGTATAAAATAATACATAAAACTGTACCTACAAATGAAAACATATTTACATGAAAAATCAAAAACTCACCTAACTGCTTGCTTTGTAACCATAAGAAAATACTCGACCACTTTTTCCTGACATGCCCTGGTGTAACATCCTTTTGGACTACGTTGTCCATTTGTTTTAAACGTATTGGCATACATAAATCCTTACAGTCGCTATACTACATCGTCATAGGTTACAAAACTGCATATCAAGGATACAACGATATAAACATCATTCTAAGCTATATCAGCTACTGCATCTACAAATCGTACATGATCAACGAACGACGTACAACAGCAATCAACATTTTAGTAACGTTTATGGATGAAATTAAAACTCTGAAAGCTTTTATATGAAAACAAGAAATAGCACACCCTATGCTAAATAAATTTATGAACTGTCTTCAGGAAAACAATTTTTAATTAAATTTCAAACCCACGTTGGTCTTCGCTTCAATACAGAAACGATGATACAGCTCGTGTTTGTAAATTAATGTCTGTCGGACATTGGTCATTATATAAAAAACAAGTTTTGTTTTTTAAATACATACAAGAAAACAATACCCTATATTAAATAGCTATATTACATACTGTGATATGGTATTGGTTTAAAGTTCCAACACTCTTGTTATATGTTGAATGTATTATCTGTACTATAAGTTTACCTAAATAAACGGACTGACACTTAGATGGTTCCAAAACGAAAAAAAAGAATCCACTCCACGGGGCGAGTACAAATGGATTCCACGGGGCGAGTACAAGTTTGATAATTCCAAAAACCGACATTCCCGTCTTGAAAGTGATCGTCTCTACAATTAATGAACATTTTAAGTTAAACATAAAACATGCAGAGGGTTATGTCCAGTTATTCTCATGAAGATTGTCAATTTGAAAACATATCGAAAAATACCTGTGATACAAAATAAACCGTTTTCATCTTGGTTATCGGCCTATTCAGAACAGTTACTCAACCCGAATACGTACTAATACATCGACGTATAGCACTGGCCTATTCAGAACAGTTACGCAACATGAATATGTACTGATACATCGACGTATAGCATTAGCCTATTCAGAACAGTTACGCAACCCGAATACGTAGTAATACATCGACGTACAGCATTGGCCTATTCAGAACAGTTACGCAACCCGAATACGTACTAATTACATCGACGTATAGCATTTGCCTATTCAGCACAGTTACTCAACCCGAATACGTATACTAATACATCGACGTATAGCATTGGCCTATTCAGAACAGCTATTCAACCCGAATACGTAGGTATAGCATCAGGGTATTCGGTATCAAACACACAAACATTTCCTTCAGGCTTTATTAGATCGATTTTCTTTCGATATATTTCTTTTCAGCATATAAACAAATTCTTTAGTTAAGCCCGGTTTCTAATTTCCCAGATTACCTCCTTAACCCTTTACTCCATGAATAGTCATATAAGAAATAGTGACATAATGAATACGAATTCGATTAACTGTAATAATAGCACATGGCCACGTGAATGTTTGGCCGTTGCAGAAACTGTAGAATCATATCTTTTTAGAGCATAAGCAAACAGGACAGACCCTGATCAGATAGCTCCTATAAGAGCCGTCTGATCTGGATCTACTCTGTTTGCAAAGCCGTAGAGAGGTGTGTTTATTAGGATTGTTCAGATATGTACATGTATTTTGAATCAACCTCAGATAATTTAGTATTTATTATTCGAAGGAAGTATTCTGCTATAACTCTAGTGTCGTTGTGACCTATAAAAACTAACTTGTGAATCAAATAGTGCAGATCATTATCAGTGTCTACTGTCTAGGTTAAGCATCTATGTCTACATTGTTTGCGTATGTCCCACTTCAGGTCCACTGTTAAACGGACAATTTCTCCGCATACCATTAACGAAGGACTTAATCAAGTAAACTACAGTTTTTGTCTCAAACTTCAATCAGAAGTAATCAAAACTGCACTAATTCTAAATTTGATTTGACAACGGTAAAAACATCTCCGAATGGAATTGACTAATTGAATATTATACCCGGTACCAGAGAGGTAATAGCAGTGCCTTTAGCCTTTAGGGTGATATTCTTTGCAATAAACACATATTTTCAATAAAATAATATTATAAAAAAAGGAATATGTGAAACTGCAGTTTTAAACATAAGGTTAAACAAGGTACGAGTGGCTAACAATTTGCTCTTAAGACTAAAGAGCGTTTGTCAGTGTGTGTGTGGGGGGGGGGGGGGGCCTTGGTGGGGGGGGGGGTGTATGTACGCGCGCGTGTGTGTGTGTGTGTGTGTGTGTGTGTGTGTGTGTGTGTGTGTGTGTGTGTGTGTGTGTGTGTGTGTGTGTGTGTGTGTGTGTGTGTGTGTGTGTGTGTGTGTGTGTGTGTGTGTGTGTGTGTGTGTGCGTGCGTGCGTGCGTGCGTGCGTGCGTGCGTGCGTGCGTGCGTGCGTGCGTGCGTGCGTGCGTGCGTGCGTGCGTGCGTGCGTGCGTGCGTGCGTGCGTGCGTGCGTGCGTGCGTGCGTGCGTGCGTGCGTGCGTGCGTGCGTGTGTGTGTGTGTGTGTGCGTGTGTGTGTGCGGGGTATTTGGTCCGGAAACATAGTAGAGTGGAAGTTTGCTACTTTTAGGCAAGTGGCTGTTTAATGCAATGTGAAAGTGAAAGAGGATTGTCACCCTGCATTAAACTGCCACCTGTCTCCAAGACAGATATTTATACTAAATTGAAATCCCGGTTTAGAGAGGTTTTACTGTATAGCATGTATCGACAAACGATAATAAATATTTCAAGTTCTACTTTTGTGCTAAATCCTGGTAAAGTAAAACCCCGCTAATGCGACCACCTAAACAGGTTTAATTCTGGGTGCTAGATGCAGGTGGTAGCTTAATGCCCTGCATTAAGCAACCACCTGCTTATACAGACACTCATGTTTATTCATTAAGTGGTCGCATTAGAAGGGTTCTACTGTATATTATTCTCACGCGTACAGGGATGTTTAGAACTGCAAACAGAGATGACCCAGACCATAAGTCCCCTGTTTATCATTTAGAGCTAAGAGATAGAAACGGATTTGTATACAAACGAAAACCCTTTTGATTTCCCCGACCCTGATTCGCGTATCATAGTTTGTTCTTTACCATTCATTTGAATGTTGAATTTTCAAAATGAAACGGTCCATTATTGTGTATGAGAGACAGTAAAGTCCCTCTAAACCAGACGTAAATCGGTCTTAGAGACAGATTACAGCTTAAGGCAGGATGAAAGTAAATGCAGAAAGATCCTCTAGGAGTTTTCTACATGACTTTCACTCTGCAAGTCTACAAATATCTAAATTCTTCTCTACTAGATATTAATATGTGGTGTACAATATATACAGTAAACCCCCTCTTTACGGGGCATTACATTTACTACAAACATATGTCTTTGAAACACGTGGCAGTTGAATGCAGGACTTTAGAAGCTTTCTTATACATTTACTCTGCATTAAGCATCCACCTGCCTAAAAGCATCAAAGATCTTCTCAACTAGGCATATACTGTACACTACCGGTATATACAGTAAAACTTCTCTAAACAGGATGTTATTGTTAAGTACAAATATCGGTCTTTGTGACAGATGGTAGCTTAATGCAGGGTGAAAGAGCCATGCAGAAATCTCCTAGGGGACATTTACCCTGCATTAAGCAGCCACCTACCTATTAGCATCTAAATTCGTCTGTGTTATGTGTGTAATATAAACAATTAAATCCCTTTAAACGCACGTGACGTTTAATGTAGGGTGAAGTCAATACAGAAAGATCCTCTAGGATTTTTCTGCAAGAATTTCGACCTGCGTTAAGCAGCTTCCTACATTCTTCTCGGCTAAGCATGTAGTGTGGAATATACATGAATACAGTAGATCCACTCTGAACCGGGCGTGAAATTTAGTACAAATACCATTATTTTGGAGTTTTCTTTATGACTTCCGACCTGCATTAAGCAGCCACCTAGCTAAACGTATCTCATTTTTCTCTACAATATACAATATACACTAAAAACAGTAAAATCTCTCTAAAACGGGCGTGAAAATTTAGCAAAACTATCGGTCTTATCGAAAGATTGCAGCTCAATGCAGGGCTTTAGAAACAATCTGCATAAAGTTTACCCTGCATTAAGCAACCACCTGCCCCAAAATATCTATATTTCGCTGCTATGCATGTGGTGTACAACATATACAGTGAAACCCCTCTAAACCGGACATTAAGTTTAGTACAAATATCAGTATTGGGGACAGGTGGCAGCTTAATGCAGAGTGAAAGACATCTGATTAAAGCTCCTAGAGGAGCTTTCTGCATGGTATTCATCCAGCATTAAGTATCCACTTGTCAAAATTATACGGTTTAGAGGGAGTTTAATGCACATATAGCCCATTCAGTATGAAAGGGTAGAATTCGAGAGAGGTTTTTGATTGACAGACAGTACGGACTCTGGTCAGAGGGCTCCTCTCTGATCACTCTGATCTGGGTTTACACTGTTTGCAAATGCCAGTAGACTCATGTAACACATTCAAAGGTGTGATTCGCAGAATGTGGTGCATTATTAAATTTTATACGGTATTTAGCAAGATAAGTTTTATTATTATTGTTTTTCACACATATTATTTATCTTTCCACGAGATTATATCGAATCAGTTAATATGGTGATATGACCGAAGGAAATAATGGTTCATTTCAGGTACATTTCTGAATAAACACGTGATGTTACTTTTTGCAAATATGCGGTACAGCGTATATTGTGGAATGAAATATAGAATATGATGTATATTCTTTTAACCATTTGCTCTAATAATATCCGTGTAAGAAACATGAGACACTGTAGAATCGCGTCTATATCATAAACAAACAGCAGACCCTGGTCAGATCGCACATACAGGAGACGGCTGAACCGGGTCTACTTTGTTCGCAAAGGTGTAGAAATGCGTATTTATGTAGTAAAGGCTGATGATATGGTACACACATGCACGCGCTAGAGAGAGACAGAGATAGAGAGAGACAGAGAGAGACAAAGAGAGACAGAGAGAGACAGAGACATATAGAGACAGAGACTACAGACAGAGAGACAGAGACAGACAGACAGAGACAAAGAGACAGAGACAGACAGACAGACAAAGAGACAGACAGAGACAGAGAGTGAGACAGAGAGACAGACAGACAGACATACAGAAATACAGAGATGAGAGACAGAGAGAGACACACAGAGAGATAGACAGTCACAGAGTCACAGAGAGCGGAGAGCGAGAGCCACGGATTTTGCTTGTTTGCTTGTATCGGTTTAACATCGCTTTACAGTATTTCAGTCATATTGCGACGTCCAGGTATTTACATCACCATGGTAATTACCATTACTTATTAACCTTAATCATTTACTTTATAGTATTACACGAAACACGTGATTCGATAAGTATGCCAAATAGTATAGATATTCTTTAAGCACTTAGAGCAGACTCTGACCAGACGGATCCTATATCAGTCATCCGATCTGGGTCCTATCGGTTTGAAAATGTGTCAAAAGCTATATCTTTGGAGTACAGGGTTAATGATAGTACTGTATCATTTCATTCATTCATTCGTTTCATTATCATCACAATTATTTCACATCTTTAACATGGACACTTACATGGACTGTGAATTGATTTTGGTTTTATTATTGTGTCAACAGACGGATCCTATAGAAACCATCTGAGCTGGGTCTTATCTGTTTGAAAATGTGTAACATTTGAAAATGTGTAAAAATTGAAAATGTGTAAAAATCCATGGTCCATGCTTATAAATTATTTAGTTGAGTCTGGGTTCGTTCTCAAAGGCTCAAATCTGACCAATCAAAAGATTGAGAACTCAAATCTGGCCAATCAAAAGCTTGAGAACGAACTAATAAGCTTTATAAGTATGGACCCTTATTTATGGAGTAAATGGTCAATGATAGTACTGTATCATTTCATTCATTCATCGTTTCATTATATTCATTATATTGGTTTCCTGCATTTAAATGATTATTGGTGATCACATTAGAGGGGTTTTACTATATCACTGATTTCATTCAACCCAATTTATTTCTTATTTACCCTTTACTTTATGAACAGCAATGTAGCTATGGATATTTTATCATGGCATAATTTCTAATTACATGTATTCAGATAGACAAACGTGGGCAAGTGATGGAGACCCAGAACAAACTGGTCCGGAATACCTTTTATCAAGGTCAACATTATTTGATAGTACAACAGCACACCTTTAAACGGGAAGTTCAATCTAGTATAAATATCTGTATTGAATATGCAGTAAACCCCTCTTACCCGGACGCTCAATTTAGTATAAATATCGGTCTTGGTGACAGGTTGCAGCTTAATGCAGGGTGAAAGTCATGCAGAAAGTTCCCCTAGGAGCTTTCTGCATGACTTTCACCCTGCATTAAGCAGCCACCTACCTAAAAGTATCTAAATTATTTTCTTTCAGAATTCCGGTTTAGAGAGGTTTTACTGGATATGAATACATGGATAGTGACTATGGCAGAAACTGTAGAATGACTAAGTCTATTTATTCCACAAGCAACCAGAGCAGACCCTGATCAGACACCTCATACAGAAGCTCTCTATTATCTGGATAGACTCCGTGTGTTTGCAGTTGTTTTACAACTCGTGTAAGAGAATGGTTGATGTGGCACTAAATATGACTAAAGACAAATTGTTGTTGAACATACAGCAAAACTCTCGATTATTCGAACACTAGTATCGATCTTTAAGACAAGTGACAGCTTAATGCATAGTGAAAGTCATGCAGAAAGCTACTCTAGGAGCTTTCTGAATGACTTTCAACATGCATTAAGCCGCCACCTGCCTAAGAGGGTCTAAATTCGTCTTTACAGAAAATTCGACTAATCGAGATTTTACTGTACTTGCTTTAGTTTGAAGGCTGAAAATAGAGGACAAACGTGTTATGCTGAATCTATTGTTCTTTATTTTGCATAATACAAATATGTTAACAACATCAAATTAAAATATATTTAAACACACCCATATGAGTGAATACCTATGCAAACACTTTGGATCCACATGAGACTCCGAGATACTGACGAGGATCCAAACTGTTTGACACCCTGGCTGCATTTTGGCAGACAAATTGATTACAGCATGAATTTTGAAAATTTGGGTGAAAGATTCGGTAAAAATAATTTAATTTTCTCAGCAGGCTAAAGGTTAAAGAAATAATAAATCTCTGTAAATGAGTATTACATGTATCTTGACACTAGTCTTTTTTATACTAGATGAGTCGATACAAATTTGACTTCAACTGAACTCATCCTCATAGGTATGACTCAAAGGAGTGAGGTTATATATGAACTCATTATAGATCTGATTGTAGTTTCTACAATACAAACTGTACTGTGTGTATATGCCGTTATATAGCGTCATTATTTTTTACATGAATATTCAAATCAGAAAGGTTTAAACATAACGCCCATATGCCTTAATGGTATATATAACTATTACAGAGGTTAAACTGAATATAATAAAAAATCATAATTATAATAATTCATCAATGCTTAGCAGTATACAGTGAATCCCTCTGATACGACCATTAAAACCCTTCTCTTGCTGAATTTTAAAATACATTTCTCCTTCTTTACCCATGCCCTCTTGTATAATTACATATATCTTCACTGTTTACAAGTTTTTCGCAGTGCAACCACTGCTGTGGATTGCACTGGTTGCACAATCAATTTGTAAATAGTGCAGACCCTGATGAGACAGCTCCTGCAGGAGCTGTCTCATCTGGGTCTTCACTATTTACAGGTAGGTATATTGACGAGAATAGCAAGCGAAGGGTTCAAATGATATATTAATGAGGGCCAAAACAGAAAGTTCCATCAATTTATGTTATTCCTGCACGCATTAAGCAATGGCCTGCTTTTAAAGACTGAGTAAATACAGTAGAACATGTCTTAAACGGCCAACATATAGGTATAATTATGGGTCTGTGGTAGTTTAATGCAGTCTAAGTAGTTTAAGGTAGTCTAAAGCAATGCAGAAAGCTCATATAGGAGCTTTCTGCAATACTTTTGCCTGTATTTAGCAACTACTTGCTTTTTTATGTTCAATAAATGAATGACCAGTTAAGGTAGGTTACATTGTAATTCATCCAAAAAGCAGGTTCTTCCTCAAAGTTTGATAAGATAGGTTTTGGTATTGGAAGAAACTGTAGTGTCAGATCTAAAAATCATTTCACAAACAGACAGAGTAGATGTTGATCAGACGGCTTCTGTATACAGAAACCATCAGACATAGGTCTACTCTGTTTGCAAATGCTTGAAGTGTTATATGGAGGAAAGGGTTAAACAAAATCTTTATCAATTTAACTCTTTCACTGATGACTATTTATGTAACAACATTCATAGTACAATTATAAGGGAGTGTGGTTATAAGAGATTACGTATGCACAATGGTTTGGCATATAATGAATTTGATTCAACTCGAAAATTCTGCTTTCAAATGTAAACGCATTTGTTGAACCTGCCAATATACCTTCCTTTTAGTTCTTGCCAAAGGGAATACTTCTTGCTGAATAAACAAAAATATCTCCAATTGCAATTAAGCCCCATAACCGCGTCAAGGTAGGAGGTAAATATGGGGTGGCCACTTTTCCTTTTTCTAAAAAAAGAACACAAACAGAAAATTTACAGAAAAAAGTGTTGCCCGAAGGGAAAAGATATAAAGAACCCATTTAATGGGTGACTTGTCAAAACGCGTGTACATGTCTAAATGCCAAAACGTCTATCTACAGCTGAGAGATCCAGCAATAGCCTTATGCATCTGTCCATTAAAGAAGTTTTAAATACAGTCAAATAAAAATACAAGCGCCCTGTGAGCTTGCTAGATCAGTCAATTGCCCTGAATATAAGCTCTCTGAGCATTTGACGGTTCAGAAAAGTATCCCCTGGCAGAGATCAAATAATGAAGTTTGCTATCTACTAAAAGAGGACTCAGTTCCAGGACAGGCTGTGGTGGTTGAAATTCTGGGTTGCAGTTTGCTTCTTGCTCACAGACGGTTAAATCATGACAGACTAAGGTGTTTATAGTTCAGTTTGCTACTCAAGTAACGTAAGAGAAGTAAAATGAGGCAAAACGTACACCAGCAATATCGAGGTAAAAGAAAATTGATTCCTAGTAGTCCCTAATGTCCTATATGAAATCCTAACGCTGAGCAAGCAACCTCAAAAGTGCTGGTACACGACTGCCTAGAATACAGATAAGCTGTATTTATTTTATGTCAAAGATGCAGTTTCATTTGTACTGTAGACCCACTAAGACACCTGAAGAAATCTACCAAAATACTAAACTATCAAGACTACAAAACGATATATGAAAGTCCGAACCAAAAATGTAACATCACTGACTTGTCTATGATGTCACATTGGACAGAGAAACGACCAAAGTACCTATAAGGTGCTTGGTGGGATATAAATATATACATGTATATATGAAAACAACGTTAAACTTTAAACCAGAACAAAACTAAAGCACTATACTAACTATAGACTGCTGAAATTAAAACCACCTATAAGCAAAAAGTAGACTGCATCCCAGGACATCAAACACTGTAGTATGTCCGGAAATCGAACCCTCTGCCAGTAGATGTAAAAGACGGACGGTAGGCTAAGAAATACTCATTGAGCTTTAACCTTAACCCAATCTAAACGTGCGTGCAAGTAGGACGATATAAGAAACAGACATTTTCATGACATCGGTCCCACATTAGACCATGACACACACTGTACCAATAAAACATTAATCACATTGACTGATCGGGATGAGAATAAATATGGACAGATGCTTTCAATATCTCAAACCTTAGGGCAACAAAACTAGCGAAGTAGTTATAAATGTACAATTGTTCGCAGAAAAAGGAAAGTTGGCCATTAGAATGAACGTATGGTGCATTTCTAACTATTTGAGGACAGTATAGACCCAGAACAAATTCCTCACTGTTCTAAGTGAGGCATTTGGATTGGATCGCCACTGCCTGAACAAAACGTCACAGCATCCTCGAGTCCTTGCAGCTTTCTCGTCCCATTATCTTCCTTTTCGCCCCTTTTCAACACTAGTACCACGCCGTAGATGCTAAATTTGAATAAAAACAATAACATGAAAATATATATCTCTATACCAATGTATATTGGGCGAAAACCAAAGAAATAAATTCAGTGAAGCAACATAGTTCGTCTGGCTAATTTATGCCAAGTGTTTAGATACAGATTACAGGCATCTTTTCCCTTTATTGGATCGTTGTTAGCTTTAAGTTAACCGAACGTGTTTTATCCTGATAACCGGGAAATGGAATTAACAAACAGTTTGATCTAGATCAGATGATCGGTGTGTAGTCAATGGCCAAGTTGTTTGTTACAAGGTCAATAAAGTAAACCCTCGCTATAGCGACACCATAATATTATGAATACATATAAGAATCTATAAGACTGTTTAATGCGGAGCGAAAGTAGTGAAGACAGTGACTGAGGGAGATTTCTGCATGTCTTTCATCCTGCGCTAAACTAAATCCAGATTTAAACATATTTTAAACCATTTTGAAGAGGTTTTGCTGTTGTTTAACCCATTACATCATAGTTTTTTTAAGATATAGCATCTTTGAATATATCTACCGAAAAGGAGAATTAAATAGAATAAATGAAAATTTTAGAAGTTTGAAACCATTGTGATAAATAGAACATTTGCTCCTATAGGAGCAAATGCTCTATTTATCACAATGGTTTCACAAAGTGACTTTTACAGAGTCGCCCAAATCGTCAATATGAGGGAATGGGTTAAATGCATTGGGTATTTGATTTAAAAATAGCGGAACAGCAATTTTTCACAATATAATGATGCTAGCATTTAAAACATGATGGCTTACCCAGAAGTCCAATACATAATGCCATGGACTCCAATCTCCAGCATTCTGTCATTCTGTCGCCAATGTTATTCCGCTAAGTCGCGGTTGGTTCCTCCGTCGTCTTGTGGTTGCTGGCCTCTTCATTCGTCCTTGATGTTCTAATGCAGCTACCCGACTTCTTCGGACCCGCCCACTCGGCCCAAGGGGAACTATCCGTGAAGATAGTCGTCGTGGAAGACTCTTATAACGCCTTGCAGCCAGTCAGGGTTTGGGGACTTCGACGTTACAGAGCTGAATAGTCTGCCTTGGTCCACCGTCGTCTCGTCATCTGGTCTCTCTGGTGTCATCGTCGTCCTGTCATCTTGGGTTCCATCTGTTCTGCAAAAAAACTTAATACAAAAGAAGGTTAAGGCTGAAAAGAAATTTTGGATTAGGACATATATAACAACACTAACAACAATACATATACAAGTACACTCAAAACACAGTTGCAAAACAAAACTAGCTATACAAATACTAATAACAACCATACATGTAATTAGAAAAAAACCGAGCGCGATGTGGTACCACAAACAACAAATAAACATATCAAACACTCTAAACCCATATATATCAGTAAACTAAATACAAAAGAAGGTCAAGGCTGAAAAGAATTTATGGATTAGAACATATACGTATAACAACAATACATATACAAGAACACTCAAAATACGAATATTAATAATATCACAACAAAACTAAACTAGCAATACAAATATTAACAATAACGACGAGAAAAAGACCCCGAGTTGGTCGACCAGCTTCAAAACGCGCGCGATTCGGTTCCACACATACAAACATATCAAACAATCTTAATCTATCACCAAGTAAACTATAAACAAACCTAATTAACCTGAACCCTGTGTGCACACTTCAAACCTAAACCCTGTTGTTCTCCTGTGTAGATGTGGCCTCATGTCGTCGCAGCTCCCGGTGTTGGTCCTTGTCGTAGTTCCTCTTCGTCACCCTCCATGGCGACCCATAAGGGTCCCATACAACACTAGTACCACGCCGTAGATGCTAAATTTGAATAAAAATAATAACATGAAAACATATATATCTCTATACCAATGTATATTGGGCGAAAACCAAAGAAATAAATTCAATGAAGCAACATAGTTTGTCTGGCTAATTTATGCCAAGTGTTTAGATACAGATTACAGGCATCTTTTCTCTTTATTGGATCGTTGTTAGCTTTAAGTTAACCGAACGTGTTTTATCCTGATAACCGGGAAATGGAATTAACAAACAGTTTGATCTAGATCAGATGATCGGTGTGTAGTCAATGGCCAAGTTGTTTGTTACAAGGTCAATAAAGTAAACCCTCGCTATAGCGACACCATACTATTATGAATAAATATAAGAAATTATAAGACTGTTTAATGCGGAGCGAAAGTAGTGAAGACAGTGGCTGATGGAGATTTATGCATGTCTTTTATCCTGCGCTAAACTAAATCTAGACTTAAACATATTTTAAACCATTTTGAAGAGGTTTTGCTGTTGTTTAACCCATTACATCATAGGTTTTTTAAGATATAGCATCTTTGAATATATCTACCGAAAAGGAGAATTAAATAGAATAAATGAAAATTTTAGAAGTTTGAAACCATTGTGATAAATAGAACATTTGCTCCTATAGGAGCAAATGTTCTATTTATCACAATGGTTTCACAAAGTGACTTTTACAGAGTCGCCCAAATCGTCAATATGAGGGAATGGGTTAAATGCATTGGGTATTTGATTAAAAAAATAGCGGAACAGCAATTTTGCACAATATAATGATGCTAGCATTTAAAACATGATGGCTTACCCAGAAGTCCAATACAAAATGCCATGGACTCCAACCTCCAGCATTCTGTCATTCTGTCGCCAATGTTATTCCGCTAAGTCGCGGTTGGTTCCTCCGTCGTCTTGTGGTTGATGGCCTCTTCATTCGTCCTTGATGTTCCAATGCAGCTACCCTACTTCTTCGGACCCGCCCACTCGGCCCAATGGGAACTATCCGTGAAGATAGTCGTCGTGGAAGACTCTTATAACGCCTTGCAGCCAGTCAGGGTTTGGGGACTTCGACGTTACAGAGCTGAATAGTCTGCCTTGGTCCACCGTCGTCTCGTCATCTGGTCTCTCTGGTGTCATCGTCGTCCTGTCATCTTGGGTTCCATCTGTTCTGCAAAAAAACTTAATACAAAAGAAGGTTAAGGCTGAAAAGAAATTTTGGATTAGGACATATATAACAACACTAACAACAATACATATACAAGTACACTCAAAACACAGTTGCAAAACAAAACTAGCTATACAAATACTAATAACAACCATACATGTAATTAGAAAAAAACCGAGCGCGATGTGGTACCACAAACAAAAAATAAACATATCAAACACTCTAAACCCATATATATCAGTAAACTAAATACAAAAGAAGGTCAAGGCTGAAAAGAATGTATGGATTAGAACATATATAACAACAATACATATACAAGAACACTCAAAATACGAATATTAATAATATCACAACAAAACTAAACTAGCAATACAAATATTAACAATAACGATGAGAAAAAAAACCCGAGTTGGTCGACCAGCTTCAAAACGCGCGCGATTCGGTTCCACACATACAAACATATCAAACAATCTTAATCTATTACCAAGTAAACTATAAACAAACCTAATTAACCTGAACCCTGTGTGCACACTTCAAACCTAAACCCTGTTGTTCTCCTGTGTAGTTGTGGCCTCATGTCGTCACAGCTCCCGGTGTTGGTCCTTGTCGTAGTTCCTCTTCGTCACCCTCCATGGCGACCCATAAGGGTCCCATACAACACTAGTACCACGCCGTAGATGCTAAATTTGAATAAAAACAATAACATGAAAATATATATATATCTATACCAATGTATATTGGGCGAAAACCAAAGAAAAAAAATCAATGAAGCAACATAGTTTGTCTGGCTAATTTATGCCAAGTGTTTAGATACAGATTACAGGCATCTTTTCCCTTTATTTGATCGTTGTTAGCTTTAAGTTAACCGAACGTGTTTTATCCTGATAACCGGGAAATGGAATTAACAAACAGTTTGATCTAGATCAGATGATCGGTGTGTAGTCAATGGCCAAGTTGTTTGTTACAAGGTCAATAAAGTAAACCCTCGCTATAGCGACACCATAATATTATGAATAAATATAAGAATTTATAAGACTGTTTAATGCGGAGCGAAAGTAGTGAAGACAGTGGCTGATGGAGATTTATGCATGTCTTTTATCCTGCGCTAAACTAAATCTAGATTTAAACATAATTTAAACCATTTTGAAGAGGTTTTGCTGTTGTTTAACCCATTACATCATAGGTTTTTTAAGATATAGCATCTTTGAATATATCTACCGAAAAGGAGAATTAAATAGAATAAATGAAAATTTTAGAAGTTTGAAACCATTGTGATAAATAGAACATTTGCTCCTATAGGAGCAAATGTTCTATTTATCACAATGGTTTCACAAAGTGACTTTTACAGAGTCGCCCAAATCGTCAATATGAGGGAATGGGTTAAATGCATTGGGTATTTGATTAAAAAAATAGCGGAACAGCAATTTTTCACAATATAATGATGCTAGCATTTAAAACATGATGGCTTACCCAGAAGTCCAATACATAATGCCATGGACTCCAACCTCCAGAATTCTGTCATTCTGTCGCCAATGTTATTCCGCTAAGTCGCGGTTGGTTCCTCCGTCGTCTTGTGGTTGCTGGCCTCTTCATTCGTCCTTGATGTTCCAATGCAGCTACCCTACTTCTTCGGACCCGCCCACTCGGCCCAATGGGAACTATCCGTGAAGATAGTCGTCGTGGAAGACTCTTATAACGCCTTGCAGCCAGTCAGGGTTTGGGGACTTCGACGTTACAGAGCTGAATAGTCTGCCTTGGTCCACCGTCGTCTCGTCATCTGGTCTCTCTGGTGTCATCGTGGTCCTGTCATCTTGCGTTTCATCTGTTCTGCAAAAAACTTAATACAAAAGAAGGTTAAGGCTGAAAAGAAATTTTGGATTAGGACATATATAACAACACTAACAAAAATACATATACAAGTACACTCAAAACATAATTGCAAAACAAAACTAGCTATACAAATACTAATAACAACCATACATGTAATTAGAAAAAAAACGAGCGCGATGTGGTACCACAAACAAAAAATAAACATATCAAACACTCTAAACCCATATATATCAGTAAACTAAATACAAAAGAAGGTCAAGGCTGAAAAGAATTTATGGATTAGAACATATACGTATAACAACAATACATATACAAGAACACTCAAAATACGAATATTAATAATATCACAACAAAACTAAACTAGCAATACAAATATTAACAATAACGACGAGATAAAAAAAAAAACCGAGTTGGTCGACCAGCTTCAAAACGCGCGCGATTCGGTTCCACACATACAAACATATCAAACAATCTTAATCTATCACCAAGTAAACTATAAACAAACCTAATTAACCTGAACCCTGTGTGCACACTTCAAACCTAAACCCTGTTGTTCTCCTGTGTAGTTGTGGCCTCATGTCGTCGCAGCTCCCGGTGTTGGTCCTTGTCGTAGTTCCTCTTCGTCACCCTCCATGGCGACCCATAAGGGTCCCATACAACACTAGTACCACACCGTAGATGCTAAATTTGAATAAAAACAATAACATGAAAATATATATATATCTATACCAATGTATATTGGGCGAAAACCAAAGAAAAACATTCAATGAAGCAACATAGTTTGTCTGGCTAATTTATGCCAAGTGTTTAAATACAGATTACAGGCATCTTTTCTCTTTATTGGATCGTTGTTAGCTTTACGTTAACCGAACGTGTTTTATCCTGATAACCGGGAAATGGAATTAACAAACAGTTTGATCTAGATCAGATGATCGGTGTGTAGTCAATGGCCAAGTTGTTTGTTACAAGGTCAATAAAGTAAACCCTCGCTATAGCGACACCATAATATTATGAATAAATATAAGAATTTATAAGACTGTTTAATGCGGAGCGAAAGTAGTGAAGACAGTGGCTGATGGAGATTTCTGCATGTCTTTTATCCTGCGCTAAACTAAATCTAGATTTAAACATATTTTAAACCATTTTGAAGAGGTTTTGCTGTTGTTTAACCCATTACATCATAGGTTTTTTAAGATATAGCATCTTTGAATATATCTACCGAAAAGGAGAATTAAATAGAATAAATGAAAATTTTAGAAGTTTGAAACCATTGTGATAAATAGAACATTTGCTCCTATAGGAGCAAATGTTCTATTTATCACAATGGTTTCACAAAGTGACTTTTACAGAGTCGCCCAAATCGTCAATATGAGGGAATGGGTTAAATGCATTGGGTATTTGATTAAAAAATAGCGGAACAGCAATTTTTCACAATATAATGATGCTGGCATTTAAAACATGATGGCTTACCCAGAAGTCCAATACATAATGCCATGGACTCCAACCTCCAGAATTCTGTCATTCTGTCGCCAATGTTATTCCGCTAAGTCGCGGTTGGTTCCTCCGTCGTCTTGTGGTTGCTGGCCTCTTCATTCGTCCTTGATGTTCCAATGCAGCTACCCTACTTCTTCGGACCCGCCCACTCGGCCCAATGGGAACTATCCGTGAAGATAGTCGTCGTGGAAGACTCTTATAACGCCTTGCAGCCAGTCAGGGTTTGGGGACTTCGACGTTACAGAGCTGAATAGTCTGCCTTGGTCCACCGTCGTCTCGTCATCTGGTCTCTCTGGTGTCATCGTCGTCCTGTCATCTTGGGTTCCATCTGTTCTGCAAAAAACTTAATACAAAAGAAGGTTAAGGCTGAAAAGAAATTTTGGATTAGGACATATATAACAACACTAACAACAATACATATACAAGTACACTCAAAACACAATTGCAAAACAAAACTAGCTATACAAATACTAATAACAACCATACATGTAATTAGAAAAAACCGAGCGCGATGTGGTACCACAAACAAAATATAAACATATCAAACACTCTAAACCCATATATATCAGTAAACTAAATACAAAAGAAGGTCAAGGCTGAAAAGAATTTATGGATTAGAACATATATAACAACAATACATATACAAGAACAATCAAAATACGAATATTAATAATATCACAACAAAACTAAACTAGCAATACAAATATTAACAATAACGACTAGAAAAAAAAACGAGTTGGTCGACCAGCTTCAAAACGCGCGCGATTCGGTTCCACACATACAAACATATCAAACAATCTTAATTTATCAACAGCTTAAAATGATTGGGGTTAGAACAAATATAACAACATCAACATTATTACAAATACATGAATACTCAAAATACAATGAAAACAACGATAACAATATTAATAATATCACAACAAACCAAAACTAGCAATACAAATATAAACAATCACGACGAGAAAAAAAAACCGAGCTGGTCGATCAGCTTCAAAACGCGCGCGATTCGGTTCCACACATACAAACATATCAAACAATCTTAATCTATCACCAAGTAAACTATAAACAAACCTAATTAACCTGAACCCTGTGTGCACACTTCAAACCTAAACCCTGTTGTTCTCCTGTGTAGTTGTGGCTTCATGTCGTCGCAGCTCCCGGTGTTGGTCCTTGTCGTAGTTCCTCTTCGTCACCCTCCATGGCGACCCATAAGGGTCCCATACAACACTAGTACCACGCCGTAGATGCTAAATTTGAATAAAAATAATAACATGAAAATATATATATCTCTATACCAATGTACATTGGGCGAAAACCAAAGAAATAAATTCAGCGAAGCAACATAGTTCGTCCGGCTAATTTATGCCAAGTGTTTAGATACAGATTACAGGCATCTTTTCCCTTTATTGGATCGTTGTTAGCTTTAAGTTAACCGAACGTGTTTTATCCTGATAACCGGGAAATGGAATAAACAAACAGTTTGATCTAGATCAGATGATCGGTGTGTAGTCAATGGCCAAGTTGTTTGTTACAAGGTCAATAAAGTAAACCCTCGCTATAGCGACACCATATTATGAATAAATATAAGAATCTATAAGATTGTTTAATGCGGAGCGAAAGTAGTGAAGACAGTGGCTGAGGGAGATTTTTGCATGTCTTTCATCCTGCGCTAAGCTAAATCCAGATTGAAACATATTTTAAACCATTTTGAAGAGGTTTTGCTGTTGTTTAACCCATTACATCATAGGTTTTTTAAGATATAGCATCTTTGAATAAATCTACCGAAAAGGAAAATTTAATAGAATAAATGATAATTTTAGAAGTTTGAAACCATTGTGATAAATAGAACATTTGCTCCTATAGGAGCAAATGCTCTATTTATCACAATGGTTTCACAAAGTGACTTTTACAGAGTCGCCCAAATCGTCAGTATGAGGGAATGGGTTAAATGCATTGGGTATTTGATTAAAAAAATAGCAGAACAGCAATTTTTCACAATATAATAATGCTAGCATTTAAAACATGGTGGCTTACCCAGAAGTCCAATACATAATGCCATGGACTCCAATCTCCAGCATTCTGTCATTCAATGCCTAATACAAAGAAAAAGATGGATATTACAACTTGAATCCAGCCCTGCAATATGTAATATACATCACAAAATTTGGGTCTTAAAATTGGCGAACAATTGTTTAAAACTGTAACAGTTAGGCTACTGTTAACCTTTTCACTGTTCTATGTTTATTCCAAATTGTGATACCTACTGATTATTCATGGCCAAAATAGTTAAAATAAAATATGGGAGGTGGAAGGTTGTGGCCATTATAGTAAGTAAATGGACAGGCATTTCAAATTCCATTAGTAAACAGAGCAGACGCTGATCAGACGGCTCCTCTAGGATCCGTCTGATATGGGTCTACTGTGCTTGCATGTGTGAAAACTCGTTTATATGAAGGAAAGGGTTAACTGAATAGTTTGAGTGCTAAACGGTATGGATCCTGACCAGTCGCCAAATAATTCGGTCTCCCATCGGAATTTGCATATGTATATACATGTACATCACTTGATATCAAACTTTATTTTGTTACGTGTAAACGCTACTTTATGCTATCAATTTTGTTTTCTTTTCACTCTCATACCTTCACTCTTGCTGAATTTTAAAATACATTTCCCCTTCTTTACCCATGCACTGTTGTATAATTACACACATTCACACATAGTGAATATATATATATATATATACGTACACGTATTTCGCTGTACAATTACTGCTGTGGAGTGCACTGGTTTGCACAATCAACTTGTAAATAGTGCAAACCCCTGATGGGACAGCTCCTGCAGGAGCTGTCTCATCTGGGTCTTCACAATTTACAGGTAGGTATATTGACGTGAAAAGCAAGCGAAGGGTTAATAACTTATCAAGTCACTACTAAGCACCGACTTGCCGAGGACTTTACACACGACGATGTATGAACAATTTGTCTATGACTCCTGTTCCACCAGGAGGGGTCAGGTTGTGCCCATTCATAGAATAAAAACGTGAAAGTTGTAAAATATCCGTAATAGTAGTTTAATTATACATGCACTTCGCGGTTACATCATCGGTGTCAAACAGTTTGTGTCGTATTGAGAATATGCGTCTCTATCTAGTGTGACGAACAGAGGTTTGGTCCTATAGCGGTACCGAAACATGTCAATATTTTATCCATGACCCTACTTTCACTTTCGTAGACGTAGCCTCGTTACAGAAGCGGAAACTTTACAAATTCGCCTTAATAGATTAAATGTGAGTAATCTGTTCGTCAAGTACCTTCGTATATATATTATCATGATACAAAATAGCCCAGCAAATAGTATAGTTATAGTATTTTGTGTAGTTTTATAAAAACAGAGCAGACAACATTTTGGGTACCGTCGAAACGATGGTACTGCGCATGATCGGAAGACAGACTAGGCTATATAAGCAGCAATTTCTAATTGAGCTGTGCATTTCGCCACTTGCCGTCGTAGGGTACACTGAAAAGAAAGCCTTTAGAGTTATTACTGGGACTTTGGTTTGTGTAGGGAGTTAGCAAGACAAACAGAGTGCAACCTGGGCTCATACAATTGCAACCCGAAAGGGATCATTTGTTTTTGCAGACCAGGATCAACTGTTTAACGTCTTCTTACCCTAAACACTAGCACCGGGTCGCAGCTGGACTCATTCCCATAGACACAGGTATATGCAATATACCCAGTACCGTTTGGTGGACTCAGTCCTAAGAGTAAAACGTGGACTGGAGTCGAGTACTGGGTACCGGTACTGAGTCAGTGCTAGAGTGAAGCGTGGACTGGAGTCTAGCACTGGGTACCGGGTAGGGTTAAGTTAGGACTGAACCCCATTAGAGTGAACAGTGTACACTAAGTAGAGTTTCAGTATCTGTCTAGGACATACTGGAGCTGTAGGTCTTGGTCTGGTGTACTGGCACGAGTGCTGGTACAACGGACCGGGAATTATTACTGCCTCGTATCAAGGCATTTGTTCTGTTGCTCTGTTAAGTTTAGGCATTGGACCAGTTTATATAGTCACTTATGTTAATTTGTTAGCACAATCATTGATTTAAGTTGATTCATTACATGTTATATAATTGTTGTCGAATCATTGACCCTGTTCTGCAGCAGATAGCTGAGAGAAAAATCGTTTATGTACTTAGCTTGGAAATATTCCAGTAGAAATCTTTTTAATTCGTTTTGTTCTAATCAATGAAGCAAGTAGCTTGAAGGAAAATTATATGTTATTGTTTTGACATCAGTACGTTGTACTGGGTCCAGTCAAATAGGTCGGTATTCAAATAGGATCTATACCGGACACGTTACACTAGATTCAAATGCCTTTTAAAAGTAATTATGAATGTCCGGACATTGTGCTCAGTATTGATCAGTTTTAGCATTTAGATATTTTCACTGTAGACAGTTTATCCGTTTAACTTAATTAAATAAACATGAAACAATGGTATGTATGGATAAACTTATCACGTACGACACATTTTTCATTCAATGGCGAGACCATTATTTTATATATGTATAATTCATATGCATTTTTTAATTTATCGATTAAAAGTGTCCATAGGTAGCGACATCGAACCGGTTGTGTGATACACATGTGTATACAAATGCTGAAAAGCACGCAGGACCCAGCCGAGTTGAAAACATTAGTATTGAGCACTTTATAAAATAAATCTACAGCATTTCATATTCGGAAATAAATATTCATGTGCCTGTTATGATAACAGTAAAACCATTTAAATAAGTGAAAAATATACACATCAGATGTTCTCCGTAAACATTTTTCAAAACTTTTTTGTTTCAGTTCAGCAGATTCCACGTGTATATACAGTGAAACCTCTCTAAACCGGACGTTAAATTTTGTATAAATATCAGTCTTGGTGGTAGCTTTATGCAGGGTGAAAGCAATGCAGAAAGCTTCTGTTGGAGCTTTCTGCATGACTTTCACACTGCATTAAGCAGCCACCTGCTTAAAATTATCTAAATTCTGCTTTACTAGAATTCCGGTTTAGAGGGGTTTTACTGTACTTCACAAAGTAAGTTCGATACCGCTACCTGTGTATTAATAGTTCGATACCGATTCCTGTGTATTTATCTGCAAAGTTTTACGTCCACCATAATGAAGCTCTGTATTTCAAGGACTATGTTATCACGTTTTAACCCTTTCCTTCATGAATATGCATGTAAGATGTAAGAAATAATGGTACTATGGATATGAATCTGAAGAATATCTATACGTGTCATGACAGAAACTGTAGCATGTGAGATCTATATAATTCCATAAGTAAACGGAACAGACACTGGTCAGACTAGAGCTTGACTTCTTGTACAATGTATCATCTACCTTTGACCGGAGTTCTATAATTTTTACTCGTTTATACACATGTAAATTGTAAAGGTTCAACCTAGTTACAGAAATCATGGGTAAACCGAATAACACAGGACGTATTTATCATTTACTTAATAAAGACGCGTGTTTACGTATATTCCACCAGGAATCTGTCTATCAGGGTCTGTTCTAGTTGCTAATGGAATATGAATTAGAAGAATGTATATAATTTAACGGCATACAATTGCAGGCAATTTAGACCGTCTGATCCGTGTATACTTTGTTTCCAAAGATGCCAAATGCATGATCTCTATGATGTAAAGGTTGACACGAATCATCTAACATCTAACGCGTATTCAAATCTTAACCCCTCGCTTGCTATTCACGTCAATAGACCTACCTGTAAATAGTGAAGACCCAAATGAGACAGCTCCTGCAGGAGCTGTCTCATCAGGGTTTGCACTATTTACAAATTGATTGTGCAACCAGTGCACTCCACAGCAGTGATTGCACAGCGAAATACTTGTACACAGTGAAGATATATGCAATTATACAACAGTGCATGGGTAAAGAAGGAGAAATGTATTTTTAAAATTCAGCAAGAGAAGGTTTCATATTTAATATGCATTCCTTGAATAGTAATGTAAGAAGTAATGGCATCAATAATATTAATTAAGATACATTTGTAACCGGTGTTCTTATTCAGAAACATACACGCTCAGACCCGGGATCGAACCCGGGTCGCCAGGTTCTTAGTCATACACTCTACCACGTCGCCGTAAAAACGTTCTTGTACAGCAAGGCCGTGCAAGTTATGATAAACCTACACACTGTGACACATTTTTATACTTGCATGTGCACACAGAAAGTTTTGGCAAAGGCAGAAACTGTAGAATCAGATCAATATTACATAATCAAACAGAGTAGATCCTGATAACTCCTACTGAAACCATCTGGGCACGGTCTACTCTGTTTACAAAGGCGTTAAAGACGTAACTAATGGATTGAAGCCATAATACTCAAATTGGACACATGCAAACAAATTATGAATCTGAAGTGATTGACACGAAGCCTATGGAGCAAATGCTCTAATTATCACAAGGGTTTCTAAATGCGACTTTTACAGAGACGCCAAAATGCGTCACTAGGTGTAATGTCTTAACTGGATGAAGATTAATCCTTTACCTCAAAGAGACAAACATTTGACACCTTCATACACAGGGTAGACACTCCAGCAGGAGCCGCCTGTTCGTGTTAGCTTATCCAGTAATATAGTTTTTACAGTTTTTTTTTAAAAACAATGTGATAACAATATCCTGGAATAACACACACACACACACACACACACACACACACACACACACCCACACCCACACACACACCCACACCCACACCCACCCACCCACCCACCCACACACACACACACACACACACACACACACACACACACACGCACGCACGCACGCACGCACGCACGCACGCGCGCGCCTCCACTGTTATTTTAATATTCCGGAATTAATATATATATAAATACAAAATTTTATGGAGGAAGAAGCAAGGGTAATCCGATTCATTCCATAAAAGACGGATGGAGAGAGTGGGTCACTATTCCTTGATATTGCCGTCTTGAGTTCATATGCCATTAATATTTAGGACGACATTATTTCTTAACCCTTTACTCCATAAATACGCCTTTTCACGCCTTGACAAGAAGAGTAGACCTCATTCAGACGGTTCCTATAGGGTCCGTCTGATTAGGGTCTGCTCTGTTTGCTTGTGATATAAATAAAATATTCTACAGTTTCTGTCATGGCCAAATTTTCACGTACTATTACAGTGCTCCCTCCCTACAACGGTCCTCTCAATAACGATTCTCTCCTTACAACAATGCTTGTCACTGTTTCCGAAACAACAAGGCTCCAGAAACAACCTTTTTCCATCGTATTTTCTTTATGCCTCCATCAAACCCAATGTTCCGACTACTCTTTAGAATCGCAACTTTGTGACGATTCCAAAGAGTGGTCACAACATAGGGTTTGTTTGAGGCATAACGGTTTTAGTTCTCGAAATACACCTTATCTGGGGATCTGCAAACAAGCTAATTATGTTTGATTTTCCCTCCCTATAACAACTCCCTCTGAACAACACATACAATATTCATATCCCAAAGGGTGTCGTTGTAGAGAGGGAGCACTGTTTAACAATTAATCTAATGAATATTCATGCTGTCAACTTATTACATGAATAGGCATGGGTTAATGAATATTCAAGGAGTAAGGACCAAGTAAATCACAAAAACCAAAACCTAAAACCACTGCAAACTCCACCATGGAGCAAACTCCAAGACCACAGTTAGTTGTCAAACAATGTGAAAAGAAACAGGTAACAAATGATAATACTCACTGGCCTGTGTACTCTAGCCAGACTCCTCAATTTCACAAACATAGCCAGACTCCTCAATTTCACAAACACAGAAACACTTGCAGCAGTCATCTACGAAGTTTGGTGAACGAATGATTTCGTTGTAGTTTTCTTTTGTCATTATCCACACCTGTGAGATTTTTGCTGGAAAGCGTGCAAATACGAGTTGAATAGCCAACAACTCGCGATATTTTCGATTCAGCCAATGATTGGCGTTCAATTGGACCATGTATAAATCTAATCTTAGAAAATTGCTCCCCATATGATAGATCTCAAATAAGATGATCACTGAAACGTTTGTATCCAGATCATAAGTGTACTTCAAATTCAGTTTTTTTAAACATTGAGTTTAACAAATCTACTTGAATATGTAGATCGATGCTACTATTTGAATAGATAAATTGATTATAATAAATCAGGTGTTTGATTAGGATCAAAACCGTTTTTACTCCGGATCAAAACCGCTTTGTACTCTATTTGAGTTAAGCTCCAGTCTAACAGCATAGCATGTGTTAGCATGTCATCATCATTGTACCCTGGCGAAGAAATGCGATGAGTGTTTGGATCCAGAAAGGATCATCAGGATCCAAGGAATGTTAACTGAATAGAAGAAAAGTTAATCTTGAGAATTGTAGCCGACGATGATTCTCAGACAACACAATTAATTATCGTAAGCGAGTTAATAGTTATATTTATATATTTCAAGAAACCGTTGTCTATTCCAGCTTGCAAATACATGTGTTATTTACTACTTTCGAGGAAAATGAAAGCGCATTATCTGAATCCAAACTAGTTTCTCTCTCTCTTTTTCTCACTGTCTCTCACGTGTATGTCTGTTTGTATCTCTCCTCCCCCCCCCCCCCTCTCTCTCTCTCTCTCTCTTTCCATCTCTCTCTCTCTTCCATTAGACAATCAATGATTTCTCAATGCTCTCTCGTCCACATTTCCACTATTGTATCAACTCTGTAATGTTATTATTCAGTACATGTACTTTCTTTCCCAATAATATGCAGAACATATATATTTTCATATCTCCACCTAACCCGTAACTCATTAAAATTGTCACTTTTTTAGACAACTCCGGGCGTGGTGGAAACACGAGAGAAATGTTTCGTTAACGCGTTTTATATATAGACGTTGAATTGTCCATCTATCATTTTAGTCAAACTGTAATACAGTAGAATCCGCCTTAAGCGGTCATTCATTTATTGAACACAAGAGTCCCAAAACTCAGGTGGTTGCTTTATGTAGGACAAACGTATTGCAGAAAGCTCCTGTAGGAATTTCCTGCATTACTTTTCACCGGCATTAAGTTACCACATACCTTACAGACCCATAAATATACCTCTTTTTGATGGCGGCTTAAGGCAAATTCTACTGTACTGGTCAAAGTCGTACATACAGGGAGTCAGCTGCATATAGAGATCAGACATAGTTTGTCAAAGTCGTACATGCAGGTTGTCAGCTGGATATAGGGATAACATGTTATATATCAAGATTAACTCTTTCATATAAACGTTTTTCACGCATTTACAAACAGAGTAGACCCAGACCAGACGGCTCCTGTAGGATCGGTATCTGATCTGTTTGCTGATTGAATTTGTACGGTTTGTTTACTTTCTAATTTGGCTTCAGTGTTCTACCTATATTATTTGTTATAATGTCACCCCTACTAAAAGGGCCGGCCAGTTAGACTAATGAAACACCTTATTCTCTTTCGCAATACCTCCTAAGTCTTCACCCTTAATGTAAGTTACCAGGCAGACAGGCAATCGTAATCGTAATCGCAATCGTGTGTGTGTGTGTGTGTGTGTGTGTGTGTGTGTGTGTGTGTGTGTGTGTGTGTGTGTGTGTGTGTGTGTGTGTGTGTGTGTGTGTGTGTGTGTGTGTGTGTGTGTGTGTGTGTGTGTGTGTGTGTGTGTGTGTGTGTGTGTGTGTGTGTGTGTGTGTGTGTGTGTGTGTGTGTGTGTGTGTGTGTGTGTGTGTGGGTGTGTGTGTGTGTGTGTGTGTGTGTGTGTGTGTGGGTGTGTGTGTGTGTGTGTGGGTGTGGGTGTGGGTGTGGGTGTGGGTGTGGGTGTGGGTGTGGGTGTGGGTGTGGGTGTGGGTGTGGGTGTGGGTGTGGGTGTGGGTGTGGGTGTGGGTGTGTGTGTGTGTGTGTGTGTGTGTGTGTGTGTGTGTGTGTGTGTGTGTGTGTGTGTGTGTGTGTGTGTGTGTGTGATGCTGTCTATCGGTGTTTTGGTTGTGGTTGCGTCTTGCATGTGGCTTTGCCTGCTTGACTTTACTACTTTTCCATAAACATATTTGTGTAAGCTGTAAGTAATGCCATAGACGATTTGTGTTCTATTCTGTTCTATTTAGTTTTTAGAAATATAGCTATTTTGTATAAGATCATACAATTAATGGTCCAAATATATCCAAATATGATATAATGCAATCTTTGTGTTCCTTTTACAAAAGTGTAGGCAATTTTATCCATGGAAACTGACAATTATGGGGTATTTTATCAAACACATTGTGTTATGGCGGCCATCTTGAACGACATCTTGGATTTTGGCAGAACTAGGGTAACCAAGTCGGGCACCCCAATTATTTTGATTATAGACTGCAAATGCAACTCATATACCAAGTTTTAAACTTTAATCCAACATGTAGCGATTTTCCTCCTAAGCAACTAGACTATGAGTAGTAATTAAAAGTGCAACACTACTCACGCCCCCTAGCACCGACTTAAGCAGTATTCAATTTTCAAAACTAATAACATCAAAACTATTGATCCCGAAGAATCAGAAAATATAACAACACTGAGAAGTTTGGTCTAAAATATACGATAAAAGGGAAGATTTCGATTTCAAAATTGTTAATTATCCTTCTCTAGATGGAGATGTTCCCCGGTCTACATCTTATTGGGTTTACATTTTTCAACTTATTCGCTTTGCCCGAGCCTGTTCTTTGCTAGTAGATTTTAATAGTCGTAAGTCAGTTATAACTCATAAACTTCTTAAGCAAGGCTACATATATCATAAAATTCGGAAAGCTTTTTTAAAAATCTATTATCGAAATTTACCCCTAATTAGTAAATATAACTGCAATTTACGGACGTTACTGCAACAAGGTATTTCTCATTCAGATTTATATGGTGACGTTATCTACAAACTTAGGAAAATTCATGGTCATATCCATTTTCACGATATGTTTATTAAACGCATTAAAACATTTTGGAAGAAAGGTTATGACCCTATTATGTTGCAACACACTACATGTTTGGTTATCGATCCCCTTACAGTCGGTCGCTACGCTTTCCTCTTTGCTTACACGATGACAGGCCGAAGGTTGTACTCTCTGTTGGTATACTCTTAAACCCAGAAATGGGTTGAGCTTACCATACTCATGTATAACCTTTTCTCTGTCGTGTCTTTAACGACTTCCCTGAAGTTGCTCTGTCTTCAGCAAAGTCATTTAGTACATGTATGACGGACTTTCACAGTTGCTATGCTATGTTTTACACTCTGTACTGTGATTACTGTCTTCTATGTTGTTGCGAAGTCCGGCGGGGATTCCTTTATTTACAATGTTTGTTTAGCTATGATGACTTTGAGATGAATATGAGGTTAGGACGTCCGTAAACCGGTTTAAACCCCCAGTGGTGATTTTGCTACTGACGGTGCCAAGGCAGTTCTCTCTTTGTCACCCCTACTTTTGTTTGTCTTGTGTCTTTGTGCTTGTGTTTTGTTCATGTTTGTCTCTGGTGCTCGAGTATTTGTTGGTGTTTTCTGTGTTCTTCTCGTGTGTTTGCGCGTGTTTGGTTGTGTGTGTGTGACATGTTGTCTATTGATGTGTTGGTGGTGATTGCGTCTTGTATGTGACTTTTTACTGTATGTGTGTGTATGAGTATACATTGCTATGCTTTCTGTAGCTGTTTTGGTGATGATGGCGTTTTGTGTGTGGCGTTTCCTGCTAGACCTCACTACTTTTTCATTAAATTGGTACCAAATGCTCCATTTTGCATCCTCCTTATATATCTACGAATTAACCTTTATTATTATACATTGTAAGTAAACACCTAACAGCAAAAGGCATAACATGTATAATGTTCAACTGATCGGAAATAACCAGAGTTTGATCCTGTGTGCACCTCAGAATAATAACTTTCTGTGAGAGCTCACATAACCAACGCCTTCTAGCGGGAAGAAGTATCTTTATTCGCTACATGCAGCGGGCGTGTCCAGCTTGTATATAGTCATAGTTTTCTTAGTTTCTTCGTTTACTAACACAACTTAAATGAACATGACAACCATCTATTTACTCGTGTTATACATTATTACATGTATATGTATTTAAAAGTGTAGCATTTCCAATAGATAATATATATGTATAGATTTAGTCTGTGTCTTTCATTATTCCTTGGGGATCCGGACCTAAGTCACCTCCCATTCCTGCCCTGGATTTGGTGCGTATCCAAGTATAAGGATCAGGTAGCCCTTGGACATGACACAGACTACACATGTAGAATCAGCTCAGTATAACTCTGTACGCAAACAAAACATACCCTGGCCAGATAGCAGTGGAGGGTACTAACGTTTGCAAATTGTTAATTGTTCATTTAGGAAGACCCAGTAAAAGAAATATATATTGGTGAAGGCCTTGGGCATAACCCTTCCGTGTTGAATATTCAACATACATAATCACATTGCGAATGTAGATTATATTGATTTTATAATGGCATATGAACACATGACATAAGCAAACAGAGCAGACCCTGATTAGCTGGCTCCAAGATGAGCCAGCTGATCTGAATCTACTCTTTTTGAAAAGGCGTGAAAAGGCGTTTATATGAAGGAAATAGTTAATTTATACAGCACTGTATGTCTATATCCTATGTATGAGGTTCTAATGGGTCCACTCTAGATGAGGTTCGAACCCACAACTTTGAATTCCCTAGATAAAGATCTACCACATCACCTCAAAGCCGACGTTCACAGCGAGGCAGTATAACCTGCTGTTACCATATTCAAATTGAAATAACCGAACAGTTTCAACTACGGATTTAGAATGCCATACTTCTGATCTGGATATACAGTTTTCAAATTTCGGTACATTCGTTTTTCAGCAGTTAAAGGTATAGATCTGATTCACAATATCATACTGTATAAAGTATCCCTTTACTCCATAAACATGCCTTTCTATTCCTTTGAAAACAAAGTAGACCCATATCAGACGGCTCAAGTAGGAGCCCTCTGATCAAAGCCTGTCTTTGATGCTTTATAATAATAACCCTTCGCCTGCTGAATTTTAAAATACATTTCTCCTTCTTTACCCATGTCCTGTTGTATAGTTACATATATCTTCACTGTGTACAGGTATATCGCTGTGCATTCACTGCTGTGGAGTGCATTGGTTGCACCATCAACTTGTAAATAGTGCAGACCCTGATGAGACAGCTCCTACAGGAGCTGTCTCATCTGGGTCTTCACTATTTACATGTAGATATATTGACGTGAATAGCAAGCGAAGGGATAGTAAATATCTAATTCTACTGTATATATCAAGGCTAACTTTTTATATGTTCATATGCCATTATGAAAATTCATCCAGTTGATTTTTATGAGGTCATTATTTCTTCCATGAATATTAATGGAGTAAATGGTTAAATGATGGCATAAAGATGATCATATCTTTGGGTTTACAGCAGTAGAAATCCTGTTAACTAATTGGCTCATTGGCTATTTTAGAATCATTCCCCCATAGACTATTTTTACCTAAACTCTTTGAATAGATCTACTGAAAAGGAGCATTTACTAGGAACAGTTTTGTTTTAGAATTGTGTAGTTTTGAAACCATTGTGATAAATAATCTCGTATATATTTTAGGCACATCAGGCATAAACTGGTTAAGTTGATTATAATGCCACTGGGATTGTCTAAATAACTCTTTACTAATATTCATGCAAGTTATAATGACATAGTGAATATTTTATAGCTGAATCTTTATAATGTAAACAGTTCAATGAAAGTATTTGCTTTGACAAAAACTGTAGAATCAGAGCTATATCATGTCAAAGCCCTGCTCAGACGGCTCCTATAGGAGCCATCTGATCGGAGTCTACGCTGTTTGCAAATTTATATCAGGGAAATGGTTAAATAAACAAAATATGATCCAACCATTTCCTCGCATAATGTCTGATCGAATTTGGATATACATATAGTGTCATTTTGAACAGCTTGGATCGAGATGAAACACCGAGTTACACGACATCTCTTCTGAATCCAAGCTGTTTGCAAATGCGAGTTAGGGCAAATATAGGCGTTAAAACCACGTGTTTATAAATGACACGCTCTAGACTAGAAGTCTCTCTAAAAACAGAGCAAAATTGTAGTTTGTTTGATAAAACGTTGTAAGATGGATAATCCTAATTAAAGATAATGAAAGATCGCCAGAGCAATTCGCGGGCGATATCGCATTTTTTTCTACAAGAAATCAGAAGTGGCGATGTAATCTATTAATATTAAATTACAGATATACAATATAAGTTCTTCAGTTCTTCAGGGAAAACTCAGATCAGACAGCTCCTGTAGGAACTGACTGACCAGGTTCTGCTTTGTTTGCTTATGAAATAATGTAGATATGGTTCTACAGATTCTGCCATGACCAAACATTTCTGTGCCCACTTGCCATTATAAAAATAATCTAATTAATATTTATGATGTCATTATTTCTTACATGACCATTCACAAAGTAACTGGTTAAAACAAATGCGTATGCTATAGACAACAGATTGTCTTAACTTATTCCACTTAAAAGATATAGCGTTGAAAGTTGTAAAGGACCCTCGAAGTTCCATGCATTAGTCCTGGGAACAGGTTTGGTTGATAAGTTGCATGTTAATGCTGACCAGTGTTTAACTATACAGAGGTCCAGATAAGATGCGTACTTTAAATATTTTCAAGAATAACTTTATTTCTCCACTAAACCCTATACTGTGACCATTCTTTAGAAAAGTCTCGAGGATCGTGATCACATGGGTCCTCTGGGAACCCTCTGGTATGGATCTACACTGTTTACAAGTGTCAGTCCACTTGTTTACTGCATATAAAGAGTTATGGTTTACTTGAGCATTCCTTTGAACAAAAACAAAGGAAATTCCGTTTAAATAACCTAAATACGGACCTTAATAATTGTCGGTTTGATTACAGTAGAACCTGTCCTAAGCGGTCATTCATTTATTTAACACAGGGGTCTTAAAAAGCAGGTAGTTACTTAATGCAGGGCAAAAGCAATGTATACGAGCTTTCTGCATTACTTATGACCAGCATTAATTGCCTTATAGACATCTTTTTGATGACTGCTTAAGACAGATTCTATTGTAATACCCTTAATCAGATTTATCTGTAACCTGATTCGCATTTACAAACAGTTTGGATCCAGATGAGACGCCGAGCAACTCGATATTTCATCAGGATCCAACCTGTTTGGTCTTCGGCCAGTAGTTTCTGAAAAGCTTTATCAAATTGTAAGTAGTCTAGTCAAAGTCACCACATCCATATTTGAGCAATCAATAGTGTTCCTCTCCTGGGTAATCGTTATTTAACTCTTTGCACGCTAGCGGTGAAACTGTGATTACCTATGCAAACAGTTCGGATCCAGATGAGACGCCGCCTAATGCGGCGTCTCATCAGGATCCAAACTGTTTGTCATATTGATCATACTTTTGCAAAGAAATTAGAGAAAAGTTATTTTTAGAATTGAAGCAGACGACAATTGTTGCAGACGAAAAATTATTTAGCGTGCAAAGAGTTAAGAGCACCGATAATGCAGATGCCAACGCTCGTCTTTTCTATTGTAACCAGTTTCATCAGATGTGCATGAACAGTAAAGAAGTAATAGTCAACGTTAAAATTTCTGGACGACAACGACGACGACGACAACGCGGACACAGATCGTGTGGTTTTCTTCGAAAAAAAGACTAGGTAAAAATGAGCATGAAGTGAATGAGTCGGCTTTCTCGTGTTTATAGATCATATACAGTAAAACATGCATTAAACAATCATGAAAAACAAGTTTTCTCCGTTTACCAATTCCATCATATTGGCACCGTTTCACACCTCTGTAAAAGTCACTTTTTAAAAGCTTTGTGATAAATAAAGCAGTTGCTCGATATGAGAAAATGTTCTATTTATCACAGTGGTTTCAAAACTGGGCAATTTTAAAACTTTCCTAAAATGTTGATGTTTCTTTTCAGTGGAGTTTTATTTAAAGAGGTTGGGTCTAAAGCTAACCTATAAGTGAAAGGGTTACATCTACAACACAAACTGATGACTCTATTTAATGGTCCCATTAATTTAGAGGGATTTAAATTATAAATGATTAATTTCAGGATCATTAGTGCCTTTCGAAAAAAAATATCGTGTTTTGTAGAAAGCTTATTTATGGAATGAATGGTTAAATAAACATTATCGCATATCTTAAGCATTTTATGGAAGTCGACAATTATAACTATTATATGGTATTAACTATGTCTATTCCTGTAAGATATAAGGGTACCATGAATACTTGTTAGCTGACTTTTAATAATGTTATATTAGAACAAGATTTAGGATATGACAGAAACTGTAGAGCTCTATCAATTAGCAAATAGAACAGACTCTAACCAGACGGCTCCTGTTTGATCTGATTCTACTCTGTTTGTAAATGCATCAAAATGTGCTTTACATGTATCAGGGAAGTTTTAAAACATTTAAATTAATTAAAATGACATCAGAACGATACCACCAACGATAACACATACAACAATATAATCAGTTGAATCACATCAGTTTTATTAAACTATCCGGCACTACTAGACACAAGTAACTGAGCTACAGGGAACCAGTTCGTAAGCCTTTCCTCCACAGTCTGTATCCAGGCCTGTACTACAATGACGCAGTCGTTCCATCGTCCCATTACCACAGCTGACAGAACACTTGCCTTCAAACCAATGAGACCAGGCTGAAACAAACACGAAAAATAACGTGAATGCCAATCGTAGTTAATCGGGGTTTCCGGCAAATTACGTCGTATACACAGCTGTTGAATATATGTGATTCGTCCCAGCGAAACTGTCTGATGCAATTATGAATATTCCCGTTTCGAACAATGTTTTGAAAACTTTTTGACCTAGTGGTAAACAGCTTTGATCCTGCCTGAAGAGACGTCGAGTTAGGGTTTAAAATTGTTTGACACGTTGGTCAATACTTTCTCAAAAGTATGTGCGTTTCGGAAGCACATGTAGTAACAATTGCCCGAGGTCCAATTTTGAACAGACATTTTACAGCAGAGTAAGGGCTAATAACTGGTAGCCTAACCCTTTCCCTGTTCAATATTCATGTAAGAACTGATGACGTCATGAATTGTCGCTTTTTGGGGTTTCTACTGTATTTGTTTCTAAATGTAGACTTAACCATTTTCCTGCTGAAATCAAAATGTCTGCTAAAACACTCATGTACCGTATTTTACGTACTTCCACATCGTGCAAACGTTTGAGAAAATATGTTCCAAGTGTCAAAAAGCTTTCCAATGTCTCATATGGATGCAGGCTGGTTTTAACTGATGGTCAGACATAATCGTAAAATGTATACCTTATTTGACTAATCTTTTTGAATACCCAGACATTAAGCTACCGTTGATACGGCCTTCCGGTGGGAATTTGATATTCTGTATATTATCTACTTTAGTGATCATATCAACACCAAATGAAATGTATTTGCGGAACTTAAACTGGTTCATCTGGTAAATTATCGAACAAATCATACTGATTTAATCCTTTTCTCCATGAATATTCATATAAGGAATAATGTATGTATAAATATTAATTAGATCATAATTTATCATAGCATATGAACATGATTGTTTTGGCCCTGGTGAAAACTGCAGAATCAGATCTAATTTCACAAGCAAACCTAGCAGACCCTGGTCAGACGGCTCCGCAAAGATCTGTCTGGTCTGGGTTTTCTCTGTTTGCAAATGCTTTTAAAGGCGTAGCCATGGAATAAAGGGTTAAATACACCTATGTTTATTCATACATTAAGCGGTCGCTTTAGAGGCGTTTTTGTACGTCGTATACAACAGAACCTGTCTTAAACAACATTAAAACGAGATCTAATTAAGGGCATCTAAGGCAGATGGTAGTTTAATGCAGGTCAAAAGTAACACAGAAAGTTCATTTTGCATTATTTTGAGATCCCTGTGTCCAGTCAATATAAGGTCGCTTAAGGCAGTTTCTACTGTACAAGAAAGTAAATACCCAATTTATAATTAACCACTTCTTAGACCTTTATGTTTTGTCACTCACAAAGTAATTTTTACATAATCTCTCAAACACACACTACATGCCCAGTCATATGTTACATACTCAGTCGCATGATACATACTCAGTCACACGCTACATACCTAGTCACATGCTACATACTCAGTCACACGCTTTAAACACAGTCTCACGCTATATACTCAGTCACACGCAACATACTCAGTCACATGCTCCATACTCGGTCAAAAGCTATAAACACAGTCACAAGCTATATACTCAGTCACACGCTATATACACAGTCACAAGCTATATACCCAGTCACACGCTATATGCCCAGCCACACGTTATATACTCAGTCACGCGCTATATACTCTGTCGCACGCTACAAACACAGCCACATGCTACATATTAAATCACATGCTACACACGCTACATACTCAGTCATCTGTAACGTAAAAAAGTATCCCTTATCATGCTGAAAAATATGTCTGCCAAAACTTTGATCCGTTGCATTTTTACAGCTTGATCCTGATGAGACACCGAGTTACTCGGAGTCTCATCTGGATCCAAGCTGTTTGCAGATCATAATCAGGTCGCCAATATCAGGATAATGGTTATTCTATCAATAATATATATAATTATTGTATAAGTAATATTCATGTGACTAATAATGAGAGCATGAATATGTATCAGCTGATTTTTTATGATAATATATAAACACAGGAATTGTTTTACCGTGGCAGATACTGTGCAAGTAGATCTATACAACTCCAGAAGCAAACAAAGCAGACCCAGGTCGGATGATTCCTACATGAGCTATCTGATCTTAGTCTACTGTTTGCAAAGTCATAAAAAGTCTTTTTGACATGTGAAGGGTTACAAATATGGAGGATCTTACATGAGTGTTCATTACACATTGTTGTTGTTTTTATGAAACGAGTTTACTATAACAATAATTATGACACGAGCTTTAGCGTGTGAAATATTCATTATACAGTGCTCCCTCCCTACAACGGCCCTCTCAATAACGATTCCCTCCTTACAACAACGCATGCCACTGTTTCCGAAACAACAAGGATCCAGAAACAACTTTTCCATCGTATTTTCTTTATGCCTCTATCAAACCCTATGTTGTGACCACTCTTTAGAATCGAGGCATAACGGTTTTAATTCTCGAAAAACACCTTATCTGGGGATATGCAAACAAGCTAATTGTGTTTGATTTTCCCTTCCTATAACAACTCCCTCTGAACAACACATACAATCTCCGTATCCCAAAGGGTGTCGTTGTAGAGAGGGAGCACTGTAGTAAACTAATCTCATCAAAACACTCTGTAATAATCACTCATATAAGATTCTTTTATCACATAACTCTTAAAATGTGCCATAGAAAGTATACCAGACCATATTGGACGGCTGTTTCGGTCATTGTTTACAGCGTAGTACAGCTGGATTCAAATTACTCATTTGCATAAAAATGCACTAGTGTATTTTCGCGATTTACGACACTCTGTTTCGGTACTCCCACACGGCAGATTACGTGATAGAGTAATTTCTCATGCAAGGTTTAACTTGTTCAAACAGAGAAAGACTGTAATAAATTTTAATGTCCATCACTCTGTCTTCCGTCTGATTTCAATATGCACATTAACGCATGGGAATACACCACAGTCGATTGCAATTAAAGTATTAGATTTAAATACACAGTGTCTGTGAACAGACTTAGAGGATCAGACAACTTAAACGGGATCAGTTTCCTAAACAAAATTAAAAATAATTGAACAGACAGTAAGAATACACCACAGCTCTGGGTTGCGATTTTAGTTTCTGTAAATTATTTTACCACCGATAACGCTTGGAAGCGACTCACGAAGTTTGCTGCATTGAGTGAATCTGTAATCATTTTTATTATTATACCACAATTATATAGCGTTCTTACTTCACAAACAATTTGCATGTACAAAACTGAGTATATATAATGCTTACAGAATATTAAAACAAATGAAATTTAAGATAGAGATATTGATAAAAGTATTAAAAATGGAGTTAATTTAAGAATCATAGAACAAAAACAAAGTCATCATTTTCTGTACGTTTTTATGTCCATAAATCAAGGGAAATAGACGCATATTGTGACTATATTGTGTCAACCCACTCATATCACTAAAACTCTTATGAAACATTATATATATGTACAGTGTCATTACGACCCAGACCCACCTGGATTGGCATACAGCACTATATATAAGACATTGCCTTACATACTAGTATGTAGGACAATGAATTAACAGAATAGTTTAACTTGGTAGCTAATGCATATAAACTACACAATGCAATACAAACATTACAAACAATCCACCAATTTATATACACCCAAAATTGTCGAAGGAGTATCTT
Organism: Azorinus chamasolen; assembly: GCA_963576725.1. Lineage (NCBI taxonomy): Eukaryota > Metazoa > Mollusca > Bivalvia > Cardiida > Solecurtidae > Azorinus > Azorinus chamasolen. The sequence continues at coordinate 53,879,186 of OY755247.1, forward strand.
AAAATCAGTTCAACTGACACTGAATGAGGCACACAATGCCGCCCCTAGCCCTTGACGGTTTCAACGAGATCAGGGGCTATCCCTACCATCAAGATCCACCACCCAGCACAACACGACACGCACATCAAGTGCCTACAAACAGTGCCCAACTAAAATAACTGACAGGATATTCATCAACTAATATTTTGCAAGTACGAAATGTTCGAAAGGGGGGGGATTCGAAAATGTCCCGACAGTCACAAGATAGTGACAGGATCAACACTCCGTGACTAAGGCAGCAGTTATCATGATTGATATTTATAAGCTACGTTTTCTTGTCCTAGTAATGTTCTAGTAAAATAGGTTGAAGAAGTGTTTAAGACATAATCTAAAAGATGCTAGTGAGCTGGTGTCTCTGATGCCTGACGGCGTTCTGATGCCAAAGTTTGGTAGCTGCATGCATGGAACTCCTATCCCCGTATTTAACCATACCATGTTGAATTACCATGTTGAACGTGTCTAGATTGGACTTTTCAAGCAGCTTGGACCCAAATAAGACGCCGAGTAACCCGAAGTCTCACCAGGGTCCAACCTGTTTGACACTCAGTCAATAGTTTCTCAAATGTTTGATGGAATCGGAAGTCAATGAAAAGTTCAGCAAATCAGAGAAAGAGCAAACATTATTTATTCAGCATGAGAAGGTTTAATGCATCTTTCAGTAATTGAATCGTGGAAATGGGTTGCATAAGTGTTAACCTGTCTCAATGCTACAAAAAATGACTTTAGCTCAAGATTCCATTGCAATCATTTGTAAATGATTTCCAGTTGGATGAAATGTTGAGAAACTTTTGACCGAGTGGCATACAGCTTGGACCCAGATGAAACACCGAGCTACTCAGTGTCTCATCTGGGTCCAAGTTTGCAAATGGGAGACAGGTCGCGCCTACATGGCAACGGTTAACTCTTTGCATGCTATTTGCTGTGCATTTTGTTTATTTTTGATTCATCAGCAAACTATATCACATCTGTAACGAGTTTTAAAAGTTTTGTTTCTTCCGTTTCTCGTCTAAATGCAGTCAAACAAAAAAAACTTTCTCGATGTTTACGCCACGTTATACTGTGTCTTTTCTGGATCAAAACTATTTGCATATGTTTTTATGAAGTGCCAACTTGCAAACAGGAAAGAGATGCTTGCATTTTAATCAACAAATATTGGATTTGTAATAGCCTTGAGATTAAACCTTTCAGGGCCCAGGTTTATAAACCTTCTGAGTCTGAGATCTTTCTCAAGTATCTGATTGGTTAGATTGTGAGCAAGCCCAGAACCTGACCAATCAGATGCATGAGAATTATCTCAGACTCAAACAAAATGTTTTAACCTCGAAGCCAGGAGGTACTAAGCTTCAGACCACTGTGGGAGCATGAGTGATCCTGTCTTAACCCATTCCCTCATATTGACGCCTTTTGACGCCTCTGTAAATACCACTTTTTGAACCCATTGTGATAAATAGAGCATTTGCTCCTATGGAGCAAATGCTCTATTTATCACAATGGTTTCATAACTACACAATTCTAAAAGTTTCCTTTTCTCTAGTGAATGCTCCTTTTCGGTAGATTTATTCAAAGAGGTTGGGTCTAAAAATAGCCTATGAGGTAATGGGTTAAGCGGCCATGTAAAAGATGTCTAATTATACGTCTGTAATGCAGGTAATAGATTAATGCAGGACACAAGGAGTGCAGAAAGTTCCCATAGGAGCTTTTGGCATTACTTTTGTGCTACATTAAGTAACCACTTGCCTTTTAATACTCCTATGTTCAATAAATGGACGGTCGCTTAAGGCAGGTTCTACTGTATATCAGTCTAATTTAATGTTAATAACATGATCTTAAATTGACTAAATCAGCTCAACAACCCATCGAGAGGGAAGATTGGGTAAATTGGTACTTAACGTAATTAACTTGCCGGTTTAGTTGAATGACAAACATGTGCAGCGTTCTAATATATTATGTATATAAGATACGTACATTTAAACATTTTAAAGAAAAATCCTTTATTTCTCCACCAATCCCTATACTGTGACCACTCTTTAGACGATTCTACAGAGTGGTCACAGTATAGAGATTGATGGGAAAATGGCAATTTTAGTATTTGGGTATGCACCTTTATCTGTAGCTCTGACATGGAAAATACAAATGCGAACTCGTCGTGGAGGCAAAACATTCATTTAAAAGTGTGGTGTTTGTTATTGATCCGAACTATTTGCGACAGTGAGTGACAAGTACAATGGCCGATAAATATGCAAATGAAAGTACCCCAATGACAGACCCTGATAACTGGATGCATTTGGAACATGTCGGCTACTTTGTAACTTTGTAATTACAGTATTTCTTTATGTGCCGTTTTAACAAAACATTTTAACAAGAGTCAGAAAAAATATTCTGTTTTATCCTATGCAAGATAGAATGAATCGAGGAAAAAAATCGCAAACTTGAGGTTGGAGTGAGCGATTGATCTGTGAAAATGCAAACGACAGAATTATGTTAAACTGATCTGATTTTCTTGTTGCTGTTTGCTGGTGTTCAAGTTGCAGTAAAACCTCTCCATAACGGCCAGTAAATTACATCAAGTATTTTGTGCTGAAGGCAGGTGGCTGCTTAAAGCAAGGTGAAAGTAAAAAAGAACGGAGCGTTCTTTTTTACTTTCACTTTGCTTTAAGCAGCCACCTGTCCTAAATATCAACTAATTAACACACTTTAGTGGCCGTTATAGAGAGGTTTTACTGTGTTTGCAAATGCGAGTTATGTCGCAGTATAAGCGGGAGAAGGGTTGATATTATAGACCAATAGTACATGTCTCGGAGATAACTCTTCATGAGGTCTGAAATGAGGGACGACTGATGAAGAAGTATTCTATTTCTATACATACGATACTGTAAATGGTAATGAAATTATTTAATCGAACACGACACCAAAGATATTAGAGCTACGCAATCGGACACGACACTAAATGTAATGAAACTACTCAACCAGACACGATGTTAGTGTTGATAAACCACTCACTTGGACACAATGACAATGACAATGAAACCACTGATACATGCATGATGTCAATAGTAATGAAAATACTCATATAAACACGGTGTCAGTGGAAACTGAACTACTCACATGGACACGATGTCAGTGGTGACGAAGCTACAAACTCGAACACAATATCAATTGTAATAAAACTACTGATATGTATACGATAGGCAAATAAGAAAGAAACTATATCACATTATCATAGGTTCTGAAACTATTCACTCGAAACACTCGGACTGAGGTAATGGAATTGCCCACATGGACACCAAGTCATTGATAATAAAACGACTGACTCGGACACGATATCAGTGCTAATGTAAGAAGCTCACATGGTAATGATCAAACAACTCACATGGACACCAATTCATTGGTAATGAAGCTACTGACGTGGAGACAATGCCACTGGTAATGAAACTACTCACATGAACACGATGTCAAAGGTTATGACTTAACTTACTCGGGCAAGGTCCTTTACTGCACTCGTGACTCTCCTTACTGTCTTCAGCACAGGAATGACCACCTCCTTGTGGAGCTGGTCGGTCGCAAGTCCGTATACGTGTGATGGTGCCTAGATCACATGAGGTGGAGCAGTCCGACCATGGCCCCCAGTCGCTCCAGGCTCCGTCCACTATCCACGAACAAGAAAGGTATATGCTAACGTATGATGACTCCTCCAATTACCCAATATATTCGACACACAATTTCATCTCTTCCACAGTTTGTAAAGCTGTCTAATTCAATGCGACATCATTTTTATAACTTTCAAGTAGGCTGACAAAGTTGCAAATAGTGGAGTCCCTGATCAAATATCTCCTCCATGGGATTTTTATTTAGGTTTGTGCACTATGCCTGAGCGTGTCTGTCTAAATTCTTAGGATGTTCGAATACTTGTGTTATTTTGGCATCGTCATTTCTGCTTAACCCATTCCCTCATATTGACGCCTTTTGACGCCTCTGTAAAAGTCACTTTCTGAAACCATTGTGATAAAAAAGGTATATGCTCCATAGGAGCAAATGCTCTTTTTATCACAATGGTTTCAAAACTAAACAATTCTAAAATTTTCCTTTTTTCTAGAAAATGCTCTTTTTCGGTAGATTTATTCAAGGAGACTGGGTCTAAACATAGCTTATGAGGTAACAGGTTAATCTCCGATCAGTTACATTATCCATTTGTTCTAACTGTTTCAAGCTTTTGAGAAACTACGGACCGAGTGGTGAACGGCTTTGATGCTCACGAGACATCGAGTTATTCAAAGGTGATTGTAAAAGTAAGGTCACGCTTAACAGGCAAGGGTTAACCCTTCCACCGCCGATGTCGCATAAATGCACCACGACAAATAGTGCAGTCCCAGATCAGACGCCGCCTTTTCAAGGCTGATCAGGGACTTCACTTTTTGTCTCAATCTCTACTTCGAAATATGTGCTTTATTCCTTTGAAATTTGCATTTATTTATCTCATTTCCTTATTGTACCGAATGATTTAACAAAACATGGATTGCAGACGACAATTAGAAAATTGGCACCGAAAGGGTTAAACTCGTACAGAATTTTGGCAAACCTGTGCATGGTCGTACGTTACATGCTATGCTAACGAAACCATAACCGGGACATTGTCTGCCGCCGCCAGATGGAGCTGGGTTGTTACATTGGCGCCGCCTATTGGATGTTCCTGAACCGCAAGTATGTGAACACATGGTGTACGGTGACCAAGGTCCCCAGTCTCCGTCCACAGCTGCAGGTACTGATAAAAAAAAAAAACATAAATCGAATAAACTGTGTGTCATTTTTCCTCATGTTTCTCAAAACTTTTATTGCCCCGTTCTGAAACAAACAATATCTGTTCAATTGGATTTGGTGAAACGTTGGCTACTTTTAATTCCAATTGAGAAGCTATTGACCGATTGCCATCACACAAGCTTTTGCATTGACCACATGTTAGTCATAGTTCACGGTTTACATACACAAGTCTGCCAACGGATAGGTACTAGTAATTGCTGCACTGTTGAAGAAAATCGGTAATAAATAATTTGTTGGAATAGAAGATTTTATAACAAACTATATAAAAAATATAACACTTTGCCTGTCACGTGAGAACCTTTTATCACATTTACAAATAGTTTAGATTCATATAAGGTTCCAAATAATTCGAGGTCTCATCAGGATCTAGACTGTTTTTAAAAGCAATGCAAGATAGTTAACTTAAGTAAAAACCCTATTCCGTCAGAAGGGGCGGGGTTTGTCAAACGCATCGATGCCCATTGTTTATGTATATTAAATTTGTTTGCCGTGTCCTCTCAGTGAAAAACAATGATGGGTTACAAAATAAGATCTAGACGGGTTTTCCTTAAAAGTTATGTAAATAAATGTGTTAATAACAAAGTTCATTACAATAATGTTTTATATTTACATATATGATGCAAGATGTTCGCCGTATCATGAGAAAATGCTGTACAAACAGTGCAGATCCAGACCAACAAATGTCTCACTGACGGCTAAATGCTGAATAATTATGCTAAATAATATAGAACCATAAAGTCATTTACAAAACCAGAAATGCAAAAAATAAGTACTTTAATAAAAGATCAAATCCCAACTGGCAAGAATATACCAGACTCAGAAACCTGAAAACAAAACTGAAAAGAGAATCTATCTCAGTATATTTCAAAGAAAGGTGTGATGGTGGACCAAAATCTAAAGACTTTTGGCCAACCATCAAACCATTCCTTTCTCAAAAGACGACACTGAAATCAGACAACCCTATTATTCTGACAGATAAAGAAAATGACTCTTTGATATCGGATCAAAATATGGTGGCTCACAAATTAAACTCTTTCTATATAAATATAGCAAAAAATATAGGGATAAATAACAATACTCCAGTAGACAATGAACATCCTAGTGTAAAAAATATAAATAGCATGGGAAATAACAACAGCTTCAACTTCACACATGTAACAGAAGAGCAGATAAAGCACTGCATAAATAAACTTGACTCTAAGAAAGCAACTGGAGTGGATTCAATACCTCCAAAGATAATAAAAGCAGGCCAAACTGCTCTGGCCAACCCAATTAAAAATATTGTAAACACAATGATCGACAAAAGCCATTTCCCGGAAAAACTTAAACTTGCCCAAGTTACACCTATTTTTAAGAAAGACGATCCTTTTATAGAAAAAAACTACAGACCTGTAAGTATCTTACCAACAATGTCTAAAATATATGAAAGAATATTAAGTGATCAACTCACCACATTCTTCGAAAATATTTTTCACCCATATTTATCAGCCTTCAGAAAAACATATAGCTGCCAAACAACCCTATTAAGACTAGTGGAAGACTGGAAAAAGGCTTTAGACCAAAATAAATGTGTTGGTGCAATTTTGATGGACCTATCTAAGGCTTTTGACTGCCTACCGCATAATCTTCTCTTTTTAAAACTTAAAGCATATGGGCTGGCTGACAGTGCAGCTAATCTTATGCTAAACTACTTAACACATAGAAAACAAAGGGTAAAAATAGGGAATACCACCAGTGATTGGGATGAAATACTAAAAGGCGTCCCACAAGGCTCTATACTCGGGCCTCTGGTTTTTAATATTTTCTTAAATGACATCTTCTATACATGTAATAAACCTACTCTCTACAACTATGCAGACGACAATACACTATCATACTGCCATAAAAATCCAAAAGTACTTAAAGAAACACTTCAAACAGAATGCCAAACACTCATACAATGGTTTGATGACAACCAAATGCAAGCTAATCCAGAGAAATTCCAAGCTATTTGTGTGGGTGTTAAAGCAAACAGAGACATAAATTCTTTTCAAATAGGCCAAAATGAAATAATCTGTGAGGATGAAGTCAAATTACTTGGTGTCACACTAGACCATAAACTAAACTTTGACTCACAAATAACTGATATATGTAAAAAAGCAGCTAAACAGCTAAATGTCTTACAGAGACTTAGCAAATTCTTAAATGAACCAACCAGATTGCTTATTTTTAAATCTTTTATCAGATCAACTTTTAACTATTGTCCTTTAATATGGCATTTCTGTAGCAAAACAAACACTGAAAAACTGGAAAAAATCCAATATAGAGCCCTAAAGATTGTTTTTAAGGATTATACATCATCTTATGAAACACTCCTCAATAAAGTAAATCTTACTACCTTACACCTCAACAGGATGAGATCTATTGCTATTGAAACTTTTAAATGCATGAATAATCTGTCACCAGAATATTTACAATCACTTGTTGAATGTAAACATACTAACTATTCTTTCAGATCTCAGAATACACTGCAGATCCCAAATGTACGGACAGTGAGGTATGGGAAAAGCTCATTTAGATTTGAGGCCGTCCGGGTGTGGAACAGCCTTCCAAACAACATAAGAACAGTTGATAGATACAAAGACTTCCTAAGACTGATCCGCACCTGGACAGGCCCCAAGTGTAAATGTGCAATGTGCATGCAGACCTGATTGGTCTTTGCTCCATGACATATGCATGGCTTTACAGTGTGTTTTATTTGCTTTCTGCATATGTGCTTCTAGCTTTGCATGTTTTATATATACAAAAGGTATTTTTCTAAAATTTTTATTAATTTTATACCTTTGTGATATGAATTTCATAAATGTCCTAAAATGTACTGTAGAAAGTTGTATTGCAGAACTGTGATAAACATACTTTCTTAAATACTTGTATTGTAGAACTGTGATAAACATATTGAAATAATATTTGTTTTTGCAGAACTGTGATACATTAAAACAAACTTTTAATCAAGCTGGCTAACTCAGAGACATATGTATATATATATGCCGCTGTCTAATCCATCTGTGATATACAAGTATAATAGTTCTTATAGATTACTTACAATTTTTGTGATAACATGTATGATAGACAAAAGTCTGTGATATTGCTCTCTTGTTTTTTAACAGTAGATCAACATAATAAAGTGATGAGGTTTTACTCAATGGAAAGGGAGAGAACTGCGGTACATTATATGAATTTCAATAACCATGGTTGCCTCCCTTTGCATGGATCTAGTGCTTTCTAGTGCAATTAATGCTAAATTACGCTTTTTCAGTTGTTGTGTGCATGCCCTGCCCCTTTGTGCTTTTTTCCTCGTTTCTTTTTATGATTGCATGACATTGTACATTGTATTTAATTTAATTTGTTTTTTTTACATATGTTTGTCGGAAAATAGCTCATGAGCTAATGTTATTTGTTATTTATATCCGACGTAAAATAAAATTTCTTGTATCTTGTATCTTGTATCTTGCATGTGCGACTGCATGAGGAGAACTGGGTCCACTGAGACCAAACACCATGATCGACAGTTCCTGCAAATTATTAACCCATTTTTGTCCAATATTCCTTAAGACATAGTCAAATAATGTACACTAAGATCAGAGGGCTCCTGTGTGATTCTTGGTTATGTTGTTGTGTGATTATTTTTCTTTTATCATGGAGCGTACGGGTGTTTAAACGCCTGTTGATGACTGACCTAAAACACTGTGCGGAAATTTTGATGTGGAGTAGTAAAGTTTGTTGTATAATGATAGATGGACTCGATATAAAAGGTCCAGGATACGTGAAATGCACTGTAAACTAAAAACGTTTAGAAATTAGACAATTACAGTAAAACTCCTCTAGCCCGCGCGTTAACCCTTCTCTTGCTGAATTTGAAAATACATATCTCCTTCTTGACCCAACCCTGTTGTATAATTAATTACATATATCTTCACCGTGTACAAGTATTTCGCTGTGCAATCACTGCTGTGGAGTGCACTGGCAGCACAATCAACTTGTAAATAGTGCAGACCCTGATGAGACATCTCCTGCAGGAGCTGTCTCATCTGGGTCTTCACTATTTACAGGTACGTATGTTGACGTGAATAGCAAGCGAAGGGTTAAAATTAGTATAAAAATCGATCTATTAGACAGCTGGCAGCATAATGCAGGTTGAAAGTCGAGCAGAAAACCCCCAAAGGAGCTGTCTGTATGACGATCACCCTGCATTAAGCAGCTACCTGTCACCTTAACTGTTATTTAATACTTTTCAGATATATAGGGATTCTACTGCCTATACAGTAAACCCTCTCTATAACGGCCACTAAATAGTGTTATTCAGTTGGTATTTAGGGCAGGTGGCTGCTTAAAGCAAGGTGAAAGTAAAATAGAACGCTCCTATAACATACTTGATGTTATTGAATGGCTGTTATAGAGAGGTTTTACTGTACAAGCTTATCGTACGTGTACCGTTTATGTTGCACTATGCTGAACACAATTGATGGATCCAAGTGCTACCAACAAAATTTTAATAACCTATGTATCAGGATCCAGACAGTTTTCATTTGGTTTATATTTTTGACGAGACATAAAACATAATAATCTACCGTTAATGCTTTAAACATAAATGTACAGTCGGCTGAGCGGTCATTCGGACTGAAAGTAGATCATAACTAGGTACTTTACTTTATTTAGAGTGTCAATGGAACCTTAATAAAGAGGCATTCGCTCCAGAACATGCCTGAGTCTGCGTTATGTTATACAGTTTAACTCTTTCGCATCCACTGTCACATCTGTGTTTACATATGCAAAGAGTTTGGATCCAGATAACACACCGAGTAACTCAACGTCGCATATAGATCAAAGCCAAGTGTTGTTGTGGCAACGCTTTGATATAAAACGGAGGAGTATTAAACAAATGAAAATTATAGCAAACGAAAGATTTGCAGACGACAATATGCAATAATAACACCATACATATTGCGTGAAAAGAGTGTGATTAAATAGCTCACCTGAGCAAAACCCGCAATGTTTCTGACAGTTTGTTATAGCCCATTGTATATAGGGATCCTGACAGTACATTTTCTTGTCGTACGAATTACAATGTTGCCCCAACTTATCCACACATGCACTGTTCACTGAAATTAAAGATACATTTCAGTGATTTATCAGGTACGTGTATCTTCCTTCGCCACTGCAGTAGCTCCTTCCTATCTTATCATGGGTTTAACCCTTACAACGCTGAATTTTCAAATGGACTCTTCCAAAATTCAAATAGGTCAAGCTTATAGTGAATATTTGGGGATGTTTTCTAAAGAAAAGTGTAACATGACAAACAGTGCATACCCTGATGAGAGGGCTCCCATAGGAGCCCTCTCATCTGGGTCTACACTGTTTGCAAAGGACATTAGTGAATCGGGTCCCACATTGTAAGGGTTAAAGCATTACTTAAAATCACAGATAAAATTCGTAAATTGAACCTTTTTATCAAGAATATTTATCTCCATTTCTCAACCAAACACTATATTACACCACTCTTTACAGTCTTTAGAACCACACCCTCTCCATCAAACCCTATGCAAGACCACTATTTAGAAGTGCTTCCTCTCCACCAAACCCTTTGCCAGACCCCTTTTTGTGCTTGCTTCCTCTCCAACAAACCCTATGTCAGACCACTATTTTGAAATCCTTCCTTTCCACCAAACTTTATGCAAGACTACTCTTTAGAATCGTCTTCTCTCCACAATCCCCTATGCCAGAACACTCATTAGAAATGTCTCCATTCAACTAAACTTTATATTAGGCCACTCTTCAGAATCGTCTCCTCTCCACCAGACCCTATGTTAGACTTCTCTTAAGAATCGTGTCCTCACCTGCAAACCCTATGTTAGACCACAATGCTTGGCGAAAAAACAAGTTGTGAAGTAAACAACCTATGCACGAACTCGTATAACAATGTCACAAAACGCAATACTGAAAAGTAAATCTCGGTTGGGCTGGGCCTAGGATTCTGCGACACTAAACGGGATAGCGGCAGGTGGTAGCTTAATGCAGGGTGAAAGTACTGCCGAAAACTCCTCTGGCAACTTTCTGCATCACTTTTACCCAGCATTAAGCAGCCACCTGCCTAAAAAGTTATCAATTCTTCATTACTAAATTTTCGAATTATCGCGTTTCTACTGGATGTGAAAGACAAACAGTGTTGACCATGATCAGAGGGCTCCAGGGCAGCCCTTCTATCTGGGTCTACACGATTTGCCTAAGACACGTGTTCTGCATTCAAAGAGTTGTTTCACCTTGGTGAAAATATTACTATTAAATTACTGTTTTGACTATTCCGATTCGACCAAGCTTTCGAGGACCCATGTACCGTATTTTAAAAGCTATGAACCATAATGCTGTAGAACATGTCTTAGGTGGCCATTGATTTATTGCAAATAAGAGTCTTAAAAAGCAGATAATTGCTCAATATATGGGCAAAAGTAATTACCTCCTCAATGCATGGGAAAATGAAAAGTAATACATCCTACAAGTTGCTAGTACCTTGCTGCCCGACTGGTTAAATGACGTCACGTGAAAGCCGTGTGTTTCCATCCATTGTCTTCAGCAGCCTAATATAAGCCACTTGGAAGAGTTATCTCCCTTACATTTTTATTTATTTATTAATTTTTTTTTTTATTATTATTATTTTTTTTTGGGGGGGGGGGGGGGAGAGAGTGGCGGCCAAGAAACAATTCGCAACAACAACAGACGCTGATAAGTCAAAAGGCTGAATTTAAATGCCAGAAACACACCAAAAGCAAACTTAAATAAGAAATCGGCTAACATACTCCGGGACTGTCTGAAGTAAAGTGTCAGCCCAATACGTTTGAGGACGTTCGACGCCGAATCTTGAATAATATATGCTTGTGCACTTTTACGTGAAATTTCGGAAGCTGGAGGGTGACCGTTACAAGAGGACATCATTTGATTCCATTCGCCACGGATTAAATAGGTACAGTAAAACCTCTCAATAACGGCCACTAAATTGTGTTAATTAGTAGGTATATACTGACATTGTGAAAGGCAAAGAGTTTTATGATGCCAACACAAACGTCCATGCTGTGATGTCCGTGCTAAAGAGACATGGTAAAGCCGATATCGAACACCAACAGCCTGTGAAAGCGACCTACAACAACCCTACAGCTCCATGCATTTGAATCCAAGTACACCATCTGGCCTCTCAACTAAAGTGCACTTTGATATACGCCTGTACTTTTTTCAGAAGAGGTACAGTCGCTCATGGCATTGTACCATCTAGTAGGGTAGGCGCAAACCATTTCATGCAAGAATTACAGTGCATTAATCTTAATACAGGGGAAGTGTAATATCCGGTCCTGAAAGTGTAATGTCTAAACCCAACCCCACCCCACCCCCACCACCACCCCATCCACCCCTCCGTTAGTGAAAAATGGCTAAACGAACTGCATTTTATTTTCAAAATTTAAGAAGTTATCATTACGTCTACATGGTTTCAGTTTTTTGTTTATCGATATTATCATGAATTACTTCAGTAAACACATATAGTGGCGATCAATAAAATCCGGATGTGAGACCTACTCGGTGCGAGCACCACCTATAACTTGAACTTGGGAAGATTACCGACAAAAGTCGCCAATTGGTCGATTATATTCTATATCTGTCTGGCATGAAGTTGAAGTCAGTTCTCACTCTAAATCTCCCTACATGAATAACCCCTTATGTAAGTACAGTAGAACCTATCTTAATCGGCCTTTCGTTTATCTTAGATATCAGATGGTTGCTTAACGCAGGGCAAACGTAATGCAGAAATCACCCATAGGAGCTTCTGTATTACCTTTGCCCTGTATTAAGCTACCACCTGCCTTATAGACCCATAGTAATAGCTCTTTTTGATGGCCTCAAAAGACAGATTTACCACATATAATTTTCGGCGAGACAAAAAAAAAGTAACCGTTTTACCTGTTGTGCAATCGGAGGGGTCACATGTACGGGTCTGCTTGGACACTGAACCTGGACAGAGGTAGGCATCTGAAGCTGTCCCGCCTTTTTGGTTGTCGAAGCAATCACGGGATCTGTACATGTTGCCACCAGGACATGCCGGCTGACAAGCTGAATATTGCGTCCATGGGCCCCATTCAAAATGTTCCCCTATAAATGATATTGTTTCAACACTTATCATACTGAAAAAATATAGACTCAACCTCTGACCTCTGGCCAAATGTTTAACTTACTCTCATATCACGATTTCCAGAATGTGATACAGGTCATTATCATTATGCGAAAAGCTCCTATAGGAGCTTTCTGTATTACGTTTAACCTGCATTAAGCTGCAGTCTGTCATATAGACCCGTACTTATACCCTTTTTATGACCATTTAAGACAGGTTCTACTCTACTAAGGCATTTGATACACATGAGCAAGCAACATTAGATGCGAATATAAACTCATTTGCTGTTAACCCTTTGCCTCATATAAACGTGTTTTCACACATTTGCAAACAGCGTAGACCTAGATCAGACGGCTCCTAGAGGAGCCGTCTGATCAGGGTCTGCTCTGTTTGCTAATAGAATTTGACAGATATGTTTCTTTGCTTTCTAAAATGTCTACAAAGTTCAACCTTCTATATTTCTTTAGAACTACATGTAATTTGTTATTGAATATTCATTAAGTATTGAAATTTGTAACACACATAGAACAAGTGAAGGGTTAAGGAAAAAGCATCAAGTAGAGTCTTGATAGCAAATGGATAACATATCGTATGAGTAATTTATCATTTCATTCCGTGAACATTCATTTGAGAAATAATGAGAATAGCAATAAGCTTAATGTTTAAAGTTTTAGACTTGGTCAAAATGGTAGCATATGATCTATATAAATCCTTAACCTCCTATTGACGACTTTTGACGACTCTGTAAAAGTCGTTTTGTGAAACCATTGTGATAAATAGAGCATTTGCTCCTATAGGAGCAAATGCTCTATTTATCACAATGGTTTCAAACTACAAATTCTAAAATGTTCCTTTTCTCTAGTTAATGCTCCTTTTCGGTAGACTTATTCAAAGACGTTGTATCTAAAAATAGCCTATAGGGAAAGGGTTAAAGCAACAGAGGAGACCCTAATCAGACGGCCCTATTTAGACCGTCTGATCTAGGTCCACTATGTGTGCAAATGCATAGATCTATACAGTACAGGGTTAAAAAGGAATTTAATTTTCTTTTTCAAGTTAGAGAAAGATAGTAATACCCTCATGCTAACTCGTGCCAAATCCTAAAATGTATTACCGTAAAACCTCGCTATTCGAATTTTTACTAAAGATTAACCCTTCGCTTGCTATTCACGTCAATATACCTACCTGTAAATAGTGAAGACCCAGATGAGACAGCTCCTGCAGGAGCTGTCTCATCAGGGTCTGCACTATTTACAAGTTAATTGTGCAACCAGTGCACTCCACAACCAGTGCACTCCACAGCAGTGATTGCACAGCGAAATACGTGTACACAGTGAGGATATATGTAATTATTCAACAGGGCATAGGCAAAGAAGGAGAAATGTGTTTTAAAATTCAGCAAGAGAAGGGTTAATCGAGACTTATTTAGACATGTGGCTGCTAAGTGAAGGGTGAAGGTCATACATAAAGCTCCTCTGGGATTACTAATAATACCAATACCAAAACATCCTATGTACGTATGCCGCTATAAAAATTAATCTAATAAATATTCATGGTGTCATCATTCTTTACATGGATGAGCATGAATGTGCATGAGGTTAAGAAGTAACCTTTCAATCCATAAATACGCCTTTCTACACATTTGCAATCAAAGAATACCCAGATCAGAGGGCTCCTATGGGAGCTGTCTGACCAGGGTCTGCTTTGTTTGCTTATGAAATTATGCAGATATGATTCTAAAGTGTCTGCCATGGGCACGAATTCCTGTGTTGATGTATCATTGTAAATTTAAACTAAATAGTATTCCTGGTGTCATTATTTCTTATACGAATATTCATGGGGTAACGTGTTAAAGGTAAATAAAAAAACATTAAAACACTAAGTGTTCCCGTCATCTACTGACCAGGCACGAACTTCTTCCCTCACCTATCTACTGACCAGGCACGAACTTCTTCCCTCACCTATCTACTGACCAGGCACGAACTTCTTACCTCACCTATCTACTGACCAGGCACGAACTTCTTCCCTCACCTATCTACTGACCAGGCACGAACTTCTTCCCTCACCTATCTACTGACCAGGCACGAACTTCTTCCCTCACCTATCTACTGACCAGGCACGAACTTCTTCCCTCACCTATCTACTGACCAGGCACGAACTTCTTCCCTCACCTATCTACTGACCAGGCACGAACTTCTTCCCTCACCTATCTACTGACCAGGCACGAACTTCTTCCCTCACCTCTCTACTGACCAGGCACGAACTTCTTCCCTCACCTATCTACTGACCAGGCACGAACGCACGAACTTCTTCCCTCACCTATCTACTGACCAGGCACGAACTTCTTCCCTCACCTCTCTACTGACCAGGCACGAACTTCTTCCCTCACCTATCTACTGACCAGGCACGAACTTCTTCCCTCACCTATCTACTGACCAGGCACGAACTTCTTCCCTCACCTATCTACTGACCAGGCACGAAATTCTTCCCTCACCTATCTACTGACCAGGCACGAACTTCTTCCCTCACCTATCTACTGACCAGGCACGGAATTCTTACCTCACCTATCTACTGACCAGGCACGGAATTCTTCCCTCACCTATCTACTGACCAGGCACGAAATTCTTCCCTCACCTATAGTACAGTAGAACCTGTCGTAGGCGGCCATCACACAGAGGTCTAATTATGGGTCTGTAAGGAAGGTGGTACAGTGCTCCCTCTCTACAACGACACCATTTGGGATACGAAGATTGTATGCGTTGTTCAGAGGGAGTTGTTATAGGGAGGGAAAATTAAACATAATTAGCTTGTTTGCAGATCCCCAGATAAGGTTATTTCGAGAACTAAAACCGTTATGCCTCTATCAAACCCTATGTTGTGGCCACTCTTTAGAATCGTCACAAAGTGACGATTCTAAAGAGTGGTCACAACATAGGGTTTGATGGAGGCATAAAGAAATTACGATGGAAATGAGTTTCTGGAGCCTTGTTGTTCCGGAAACAGTGACATGCGTTGTTGTAAGGAGGGAATCGTTATTGGGAGGGTCGTTGTAGGGAGGGAGCACTGTAATGAGCTTTAGGAGCTTTCTGAATTACCTTTGCACTGCATTAAGCCATCGCCTGGATTTTAAGTCCCCTTTGTTCAATACACGAATGGCAATTTTAAAAAGGTTCTTCTGGACCCGAGATTATAAAACATTTTGCTAGAGTCTGAGATCATTCTCATGCATCTGATTGGTCAGATTCTGACCAATCAGATACTTGAGAATTATCTCGGACTCAGACTCAGAGTTTTATATCCTTGGACCCAGTATTCAAACAATTGTTTGGGCAGTGACATCGAATGGTAATTATTACGAAGCGCTTTTCTCATCTAATAATTACTAAAACGGAACACCTCATCGAATTAAAATTATTACGAAACACACTCTCATCGAATTGTAACCTGTACGGAACAGTTTATCGGATAGTAAATATACAGAACACCTTCTCATGTAATTAAGGAATACATTGTCCTCGAATGGCAACTATTACGGAACAAGTCGTCCCAACTGGTGACTATAACGTATAACGGAACACCTCGTGTTCGAATCATTACTATGACGGAACACCTTGTCCGAAATGGTAACTATTATGGAACCCCTCGGCCCGAAAGGTGACTATTGCGGAATACATGTACTTCGTCCCCGAACAAACTCTTCCAATATGGAGATTACTAGTATTACTATTAAGGAACACATCGTCTTCGAATAGTATTTTACTTACTTCATGTAACTCTAGAATACTTACGTATAGATTACTTACCCTTAGTATAATACATGTAGTGTACTTTTTTTCTAAACTTTTGCTAAGATGTCTTACTTATAGCGGTAGTTTCATATACTAAGATTTCTTAATTAAGTGTCCTCTGATAGTGCTACATTAGTCATGTTATTCTCTCTCTCTCTCTCTCTCTCTCTCTCTCTCTCTCTCTCTCTCTCTCTCTCTCTCTCTCTCTCTCTCTCTCATCTCTCTCTCTCTCTCTCTCTCTCTCTCTCTCTCTCTCTCTCTCTCTCTCTCTCTCTCTCTCTCTCTCCTTCATAAACACTTCGTGTTTCATACTTTACATATTTTGTTTGCCATTACATGTATATATAAATGCTTTGTATGGGGAGGGTCAATTCTAATGTTGTAAGAACTTGTGACCCGACCCAATTTCCTCTAATATGGAAATAAAATATGTTTAAACTAATACTTACGTCCTGATAAGAACCGCCTGTTTGAATCTGAAATCATTTAAAAATATCAGTAATAGGTAAATAACGTATGTTTTATGGAAATACAAATACCCATCTAAAGTGACAGTTTAATGAATATATGTTTTTCAATGCAGGTGGTTGCTTAGCCCATTGCCCCATAGGCTATTTTAGATACAACCTCTTTGAAAAAATCTACCGAAAAGGCTCATTGGAGAAAAGGAAAACTTTAGAATTTTGTAGTTTAAAACCATTGTGATAAATAGAGCATCAAATGCTCTATATATCACAATGGTTTCACAAAGTAACTTTTACAGAGTCGTCAAAAGTCGTCAATATGAGGGAAAGGGTTAATACAGGGAGAAGGTAATGCAGAAAGATCCTATATAACGTCCATCACTCATCATGCTACCACCTGCCTTTAAGAAGTATATTTTTGTTGCAGCTTTAGAGGTGTTTACAAACAGTCAATATACATTGTACACTAAAATGATAGGCTCTACGTGTAACACGCTTTAAAATGCCTGAAAACCCCTTGTCTATGTGCTGAAAAGAAGTATTTCGTAAGAAAACCGCTAGAATAAACGCTGAGAAAACAATTTACGTTCATGTACAGGAAAACCTCTCTAAATTGGGGATTAAATTTAGCATAAATATCGGTCTTGGAAACAGGCGACAGCTTAATGCATGTTGAGGGTCATGCAGAAAGCCCCTAGAGTAATTATCTGCATGACTTATATCCTGCATGAAGCAGCCACCTGCTCAAAAGTATCTAATTTCTTCTCTACCAGAATTCCGGTTTAGAGGGGGTTTTCTGTATATGATATCGAATTGCGTAAAAGGTATATCGTGATGCGTACCAGTATTGTGACATATCGCAATGCGAATTTTTTCTGCGGTACCTAGCCCTGACGACTGGCCTGTGTCTACACGAACTACAAATCCTGGAAACCCTCTGTGTCTTGATGCGACTAATATTATAGATTCTGGTGATACAAATTCAAATGTCTTGTGCAAAAAAATGTAGAATATGTATATTAGTTTTTAACAATTTCCACCCTGTTATGTACGGTAAACTCAATTCAACTGACGTTTGGAATGTGAACATTGTTCATATAAGGGGTTCCGACAAAAGAATTATTTTTCTCACATAACTTCTCTTATCTCCGAGTTAGAACAACGGGTTAAGATTCTCTTATCAGTAACAGTAACACGTGTAAGAACACTTTAGAATATGTATGACGTATGACGTCATATATGACGTCAAACTGGGGGAAATCGATGTTTACATGTCATTTAAAGAGCGAAAATAGATCTAGATCTACACTGTTTGGTTATGTGAGGGAAAGAATCTGATGCTCATTGCCTTTTAAGATCACATGTTCCTAAACTCACCAAGGAAATGTTATTAAGCTCGCCAAAGGCTCGCTTAACAACATTTTCTAAGGCTCGTTTAGGAATATGTGATCTTAAAAGACAACTCGCAACAAATCCTCTATGTAAGTAAAATCGTTTGCAATTAACTCTTTCGATGCAACATATTGTCGTCTGCAATATTTGTCGTTTGCAATATTTGTCGTCTGCTACATTTAATTTTGTATTTGTTTTACCGTCAGCTATAGTCTGAAATATTTTCCGTCTGCTTTTAATGTTCTTTTGTTTAAACCCCCTCTCCCTTTCTTTAAACAATAATTACCATAGTAACACAGAGTTTGGCTCCTGATTAGACGCCGAGTTACTCGGCGTCTCATCTAGATCCAAACTGTTTGCATTACTAATCACAGATGTGCCGCTGTCAGCGAGAGTTAATTGAGATAGCATTGTTTATCTATGTCGGATTTATGGGGTTGTAAGAGTGCGCTCGTTAACCCTTTCATGGGTCTACATGGTTTGTAAATGATACTGCATATGGGTCCTAGGTTGAAAGAGTTACAGTTAAACCTCTCTATAACGGCCACTAAATTATGTTAATTAGTTGGTATTTAGGACAGGTGGGTGCTTAAAGCAAGATGAAGTAAAACAGAACGCTCCTCCAGGAGCGTTCTGTTTTACTTTCACCTTGCTTTAAGCACCCACCTTCCTTTAACACAAAATCCTATGCTGTAATTTAATGCTAAACTTATTTCTGAGTTCTAATCACCAAATCCCAATAACAAACATTCGGCCTGCAGCCTACGGGTCTGTATTATTATTATTATTATTATTATTATTATTATTATTATTATTATTACTATTATTATCATCATTATAATATCACATTTATATAGCGCTCTTTTCACACTTGATATGTGCGTTCAAAGGCGCTTCACATGGATGAAATCACTTATCGGAACGAACCGCATGCTTATCTATCCAGACAATTAAGTATATACAATAGATATACAATATAAATGATATCACTAGCCGGAAGGAACTACATGATTGTCTATCCGGTCATGAAAGATATGCAAAAAATATACAATAGATATGAAATCACTAACTGCAAGGAACCGCATAAACTGTATTAACAAACTTGATACAGACAAGTTGACTGAAAGCCATGCTCATCCATACCACAAATTAGAATAATCTGTATTAACAAATTTGATACAGACAAGTTGACTGAAAGGCATGCTCATCAATATCATGAATTAGTATTAATGGGTTGACTGAAAATCATTCCATTTATATGACTATTGGGTCAACTGTTAGCTTAATAGGTTGACTGAACGCCATTCCTATCCAGAGCTCAGTTGCCACTGCACATGCCTATTGGGTCAACTGTTAGCTTAATAGGTTGGCCGAAAGCCATTCCTATCCTGAACTTAGTGGCCACTGTACGTGACTATTGGGTCATATGTTAGCTTAATAGGTTGGCCGAAAGCCATTCCTATTCTGAACTAATCTGTCCTAGTACCAAATGTTGAAAAAAATGCGTTTTCAGACACCTTTTGAAATATGCCAGTGACTTTGCGTATCTAATACCTGACGGTAGAGCATTCCAAAGTTTTGGAGCTGCATGCATGAAACTTCATCTTTGTAAACAGCTTGGATCCAGATGAGACGCCAACTAGCTCGGCGTCTCAACAGAATCCAACCTGTTGACACTCAGTCAACAGTATGTTTCTCAAGCGCTTCTACAAATCAGAATTAGTGAAAATGAGATCAGAAGTTTGGCAGACATATTTTTAGCACGATAAGGGCTAATAAAATTACCTATAGCTTCTCCAGCGCTGGTATGCCAGACCGCACACAGTGCAAGAAGTGTTATCCCTGCTGAAAAGAGTCGGAATAAACATTTACCTCATGATTAGTCATGTCAGAAATAATGACATCATTAATATTAAATAACTGAATTTTATAATGGAGTATATGAACACGGGAATAGTTTGGAAATTACTGTACATATAGACTCAGTTCAATATAGGTCCGTTATCATGGCCAGAAGACAGTGGTGGGATGGGGGACTGACGTTTGCACAACTGTATATTTTATTTTCATGTAAGAGGGTTCCAGCAAGAGATCTTTGGCCTCTATCACGTCGCCATAAGCTGATTTTCACAACGAAGCAGTATATAACATGTTACTCAGGGAGCCAATGGGGTCTACCGTGCACCCCCTCCCCCTCCCCTAGACTTTCTTCATGGGTACCAAAATGTTCAGAAAAGTCTCCTGAATCAGAAGAAGGTAATTCCTAAGTGTAGCCTTTAAACAAAAGCACAAGGACTTAGCTTTAATTTGGTACCAGAGTTAATGCAAAAACTTTCTGTGATATGGAAGATTTTTACAGGTAGGTGTCGACTAATAAAATATGTGTGAACAGAGTGAAATGAATAGTTACTATTGTCACATAGTGACTTTTAACCTCTTGATTTGGATCCAATATCTTGGTTTGGATCCAAACATAATATAGACATAGTACTAAAACATAAACCAGGAAATGGGGTTAGGTTACTTGCTTTGATTAATAATTATAGCTTCCGGGCATATTGTTATGGCAACTGTCCTTAGATGTTATATTTAGGCCAGACAGGTGCAGACCTTCCGATGCAAACAGGAAATGGCTGCCATCTTGCTTAGAGATATATACTGTAAAACGTGGACATTCGAGAGTTCAGTTGAGTTTAGTTCAGTTCGGTTTAGATTAGATCAGATGGGAACAGAGATAGTACTAGGGCTGTGATCATAATCACAGGTTAGAAATGCATTATGGGAATTGAGGGACTGCATGGTACCTGGCTTAGGCATATGCCAGTATCGACTCAGAAACGAATAGAGACAGTCATGTAATAGAACTTCAACTATGTGTTGCTGTATTAGAGTTTATGAAATGTGTTTATTAAAGTATCTCAGACTGAAAATGTGTTGTAAATGAAGCCCATACGCGACACTATGGAAACAGTTAAAACGTTACTTAGAGTTAATGTTTGATCCTCAAATTGGATATTTTGTTTTCTGAGGATTTTATCATCATGTTAAACTGCATTTGAAGTTGTTTTCTGATATTTGTATGAATACTTTTCATTATTAATGTTATTTCTTTATTGGTTTTACTATTCTTAATGTTCTCATTAATATTCATGAGTGTGCAAATAAGGCAATTTCAAGGAATAGTTAGAAATAAAAGCACAATGTCTTATCTTCAACTTGGTACCAGTTTTATAGGTTAAGGGCAAAAACTGGCTGTGCTGTGGACGATTTTGCAGGTATGGGCTATCATTACGAAAACTGGGGGTTGCCATGGAAACAGTTAAAATGTTACTTAAAGTTAATGTTTTGGTCCTCAAATTGGATATTTTGTTTTCTGAGGATTTTTTCATCATGTTAAACTGCATTTGAGGTTATTTTCTGATATTTGTAGGATAAAAAAGTGAATAGTTTACATTATTTCTATACCTTATTTCACTATTTTTAATGTTCTCATTAACATTCATGAGTATGCAAATAAGGCAATTTCAAGGAATAGTTTCAAAGCATTTCAATGCTTCTTATATAAGTGACCCCCGTATATACACAGTTTCCAGCTGTGCTCCTGCAGTGTCCAGTCAGGGTCCATAGCCATAAGAGATAAAGTTATGCAATTATACATTGATCCTCTGTGATGGTAGCCCGCCTTATCAGTTTGTGTATCAGATGCCTGAAACTGCATTTGAAGTTGTTTTTAAAGTAATTTAAAACAACAAGCTTGACATAAAAGCACAATGTCTTATGTTCAATTTGGTACCAGTTTTATAGGTTTAGGACAAACACTGGCTGTGATATGGGCGAATTTGCAGGTATGAGTCAGCATTACGAAAACTGGGGGGGGGGGGCATGGAAACGATTAAAATACCCATAGCCTAAAAGAATTTAAACTTTGGTACCCATGAAAAAAAGTCATGGGGTGCACGATATACCCCATTGGCTCCCTAAGTATGTCGTTATAATATTCAAATTCATTTCAACAACAGACTCATTTCAGTATGAAATGCTTCTGATCTGGGTATAAAACAGTTTGCAAATGTCGGTACCGTCGTTTCCAGCATTTAAAGGTATAGAGCTGAGACGCAAATGAGACGATCTCCATTATGTTTAGATAAAACCTTCACTCCATAAATACGCCTTTCTACGCTTTTGCAAACAGAGTAGACCCAAATCTGACGGATCCTGTAGAAGCCGTCTGATCAGAGTCTGTTCCGTTTGCTTTGTGAAATAATATAGATCTGATTCTATTGTTTATGTCAAGGCCAAAGTGTTCATATGTCATTATGAAAATGTATCCAGTTAATACTCATGGAGTAATCATTTCTTCCATGAATATTTTTGGAGTAAAGGGTTAACTATGTCACGAGGTTATCATATCTCTGGATTTACAACAGTAGATGTCTTACTAATCCATTCCCTCATTGGCTTTTTAGACCCATTCCCTCCTAGGCTATTTTTATAACTAACCTATCTGAATAAATCTACTGAAAAAGAGCATTTACTTTTAGAATTGTGTAATTTTGAAACCATCATGATAAATACAGATGCTCTATTTATCACCATGGTTTAAAACAGTGACTTTCACATAGGCATCAAAAGGCGTCATTATGAGGGAATGGGTTAATAAGACAGCCCGAATGAAGTATAATTCTAGATTAGTTTCAACTCACATAGATTTCGATTCTTGCGCTAGCTTTTAGAAAATATTAGTAAAATACTCCTACATGTATATGTTTTAGGAACACTAAGCATAAATTGTTAAGTTGATTATAATACCACTGGGGTGTCTAATTAACTCTTTACCAATATTCATGCAAGTTATAATGACATCGTGAATATTTATTAGCTGCATGTTTATAATGTAAACATATCATGTCAAAAGCAAACAGAGCAGATCCTGATCAGACGGTTCCTGTAGGAGCCATCTGAGCTGGGTCCATAATGTTTTCGTGAAAATGCGTTTATATGAGGGAACGGTTTAAACAAAATATGCTCTAACCCTTCCCCCGCACTAAACAATGATGTCTGCACAAATTTAGACATTGTATCATTTTGACTACTTCCGATTCGATCGAGCTTTTGAGAAACTATTGATCAAGTGTCAAACAGCTTGGATCTAGATGAAACACCTAGTTACACGACACTTGATCTGGATCCAAACTGTTTGCAAATGCGAGTTAGATGAAGGATAGCGGGGTAAGCGTTAAAACATGTGTTTATAAATGACACGTTCTAGAAGTCTGTAAAAACACAGCAAAATTATAGTTTGTTTAATAAAAAGTTGTAAGATGGATAATCTTTTAGTATCGCCAGAAGTTGAACGATCGATATCGCCAATGATATCCACCCGCGTTTCAGAGAAAATCGCGGGTGGTTTAATACCGTCGCGATATCGCAATAATTTTGTTTTACACGATATCAAAAGTCGCGATGGAAACAGTTATTATTAATTTACAAACGCGTTATTATACAATATAATTTCTTCAGAGAAATCTTTATAAAATGGTTCAAGCAGTCAAGCGGCTTATTCCAAATATTATGGAATATCTTTAACCCATTCTCTTTTATAAACGCATTGCAGCGCCTTAGCAGACAGAGAAACCCAGATCAGTCAACTCCTATAGGTTCTGACTAATGAAGATCTGCTCTGTTTGCTTATGAAAGATTGTAGATATGATTATACAGCTTCTGCCATGGCCAAACATTCCCTATCCACGTGGCATTATAAAAATAATCTAATTAACCCATTTGCGCCCAGTGGATTCTTTCATGTTTATACATTGGATTAGTCCATTTTCAATTTAATGGATGTCTGGCCTAAATTTCGTTTTGTTTTATATTGAAATTCCTATCAGCAAACAGTGTAGACTCTGATCAGACGCCGCATTATGTGGCGTCTAATCAGAGTCTACATTGTTTGCCTACGTCCAATATATGGGATCGTGGGAGCAAATGGGTTAATATTTATGGCGTCATTATGGCGAATATTCACGGAGTAAATGCTTAAAACAAATGTGTATTCTATAGACATATCACCTTTAATATTCACGGACGTATTATAATTAAGTTGCCAAGTATCGAGATAATATCGCCGAATGAAGAGAAAATACTCACAATATAATATATCACAGAGATTGAAAAATCCATACAGCGTCGAATTAGTTCTTGCGCAAAAAATTGGCATCTACTTCAATTCCCAAATGACTTTTTTTCTCACAACTCTTTTCAGAAGCACATCCAGCATGCATGTCAAATAAATGTGTGTGAAGCTGGCTCAGAGATCAACCATCATCCACCAACATTCGTTTTTATATAAGGAAACGGAATGTTGATCTGGAATGTCGAGCTCGCCCGTCAACATTCGTTTTTATATAAGGAAACCGAACGTTGATCTGGAATGTCGAGCTCGCCCATCAACATTCGTTTTTATATAGTGAAATCGAATGTTGATCTGGAATGTCGAGCTCGCCCATCAACATTCGTTTTTATATAGAGAAACCGAATGTTGATCTGGAATGTCGAGCTCGCCCATCAACATTCGTTTTTATATAGTGAAATCGAATCTTGATCTGGAATGTCGAGCTCGCCCATCAACATTCGTTTTTATATAGAGAAACCGAATGTTGATCTGGAATGTCGAGTTCGCCCATCAACATTCGTTTTTATATAAGTAAACCGAATGTTGATCTAGAATATCGAGCTCGCCCATCAACATTCGTTTTTATATAGAGAAACCGAATATTGATCTGGAATGTCGAGCTCGCCCATCAACATTCGTTTTTATATAGTGAAACCGAATGTCGAGCTGGAATGTCGAGCTCGCCCATCAACATTCGTTTTTATATAAGGAAATCGAATGTCGATCTGTAATGTCGAGCTCGCCCATCAACATTCGTTTTTATATAAGGAAACCGAATGTTGATCTGGAATGTCGAGCTCGCCCATCAACATTCGTTTTAATATAGTGAAATCGAATGTTGATCTGGAATGTCGAGCTCGCCCATCAACATTCGTTTTTATATAGTGAAATCGAATGTTGATCTGGAATGTCGAGCTCACCCATCAACGTTCGATTTTATATAGAGAAACCGAATGTTGATCTGGAATGTCGAGCTCGCCCATCAACATTCGTTTTTATATAAGGAAACCGAATGTTGATCTGGAATGTCGAGCTCGCCCACCAACATTGGTTTTCATAGTGAAATCGAATGTTGATCTGGAATGCCGAGTTCGCCCATCAACATTCGTTTTTATATAGTGAAATCGAATGTTGATCTGGAATGTCGAGCTCGCACATCAACATTCGTTTTTATATAGAGAAACCGAATGTTGATCTGGAATGTCGATCTCGCCAATCAACATTCGTTTTTATATAGTGAAATCGTATGTTGATCTGGAATGTCGAGCTCGCCCATCAACATTCGTTTTTATATAGTGAAATCGAATGTTGATCTGGAATGTCGAGCTCGCCCATCAACATTCGTCTTTATATACGGAAACCGAATGTTGATCTGGAATGTCGAGCTCGCCCATCAACATTCGTTTTTATATAGTGAAATCGAATGTTGATCTGGAATGTCGAGCTCGCCCATCAACATTCGTTTTTATATAGAGAAACCGAATGTTGATCTGGAATGTCGAGCTCGCCCATCAAAATTCGTTTTTATATAGTGAAACCGAATGTTGATGTGGAATGTCGGGCTCGCACATCAACATTCGCTTTTATGTAGTAAAATCGAATGTTAATCTGGAATGTCGAGCTCGCCAATCAACATTCGTTTTTATATGGAGATGTTGATCTGGAATGTCGAGTTCGCCCATCAACATTCGTTATTATGTAGAGAAACCGAATGTTGATCTGGAATGTCGAGCTCGCCCATCAAAATTCGTTTTTATATGGAGAAACCAAATATTGATCTGGAATGTCGAGCTCGCCCATCAACAATCGTTTTTATATAAGGAAATCGAATGTCGAGCTGGAATGTCGAGCTCGCCCATCAACGTTCGTTTTTATATAAGGAAATCGAATGTTGATCTGGAATGTCGAGCTCGCCCATCAACATTCGTTTTTATATAGAGAAACCGAATGTTGATCTGGAATGTCGAGCTCGCCAATCAACATTCGTTTTTATATAGTAAATTCGTATGTTGATCTGGAATGTCGAGCTCGCCCATCAACATTCGTTTTTATATAGTGAAATCGAATGTTGATCTGGAATGTCGAGCTCGCCCATCAACATTCGTTTTTATATAGAGAAACCGAATGTTGCTCTGGAATGTCGAGCTCGCCCATCAACATTCGTTTTTATATAGAGAAACCGAATGTTGATCTGGAATGTCGAGCTCGCCCATCAACATTCGTTTTTATATAGTGAAATCGAATGTTGATCTGGAATGTCGAGCTCGCCCATCAACATTCGTTTTTATATAGAGAAACCGAATGTTGATCTGGAATGTCGAGCTCGCCCATCAACATTCGTTTTTATATAGTGAAATCGAATGTTGATCTGGAATGTCGAGCTCGCCCATCAACATTCGTTTTTATATAGAGAAACCGAATGTTGATCTGGAATGTCGAGCTCGCCCATCAACATTCGTTTTTATATAGAGTAACCGAATGTTGAGCTGGAATGTCGAGCTCGCCCATCAAAAGTCGTTTTTATATAGAGAAACCAAATATTGATCTGGAATGTCGAACTCGCCCATCAACAATCGTTTTTATATAAGGAAATCGAATGTCGAGCTGGAATGTCAAGCTCGCCCATCAACATTCGTTTTTATATAAGGAAATCGAATGTCGATCTGGAATGCCGAGCTCGCCCATCAACATTCGTTTTAATATAGTGAAATCGGATGTTGATTTGGAATGTCGAGCTCGCCCATCAACATTCGTTTTTATATAGTGAAATCGAATGTTGATCTGGAATGTCGAGCTCGCCCATCAACATTCGATTTTATATAGAGAAACCGAAAGTTGATCTGGAATGTCGAGCTCGTCCATCAACATTCGTTTATATATAGGGAAACCGAACGTTGATCTGGAATGTCAAGCTCCCCCGTCAACATTCGTTTTTATATAGTGAAATCGAATGTTGATCTGGAATGTCGAGCTCGCCCATCAACATTCGTTTTTATATAAGGAAACCGAATGTTGAGCTGGAATGTCGAGTTCGCCCATCAACATTCGACTTTATATAAGAAAAACGAATGTCGAGCTGGAACGTCGACCTCGCCCATCAACATTCGTCTTTATATATTGAAATTGAATGTCGAGCTCCCCCGTCAACATTCGTTTTAATATAGTGAAATCGGATGTTGATTTGGAATGTCGAGCTCGCCCATCAACATTCGTTTTTATATAGTGAAATCGAATGTTGATCTGGAATGTCGAGCTCGCCCATCAACATTCGTTTTTATATAAGGAAATCGAATGTTGATCTGGAATATCGAGCTGGCCCATAAACATTCGTTTTTATATAGAGAAATCGAATGTTGCGCTGGAATGACGAGCTCGCCCATGAACATTCGACTTTATATAGAGAAACCGAATGTTGATCCGGAATGTCGAGCTCGCCCATTAACATTCGTTTTCATATAAGGAAATCGAATGTTGATCTGGAATGCCGAACTCGCCCATCAACATTCGTCTTTATAAAGAGAAACCGAATGTTGTGCTGGAATGACGACCTCGCCCATCAACATTCGACTTTATATAAGAAAAACGAATGTCGAGCTGGAATGTCGAGCTGGAATGTCCTGCTCGCCCATCAACATTCGTTTTTATATAAGGAAATCGAATGTTGATCTGAAATGTCGAACTCGCCCATAAACATTCGTTTTTATATAGAGATACCGAATGTTGTGCTGGAATAACGAGCTCGCCCATGAACATTCGACTTTATATAGCGAAACCGAATGTTGAGCTGGAATGTCGAGCTTGCTCACCAACATTCGTCTTTATATAGAGAAACCGAATGTTGTGCTGGAATGACAAGCTCGCCCATCAACATTGGACTTTATATAAGGAAACCGAATGTTGAGCTGAAAAGTCGAGCTCGCCCATCAAAATTCGTTTTTATACATGTATAAGGAAACCAAATGTTGAGCTGGAATGTCGAGCTCGCCCATGAACATTCGTTTATATATAAGGAAACCGAATGTTGAGCTGGAATATCGAGCTCGCCCATCAACATTCGACTTTATATAAGGAAAACGAATGTTGTGCTGGAATGACGAGCTCGCCCATCAACATTCGTTTTCATATAGAGAAACCGAATGTTGTGCTGGAATGACGAGCTCGCACATCAACATTCGGTTTCCTTATATAAAGACGAATGTTGATGGGCGAGCTCGACATTCCAGATCGACATTCGGTTTCCTTATATGAAAACGAATGTTGATGGGCGAGCTCGACATTCCAGATCAACATTCGGTTTCCTTATATAAAAACGAATGGTGATGGGCGAGCTCGACATTCTAGCACAACATTCTGTTTCTCTATATAAAAAACGAATGTTGATGGGCGAGCTCGACATTCCAGATCAACATTCGGTTTCCTTATATATAAAACGAATGGTGATGGGCGAGCTCGACATTCCAGCTCAACATTCGGTTTCCTTATATAAAAACGAATGTTGATGGGCGAGCTCTACATTCCAGCACAACAATCGGTGTCTCTATATAAAAACGAATGTTGATGGGCAAGCTCGACATTCCAGATCAACATTCAGTTTCCTTTTATAAAAACGAATGTTGATGGGCGTGCTCGACATTCTAGATCAGCTTTCGATTTCCTTATATAAAAACGAATGTTGATGGGCGAGCTCGACATTCCAGATCAACATTCGGTTTCCTTATATAAAGACGAATGTTGATGGGCGAGCTCGACATTCCATATCAACATTCGGTTTCCTTATATAAAAACCAATGTTGATGGGCGAGCTCGACATTCCAGCACAACATTCGGTTTCTCTATATAAAAACGAATGTTGATGGGTGAGCTCGACATTCCAGATCAACATTCGGTTTCCTTTTATAAAAACGAATGTTGATGGCCGAGCTCCACATTCCAGATCAGCATTGATTTCCTTATATAAAAACGAATGTTGATGGGCACGCTCGACATTCCTGATCAACATTCGATTTCCTTATATAAAGACGAATGTTGATGGGCGAGCTCGACATTCCAGATCAACATTCGATTTCACTATATAAAGACGAATGTTGGTGGGCGAACTCGACATTCCAGCTCAACATTCGGTTTCTCTATATAAAGACGAATGTTGATTGTCGAGCTCGACATTCCAGATCAACATTCGATTTCATTATATAAAAACGAATGTTGATGGGCGAGCTCGACATTCCAGATCAACATTCGATTTCACTATATAAAGACGAATGTTGGTGGGCGAACTCGACATTCCAGCTCAACATTCGGTTTCTCTATATAAAGACGAATGTTGATGGGCAAACTCAACATTCCAGCTCGACATTCGATTTGACTATATAAATGGAAAAGTAGTAAAGTCAAGCAGACAAAGCCACATGCAAGACGCAACCACCACCAAAACACCGATAGACAGCATGACACACATACACACACACACACACACAACCACACAACCACACACCCAAACGCACACTCACACACGAGATGAACACAGAAAACACCAAAAGACACACAAGAACCAGAGACAAACGTTCCACACATGAACAAAATCACAAGCACAAAGACGCAAGGCAAACAAAAGGAAGGGTGACAAAGAGAGTACCGCCTTGGCACTGTCAGTAGCAAAAGCACCACTGGGGGTTTAAACCGGTTTACGGACGTCCTAACCTCACACTTCTCTCAAAGTCACCCTAGCTTTACAAATAGTGTAAATAAAGGTATCCCCGCTGGACTTACCCACAACATAGACGACGGTGAACACAGGACAACATGTAAAACATAGCATAATAACTGTGACAATCCGTCAAAAATGTACTCAATGACTTTGCTGAAGTCAGAGCACCTGCAGGTAAGCCGTTAAGGGCACGACAGGGAAAAGGTAATACAAGAGTCTGGTAAGCTCATCCTGTATCCAAGTGCGTTGCAATGTAATAGGATCATAAACTTTCTTTTTAAATGTTTTAATGCATTTAATAAACAAATCATGAAAATGGATATGACCCTGAATTTTCCTAAGTTTGTACATAACATCCCCATAAAGGTCTGGTTGAGATATGCCTTGTTGCAGTAACGTCCGTAGATTGCAATTATATTTACTAATGAGTGGTAAATTTCAGACGAATGTTGATGGGCGAGCTCGACATTCCAGCTCGACATTCGGTTTTCTTATATAAAGTCGAATGTTGATGGGCGAGCTCGACATTCCAGCTCAACATTCGGTTTCCTTATATAAAAACGAAGGTTGATGGGCGACCTCGACATTCCAGATCAACATTCGATTTCACTATATAAAAACGAATGTTGATGGGCGAGCTCAACATTCCAGATCAACATTCGATTTCACTATATAAAAACGAATGTTGATGGGCGTGCTCGACATTCCAGATCAGCTTTCGATTTCCTTATATAAAAACGAATGTTGATGGGCGAGCTCGACATTCCAGATCAACATTCGGTTTCCTTATATAAAGACGAATGTTGATGGGCGAGCTCGACATTCCATATCAACATTCGGTTTCCTTATATAAAAACGAATGTTGATGGGCGAGCTCGACATTCCAGCACAACATTCGGTTTCTCTATATAAAAACGAATGTTGATGGGTGAGCTCGACATTCCAGATCAACATTCGGTTTCCTTTTATAAAAACGAATGTTGATGGCCGAGCTCGACATTCCAGATCAGCATTGATTTCCTTATATAAAAACGAATGTTGATGGACACGCTCGACATTCCTGATCAACATTCGGTTTCCTTATATAAAGACGAATGTTGATGGGTGAGCTCGACATTCCAGATCAACATTCGATTTCACTATATAAAGACGAATGTTGGTGGGCGAACTCGACATTCCAGCTCAACATTCGGTTTCTCTATATAAAGACGAATGTTGATGGGCGAGCTCGACATTCCAGATCAACATTCGATTTCATTATATAAAAACGAATGTTGATGGGCGAGCTCGACATTCCAGATCAACATTCGATTTCACTATATAAAGACGAATGTTGGTGGGCGAACTCGACATTCCAGCTCAACATTCGGTTTCTCTATATAAAGACGAATGTTGATGGGCAAACTCGACATTCCAGCTCGACATTCGATTTGACTATATAAATGGAAAATTAGTAAAGTCAAGCAGGCAAAGCCACATGCAAGACGCAACCACCACCAAAACACCGATAGACAGCATGACACACATACACACACACACACACACAACCACACAACCA
The DNA here is from genome assembly GCA_963576725.1 of Azorinus chamasolen. NCBI lineage: Eukaryota > Metazoa > Mollusca > Bivalvia > Cardiida > Solecurtidae > Azorinus > Azorinus chamasolen. The sequence continues at coordinate 53,911,306 of OY755247.1, forward strand.
CACACCCAAACGCACACTCACACACGAGATGAACACAGAAAACACCAAAAGACACACAAGAACCAGAGACAAACGTTCCACACATGAACAAAATCACAAGCACAAAGACGCAAGGCAAACAAAAGGAAGGGTGACAAAGAGAGTACCGCCTTGGCACTGTCAGTAGCAAAAACACCACTGGGGGTTTAAACCGGTTTACGGACGTCCTAACCTCACACTTCTCTCAAAGTCACCCTAGCTTTACAAATAGTGTAAATAAAGGTATCCCCGCTGGACTTACCCACAACATAGACGACGGTGAACACAGGACAACATGTAAAACATAGCATAATAACTGTGACAATCCGTCAAAAATGTACTCAATGACTTTGCTGAAGTCAGAGCACCTGCAGGTAAGCCGTTAAGGGCACGACAGGGAAAAGGTAATACAAGAGTCTGGTAAGCTCATCCTGTATCCAAGTGCGTTGCAATGTAATAGGATCATAAACTTTCTTTTAAAATGTTTAATGCGTTTAATAAACAAATCATGAAAATGGATATGACCCCGAATTTTCCTAAGTTTGTACATAACATCCCCATAAAGGTCTGGTTGAGATATGCCTTGTTGCAGTAACGTCCGTAGATTGCAATTATATTTACTAATGAGTGGTAAATTTCAGACGAATGTTGATGGGCGAGCTCGACATTCCAGCTCGACATTCGGTTTTCTTATATAAAGTCGAATGTTGATGGGCGAGCTCGACATTCCAGCTCAACATTCGGTTTCCTTATATAAAAACGAAGGTTGATGGGCGACCTCGACATTCCAGATCAACATTCGATTTCACTATATAAAAACGAATGTTGATGGGCGAGCTCAACATTCCAGATCAACATTCGATTTCACTATATAAAAACGAATGTTGATGGGCGAGCTCGACATTCCAGATCAACATTCGGTTTCCTTATATAAAAACGAATGTTGATGGGCGAGCTCGACATTCCAGATCAACATTCGGTTTCTCTATATAAAATCGAATGTTGATGGGCGAGCTCGCCATTCCAGATCAACATTCGGTTTCCTTATATAAATTCTGAATGGAGGTATGTTGATGGGCGAGCTCGACATTCCAGCTCGACATTCGATTTCCTTATATAAAAACGAATGTTGATGGGCGAGCTCGACATTCCAGATCAATATTCGGTTTCTCTATATAAAAACGGATGTTGATGGGCGAGCTCGACATTCCAACTCAACATTCGGTTTCCTTATATAAAAACGAATGTTGATGGGTGAGCTCGACATTCCAGATCAACATTCGGTTTCTCTATATAAAAACGAATGTTGATGGGCGAGCTCGACATTCCAGATCAACATTCGGTTTCTCTATATAAAATCGAATGTTGATGGGCGAGCTCGACATTCCAGCTCAACATTCGGTTTCCTTATATAAAAACGAAGGTTGATGGGCGACCTCGACATTCCAGATCAACATTCGATTCACTATATAAAAACGAATGTTGATGGGCGAGCTCAACATTCCAGATCAACATTCGATTTCATTATATAAAAACGAATGTTGATGGGCGAGCTCGACATTCCAGATCAACATTCGGTTTCCTTATATAAAAACGAATGTTGATGGGCGAGCTCGACATTCCAGATCAACATTCGGTTTCTCTATATAAAATCGAATGTTGATGGGCGAGCTCGCCATTCCAGCTCAACATTCGGTTTCCTTATATAAATTCTGAATGGAGGTATGTTGATGGGCGAGCTCGACATTCCAGCTCGACATTCGATTTCCTTATATAAAAACGAATGTTGATGGGCGAGCTCGACATTCCAGATCAATATTCGGTTTCTCTATATAAAAACGGATGTTGATGGGCGAGCTCGACATTCCAACTCAACATTCGGTTTCCTTATATAAAAACGAATGTTGATGGGTGAGCTCGACATTCCAGATCAACATTCGGTTTCTCTATATAAAAACGAATGTTGATGGGCGAGCTCGACATTCCAGATCAACATTCGGTTTCTCTATATAAAATCGAATGTTGATGGGCGAGCTCGACATTCCAGCTCAACATTCGGTTTCCTTATATAAAAACGAAGGTTGATGGGCGACCTCGACATTCCAGATCAACATTCGATTCACTATATAAAAACGAATGTTGATGGGCGAGCTCAACATTCCAGATCAACATTCGATTTCATTATATAAAATCGAATGTTGATGGGCGAGCTCGCCATTCCAGATCAACATTCGGTTTCCTTATATAAAAAACGAATGTTGATGGGCGACCTCGACATTCCAGATCAACATTCGATTTCTCTATATAAAAACGAATGTTGATGGACGAGCTCGACATTCCTGATCAACATTCGATTTCACTATATAAAAACGAATGTTGATGGATGATGGTTGATCTCTGAGCAAGCTTCACACACATGTCAAATAGATTGTCTTAACACTTTGCAAGCCTAAGTAATGTTTCCTCTGCAACAATTGTCGTCCGTTTCAATTCTAAAAATAAAATTTCTTTATATTAATATGATCAAAGTGTCAAACAGTTTAGACCCTTATGAGACGCCGCATTATGCGGCTTCTAATCTGGATCCAAACTGTTTGCATAGGTAATCACGGTGTCACCGTTAGCGTGCAAAGTGAGAAACTCCAAACATAGTCTTGGGAGAATATTTGAAAGAATTAATTTTCAACTTCCTGTGAAAATATAATGTCTACTCAAATTTGAATCTGGGACAATTTTGACTACTTCCGGTTCAAACAAGCTTTTCAGAAACCATGAATAAAATGTCAAACAGCATGGATCCTGGTGAGACGCCTGGTTAAACGGTGTCTCGTCAGGATCAAAGTTGTTTCTAAATGCGAGTCAGGTCACAACCCTTCGCTTGCTGAATTTTAAAATACATTTCTCCTTCTTTACCCTTGCCCTGTTGTATAATTACATATATCTTCACTATGTACACGTATTTCGCTGAGCAATCACTGCTGTGGAGTGCACTGGATGCACAATCAACTTGTAAATAGTGTAGACCCTGATGAGACAGCTCCTGCAGGAGCTGTCTCATCTGGGTCTTCGCTATTTACAGGTAGGTATATTGACGTGAATAGCAAGCGAATGGTTAATCCTTTCGGTGCCAAATTTCTAATTGTCGTCTGCAATGCGATTTTTGTTAAGTCATTTGGTAAAATAAGGAAATGAGATAAATAAATGCAAAGGAATAAAGCGCAGATATAGAAAAAGAGTTTGAGACAAAAAGTGAAGTCCCTGATCAGACTCCGCCTTGGAAAGGCGGCGTCTGGTCTGGGACTGCACTATTTGTCGTGGTGCATTTATGCGACATCGGCGATGAAAGGGTTAACAGTTTATCGAATGATTCCATGTGCATGACACATATAATAATGAACACCATACATGCATGGCACGTATAATAATGAACATTTCCTTATCCTGCGCTAATTATGCCTGGCGTCCACTAGAGCGCCGAAACCTTGCCGAAGGGTTGCCGAATAAATTTTGCTCGATTCGGGAACCATTCGGGATCAGCTTTGTATTCGGGGTCATTCGGCATGTATTCCGCAAGTATTCGGGAAGTGGCTTACGAAGCGTTGCGGAACAGACGCCGAAGCGATGCAGAATCATGCCGAAACCTTGAGGATAACCTCCCGAATGCTTCCCGAATGGTTTCCGATCGTGCGGAAAGGTTGCGGAACCGTTGCAGAACATGCCGAAGGGATGCCGAATCGTTGCAGAAATAAGGCCGAAGGGTTGCCGAATTGAGAGTCTGGGAATATAACGATGTCGCATTTTTGTGTTTTGGAATGGAAAAGATGTCTCGTTGGAGTGGAAAAGATGCCCCCCCCCCCCTACACACACACACACTTATATCTAGACTAGATTCATTCGGATGGAGCGGATGGTTACCTCCGGCTCCCAACACCTAATGGATAGTGGATCGGAGTACATGGCACCATTATCATGTAATAAATACTGACAGTTCCTTTACGTCTGGATGAACCTTCTTATGCTTGCTTTATATTAATACATGTACCCTTTTTAAACTGTATCTATTACCTTCTTCTCCTCTCCATGCATGATGTCGTACTATTTCAATATATGTTACTGGGGATTGCTTAAAAACCTCTCATAATTAATTAAGAAAGATTCATTTTCTATGTCAGTTCTTAACGACTATTACTCATGTATGTCTTATTTCCATTTCATATCTTAATTTGCATCTAAAGATAGTTCTTAGGCTTCTATAGTACAGGTATAGATCCACTTACACATATCCATACTATATGCACACATAGATGTGTTGCAAAATAACAAACTCTATATATGGACCCTTTTTGGGTGGGTCAAACACGAATCCCTTTTTCAAAATATCCAATGTTTGCAAAAGACAGATACACTCTTTGCAAATATACTACTTGTAAAGGATACACACACATCTATATATTAATATTAATACAAACTCTGTAGACCCTGTTTTGGTGGGCTCAAATACACTCTTAGCAAGTACTTGTGAAGAGCACACACAAACGTACGCACACACATACATCTACATATAAATGATTCCCTCTCATGTGTTTTATTACGAGTATAAGGGATTTATTATATACATGCTATTTTAAGCTATTTATAATAGGTAGCAAAAATGAGATGTGTTATATTTTATAGCTATTCCTGTTCTTTATACATGCATTTTATCCATAGGTAGTTAGTAATGGAATGTATTTTGTCAAGAAGCTATTGTTTTAGTCGATAAATAACGTCTAGCTTATGGTAAATAAGCTGTTTTGTAACATCCGATTATAAGTAAAGTTTCTTGTATATTGTATTTTATATCTCGAAATCCCGTTCTTTTACAGATATAAGTTTGCTGATATCAGCATCTTCTGAGACTATTCAAGCCCCAGTTTCACGAACATTCTTAAGTAATAACTTAGCTAAGCCTGTTACTTAAAACTATACCAGAGCATAACTTTTCATAAATTAGTGTTTATTTTGTAAAATCAAATTGTAAGACGTTTGTTTAATTGTCATTTAAAGAATACATATTGTATTTGATAATAATTTAGGGTAATCTAAATCAAAAACAGTATTTAAGAATGTGTAACAGACTGGATTTAATTAGATAGTTCATGCACAAACTGTTATTTTCTGTTTAAAAAATATAACATAATGTCTATAAGGATTTTGCTTAGATAAAAATACTTCATATTAAGTATATGAATTGTTCATAATACATTCGGCATGTCTTCCGCGTGGGTTCGGGAACCCTTCCGCGTCTTCGGGAAGCATTCGGGAAACCTTCGGGAAGCATTCTGCATCGATTCGGCATCATTCTTGAACCGCTCGGGGTGGATAGGAGATCCCGAAGCCTTGCAGAATGACCCCGAATCTACCCCGAAGTCACCGCGAAGGGTTCCCGAACGTCCCGAAGGGTTCCAGAAGGTCCCGAAGCCTTCCCGAATAAAAGATTCGGCGTCCAAATTATAAAACTTTTAAAACTTGGATGCCGAATCTTTTTCGATCCCGATCAGTCCCCGAATCACCCAGAATGGTTCCCGAAGGGTTCAAGAATGACGCGGAAGGGTTCCCGAACATCCCGAAGGCATGCCGAATCATCCAGAATCTGCGATATCCACATTCGGAAACCCTTCGGGAACCATTCGGCGTCCTAATGGACGCCTGGTCTAAGGGAGGTCTTGTTTATATTTGCAGTTACCCTGGATCCAGATAAGACGCCGAGTAACTAGATAAACGCAGCGTTTCATCAGGATCCAAGTTACTGACACTCGAACAATGGTTTCTGAAAAACATACTTCTATAAATCGACAACAGTTAAACGGTTCTCCAGATCTGGCTTATTGTTTGCATTGAAAATAGCAGAATAAAAAATAGAGACATCGACACGACAGGGGTGTGGGGGGACATAGTTCAATATGTAACCCGCTGATACAGAAAACAAATATAGTTGTAATTGCTTCTTATAACGGTATTGTTTTGTGCCGGGGGGGGGGGGGGGGTATTGTTCTTTGTTGAAAATTAAATGAACATTTGTGCATAAACAAGTGCAACGTAACATAACACAAGACATTGGCGTCACAAATGCAATAGGGAAACAAATGCATGTCATTTGAAAACAGTGTAGATCCGGATCATAGGTTCGCGGTAAGGATTAAAGTTCACGATGGCAAACCGTATCTAAGTTACAGACACGGGAGGACTATTTAACCCGTTCCCTCATATTGACGACTTCTGACGAAATCTTTTGGAAAGACACGAAAGAATATGTCAGTTGTGTGATAGTAATGCTTTAGAAGATGAGTTTCATGTCATTTTAAAGTGTTCAGCATATAACAGTCTTCGCTATAAATTAATTAAACGATATTTCTGTCTACGCCCCAGTATATATAAACTTACAAATCGCTTAAGACAAAAAGCAATGTTGTACTGATAAACTTATGTAAGTATATAATACAAGCCAACAATGTTAGAAAATATTTACTCTCATGCTTATAGATGGAGTTTTGTATGTTTGTTAATATATGTGTGTTTGTATGTCAATGTAATATCACATTTATATGAGTCAAAAGTATATGTCACAACTGTAAATCAATTCATAGTTTTATTTATCCGCATTAATTGGAATTGTATAGTTCATTCTCCTATATTAGAATGGTAAAATTGCCAACAACATTGTCACAACTTATACAGATAAAGTATAATTATCAGATTAAGTAAATGAATAAAGTAGCAGTACGATCCACAGTGCGTTCTACAGTGCAGTGCTTTCTACAGTGCTTTCTATGTGCTTTCTAATTTGGTAAGAAGACCTTTACCGTTTTCCACAATGACCATGTAGGTATGTTATTTTGTATGATTGTATGTTATTTAACGAGATACATAAGTGTGTACAAGTTGAATAAAGTATGTTCTGTTCTGTTCTGTAAATGGTACAAACTATAGATACCTATATTAGCTGTTGTGTTTCCATGTATTTGTTCGTTTATATATTTGTTTATTTGTTTGTTTTGCATATATACGCATGTATATATGCATGTATATACGTATTTAAATCACGGTACGAAAATACAAACCTGGTACCTTGTTTTTATTGCATTGAACAAACGTCATTATTTTCATAGTTCTTATCGCACACATGCTGTCCGTGTTTGTGACTTCGTTCTATTTTATAACCTCTACCGCTCCCTATATATACGCCAAATCGTGACAGCATGGTATTATATACGTGTGCCATCACACCCAACAGCCTAAACAGTAATATCTAATATTTAAACCCCTTATTTCATGAATATTCATTTAAGAAATAGTGAAATATTTAATACTAATTACCATTATTTTCATGATGTTTTGGGAATGACAGAAACTCGAGAGTAAGACCTGTGTTACTTCATAAAGAAACAGGGCAGACCCTGATCAGACGGTTCCTACAGGGACCGTCTGATCAGTGTCTACTCTGTTTGCAAAGGTATCAGAAAGCTGTCTCTATCTTACCTCTGTGCATTGTCAATGGTTCCTATGAGGATATGCCGCCAGAGGTCACCAGATCTACTCACTATCTGAGCATTCAGACAATGTCTTCTAAATATTGAGGTCATTTTATGCTATCATTCAATTATTATGCCAGGTTTGCTTAACTTTTCTCGACACCTAGTTATGCCCAAAGGGGTTTAACATCTCACTAACACGACCACTCAAAATAAGTCTAATTCTGGAATTTCAAAACAAGTAGTAGCTCAATGCAGTCAGGCAGTAAGCCCCCATAGGATTTTTTTTGTACATGTATATCTGTTGCCCAATTTTAAACAACTACCTGCTTTAAAAAGTTCCTTTGTAAATAAAGTATGTGGTCGCCGTAGCGAAAGTGTACTGTACAGTAAACCCCCTCTAATGCGACCACTTAATGAATAAACATGAGTGTCTTTAAAAGCAGGCATTACTTTCGTCCTGCATTAAGCTACCACCTGCATATAGCACCCAGAATTGTACCTATTTTAGGTTGTCGCATTAGCGGGGTTTACTGTATACGTTTCGTTGAAAAAAAAATCGGACAAACATGCCTGTATTAACCCAGGTATTATCAATAATACAACATAGAAATATGTGAGCCTCCTTTCCCATTCAAACTCTAGATCTCCCGAATGGGAGGAGGATGCTATACCACTAAGATAATGAGTCAATGTCGTCAGTCGCCGTGGTGAGAACGATGCATCTGATCAGCCCTATTTAACATACTATTCAGTATAATACTGTGAATATTGATGACCGTCAAACAGTGTAGACACTAGTGATGTGCTGATTAATCGCAGTACTCGGCGATTACGTAATGGAGGTTCCGACGTGATGATCGACGAAAGAAGGCCATCTTGGGCTATTTAATATTTATACATAATTCTGTGAATACCATACAATTTAGTAAACAGTAAACGCCAGACAATGCTCAACATCTGATTTCGGTTAAACATATTGCTTGTCACATTGTTTGAAATGAACAGAATCATTTTATAATCTAAGATTTAAACAGAGTTTACCCTTATCAAATGTCATATTTCAGACAAAGAGACTGGTCTGGATATACATTGATGGCAAACCTACAACCCATATTTGGCCTCATTTGCTCCCACGATCCCATATATGGGACGTAGGCAAACAGTGTAGACTCTGATCAGACGCCGCATAATGCGGCGTCTGATCAGAGTCTATACTGTTTGTTGATAGAAATTTCAATATAAAACAAAACGAAATTGAAATTTTAGGCCAGGCACCCCTTCAATTAAAAATGGACTAATCCAATATATAAACATGGAAGAATCCACTCGGCACAAATGGGTTAATTGTTGATCGATCGAATCCATTGCCGATGATCAAGTAAGATCTTTGGGTCCGACTCCCAACACTAGTATATACTCATCAGAAACCGTGTCGGATTAAAACGATTTGGTATATTTGCAGGTGTATTGAATAGGGAATCTTTAAAGAGTGTCCGTTTATCATGATTTAATCATCTTGTTTAACCCTATTCCTCATATAAATACTTTTTCACGTCATTGCAAAAAGAGTAGCCCAGATCAGACGGTTCGTGTAGGAGTTGTCTGATCAGGGTCTTCTCTTATTGCTTATGAAATTATAATGCACCTGATTCTGCAGTTTCTTCCAATACCACAAGACTGTGTACATGCATATGTCATTATTAAACATTGGCTAATAAATATTCATGATACCATTATTTTGTACCATGAATATTCAACAGGAAAAGGGTAAATAAAAATGATAATTGGAGAACCATAAATACTTGAAAAGCTCTGATATAATATTTCGACCACTAACGGCCTTTTTCAAAGAAAAGGCCCTTAGTGGTCGAAATATTATATCAGAGCTTTTCAAGTATTTATATATCTTATTAATTCCCTTTTTTGGAATAGTTTCTTCATTGTGTATAGTAGAACCCTCTAAAGTGATCATTTATTGAACAGAAAGTGTTGTCTTTAAAAGCAGGTTGTTGCCTAATGCAGGATGAAAGTAATGCAGAAAGTTCCTGCATGGCTTTCTGCGTTACTCCCGCCTTGCGTTAATCCGTCACGTTGTTTTAATATCCAGAATTGTATTTCTTTTAGGTGATCGCTTAAGAGGGACTTTGCTGTAATATAGGACAAATGTAAGATTATATCACATGAAACGAGACGACTCGTATCAGAACCCTGCAACAATGCTACACTATTTTTAGACCCAACCTCTTTGATTTAATCTACCGAAAAGGAGCATTACCTATAGAAAAGGAGAATTTTAGAACTGCGTAGTTTTGAAACCATTGTGGTAAATAGAGCATTTGCTCCTAATGGTTTCAATAAGTGAGTTTTACAGAGACGAAAAAAGGCGACAAAAGTAGAGAATGGGTTGATAGTTAAAACAGTAGAGTATGTGTTAACATCGTGGTCTGTAAAATAGGGGAGTTGCATAAGGCAGGGCAAAGGTAATGCGAAAAAGCTCCTATAGGAGCTTTCTGCATAACTTTTGTCCTGCATTGAGCTACCATCTGTTTTATAAATTCAGTATTAGACTTTGAGTGATCGTATTAGCGAGACTTTACTGTATTATGAAATACTGTAAGGGGGGATTTAAGTTGCCACACTTCTGGGTTGATATATGTCAAGGATCGTACTTTATGTGTTAAACAAAAACGCAATAACCGTTTTCCCGCATTCTGTGACCTCAGTCGTATTTGCAAACAGCTTATATTTGACTCGAACTCGGCGTCTCATCAGGATCCAAACTACCTGACAATAATTTCTCAAAAGCTTGGTCGAAGCAGGAGTAGTTAATATTGGACTGGTTCCAATTTCTGCAGACATTTTATTTTCGCAGCGGTATAATGGTTATTATGTAATTTATTTCACTTTTTGTTAGATCCTTTCTTATACACTGTAACATAAGACATTTTAGTTTTGCTTGGATTCGCAAAATTGCCTTTTTTATTAAACCAATATGTCTGCTTCAAAGTTCGTTTTAATGGGGGGGGGGGGGGGGGGTCAATGTCTGTGTAATGTTTTAGGTAACATCGTGTTACAGTAGGGATTGACTGATTCGAATTGTTATGTAGCTTGCTCGTCTTGATCGAACTCATTTTTTGTCACTTAGGTTTAGTCCATTTGTTCCCATATCATTTTAAATAACTCTTTGCACGCTAGCGGCGAAACTGTGATTACCTATGCAAACAGTTTGGATCCAGATGAGACGCCGCATAATGGTCTCATCAGGATCCAAAACTGTTTGTCATCTTGACCATAATTTTGCAAAAGAAAAATGAGATAAAGTTAATTTGAAGAATTGAAGCAGACGACAATTTTTGCAGACGAAAAATTAATTAGCGTGCAAAGAAAACTCGCCCAGATCTTACTTTGGAACCTATCCATTTTTCATGTAGAGGGGGCATATCTAGCAACATATCACTCGGAACACCTCGGCTATTTCTATCGAAATAAGACTATATTCCGAACTCTGACGGAATACGGCGAGTAGTTACGATTGGCAACATATTTGCTCGAATAAGCCACCGGTATTGACGGGTTCAGCAAACCGTGGAGACCCTGATCAAAGCGCTCCATAAGGAGTCCTCTGACCTGGGTCTACACAATTAGGCCATGCCCATTTTAAGGGACCCTGGACACTAATGAGTTAAAGCTTTATCCATGTAAGAAACATTGTTTAGTCTGGTCATCTTGCTTGATCTCATATACAATAGAACCCCTCTAATGCGACCACTTAATGAATACACATGGGTGATTTTATAAGCAGGTGGTTGCTTAATGCAGGAGCTTTCTGCATTACTTTTGTCCTGCATTAAGCTACCACCTGCAACTAGCATCCAGAATTATACCTCTTTTAGGTGATCGCATTAGCGGGGGGTTACTGTATTTCCGTTTACTGTATAAATATCCATGTAGAAATAAATTACATCGTGAATAGCAACTGCATTATTTTTTTTATAATCGTTTGCCATGGCAAAACCTGTAAAATCAAATTTATTATTCCATAAGCAAACAGGACTGACCTTTATCACACAGCTAATACAGGAGCCGTCTGATCTGTGTCTACTCTGTGTGCAAATGCGTTAATAACTGGTTAAAGGTAGTCTTCAATCAACTCAGCTCGCCGGGTTCAAGACCTCTGAACAAGTCGTGATAGATAGTAGGGACACTAATGAATTCGGTGGCTTTCATGGCATCACTTGCAGTTAGTGAATATTAGTGTAAGAAATAGTATGAACTTTTATTAACTCGCAGGCGCGGATTTAGAGGGGACGGAGCCGGCGTACACCCCCCTCCCCTAAAATTGCCAAAACAGTTTTTTAGTAATATTTTAGATCTATATACAGTAAAACCTCTCTATAACGACCACTAAATTGTGTTAATTAGTTGGTATTTAGAGCAGGTGGCTGCTTAAAGCAAGGTGAAAGTAAAACATAGGAGCGTTCTGTTTTACTTTCACCTTGCTTTAGGCAGCCACCTGCCTTTAACACAAAATAATTGATGTAATTTAGTGGTCGTTGTATCTACTAAAAATTCAATGAAACAATGATTCAGTAGGAGTGTTTTATTTCCCTCACCCAATTAAGCTCTTTTTCAACTTGTATTACAAACACACTATTTATTTATGTCACCAAACATACAAATCACCCCCCCCCCCCGGACCCTTCCAAAAATAATTCTACCCCCCCCCCCCCCTAATCTGAAATTCTGGATCCGCACCTGACTCGTATCGTGCTAAAGTTATGTCTGCCAAAAGACGCCGAATTACTCAACGTCTCATCTGAATCCAATCTGTTTGCAAATGAGAGTCAGGCGCTGCGGACAGCGGGATAAAGATTAACCCTTCCCCTGTTCTATGTTTATTCTAAATTTCAATACCTACATAATATTCCTGGACAAAATAGTTATAATAAAATATGGAATGTTGAACATTGTAGCCATTTAAGGCATTTAAGAAAGAGATCTTTCAAATTCCATTAGCAAACATAGCAGACCATGATCAGACGGCTCCTAGTGGAACCGTCTGATCTGTGTCTACCCTGTTTGCAAATGCGTGGAAATGCGTTTTACCTAGGTTTGCCGGTTTGCAAAGGCATCGAAGAGCATATCTACGAGGGAATGATTGAAAAAAGCAACAAGACAAAATGTTTAGGCTCACAACAGTTTGTTTCTAAATTCAACAGATCAAAACCACAGATACATGTACATAAAGAAGTTGAAACACTCAATCTTGCATTTAAATTATCAACACTACAAGGTTTGTTTACAAAGTCAATAGATCAAAATCACAGATACATGTACATTAAAAATGCTGAAACACTCCATCTGGCATTGAAATTATCAGTAAGTTACTCTTGATTGTTTAAAGGTTTGTTCTCAGATAAACTAGGTACCGGTACCAAAGGTATGCCCATACTCAGTGAAGTCTTCATGCAACGACCATCAGCATGAGTTTTATTCCGGGAAGCTTAATGCAGGACGAGTATTTTCCAGAAAGCTCCCTTACGAGCTTTTAGTATTACAGCTAAGCCCCTATAAAGAGCCCACCAAAGAGTCGATAACTTCAGACATGACGAAAGCTCTTCAAAAGAACTGCAGGAGCTTTATGCATTACTTTCGTCCTGCATTAAGCAGTCACCTGTTATCAGAAACACAAATGTTTATTCACAAAGTGGAAGTTTTAGATTGGGGTTTACTGCATTTTCGTTCTGCATTCAGCGTTCATTCATTTTTGGTTTTCATGGCCCAAAGATTATAAAACTTTTGCTTGAGTCTGAGATCATTCCTTTGGCTCAAATCTGACCAATCAAAAGCTTGAGGACCCTAATCTGACCAATCAAAAGCTTGAGAACGAACTCAGACTCAACTAAAAAGTTTTATAAGCATGGACCCAGATTCTGAGCTTGAGATCAGATGCTTGAGATTGATCTCAGACTCAGGCGTTTTATAACGTTGGATCCATTTGTGGTCGCTCAAGAGAGTTTGAACGGGATATTAAATACCTGGAATTAAAATAGTCATAACACGTTTTCTGCTATTGGGACTTCTGCTATTGGGACATAGAGTCCCTAGAATTGAGGACTATATTTGATCGAGAGTTAGATATGAGAGAGATTATTTGAACTACATGTATATCGGAATAAATAGATTTGACTGTTTTCAATGGCATGTGTCGCCGTCTGCGTCTACAAACGTTGTTGTCTACTTCAACTTTCATTAAGGGTCTTAGATTGATTTATTCATGGCCCAGTAAATCTCAAATATTAGAGATAGATTTGATAAGTATCGGGTTTGCGAGTATGAGTGTGTGGTCTAACACTTGACCACTATGTTTTAACTTTTACCTTTTTCGGTCAAGCGTTTCAGAACATGTGCCATGATAAACTATTGGCATGGTGTCAAACAGCTTGGATACTGTTGAGACGCCAATTTACTCGACGTCTCATCTGGATCCAAGCTGTTTGCAAATGCGAGTCATATCGGCGGATAGTGGGATAACGGTTAACATGCTACCTGTACAGTAAAACCTCTCTATAACGACCACTAAATTACATCAAGTATTTGTGTTAAAGGCAGGTGGTTACTTTAAGCAAGGTGAAAGTAAAACAGAACGCTCCTATAGGAACGTTCTGATTAACTTTCACTTTGATTTGAGCAGCCACCTGCCCTAAATACAAACTAATTAACACAATTTAGTGGCCGTTATATAGAGGTATTATGCTAGCTCTGAGAATCATAGGTGACACTTAAGAAGAAAACGAACACGGACGATATATGTACAAGTCGCTGTAGAGATATGTAGTCGATGCATTTCGAGAAAAAGTACAAGAATGAAACTATACTACCATGATATATTGAACTACATAGAATCCCTGCATTTCAGACATTAAACAATTCTACATTTCAGGTCAGTCTAACACAGTAGTCATGATTTTAGCTGTTTTAATACTAATGTATGAATTCATAACGTTGGAGACATGTCAAAAACTGTAGATTCAGTTCTGCATAAATAAGTAAATAGAGCAGACCCTGATCTGACAGCTTCGAGCTCAGATATGGGTCTACTCTGTTTGCAAGGGCATTAAAGGGTGTTTCTGAGAGGTAAATAAATGACCACTCTTAAGATGATCTAAACACAATCCAAAGTTGTTAATAAGATGTCGTGTTTATGAACAGAAGGGCAAGAAAAACAAAGATCACTGACTTTGATGACATTTTCTACCAAAACAACAAAGTTAAGCAGCAGTCAGTCAAGAGAGTCTGCGTCTGACTTCATTCAAAATCTGATCAAGCATACGCTTATGACAGAAATCAAACTCAGTCATAAAGCTTTATTACCTCGGAACCTAGAATGATACAGTTCAAAGTATGTACCTATGAAATAAAGTGACCTATAAAAGCAAGTACCAATAATGATCCCCATGACAATTATAGAAAACTTCATGCAAGATAAACGATATAGAAATATAGTATAACCTGTCTGTTAGTGACTATTCATTTACTGAACAAAACAGCAATAAAAGCAGGTGGCTGCTTGATGCAGGGCAAAAATAATGCAGAAAGCTCCAATAGGAGCTTTCTGTATTACTTGCGACCTGCATTAAGCTACCACCTGTCTTAAATATCCAAATTTATACCTCGTTTTAATAGTCGGTTAAGACAGACTCTATCGATGTTACAAATGATGGGTTTGCATTGTTTGTACTCTGTATTATACAGCATTCTGTATTACAATGAATATTCATGTAAGTAATAATTACTATATGAATATTAATTAACAGAACTTTTGTAATGACATTATAAACAATGGAATACTATATGACAGAAGCTGCAGAGTCAAGTCCTTATACCATAAGCAAACAGAGCACACCCAGGATAGACAGGCCCTACAGGAGCTGTCTGATCAGGGCCTATTCAGTTTACATATGTATAAAAAATGGGAATTTCAAGTAAATCTTTGAGATTAAATTGTAATATCACAGTCACTATTATAGTGGCAAAGATGTCCTCAGAGGAAGTCTAAACAGGCGTGTCCCTAGGTAGGTCGGGTTGTATAGAGATCCATATCATGAACTAGGCTGAATTTATAAACACATCACACACCTCAGAAACTGTAAATAGAAAGAAATATATACATAGTAATATGTCATGTGTATAGTTTAAATGCCAATAGACAAGTACACATTGCAGTTTATTGAAATTTTATTAATCTGTATATATAAAGCCTATATTCATTAATTCATTTAATCTTTAATTTAATGAAACAAAATGTCTATATACCCCTCCCCCTCCCCCTCCCTCCTTACCTCCCTGCTTTGTAAATATTGTTTGAAACGTTTTGGTGAAAATTAAGTTCAGATTGCATATCTTGATCAATAGAGAAACTCATATCTTACATACACGGGAACAATATACACTCTAAAAATTGACCATGAAAAAGAAAATATAAAAATATAGTTATAAAAAACTGGCGGTTGCTTCAAGCAGGACGAACATTATGCAGCAAGCTCCCAAAGTAGCGTTCTGCATAACTTTCGTCCTGCATTAACTCATTCTCTCCTAGGCTATTTTAGACCCTACCCTTTTTAATTAATCTACCGAAAAGGAGCATTAACTAGAGAAAAGGAAAATTTTAGAATTTTGTAGTTTGAAACCATTGTGATAAATAGAGCATTTGCTCCTATAGGAGCAAATGCTCTATTTATCACAATGGTTTCACAATGAGAATTTTATAGAGGCGCAAACATGCGTCACTAGGGGGTAATGGGTTAAGCAACGACCTGCTTCTAAAAGTATCCATGTTTATTTACAAAAAGGTCACACTAGAGATGATCCATTGTACGTGTAAACATTATGTCCAACTCTTAAATGAATGACGGAAAGACACATTGAAAATACATGTACATCCATCCCTGGTGTAAATAACCCCGGGTAACATATACTTACATCATCATATCCGAACATGGTTGACCCTGTCTCCCGACCGTTTATCCCCCTGTCTCGTTTCCGGAAAGCGTCTAGGAATAAGAATTAACACGTTAGAAGGACTGGGGGTGGTGGTGTTTGCCAAGAAATATGTTTATGCAAGGTATTCCATAGCATTGCTTTTTTCAGTTACCTTTTAATGTGATAGAGACGCGCCTATGCAAATAGAGTAGGTTCGGGTCAGATCATTTTGCAATTAGGGTAAAACGTACTAAGTTATTCGGCATATTTCGTCAAGGAGTTGCTAAATTATAAAGTATGACTCGTCTCTCTATGAATATCGATTAAACAAACCATTAAAACAACATTTTTCATTGCAGGATATTATTTTATGGAAAACAATGCAGAACCTAATCAGATGGCCTCTACTTCAGCTCTCTGATTAAGGTTTGTATTATTTGCAAATGACTGATATATAGTCTGAGAAAACTAACACAAGTTCTAGTTTTTGATTCAATGTAAGGTTTTCAATAATGTATGTACTATCATGTACTATATAAAGAACACACAAAAAAAAGATATCGTGTTGAAGTATTTCATAATATATTTCAGATGCGAAAACTCGTATTATGTAACGGTTCTGCAGCTGCTGCTTTGACCAAACATAATTTTGTTAACCCTTCTCTTGCCGAATTTTAAAATACATGTCTCCTTCTTTACCCATGCCCTGTTGTATAATTACATATATCTACACTGTGTACAAGTATTTTGCTGAGCAATCACTGCTGTGGGTGCATTGATTGCACAATCAACTTGTAAATAGTGCAGACCCTGATGAGACAGCTCCTGCAGGAGCTGTCTCATCTGGGTCTACACTATTTACAGGTAGGTATCTTGACGTGAACAGCAAGCGAAGGTTTAATATGCCATTAATAAAAAAAAGTCATCTACATGTAAATGATATTCATAATGCCATTACTTTTACATGAATATTCTTGGAGTAAATGGTTATAATTCGCTCCATGATCAATTTACCCAATCAAATTTCCGAACTGGAATCATACAACAATTTTTTATGCAAACAGCCTTTCTTTTTCTTACCTGTGTAAGCACGTAAACGAACACACAAAGATACAAAATCGTCAAATGCAATCAATGTTCGAACACGCCCGTGTTGGGCGTGGGCTCTAGAGTACCGCTTCAGTAGAGTTTCCATCACATCTGGACTGATCCTATAGCCTGTAATGGAAGATGGTAATGCTGATACAGTAAACCCCCTCTAAACCGGACGTTACATTTAGTATAAATATCGGTCTTGGAGACAGGTGGCAGCTTAATGCAGGGCGGAAGTCATGCAAAAAGCTCCTACATCTAAATTCTTCCTACTACAATTTCGGTTTCGATGGGTATGCTTGTACACTGTAGCGAAGTATATACAGTAAAACCCCTCTAAACCAGATGTTAAGATTAGTACCAAAATCGTTTTTTCTGACAGGTCGCAGCTTAATGCAGGTTAAATGTCATGCAGAAAGCTCACAAAGGAGTTTCCTGCATGACGTTCACACCTGCATTAAGCAACAACCTGACTTAAAATACCTAAGTTGTTTTTTAATAAAATTCGGGTTTAGAGGGATTCTACTGTAATACAGTCTACGCATATAGCATTCTGCTACAGTGACCTCCCTTAAATGTTTCCGTGTGTAACGAAAGTAGACCCCGCTAAAAGATAAGTGTGTTTAGATTTCGATCTGCTTAAATTTTGACTACTTCATATCCGATTTCTTTTAAGAAACTATTGAGCCAGTGCCACACAGGCTGGGTCCAGATGAGGTGTCAAGTAACTCGATGTCTCATCTGGATCCAGTCTGTTTGCTAATGTGATTGGTTGCGATTACCGGGATAAGGATTTGGGCTTGCTTTTAACAGTTCCCAATTTGCATTTATCTGGCAGAAGCTGGGAATCAAGCAAATATGTCTGAGGATATTCCTGAGTCTTGTGTTAGAATGTACTAGTCGATTAAAACCGGTAGGAGAATGTAGGTCGGAACCAAAGTCATTTGAATTTGTTATATGGAGCAAATGCTCCAATTAGCACAATGGTTTGAAAAAGAAAGTGACATTTACAGTCGTCAAACGGCGTCAGTATGAGAGAATTGGTTAGGAACATGACATTGTGGTAGCTTACTACAGGACGAATGTAATGCAGAATGCGTCTTTAACACATGAATATTCAACAGGGTCTCTTCTCTCTGCTAATGAAATTACAGTAAAACCCCTCTATAACGGCCACTAAATTCTGCTAATTGGTTGGTATTTCGGGCAGGTGGCTGCCTAAAGCAAGGAGAATGTAAAACAGAACGCTCCTATAGGAGCGTTCTGTTTTACTTTCACCTTGCTTTAAGCAGCCACCTGCATCTAACACAAAATACTTAATGTAACTTAGTGGCCTTTATAGAGAGGTTTTGCTGTACATTGATGTTATCCGACAGTTTTTGTCTAATCAAGCTATTCCCTTTTAATTTGTTTCCTGATAAAAATTCAGTTCAAATAATCATCGAGTGATCAATTGATGAAAAACAATTCATATGAGGAAAGGTTACCCCATTTATTTCCATATTATTTAACTCAATTCCTCATAGATTATGTAGGAAAGGAGCATTAACTATAGAAAAGGAGAATTTTACAATTGTGTAGTTTTGAAACCATTGTTATAAAATAGGAGCAAATGTTCTATTTATCACAATGGTTTCGTTAAATGAGTTTTACAGAGGTGTCAAAAGGCGTCAATATGATGAGAGAATGGCTTAAGGAAAACCAGCACAGATCTTAATTTGAAACCCATCTATTGTTCATCTTGAGGGGACACAGCAAACAAATTATCCGCTGAAATAAGCCATCGACATCAGTGTGTTCAGCAAACAGTGCGGACCCTGATCAGAGGGCTCCTTAGAAGCCTTCTGATCTGGGTCTACAAGGGACACTGGGCACCTATGGCTTTTAACGGGTTACGGGTTAACACACGTTTAACTGTATAGAAAACTGATATATTTATAACGTTACCTACCGAACGCTTGCACTACGTTACTCAGTTCGGCGGATTCGATAAATCCGGACCTGTCCGTGTCGTATCGGATGAACATGTTATGCCAGGCCAGCAGACATCGTTGTAACTCCGCAAACTCAGGCCACTGCATAAAGCCATCTGGATTCCTCTTTGATTTAGTTAAGGTCATTAGTCTTTCAAGAGTTACTCACTATAATATTAATACCACAAAGCGTCAGTTTGTTTTGCTTAAAGATGTATTATGCGCATGCTTCGTATTAATCAATCAACACCAGAAGCTGTACAGGTATACATACATGTACAATGAAAATAATGCTTACAACCCATTTTCCGACAGGATATATTTGTTCAGCTAAATATTATCGCTATACGAAGACTGCTAAATTCTTAAAAAGGAGCCTCCTTTTTAGAAACGGGGATTTTGTACGGAAATCAGCGGACATCTTCGGCCAAGTTCTGAATGACTCCGATTCTATTTCGGAACAACGCTTTGAATATTAATTAGGTTATTACCACATGTACGATTGCTGACACTGGTTGTTGGTCTTCTACGTAATAGATTTTATTCAGGAAAATAAGGCAATATGCCCAATTTACCACATATAATTTGCATGCATATATATACCGTTCAATGGTGTCAATCAAATATAACGGTCAAAGGGAGCTAACTCATACAGGTAAATCGACTGATTTTTTTTCCGGTATGTAAAAATTTGAATCTTACGACAGATTCCGGCCAATGAGGAAGGCTGTTCCGTTGGTTTCCGTAGCAATCCATTTTTCTAGGGGTTTTTTCGACACAAACAACCACTTACTGATTGTGCTGTTTAGTGTTAGATAAGCGTACATGTACATAGATTCCAATTCTGAAGTCAGACCGAAACGCAAATTTTGCGGAAATTTGCGTAGCGTAAATCTTTAAATTAACTTAAAATGCAACCCTTAAAACCCCTTTGTAACTTTCTGCTAAAAGTGTCGTCCTCTAAAATTCTCAAAGTACGGTAAAACCTCGCCGATACAAACACTCAAATAAGTTTCATTATCAATCCTTAAGGAAGATGGCAGTTTAATGCAGAGTTAGAGTCTTGTAGAGAGATTGTCTTAGAGCTATCTCTTTGCGCTAAGTCCTGTCAAAGTTATCTCCAGGTTTCGTATTCTGTATCCATGCTTATAAAACCTTTTAGTTGAGTCTGAGATCGTTCTCAAGTTTTTGATTGGACAAATCAAAAGCTTGAGAACCAACTCAGACTCAACTTAAAAACTTTATAAGCATGGACCTAGTATGACAAAACATCAACATCCCGCTATTCCAGACCCGACTCACATTTGCAAACACGAAACAGCTTCGAATCAGATGAGATGCCGAGTAACTCGGCGTCTCACCAGGATCCAAACTGATTGCCACTCGGTCAACAGTTTCTCAAAAGTTTGATTGAATCGAAAGTAGTCAATATTACATCAGATCCGAATTTGAGCAGCTACTATTTTTACAGCAGGGTAATAGTCAAGTGAGAAGTGTGAGCTTCTCCTCGTTGCATAAAAAGGAAACAGGACTCCTTTACGCGTTGGTCGCAATCCGCCGTACGTGCAAGTGCGTATTGTCTACGTGCACAAACGTGGGGAACTTTTGTGGATCCGTACGTGGTGACTACGGCCTCCGTACAGATTTAGGAGCACGCAGACACGCCGTAGCACTTTTGGTGCATGCAAAACTTTCGCTGCGTTCGAGCTGCGTTCGGGCTACGGATTCACCAACGTACGGGTGACGCACGTGCTTCTACAGCCAACGTGCGCACAACGTACTGACTCCGTGAGTGTTTTAATCTTTTTCCCCACAGTCGCTTGCTCTACAGACGACGCACTTAGCACGTGCGTGTTGCGCACGTCCTAAGTACGTGGTCTGTGCTCACTCGGCACTTCCCCAGTTCTACTGTCCAATGAACTGACAAAACTCACGTGGACCGTACGTGAGCAGCACGTGGACCGTACGGCCTCCGTACGATAAAGCGGCAATCGCACGGAGATCGTACGTTGTGAGCACGTTGTAAGCACTTTCAACTCACTTACCGCGCGTGCAACGTATGATGCACGCAACCGACCAGGGCGAGGCTGTCGTGCGTGCCACGTACGTACACCTTGCACAACCGTGCGTGTGACGTGCGTTCCTCCCTGCAGTTGCTACTTCTTCTCCACGTTTTCAGAAAAACGTAGCAGCCCTGGCCTCCCCAAAAAACGTACGTGCTAAAATCACGCACGACGGGTTGTGACCAGGCCTTTAGTCAGATACTTCCGTGTTCGATTGCTGGAAACGCAATTAAAAATGAATACAGTAATACCTTTCTATAGCGACCACTTCCCCTGAATGCACAAATATTCCTTAAAAGCAGCTGTGTGCTTAAAAGGTAGGACGAAAGTAATGCAGAAAGTTCCTGTGGGAATTGTCTGTATAATTTTCGTACTCATTAAGCTACCGCCTTCCTTTAACCATTTCCCTCATATAAACGTGTTTTCATGCATTTGCAAACAGAGTAGACCTCCTAGAGGAGCCGTCTGATCAGGGTCTGCTCTGTTTGCTAATAGAATTTGATAGATCAGATTCTTTACTTTCTATAATGTCTACAATGTTTCACCTTCCATATTTCACTATAACTATTTTGTTAATACATATTTAATAGGTATTGAAATTTGGCCTAAGTACAGAACAGGGAAAGGGTTAAGATTCAGCACTAGACTTTTTTCAGGCGGTTGCTTTGGATGGGTTAACAGTAGAACATATCTTAAAAAGATATCAGAAA
Source organism: Azorinus chamasolen (assembly GCA_963576725.1). Taxonomy (NCBI): domain Eukaryota; kingdom Metazoa; phylum Mollusca; class Bivalvia; order Cardiida; family Solecurtidae; genus Azorinus; species Azorinus chamasolen. The sequence continues at coordinate 53,933,658 of OY755247.1, forward strand.
GAGGTCTAATTATGGGTCTTTAAGGAGTTTTCTGTATTACGTTTGCCCTGCACTAAGCAACCATCTGCTTTTTTAAGACTCCTATATTCATTAAATTAATGGCCGCTAAGACAGGTTCTAAAATAAATGTGTGTGTTGATTAACGTCCTTTCTGCTCAATATGGGCTAATTGGAGAGGAGAGGATACAGAGAGACCCGGGCGCGATGCCCTACTCTTATTATCGACTGAGTTTCTCTGGTTCTTTTAGATGCCCAGTGTAAAGCACTGATACATCGGACCTCGGTTTATAGTCTCGTCCGACTAATGTACTGTATACATGTATATTATTTCATAAAACTGACGCCATCGCTATCATGTTTCATCACGTTACTTCAGACGCTTTATCGGCGATACTGGGATTCAAAAGTTGATAATACATTATGTAATATGGGGTTTACGGCATTGTGTCTATAACACGATCTAGAAATTTGTTAAATGGAACACTTGTAATTTGATCAATGGAACGCAGAAGGGTGAGGAAATAACCTACGAATATTCACCTAAAAATGCTAATCTTGGATGTCGCCGATGTTATTCGCCCACGTGTTAGACAAAATTTAGTTCCGTAAGTGTTCGTAATATGGCAATATTTCATTTTAGAACAAGGATGTAAACAGTTATTATTGATTCATAAACGTGTTTTAAAAGCAGAAATCGGAGTTTGATTTTGCAGAATTACTTAATATATTACACTCACCAAAGAATAAACCATGCTAAATTCTTACAATTACAACACAAATTTTAAAAGTGTAATAAACACTTAAAGGTGTAATAAACAAAAACATAGTATTAGATATCAATGTTTTTTGCCTCGGTCATAAAATCAAGCGCCGGAAATTCTGACGGGAATCTCCCAGCTGACCGTACAAGAAATGAGCTAGTTTCGCAGTAAATTTCCCCGGCCTTGAAATTTTGGTCAAAACTTATGAGTCAAATATTGATATGTAAATACTTATAGAGTCATACATTTTATAATTGAATATAAAGTGGTATAGTAATATTTTTTATGAGTGTGTGTTTCGTGAATATAATTTATTGAGTAATTATGCAACATCAAACTCTGCCTTTAACCCATTACCTCATAGGATATTTTAGATACAACCTATTTGAATAAATCTACTGAAAAGGAGCATTAATAAGAGAAAATGAAAATGTTATTATTTTGTAGTTTTAAACCATTGTAATAAATAGAGCATTTGCTCCTATAAGAGCAACTGCTCTATTTATCACAATGGTTTCACAAAGTGACTTTTACAGAGTCGTTAAAAGTCGTCAATATGAGGAAATGGGTTAAGTTAAATGAATGTTAAAGGAAATCTTCATAAAAATGATCAAAATTGTATTATTTCAAAGGATGTAAAATAATTTCAAATATGTGCTAATTACAGACAAATTATCATTCACCCTATAGTGTGGGAAACGAGTCACTAATGTCCTTTGCAAAAAGTGTATACCCAGATGAGATGGCTCCTAGAGGAACGCTCTCACAAGGGTTTGTACTGTTTATAATTTTACACTTTTCTTTCTTAAAATGCTCGGATATTCATGGTAAGCTTGGCCTATTAAAATTTAGAATAGTCCATTTAAAAATCGGCGTTGAAAAGGTTAAATAACGGTTTCTATTTTGTGATACGCTGTATAAAGGCAGTGTTTGTGTGTACAATGTTTAGATAAAGGATACGTCCAACATGGCGATCAAAATACTGAAAAGAGAAAAGAAACAATTTAAACCAAGAGTGCCTCACAGTCACTTCATTTTTTCTAAAAAAAATTCTGTATGGTTTTAATTATTTTACTCTTCAGTCGAATAAAAACATCCCATAAAAAACAATCATCCTATTCAGCCATAGGAATCGTCATATACAAAGATAATTGCCTATTTCCATCTAAAAAGGCATTACATGTATATTTTCTATTCTTTACAGAAAGCTATCAGTGTCAAACAGCTTGGATCTTGATGAGACGCCAAGTTTAATTTGAGACATTTTAATAACTTCGACCCATAACCCCATAGGCTGGTTTAGATCCAACCTTTTTTAATAAATCTACCGAAAAGGAGCATAAACTAGAGAAAGGGAACATTTTAGAATTTTGTAGTTTGAAACCATTGTGATAAAAAGAGCATTTGCTAGCCTCCTATAGGAGCAAATGCTCTATTTATCACAATGGTTTCACGAAGTGATTTTTACAGAGTCGCCAAAAGCCGTCAATATGAGGGAATTGGTTAAAGTAGATTGATATACATGTAGTTGCAAATAGTGTAGACCTTGATCAAACTGCTCCTGAATGAGCCGTCTGGTCTAGGCCTGCACTATTTAGATACGTTTGACTGTCCGGATAGACAAGATAATTAGGATATTAGACTCCTTATATACAACCTTTAAAGTGTACCAACAGAAAAAGAAAAGATCAGCCCCCATATTTAATCCTTCAGTCCATAAGTGCGTCTTTTCTACGCCTTTGCGAGCAGAGTAGACGCAGATCAAACGGCTCCTGTAGGAGTCATCAGATAAGGGCCTGCTCTGTTTGCTTTGGATATAATGTAGATATGATTATACGGTTTCTGCTAAGGGCAAGAGTTCCCATATCCATAAGCAAACATTTAAACCAATTAATATTCATGGTGTCATTAATTCTTACATGAATATTAAAAGAATAAAGGGTTAAAACGTGGCGTGCGATCTGCCCCTGCATTTGTATGTTTTATGCAATAAAGAAATTGAATTGAAAAAAAAATTGCATTGTTTACTACCAATTTCATGTTGGCTCACTTGTGTCACAAGCTGTGTAGAACCTGATCACCGGCCGCGTTGTAAACGCATTTGTTTCTATACATATTTAAAGGTTGACTTTCGTAGAGGGAGATCCATTTCTATTTACAAAACTACGACACACTAAGCCATAAAATGTGTGAATGTGAGCACTAGGGAGACGTCAAGTCTCATTTGAATTGTAAGCGCTGTCAAAAAGTATCTATACATAGACGGTTTAATACTGTTGGTCGGACGTTAAACCCAACTCACTCACCCACTCACTGTTTAAGGCTGAACTTGTCAATATGCAACTTGTATACAATATTCTAGACATGTAATTCATCAATGCACATAATAGTTTGGTCCCAAGTCGACACAACGTCTAGAAAACGTAATCATTTGAAAATTAAAAACTATAACTAAAAAACTCCCCAGACATATATACGATAGACACACATTCAATAGAGGTATATTGCTTAACCAAGGTGTGTCGAAAATCAGTCCATGATGATGTATTCTGACTGAAAACTCTGCAATCGGAACGCCTCTAGGATTTCTGCTTTCACGATTTGACCGTAAACAACTGAGTAGAGTACTCTAGTTACGATTGAAAAAAAACTCTTAAGCATAACCACATGAATAGACAGCTTTTGCTTTAATTATTATTATTAAATAATGAACCTAATTCTTTCCATGCTAAATAATTAAGTAGACTGCTTTCAGTTTCAGAGTGGACGTTCCGTAGCAACCCAATGCCTTTTCTAAAACGTAAACGGCATGTCAAGCAATACATAGAACCTAATGAGACGCCCGAGATACTCAACGTCTCATCTGGATCCAAACTTTTTGCAAAGGTAATCACAGATTCGCCCACTGCACAAAGACCTACGAGTCGCTCTCCGGGGAGATAAACCATCCACCATGTTTTCAACTACATGGAAGTTACCAATTTGTCAACGTCGGCTCGTTCAAAATACAGTAAAATCTCGATTATTCGAATTTTCTGTATAGAATAGTTTAAACCCTTTTAGGCAGGTGGCTGCTTAATGCATGGTGAAAGTCATACAGAAAACTCCTAGAGGAGCTTTCTGTATGACATTCACCCTGCATTAAGCTGCAATCTGTCTTAAAGAGTGATACTAATACGTATTTCAGTGTTCGAATTATCGAGATTTTACTGTACAATGAATCATTCTCGTAATGTGTGACCTGACTCGCATTAGCAAACACCTTGGAACCAGACTAGACTGCGAGTAACTCAGAAATCGGCATGGTTAACACCAGGACAATAGCTTGGAACCAGACTGCGAGTAACTCAGGAATCGGCATGGTTAACAACCGGACAATAGCTTGGAACCAGACTAGACTGCGAGTAACTGAGAAATCGGCATGGTTAACACCAGGACAATAGCTTGGAACCAGACCAGACTGCGAGTAACTCAGGAATCGGCATGGTTAACACCCGGACAATAGCTTGGAACCAGACTGCGAGTAACTCAGGAATCGCCAAGGTTAACACCTGGACAATAGCTTGGAACCAGACTAGACTGCGAGTAACTCAGGAATCGGCATGGTTAACACCCGGACAATAGCTTGGAACCAGACTAGACTGCGAGTAACTCAGGAATCGGCATGGTTAACACCCGGACAATAGCTTGGAACCAGACTGCGAGTAACTCAGGAATCGGCATGGTTAACACCCGGACAATAGCTTCTCAAAAGTGTGATGTAATCGGGAGTAGTCAAAAATGTTTCAAATAAAAAATTCAGCAGACTTTTTGTTCACGGCAAGATAAGGATTAATTGCAGTTGACTATAAGATCACTTAACCCTTTACTTAACACTTTCCCTGATGAATATTCATGGAAGAAATAATGACGTCATCAATATTAATAAGATTATTTTTTATAATGGCATATGAACACATGACATTTTAGCTTAGACAGAAGCTGTATAATCAGATCTATATTACACCATAAGCAAACAGAGCAGACCCTGATCAGATGGCTCCTATAGGAGCCGTCAGATCTGGGTCTACTCTGTTTGCAGATGCATTAAAATGCGCTTACACAAGCGAAAGGGTTAAAATGAATAATAACATGAATGCAAGAATCTATCCCTTCATGAATATTCATTGACAGCATTTTTATATTGGTACATACCTCAAGAGAACTTTTGTTCATACCAGACACATTAGAATCAGTTCTATATATAGAATATAGGTATACAGAGCAGGCACTTATCAGACGGTTCCTACATGAGTCGTCTGATCAGGTTCTACTCTGTTTATGTTTAATTCCTGAGCTGTTGCCATTTTCTTCCGATTCGTTCAAGTATTCAAGAAACTATTGACCGAATGTCAGAGAGTTTGAATCCTGATATGACTCAAAGTTACTAGGCGTCTCATCTGGGTCCAAGCTGTAAGCAAGTGCGAGTGATATTGCCATTGGTGGGATAACACTTTATTTCATAAATACGCCTTTCTATGCCTTTGCAATCAGAGTAGAACCAGATCTGACGGCTCCTGTAGGAGCCGTCTGATCTGGGTCTGCTCTGTTTGTTTGACATGATACAGATATGACTCAAAAGTTTCTGCAATGGACAAAACGTCCTGTGTCAAATATGCAACTTTTCAAGTTATAATCACGATGTGTAACTGTTATATGAATATATACAGTAAAACCTCTCTAAACCGGCATTCTAGTAGATAAGAATTTGGATACCTTTAGGCAGGTGGCTGCTTAATGCAGGGCGAAAGTCATGCAGAAAGCTCCTATAGGAGCTTTCTGCATGCCTTTCACCCTGCATTAAGCTGCCACCTGTCTCGAAGACAGATATTTACGCTAAATTTAGCGTCCGGTTTAGAGGGGTTTCACTGTATTGGAATAAAGGGTTAAAGAGTAACCTTACCTGCACATTTCTCTACTCCATGAAACTGAAAATACAAACCACACGCATTAGTCTGCAGAAGGACAATCACACAAAAACGTGTAGTGTATTAACTCTCACTGGCAATGACGAATTGGTGATCTGCAACCAGTCTAGATCCAGATGAGAGGCCGAGTAACTCGGCGTCTTATCAGGATCCAATCTGTTTGTAAGTATGTATAATTTTGAAACAAAACTAAAGAATAATTAAAAACAAAAAATAAAGCAGACGACAAAGTTTGCAGACGGCAATAATTGACAGTGAAAGAGTTAATTTCAATTTTCTAAATCATGCCCAGTGGGCGAATTATCGTCAAGATGAGATTCTAGAAAAGAAACGAACAAAACATCTAATTATAATAATACGTTTTTATACGGATGAAGTTGCATATAAGACAATTAATTTAAATTAGCAAAACTGATGCAAAACTATAGTATTAAACATGCCTTGTTTAAAACTTCGTCTTCAAATTAGAAATACAATTAATAATATACAGTAAAGTTTCAACCACTGAAAAGAAGTCTTACTCAGGATTTATTGAAACTGAGAGTGGTTTAACCCATTACCTCATAGGCTATTTTAGATACAACCTCTTTGAATAAATCTACCGAAAAGGAGCATTAACTAGAGAAAAGGAAACTTTTGAAATTTTGTAGTTTGAAATCATTCTGATAAATAGAGCATTTGCTCCAATAGGAGCAAATGCTCTATTTATCACAATAGTTTCACAAAGTGGCTGTTGCAGAGTCGTCAAAAGTCGTCAATATGAGGGAAATGGTTAATACAGGACAATGGTGATATAACAAGCTCCAACAGGAGCTCCAATAGGAGCGTTTTGTATCACCGTAGTCCTATATTGAGAAACCACCTATACTACTCTCCTATGTTAATAAACCTCGTGGTCGTTTTAGCGAGAATGTGCCTCGGTTACAAATCACACTTTATTACCACATTAAAGCCTCTCTATAACGGCCACTAAATTGAGTTAATTAGTTGGTATTCGGGACAGATGGCTGCTTAAAGTAAGGTGAAAGTAAAACAGAACACTCCTATAGGAGCGTTCTGTTTTACTTTCACCTTGCTTTAAGCAGCCACCAGCCTTTAACACAAAATACTTTATGTAATTTAGTGGCCGTTATAGAGAGATTATACTGTAGTGTCCTTCATCAAGTTACCAAATTTTCATAAGTTTGAACTTAATTCCATTTTTATGTCTGAAATGTTTACGCTGATTTCCGTTCACGAAAATTCGAAATAAAGAGCGGTTTATAACAGTTGCATTATGTATTACCTCCCTTAGGATCACGTACTATCATATTATAAAAACAATGTCTGAAAGTTCTGATCCAAATAACAAGAACTGATTAGACCTGATCTAAACTGTCTGCAAATAGTTACAGTTGGGACAGGTTTGGTGTAATACAGGAGAAATTGTGACGTCTTGGGATATTACTAGAAAATGTGAAATTGTTGCAGATGTATGGTAGATCAGCGTGCCATTGTAAAACAATACAAACATTTCTTAAAAGGGCACAGGATTCAATTTGCAAACAGCACGTAATATGTAACACTTTCCTTCATATAAACGCATTTTTCAAGCATTTTGCTAACAAGGTAGACCTAGATCAGACGGCTCCAGTTTTCACGCAATTGCATATTAGACCCAGAGTGGACTTTATTTCATTTTCTTATTGAACATAAGCGGCGTGTCATACTGGGCTTCGGAATGAAGTGAAGGAAAGACAATTTAGAAATCTGAATGAATTAATTTATTTAACGAGTGTAGTTAAATATAATTGATAATTCGTTAACATTTTCTATCGAAGAAAATCATCTGGACATATTTAGCCCTTTCTCTATAGATAGGTATTTTCTCTGCTTTGCAAACACTTATTACACAGATTAGACGGTTCCTGCATAATCCGTCGCCTCGGGATGTGTTCATATGAAATAGTAAATACATGTACAGTAAAACCTCTCTATAACGGCCCCTAAATTACATCGAGTATTGTGTGTTAAAGACAGGTGACTGCTTAAAGCAAGGTGAAAGTAAAACAGAACGCTCCTATAGGAGCGTTCTGTTTTACTTTCACATCGCTTTAAGCAGCCACCTGCCCTGCATATCAACTAATTTACACAATTTTGTGGTCGTTATAGAAAGGTTTTACTGTATCTGATTGTTGTTTCTGCCATGGCAAAACCAATACTGTATCTATTTACCATTATAAAATTGAATTACTAGATATTCAGTATGCCATTATTTCTTACATAAATATTCATCAGATACCCGGTACGTCTACTTACTTTTGTAATAGTTTTTTATGGACGGAGTTTCGTTCAAAATTCGACATAGATCTTCAGCTTGAATGCCATTACACATCTGAAAACGCAAAACAATTTCAATTCTGAGAATGATACACATGTATCGCCGTCATTATTTATAAGCAGTTGCAAACTGCCTTCATAGATTCTAAAAAGCAATTTGACACAGTTTTGTTTTTCAAATTCGCTAACAGTGTTTCAACTGAAGTTTAACCAACTGCACTCCGAGCAATTGTCGTCTGCAAATAATGTCGTCTGCTTCAGTTCTAAAAAGTGTATCTTTCTCCAATTTCTTCCCCAAAACAGTGTCAGAGTGTCAAACAGTTTGGATCCAGATGAGACGCCGAGTTACTCAGCGTCTCATCTGGATCTAAACTGTTTGCAAAAGTTACCACAAAGTCGTATGTAGAATGTTGATGGTTAAATATTTGCAATATTTATCTCGCAAAATACAAGTAAGTAAGTAAGTAAGTAAATATTTTATTATAGTGACATGTGTACATTTACAAGAATAACATATTTTCAAAAATATATGTAAGACACCCGGCCCACTGGGCCTATAAGTCACCTGAAATATAAGTACTAATATATATATCTATACATAATACATATATATATATATACAAATGGCATGGATATTAAGTCCAGTCTATCATGAATTTAATGTCATTATGGCGGCTGGTAGAGGTTGTTTTTTCATGATTACCATGATTAGAATATCTTGAATATGGAATATAGATAACTTTAATTTCCTTAGCGTGTTTATTCAACCTTTAGAACGTTGTCTAGCTACTCTTTTCCCCTCCACTTAAATTTCTAAAAACATTTCCCTAAAACATACTAACAGTGTCAGGCAGTTTGATACCAGATGAGATGCCGAGTGTTTCGACATCTAATCTGGGTCCAAACTGTTTACAAACACCCCGACACATTTATTTCAGCGTGCTAAAGGTTAAATAAGACGCTTCGGCGTCTGTTAAAACTCTTCATAATATACTTGGCAGTTTTCCTCTGCCGCTTTTGTAGTAAGAAAATTAGTTTTTCAGTATTACTGTATATGTGAGTAGGTATATCATGAGTTATCTCCCGTCTAAAGTCATTATATAGCGGACAGTGCAATAAAAAGTGGTACTCGTCTTCAACGTAAATCGCATAAATTACACAGTCTTTGATCTGGCGACTCAGCAACATATCGTCCAGTTTCAATTCTTAAAGGGAGAACACCCCAACGGAACTGAGCTAGGAAAGAGCGTTCACATCGTTTCAAATTTAGATTTAGGTAAGATTCTGTTTCGAAAGTGTTCTTAAAAGACACATGTACACTGTACCAAAGGTGCCCGACACATGCTGGGACTCAATCCCCCCCACCCCCCACCCCCCACCCCACCCCCATTCCGCATATATGATCGAAGTATGCAAAACTAACCTAAAACTATCTGTGCGTATCCCAAACCTCTCCGAAAAAAACACGACCGGATTTTTTCCCCGTCGGATCTATATATGTATCAATACATATATAGACCCGATATGAAAAAAATCCGGGTTATAGGCCCCGCTGAACGAAAACAAATATTTAACCCATTCCCTCATATTGACGACTTTTGACGACTTTGTAGAAGTCACTTTGTGAAACCATTGTGACAAATAGAGCATTTGCTCCTATAGGAGCAAATGCTCTATTTATCACAATGGTTTCAAGCTACAAAATTCTAAAATTTTACTTTTCTCTATTTAATGCTCCTTTTCGGTAGATTTATTCAAAGAGGTTGGGTCTAAAAATAGCCTATGAGGTAATGGGTTAAACTTTGCAGACTACGTAGAGTCGGAACAGCCTCCACATGTTCGATGCATGTGTTCATGTCTTGCACCGTTGGTTGTTTTTTTTTGGGTTTTTTTTTTCAAACAAACGGTAAGGGAGATGAACTGGCTCTAGTATCAGTGATGTATGCTAAACAGAACAGAGCTTTCATTTCTTTCCTTCATGAACATAACCCTGGTGATAAATGAAAAGGTTGGAGAAAAGATGCTTCGGGAAAAAAATATTTTTAAGCGGGGAAAATATCTCTATACCCAGAGGACTAGATATGATGTGTAATTTTAAACATTTTGAAGACTAACTCCTTTATTTCTCCCCTAAACCCTATACTATGACCACTCTTTATAATCGTCTCTTCGAGACGATTGTAAAGAGTGGTCACAGTATAGGGTTTGGTGGAGAATGATGATTTTAGTTTTGGGGTGTGTGCCTTTATCTGTAGTTCTGTAATATATACCCTTGATTAGTTTAACCCATTCCCTCATAGGCCATTTTAGATACAACCTCTCTGAATCAATCTTCCGAAAAGGAGCATTAATTAGAGAAAAGGAAAATTTAAGAATTCTATAATTTGAAACCATTGTGATAAATAGAGCATTTGCTCCTATTGGAGCAAATGCTCTATTTATCACAATGGTTTCACAAAGTGACTTTTACAGAGTCGTCAAAAGTCGTCACTATGAGGGAAAGGGTTAAGTGCTTGAACAACAAATCTCTCCTCTGCATGGGTTCGTAAAGCTAGACAAAATAAATTTTGAACTATTTTGTGAGAACTTTAAAATAAGACTGGCAAAGTAACAAATAGTGTAGACCCTGATCAAACTGTTCGTCCAGGAGGAGTTTAATCTGGATCTGCATTATCTGCCTATGTCCTAATATTTAGGGTACTTAGGATAATATAAACAAAACTTACCGTGTTGGCCTCTGACATACTGACGAATCCCCCAAACAAGGTGGCCAACTCGTCCTCAGCACTCATTTGGTACGCCTTAAAAATAAGTCATCAGCTTTAGCAATAATACCAACATCTTCTTTTTTCATTATATCATCATCATCATCTTCACCCCCCACCACCACCACTACCACCATCCCCAACACCTTCATCATCGTCATAATCATTGTATTAAAGGGGTAGTCGGAGGATAGTACCAGTGATAGTAGTAACGGTGACAGAGTAACGGTGACAGTGCTGCTACTACCACCACAACTATAACTACTACTACTTCCAGTAACGGTGACAGTGCTGCTACTACCACCACAACTATAACTACTACTACTTCCATTGTTACCTCTACCACTGTCACCATTACTACTACTACAACAACGACAATTAAATTACTACCGGATTGGCAGTCAAGCATGTTAACATTAGAGCATCATACACCACAAACAGTAGTAGTAGTTGTAGTAGTATAGTCCGACAGGGAATTCCTGGCAGTTACGTCATAATTTGTTTACTTGAATATCCATATGACATGTTATTTCTTAAAAGAGAAGACTGTGACTATTTGATTATGATGACATGCTTGTGGATTCCGTAGCCGAGTGGATAAAGGCGCTCTCATCCGAATCAAAATGCACCTGGTTCGAAACCCACATAAGTCAAATCTTTGTTTTCCTCAACAACACATATGTCAAAAAACAGAAAAGAAAGACAAAGTAGGATAAAACAAGAACAGGAAAACATATATAAGGAGAATAGATCCTATAGAAAAATATACTGACAAAAGTATTTAAACAAACAACAAATAAATACAAGTATAAATGCCGGTGAGTTTCGAACTCGGGTAGCGCGCATGCAAAGCCTCATACGCATCCTTTAGACCACGGTTTCGGATATCCCATAGTGTAATGTTTGTCTTATTTCTTAATTATCCCAATCACATCATATATTGAGGAAACCCTGTCTATTTTTAGTTTTGTTATTGTTTTGACGTAACTGCCAGACTTGGTTTGTTTATCTATAGTAGTAGTAGTAGTAGTAGTAGTAATATTCGTAGTAGTAGTAGTAGCAGTAATAGTAGTAGTAGAAGTAGTAGTAGTAGTAGTAGTAGTAGTAGTAGTAGTAGTAGTAGTAGTAGTAGTAGTAGTAGTAGTAGCAGCAGTAATAGTAGTAGTAGAAGTAGTAGTAATTGTAGTAGTATTTGTAGTAGAAGAAGTAGTAGTAGTAGTAGTAGTAGTAGTAGTAGTAGAAGAAGAAGTAGTAGTAGCAGCAGTAGCACCAAGAGTCGTATTATAATTATTATTATTAGTAGTAGTAGTAGTAGTAGTAGTAGTAGTAGTAGTAGTAGTAGTAGTAGTAGTAGTAGTAGTAGCAACTTATTAGTAGTGGTATTATAACTACCGGATTGGTAGTCAAGTGCGTTACCACTAGATTAAGAGAACCACACACCACACACAATAGCAGTAGTAATTGTAGTAGTGTAGCCGGGTAGTGATTGTGGTGAAATAGATTGATAGGCTTTACTGTGTGGCTTGGTAGCTCAGTCGGTAGAGTGTTGGCATGGTAAGCAAGGGGCTCTGGGTTCGAGTCCCAGTCGAGTCACAACCTTTTCACCATGTTACATTTGGCACCCAACGTAAATAACCCTCAGGGTGATTTTTATGAAGATAATTTGTAATAATAAGAGACATGTGGAGTGTTCTTTGTGTAAGAATTCTTGTGTAGAAGGGGTGTGTGTAGCCGGGTAGATAGTGTGGTGAAATAAATTGGCAGGCTTTACTGTGCTGCTTGGTAGTTCAGTCGATAGAGTGTTGGCATGGTAAGCCGGAGGCCCTGTGTTCGAGTCACATTTCCACCATGTTAAATTAGTAATGGCAGTAGTATTGGTATTATTATTATTAGTAGTAGTAGTAGTAGTAAGTTTCAAAGTGGAATTTTGTTCCGTCAGTTCTTTGCAAAAATCACTATAGTCTGGAACCTAATGAAACACAGAGTAACTCGACATCTCAACTGGATCAAAACTGTTTGCAAGGGTTATCACAGATTCGAATTGGCGGTGAAAAGGGTTGTCCATTGAAACAATAAACAAATGAAAGAACGCACCTGCCAGGCATTCATCTGGAACACATTCTTCTGGTAGAAGTTACCGTAACTTCCATACACTTGACTCTGCGCCTGTTGTGGGTGTTGTGCATACTGAGGATGACATTGCTGGTAATGTTGTTGTTGTTGGACCATTAACTGCGGCGCCTGAGTGTAATCCCACGACATGGTTTCTGTTACTGGTCTAAAAATACAGCACAATAGCCAAGCCAAAACACACACGCACAACACAGCTGAGGTGATTGTTGATCAATAGATCAATTATGTCGATAAAATCGGAAAGGTTCCGGGTGGTTTATTTACAATATGACGTGTAGTCGCCAAGGACATTCAAGGGAAGTAATCTATTGTTTATATATGATGTAGAAAGCTCGAGTTACTTCCCTTATTAGCATAACGGCAGGAAACTCCTTATCCCGCTAATTGCGACATGTCGTGGGATTACACGCAGGCGCCGCAGTTTAGGGCCCAACAACAACAACATCAGCAATGTCATCCTCAGTATGCACAGTAGCTGATTTGGGTTATTGACAGTGCCAGGGCATATAAGGCTCCCCACCCCCAGCTGGCTGACAAGATACCAGTGTTTATTATTGGGCCCTTTTTAGTTTTCAACTAAATCTTTACCGAGGCAAGTTTTTCAGTGACCAATATTTTTCTCCCTGGGGGGGGGGGGGGGGGGGGGGGGGGGGGGTATCTGTTAGTTCTCTACACAGACAGACCACCTTTAGCATGTTGTCATGCTGTGAGCCACGCTTGGCCTATTTTGGTATGGACTAATCAGTGGGTATCTCCCACGGAGAACACCCAGATTTACGTAATCACAAGTTGCTTCCGATTTTCGCTATATAAGTAATACTGGAGTTTAGCAAAAACAAAATTAGGAACCAATCGTGTCAAAATGCAAATTGCTAAAAAATACCACATGTGTCACGTATATTACCCCAGACCGATTGTAGGCCTACTGAATAAACATTTTTTCTTGTGTTTTTTTTAACTTAACCATTTCCCTGTTCTATATTTATTTCAAATTCCAATACCTTTAACAATAACATCAACAACATAGTTATAAAGAAATATGGAAGGTAGAACGTTGTAGACATTTTAGAAAGCAAAGAATGTCAATTTCTATTAGCAAACAGAGCAGACCCTGATCAGACGGCTCCTCAAAGAGCCGTCTGATCTCGGTCTACTCTATTTGCAAATGCGTGAAAACACGTTTACACGAGGGAAAGGGTTAAGATTGGGAATTTTCCATGAAAAATGGACAAAAAAACCACACTTTTTGCCAATGGGAATATAGCCGAATAAGGGCTATAAAATCATCCAACAAGAGGGCCAGAATGGCCCTGAAGCGCTCACCAGACAATCAGAGGAGAAGATTTTCAAAGTTTTCACTATATGTTTCGATAGAAAACTAGCCGGCCCTGGGGCGGGCCAATTTTGCCTGAGGGGAATAATTTAGAAAAACTTGTAGGGGACCTGAACATGATGCTATGAGCCAAATATGAAAGCTGAGATTAACATTCCAGTTTCAGAGGAGAAGATTTTCAAAGATTTCACTATTTGTTTCTATTGAAAACTGCCCACCCCTGGGGCGGGGCCAATTTTGACCCCGGGGCCATACTTTATAAAACTCTTGTAGAAGACCTGAACATGATGATATGTGCCAAATATGAAAGCTGAGAACCTTCCAGTTTCAGAGGGAAAGATTTTCAAAGATTTCACTATTTGTTTCGATTGAAAACTGCCCACCCCTGGGGCGGGGCCAATTTTGACCCAGGGCCATAATTTATATAACTTTTGTAGAGGACCTGAACATGATGCTATGTGCCAAATATGAAAACTGAGAGCCTTCCATTTTCAGAGAAGAAGATTTTCAAAGATTTCACTATTTGTTCCTTTTGAAAACTGCCCACCCCAGAGGCGGGGCCAATTTTGACCCCGGCCATAATTTATATTACTTTTGTAGAGGACATGAACATGATGCTATGTGCCAAATATGAAAGCTGAGAACCTTTCAGTTTTAGATGAGAAGATTTTCAAAGATTTCACAATTTGTTTCTATTGAAAACTGCCCATCCCTGGGGCGGGGCCAATTTTGACCCCGGGGCCATTATGCAATTATTAAAGCTGAGAGCCTTCCAGTTTCAGAGAAGAAGATTTTTAAAGATTTCACTATTTGTTTCTATTGAAAACTGCCCACCCCTGGGGCGGGACCAATTTTGACCTCAGGGCCATAGATAATATAACTTATGTAGAGGACCTGAACATGATGCTATGTGCCAAATATGAAAGCTGTGAACCTTCCAGTTTCAGAGGAGAAGATTTTCAAAGATTTCACTATTTGTTTCTATTGAAAACTGCCCACCCCTGGGGCGGGGCCAATTTCGACCCAGGGGCCATACTTTATATAACTTTTGTAGAGGACCTGAACATGATGCTATGTGCCAAATATGAAAGCTGAGAGCCTTCCAGTTTCAGAGAAGATTTTCAAAGATTTCACTATTTGTTTCTATTGAAAACTGCCCAGCCCTGAGGCGGGGCCAATTTTGACCCCGATGCCATAGTTTATATAGCTTTTGTAGAGGACCTGAACATGATGATATGTGCTAAATATGAAAGCTGAGAACCTTCCAGCTTCAGAGGCGAAGATTTTCAAAGTTTGCACTACATGATTCTATTGAAAACTGCCCACCCCTGAGGCGGGGCCAACTTTGACCCCAGGGCCATAATTTATATAACTTTTGTAGAGGACCTGAACATGATGCTATGTGCCAAATATGAAAGCTGAGAACCTTCTGGTTTCAGAGGAGAAGATTTTCAAAGTTTTACTATATGTTTCTATTGAAAACAAGGCACCCCTGGGGCGGGGTCAATTTTGACCCAAGGGGCATAATTTATATAAATTTTGTAGAGGACCTGAATATGATGCTATGTGCCAAAGATGAAAGTTGAGATCCCTGTAGATTCAGAGGAGAAGATTTTTAAAGGTTCAAATTGTTAAAGACGGACGACGGACGACGCACGCCGACGGACGACGGATAACGGGCGATCACAAAAGCTCACCCTGAGCACTTTGTGCTCTGATGAGCTAAAAAAAAAAGGCCATTAAACTGCTATTGTAAAATAAGATAAAATGGAATATCCGTTTCATTGTATACATACATCTGTTATAACCAGGTGAGCGATTTAGGGCCATTATGACCCTCTTGTTAAACTGTAACAGTTTATGCTTATAGTTTTTATCAGGGTTGTTTACACATTTAGAAGAAAGAACTATTGTGATGCTATGGTTTTGAAAATTGTGAACAATAAATGAAGGAATTATCAGTTTCTTTTAAAAGCAAATATATTTATATGGAATTATCAGTTTCTTTTAAAAGCAAATATATTTATATAGAAAACTGATATACTTAAGTTTCTTATATTAATTCATAAATGAAGATGATTTTCAAAAAAACCCAACCTGTTTTCTTTATAACTTTTAATTGTGTTCTTGCCAATCTTGGTAGATCAACATGTATGTCCTTAAATAAAGACATAAGCAGATGCTAGTTCTGAGATGAGTAATGCCGAGTCTGTCCATGGCAAAAAATCATGATCAGATATGTATGTCTGTCTGTCAATGGCAAAAAACGTTAATCATGATCATGTCTTTCTGCCTGTCTGTCAATAGCAAAACTCTTTAGTCATGATCACATGTCTGTCTGATTGTCTGTCTGTCAATGGCAAAAAAAAACTTTAACCAAGATCACGTCTGTCTCAATGTCTGTCAATGGGGAAAATCATGACCACATCATGTCCGTCTGTCTGTCTGTCAATTCAATGGCAAAAAACTTTAACCTTGATCACAACTTTTGTGTTATATTTATATGAAGTCCATACATTGAAACATTTGTGGTCATTCATCATGCTTTAGGTCTATACACTGAAACCCAGGTGTAAGGATCCAATATCCTATAAAAATAAAATTATATCTTGATAGAGTGATTCAGGTAGCAATAATATGTTTAATGTTTTTCGTCTTGACATGCGTCCTGTTATGTTTTGTCCTGTGGTTATACCGTTTCTTGTTTGATGGTGTTTGGTGCGGTGTCATTTCGTATGTGGCTCTTCCTGTTTTGACTATTTTTCCAAATTGGCTCTACATTATTTGCAAACCGCGTGTGTCCAGCCGAGATGTCGGAATAACGATGTGTCTCATTTGGAACCAAGCTCTTTGTTACCCGGTTGGTAGTTTCTTGAATCTGGTACAAACAGGAACAAGTCAAAATTACGCAAGATTCAAATTTGCCTGCAACATGGATGGCCCTGCTCGTCTTGGTCCAAATGCAGCCGAATCGCCTTGAATCAGCATAATGCCATAGGCATACTTGTCCGATGCTTTTTAAAAGATTAGCACAAAGCCATTTGTTTGTTTACATTTATTTTTCTGAAAACTTTCAACATTCATAACAAGATTTCAAAATACCAAGGGGTACAAATACCTCAATTAAATTACTGTAAGCATTTGTACAAACCTGGGTAAATAGTTCAGACCCAGATCAAACAACTGAATAAGCAGTGATCAGGGTCTACACTATTTGCTACCGTGTCAAGCTTATTTAACCCTTTACCTGATGAATATTTACGCAAGAAATAGTTTATATCATGAATATTTATTGGCTAAATTTTTATTTGAACAGGAAACTTTGAACCTAGTAGTAAATGTAGAATCAGACCTAGCAAACGCAGCAGACCCTGATCAGATGGCTCCTACAGGATCAGTCTAATGATGATCCACTCTTGTTTGTAAGGGTGGTAAAAGACGTCGATCAGGTAAAAAGTTATCAAAATTATACAAAACCGAATTAATCAGTTTCACAAACCAGGTGTCCGAACATATTGCCGGTAATTAGGCAATAGTGAATACAATTAGTGCGTGTACATTGTATTAGGGTGTACATGTATCACTAATAGTTATGTTGCACCAAGATAGCGTTTCATTCATTCACCGTTATCATGCTAAGCTCTACCCTACATGCATCTACAAACAGCATGGATCCAACTTAGACACTGAGTAAATCGGTCTCTCATCAATATCCAAGATGTTTGATAATCAGTCAATAGTTCCCTAAAAGAAATTGAATCTATTAACCCTTTCCTTAATATAAACGTGTTTTCACGCATCTGCAAACAGAGTAGACCAAGATCAGACGGCTCCTATAGGAGCCGTCTGATCTGGGTCTGCTGTTTGCTAATGGGATTTGATAGATCTGTTTCTTTACTTTCTAAAATGGATACAATGTTCCACATTCCATATTTCATTAAAGTCATTCCGTCCATGAATATTCAGTAGGTATTGATTTTTGGAATAAACAAAGAACGGGAAAAGGGTTTTCTCACATAACTTCCCTTATCTCCGGGTTCGAACAACAGGTTAAGAATCCCTGATCAGTAACACATGTAACAACACTTTAGAACATATATGACGTCATACATCATAGATCTATATGGCGTCAAACATGGGAAACCAATGTTTACATGTTATTAAAACGGCGAAAACACACTGTTTTGGTTATGTGAGAAAAAGAATCTGATGCTTGTTGTCTTTTAAGATCAAATGTTCCTAAACTCTTGGACGAAAATGTTGTTAAGCTCGCAAAATAACAATTGACCTTAAATGACAACTCGCGACAGATCCTCTATAAGTAAAAACGATTCAGCTGACCTGTTTTATTGTTAGCATGACAACGGTTAGTTGAGCCATACTGCATGAAAGCTCGCCCTTGAATTGTACAACTTGTTGTCCTAGATCAGATATTAGCAATCTGACAAAGAGTCTGCTCTGTTTGCATATGAAGTTATATACAGCTGATTCTAAAAGTTTCTGTCACTACCAAACACAAACTGTTCATAAACCATTATAAAACTTCAGCTAATACAGTAGAACCCCTCTAATGATTATGCGACCACTTAATAAATATACATGGTTGTCTTTATAAGCAGGTGGTTGGTTAATGCAGGGCAAAAGTAATGCAGAAAGCTCCTCTAGGAGTTTTCTCCATTACTTTTGTCCTGCATTAAGCTACCACCTACATCTATCACCCAGAATTATACCTCTTTTAGGTGGTTGCATTAGCGGTGTTTTACTGTACTTGTAAATATTCATGATGTAATTATTTCTAACAAGAATCCTCATCGGGTTAACTACAAATGCCACAAATATATGTCTACAATAATATAAGCAATAATATATCATAATTCAAAGCAGTTTCATTATTACATCAAATCTTCAAGCAAAAAGGATGTACACTCTTGCAAAATGCAAATGATATTTGTTACATGCTGGTTTAACCTTTTCACTCTTCTGTGTTTTTTCCAAATGTTGATACCTACTGAATATTCATGGACAAAATAATTAAATTTCATTAGCAAACAGAGCAGTCCCTGATCAGACAGCTCCTTTAGGAGCTGTCTGGTCTGGGGCTACTCTGTTTGCAAATGCGTGAAAACATGCTTGTATGAAGGAAATGTCTTAGTGAAATGTTTTACAAATCGTGTTTTAAAGAAAACACAGGGCACCTTCGGAATGTACAGAAAGAATTGTACTGGCATTTACAAACAGTGTAGACCAAGATCATGGGACTCATAGGGGAGGCCTTTGGTCAGATTCAGTACAGTTTATCATTCACAGGTCTCTCCCAAAAAAGCTTAACCTTTCATATAGCATGGACTCTGTTCTTAACCCTTTCCATCATGTAAACTCTTTTACGCTCCTTTGCAAACAGAGAAGACCAAGATCATATGGCTCCAGTGGGATCAGGTTCTGCTCTGTGTGTTTCTACAGTATCTACAAAGGTAAAACAATCCCATATTCACGTATGATTATAAATATTCAGCTACTAAATATTCATGACGCAAAAAGCGTGACAGACAGACAGGCAAAAATGATCCTTAAGTGACATTTTATTACATTCTATACATGAAAATCTGTTTAGTTTGCTAGCAATATATAACTATATAATATCTGTAGTCAAACTGGCAACCAGGTCTAATCAGGTACATGGCGGGAGTTTGCATAATGCACTCATTCACCCCATTACTCCATGAGTAGTCGTGTAAGAAAGGATATCATGACTATTATTTATTTTATTTTTAATTAGCTGAATTTTTATAATGGTAAATGAACACAGGAATTTTTGCCATGGCAGACACTTTAAAATCAGATGTATAAATCCATAAGCAAACAGAGCAGAGTCTGCAGACCCTAATCAGACAGCTCCTGCAAGAATCACCTGAACTGGGTCTACTCAAAGGTATTAAAAGGTGTATATATGGAGTAAAGGGTTAAATATGGATACATGTATATTTATATATAGACTATAGTATACACAAAATCTAACACTGGCTCAACTAAAATTAGTGAGGCTTAATAATATCAAAAGAAACAATTGGGAGATATAGAACTCACCTCAATACTACGATGAGGACTGCAACAATAGTTTCATTGTCACTACAGTAAAACCTCTCTATAACGGCCACTAAATTGTGTTAATAAGCTGATATTTAGGGCAGGTGGCTGCTTAAAGCAAGGTGAAAGTCAAACAGAATGCTGCTATAGGAGCGTTCTGTTTTACTTTCACCTTGCTTTAAGCAGTCACCTGTCTTTAACACACAATACTTGATGTAATTTAATGGCCGTTATAGAGAGGTTTTACTGTAATACCAGACATACACATTAGGAATTAAGATATATCTATATACAGTAGAACCCCTCTCATTAGGAATAAGATATATATACATGTATATATACACAGTAGGACCCCTGCATAACAACCATTAAATGAGTTAACGTAATGGTCTTCAAACAGATTCTCGTAGTTTCATAAAGCAAGACCAAAGTAATGCAAAAAGCTTTTTGCATTACTTCCATCCTGCATTAAGCAGCTTTTATCTACAGCCTGTCTTAAATTTCAGGTGTATACCTCTTTTTTTAATGGTTGTTATATAAAGAATTTACTGTATTATATGGTCAACGCAAAAATCCACCGGTTCCATCATTATATTACAAATATCAACCATCTTTCTAAAACAAAACATGATCTGATCAATCCACAAATCAAATTAATTCTGCTTACTGGTAACATAATACAAGGCAGGTATTTTGTCAGTGGTTTACAGTGGAAAGGTCTGCCAATGTTATAACTATTTCACCGGATTCATTGTTACAAAACCACAATTGCACTGTTCAATGACTGAAATATCACCGAGGAACAGATAAAGGAGTGTATTGAAATACTAAAATTGTCATTATCCTCCAAACCCTAGGTCAAACCGAAGAGACAATTCTAAAGAATGGTGACAACATAGGGTTTGGTGGAGAAATAATATAGTTTAACCCTTTCTCTCATATAAACGTGTTTTCACGCATTTGCAAACAGAGTAGACCCAGATCAGACCCAGATCCTAAAGGAGCCGTCTGATCAGGGTCTTCTCTTTTTGCTATTGGAATTTGATAGATCTGTGTCTTCGCTTTCTAAAATGTCTACAATGTTCCACCTTCCATAATTCATTATAATTTTTTTGCTAATGAGTATTCAGTAGGTATTGAAATTTGGCTTAACTACAGAACAGGGAAAGGGCTAATATACTTGAAAACGGTTTAATCTATTGATCTTATCTGGGTCGCCAACATAAGCAGCTGAAAAACCATGAACAGCAACTACTATCCACAGTGCTTTAAAAACTGCATAGACATAGATCAGCTGCAGTATAAACTGCTTGCGCTTCCATCCTGCCTACAGAATATTATAAATTGGTGTAGGATCTCGTAATGCATTGCATCTCAGATGCCACATTTCAGGATCGATTATTACATTCATTGATATCCATATTACATTCGAAGATCACAACTGTAAGTTGCAATAATCGTATTTTAGAATTTATGATAATTTCTGAAGTCTAAAATATGTGATAGTTTAGGTTATCCAAGTCATAGAAATTGATATAAATTAAAACTTATAATTTTGTTGTGGTAATTATTATACATTTTACTATATCACATTATATAGTTCTCTTTTCACCCAGGATATGTGCATGCAAAAGTGGTAATAGTACAGCGGCTCATCAGGATTCCTATAGTTTGCCCTTTTGTTACAAAAAAGACAGCTTTCCATTCTCTTCAAAAATGCAATCAGTATGGGCAACAGTTTGGACCCCAATGACAGATGTAGTTACTTGGCGTCTTTTCTGAAATCAAACTGTTACCATAGCTACAAATTTGAGACTAGTGTACAATGAGCTACATACGAATCGGGTGCAGTTTTCAATAGACAAATATTAAAAATGAGTTAATTAACTCCTACATTATCATAAATCTAGAATAAATGTGATAGAAATACTCAGCTACCATTGTTAAGTCTTTCTCCACACTTTTTAAGCCTTTGCAAACAGAGTAGACCCATATCAGATGCCATCTGTCAGAGCTGTCTGATCAGGGTCTGCTCTGTTTGCTCATAGAATAATAAAGACTTGATTCTGCAGTTTCTGTTATGGCCAAGGCATCCTTTGTTCATAAGCCATTACAAAATGAGTCATGATTTCACTCATGAATATTCATGAATTAACTCTTTCCCTTAAATAAATGCCTTTTCACACATCTCCAAACAGAGTAGACCCAGATCAGATAGCTCGTACAGGAGCCATCTGATCAGGGTCTGCTATGTTTGCTTATGACATGATATAAATCATTTAATTAACAAAAAATCCCTTTAAAATTCTAAATTATTAAAATTCAGCCGATAAATGTATTCATGATGTCATTATTTCTTACAAGAGTTGAACAGGGAAAGAGTTCAAGGGTTAAACTAATCCCAGTCTCTCGTTCTCTATCTGTTCCTCTTTTCCTCTTTTTAGAATTTCTCTCCATACGTACAACACAATACACAACACATACAACAAATTGTAAGAAATAACACATTTTATTAAGTAACAAACAATTTAAAACAAGTCATTTGCACTCACCATGATTTAACAATACAAAACAGCTTTAACTCTTTTGGAGCTAAATAATTTTTATCTGCAAAACTTGTTATCTGCGTGGACTATCTTTCAAAATTTTCTCAAAAACATAAACAGAGTGTCAAACGGTTTGGATCCAGATGAGATGCCAAATAACTCCATGTCTCATCTGGATTCAAACTGTTTGCAAATGTAACCACAGATTCTCCAATTGCAACAAACCCTATAAATCACTTTTCAGCAACCGTAACTGTGTTTAATATCTTTCAAATTCCACTAGCAAACAGAGCAGACCCTGATCAGACGGCTCCTCTAGGAGCCGTCTGATCTGGGTCTACTGTTTGCAAAAATAAGCCAAATACCCTTAGTATAAGGACACTCAATCTCCCCTCTCAACATGTTTGTTAAACTGAATAAGTCAATTTGGCACCATAATGATAACCTTAAATTAGACTGATAAACCCAGATCTAACCCCCTCCTTATGGAGCTGTTTCATCTGGGTCTGCACTATTTGCCAAAGTGTGTCCAAATACTTCGGGCAATTAGGGTAAGACACAACGCAACACTTGTACTATGGTCGAAATTGTAATCTACACTACTAATCATTATTTGAAACCCACTGCAAAAAACGTATGCTTTACAGAGCGTAACAGTTAAAGAATTCTTTCAAAACTTAGCTTCAGAGAGGTAGAGTTTAACCCTTTACTTCATGAATATTCATGTATGAAATAATAATATGAATATCACCTACATGCATTTTTATTATGGCGTTATGAACATGTAGAATTAGATACATATTATTGCATAACCAAATATGGCAAACCAAATCAGACGGCTCCTACAGGGGCCATCTGATCTGGATGTACTCTATGTGCAAAGGCAAAGGTATATCTACGATGTAAAGGGTTAACATGAAAGTCAGATGTTGCAATCTAAACTTGTTTAACAATAAAGAGGCTTTAGAAAAAGAAGTTATACTCTTATAAACATCTGTAGAACATAAAATTTCATGGCACAATGAATTGAACCCTCTACCTGGTGAATATTCATGTACAAATTATTAACATCATGAATATTTATATACAGTAGAACCCCTCTAATGAGACCACTTAACAAATAAGTGAATAACCATAGCTGCTTTTATAAGCAGGTGGTTGCTTAATGCAGGATGAAAGTAATGCAGAAAGCTCCTATAGGAGCTTTCTGCACTACTTTCATCCTGCATTAAGCTACCACCTGCCTCTGCCACTCAGAATTATGTCCCTTTTTGGTGGTCGCATTAGAGGGTTTTACTGTTTGCTGAGTTTTCCATAATGGCCTGTGAACACAAGACTGTTTGGTCATGGCATTAACTCATCAGACCTCTATTATTTCATAAGCAAACAAAGCAGACCCTGGTCAAATGGCTCCTACAGAAGCCATCTGGTCTGAGTCTACTCTGTTTCCGAAGGTGTCTGCACCAGGTAAAGGGATAAGTAAAATGAATTATTACTACAAACATCAGATACAAATTGGCAAAGAAAAAACCTCCTGAACATGTTGAATGTGATAGACAAGTTAACTGGCTTTGCAAATATTGTACTCCCAGATCAGAGAGCTCTTAGAGGAGAACTCTGATCAAGGTCTGCACTGCTTGCCTTTCAAAAATCTTAATCCTTACTGTACAAGTCACGAGTCAATAATGTCCTTGCAAACAGTGTAGACCCAGATGAGAGGGCTCCTAGAGGAGCTCTATCATCAGGGTCTGCACCGTTTGTCATGTATTACACTTTTCTTTAGAAAAATACTTAAATATTCACCATAAGTTTGACCTGTTTGAATATTGGAATAGTCCATTTGAAAAGTCAGTGTTGTAAGGGTTATATTAACTAAATGTATAGTTTTATACTGTTATAAATGCACTATGATGGACTTTGAAAAGTCAGCATTCGAAAGGTTCAAGCTACAGAAATCAACTTGGTCAATACGTTTTAAAATAATAAAAAAAATGATAAAAGAATAAAACATGTATTGTGTATGTTGAATTGATGAAAGCCCATATCTAAGTGAAACGCAATGAGGGAAATTAATAAAAAATAACGTGAAAATTTGTTATATTTCTGTTCTTGCAAACATTGTTAATAAACTCTATGTTAACCAATACATGTACATGTACATATTAATTTAATGTTTACCAATACATGTACATACTATTGTTTACCAATACATGTACATACTATTGTTTACCAATACATGTACATACTATTGTTTACCAATACATGTACATGCTATTGTTTACCAATACATGTACATACTATTGTTTACCAATACATGTACATACTATTGTTTACCAATACATGTATAAGGCTAAGAGAAATATGAAAAACTTTTTAAATATTTGCGCAAGAAAATGCACTAGAAAATATTATTAAAAAAGAAATAATCTCTTAACCCTTTACTCCATGAATATTCATTAAAAATAACAAATATATGAATATTGTGTAGCTGAATTTTATAATGGTATCAAGAACAATGGATTTCTATATCATGACAGGAACTCAATTTAGCTCTTTTAACTCTTTACCTGATAGAAGCGGCTTTTAGCGTGTTTGATTTATTCCTCCGCTGAAGAAAATAGTTCAAATTCATACAGTCATGAACATATTGCATAATAAATATTTTCTATATCCTAGTAGGTGGTAGCTTAAAGCAGGCTGAAAGTAAAGCAGAATGCGCCTTAGGGCGCATTCTGCTTTACTTTCAACCTGCTTTAAGTGGTCATATGTCTTCAAAACTAGAAACAGGCTATTGGGTAAAGGGTTAAATAACTCTTAAGTAAAATGAGCAGACTCTGATCAGACGGCTCCTATATGACTCATCTGTTCCGAGTCTTTTCTATTTGCAAAGGCATTAACCCTTTTCCCCATATAAACACCTTTCAAACTGGACCCAGATCAGACGGCTACCATAGGAGCTGTCTAATAAGAGTCTGCTGTTTGCTAATGGATTTTGATAGAGCAGCTGTTTCTTTATTTTCTAAAATGGCTACAATGTTCCACCTTCCATATTTCATTATAACTATTTTGTCCATGAATAATCTGACAGTAGGTATTGAAATTTTGAATAAATATAGAACAGGGAAAGAGTTAAAAGGCAAATCCATGGAGTGAAGGGTTAACTGTTGAAACACAAAGACACCTTGTAAGTATGTAAAAACTCGATACTACAAACACTCAAATACGTACCATTATTAATCTTTTACACAGGTGGCAGCTTAATGCAGGGTGAATGTCATGCAGAAAGCTCCTCTAGGAGCTTTCTGCATGACTTTCACCATGCATTAAGCAGTCACCTGACTATAAAAACAAAAATTCTCATTACTAAAAATTTCGTAATATCGAGTTTTTACTGTTTTAAAGTAAAAAACACTTCACCTAAGGAAATGTTCAATTTCATCTACTTTCAAAGTTTATTGTACAGTTTATTTCAATTAAATGTAAAGGTCTAACAGATGTCCTGCATCATTCAATTGTTTTGATAAAAAAAAAAATCACATAAAATACCATGATTCATTTCTGAGGTCAATTCTAAAACTACTTTGCCTCAAAAACAAAATTTTACGAAAAAAAATATCGTATAAGGTATATATATACATGTATATACATGTACAACGCATTGCTGCACCACTGGTCTCCATTCTAAACACGTCCAAGTTCTCATTAAACTTAAAAAAATGTTTAAATAATAATTTAAAACCAAACTGCTCCTTTTTCTGTTGCCTAGGAAACAATAAGTATCAAGAAGTCCAGGTCAGTATCTGTGGCTTCTGTGGTCGAATGGAAGCTGGTCCATGGAGAACTTTGGCTCGCTTTAAAAATGCGTTGACATTCTGTCGAACAACTTCGTCGAAAAACAAATGGGACAACTGTGAATGCAGCTGGGACCGAAATTCAAAAGAAACCTGAATCAAAAAGAAATGTCAGAATTAGCTCCAAGAATGAATTGTAAACAACACATAAATAGCACAAACTGGTATCAAAACAAAGTCAGAGATTAGTAGTGTCTTGAATAAAATGTGATATCAATTAAAATATCAATGTGATAATTATCTCTCAGTGTTAACTGCTGAAACAAGAAAGAAATGCTTGCATCCCTTCCAGCTGCCACTCACAAAAAAGTAGGAAAAAAGTAGGAGTTTTTCTGAGGGCTGTTCCATTTAAATGTGCATCGGGGGCAGGAAGGCATTTTAAAAAACAGTTATGCAAGGGTGGGTTTCGCTGCAAAAAATGGTACCATTTGAAAGTGCCTTCCTGCACCCCCATAAGCATTTAATTGGAACAGCCCTGACAGAAAAGTAGGAAATAGTAGCTTGATGATGACAAATGTCAAACAGAGTAATCCTTGAACATATCCTGTTCTTTATTTTAACCCTTTACTTTATGAATATTCATATAAGAAATAATGACATCATGAATATTTATTGGATTAATTTTTATACTGATTACCATGGTAATTTTTGGCCATAGTAGAAACTCTAGAATCATACCTAATATAATACTGTATTATTTCATTAACCTGATCAGACGTCTCCTATAGGAGCTGTCTGATCTGGGTCTACTCTCTTTGCAAAGACATAGAAAGGCGTATTTGGAGTAAAAGGTTAATCTACACTTATTGTCTATGACCCTAAAAATAAATTGATGTCCTCTGCAATTCTACTATTCATAACCCTTTCCTCCATAAATACACCTTTCTAAGCCTCTGTAATAACCACTTCTTGAAACCATTGTGGTAAATAGAGCATTTGCTCCTATAGGAGCAAATGCTCTATTTATCACAATGGTTTCAAACTACAAAATTCTAAAATTTTACTTTTCTTTGGTCAATGCTCCTTTTGGGTAGATTCATTCAAAGAGGTTGTATCTAAAAATAGCCTATGAGGTAATGGGTTAAGAAATAATTGTGTCTGTCTGTAAAACAGTTTAGATCCTGATGAAACACCAATACAAAACTGCATGCATGTAGGTAATCACAAATTACTGCTACCATTGTTCACCTGTCAGAGCAGAAACTGTAGAAACAGATATACAGTTGAACTTCAATATCTCAAACTTCAACGGACCATACAAATAACTCGGGATAAGAGACGTTGGAGTCATCCAATTTCTAATACGGACAAGTTCACAGCTTAAGGCAGGTGTAAAGTAATGCTGAAAGCTTCTGTGAGCTTTCAGCATTACTTTAGACCTGCCATAAACTGTCAAACGTGTTTCTAGATAGCAGTGATGCATTTTAGAACAATGCCATATTGGAAATTTTTGAAGGACCAAACTTTTACTTCGAGCTATCCCAAAATCCGAGTTATCAAACTGTATAGTATTTGATAACCAAACAAAGCAGACCCTGATCAGACAACTCCTACAGGAGCTATCTGATCTAGGTCTACTGTGTTTGAAAATACTTAAATATGTCTCTCTCTCCCATGTAAAAAGTTAATCAGGGAAGTGGCATCTACACTCTTTCCAACTCCCCAACATTCATAGGAGTTAATTATCTGCCATGACAAACTGTCAACTCATTAACAAGACACTGATACCACATTTACCCTTAATATCTAGACCCCTGCCCTCCCCACCATTTAGTAAAGTTGAATAGTCATGTGTCATTTTGGATACCATAACCTTGTGACTGTAGGGAGCAAGTGAACTGCCATTTACAAACAGTGTAGACCCAGATCAGATCTAGGAGCCCTCTGATCACGGTCTGCACGGTTTGTCATTCAAAATCATCATGCAAATTTAGGCATATTCACACTAAATCGACTCTACAGTTAAACATTAACGGGCCATTCCTCTTTGAATATGCAGCAGTAACCCTTTCCCTAATGCATATTTATGCCTGAATATGTCACTCCAAGAATATTCATTTACCCATTCCCTGAAAGGCTATTTTTAGATCCAACCTCTTTAAATAATTCAACTGAAAATGAGCATTTACTAGAGAAAAGGAAAACTATAGAATTGTGTAGTTATGAAACCATTGTGATAAACAGAGCAATTGCTCCTATGGAGCAAATGCTATTTTTGTCACAATTGTTTCAAAAAGTGACTTTATACAGCTAGGCGTCAAAAGGCGTCAATATGAGGGAATGGGTTAACCTCATTTGCTCTGTTTGCTTATGAAATTATAATAGATCTGACTCTACAGTTTCTTCCAATACCAAAACAGCATGTGTACAAATGTCATTATAAAAATTCAGCTAATAAATATTCATGGCGTCATTATTGTACATGAATATTCAACAGGGAAAGGGTCAAAACGGTTCAATTAGACTGGAATAGCAGCAAAAAGTGTAGACTGATCAAACTGCTCCATTAGGTAATTTTCCACCTACCGAAAAATCCAGTGTACATGAATTAGGATTTCCAGGAACACCAGGACTAAACTTCCATGTTGTTAGCAGATGATTAAATAGTCGCCCATCTGTACACACAGACTGAAACAAAGAAATGGAACAGATGCATATGAGCATAGGGCTCGAGGGTATACAGCTTCTGAACCCAATTTTATCAACATTTTGTGTCTAAATTTGCGGCTCAGACTAAAATTTCTTTAAAAATGTCTGTCTAATTTCTCTTTTCAATTTCATGCATGATTATTGTGAACAAATGGCTTCATTTCAAAAAATTTAAACAAATATTTTCTTTTAAAATGTGATTAACTTTCAACAATATTTAAGGCTTTATACTCCATAAATATGCCTTTGTAAACAGAGTAAACCTAGATCAGAAGGCTCCTGTAGAAGTTGTCTGATCAGGGTCTGCTCTGTTTGCATATGATATAATATATCTATAGGAGATATGCTCTATTTATCACAATAGTTTCACCACTACACAATTCTAAAAAATTCCTTTCCTCTAGTTAATGCTCCTTTTCAGTAGATATATTCAAAGAGGTAGGATCTAAAAATAGCCTATGAGGAAATGGGTTAAAAATTCATGAGGTAATGGGTTTAAGGAGGTACACAGATGATATTACACATGACATACCTTTACTAATTGTGGTTTAGTTAGTGTTACTGTAGAGTTGTATCTCTCCACTATTGGTGGGAAACCGATGGCTAGCTTACACATACACACCCCTGGTCGAGCCTTCGTGATCTCAGAGTGTGTACACCACGGCACAAACTCTTTGTACTTGTCTACTTGTGCTACGATGTCATACATCTGTTCCATAGAATACCTGTATGTCGAATTTAAAAGCATAACAAAAATGTATCTTAAACATTCTACTTCATGTATTAACCCATTCCCTCATAGGCTATTTTTAGATCCAACCACTTTGAATAAATCTACCGAAAAGGAGCATTAACTAGAGAAAAGGAAAATTTTAGAATTTTGTAGTTTGAAACCAATGTGATAAATAGGCATTTGCTCCTATAGGTGCAAATGCTCTATTTATCACAATGGTTTCAACAGGTGATTTTTACGGAGGCATATTTATGGAGGAAAGGGTTAAAGACATAATTTCATCATGAATAGTAAGATAAATTTTTATAATAGCATGTGAACACAGAAAATTTTGACCATGGCAGAAACTGTAGTATCAGTTCTTTATCATTCTATTTAAGCAAACAGAGAAGACTACATGTATTTTGTTCATGAATATCCAGTAAGTATTGAAATTTTAAATAAACATAGAACAGTGAAAGGGTTAATAGCAGACATTAGATTTTGATATATCAAACTCTAATGTCTGCTCCTAACCCTTTCACTGTTCTGACTATGACTATATTACTCAATAAATCATATTCTCAGAAAGCATGTAAGCGTGCTAAATCTTTAAATTTGATTATAAAATGTAAAACTACACAGAGGTCCAGGTAAGACGCGTAAATGAAAACATTTTCAAGAATAACTCCTTTATTTCTCCACCAAACCCTATACTGTTACCACTCTTTAGAATCGTCTCGAAGAGACGACTCTAAAGAGTGGTCACAGTACATAGTTTGTTGGAGAAATGACAATTTTAGTATCTCAGTACGCACATTTATCTGTAGCTCTGAAAATATAAGACTACACAGGTCTAGATAAGATATGTAAATTAAAACATTTTCAAGAATAACTTCTTTATTTCTCTACCAAACCCTATGTTGTGACTACTCTTTAGAATCCGTCTTGAAGAGACAATTCTAAAGAGTGGTCACAACATAGGGTTTGGTGGAGAAATGATGATGTTAGTATTTGAATATACACCATTATCTGTAGGTCTGACTACATATCAAACAATATTTGATCTTTAAATTTTTGTCTCTTAATAATTAATGAAATTAATATTTATGGAAGAAAGGGCTAATTCTTTGGACGCTTGCAGTAATAATTGTGATTATGTATGAAAACAGACTGAATGTAGGATATCTTACAGGCCTTTTTCTAGCACCTACACAGGTCCGTTACAAGAATTCATTCCCAAAATTATTGATGCAAACTAGTCAATATTTTCCAAAGTTTGGGAAGAAATCCCAAATAGAAGCCAAAGTGTCATTTAAATGCTAAAAAAAGCAATACAAGTTAAGATGGGACCAAAAATGCTTTCTAAATCAATGAACTTTACATGTAAAATTATCGATTCTAGGACATTTGCCCCCCCCCCCCCCGACACTTGCCGCCGGACATTTGCCCCCCTATTTGCGCATGTGCGGACATTTGCCCCCCTGGTGTTTTAGATAGGGCGGACATTTGCTCCCTGACATATGCCCCCTGTTTGACTTGGGCGGACATTTGCCCCCTAGTGGTTTGACTTAGGCGGACATTTGCCCCCCTGAGTCTTGCCACCACATGTATTGTGTTACTCGATCTCAGAAAACCCAGAGACTTCCATTCAGGTTCATTAGAAATTGCTCTAATACAGAAATGTAGCTATTTTAAATAATTGCTTAGATCTAAGTTAAGTAAATTACTTTTTTGTTGTTAAATCAGTCAGCAAAATTCGTAGTTTTCAAACAAATATTTATCATAAAATCTAAGCCGACATGAATGGCGTAAGTGTAGAATTTTTCACTACCTTTAGGCTAGTCAAACCCCTAATCCAATTAACACTTGCCATGTTTTTAACACATAACAACATAATGACAATAAGTGAAAGGTCACGTTCTGCTGCATACACTTTTGTGTGTTAAAACAATAAATATGGGTGTCAGTGTTTTCAGAAAATGAAAGGTCACCGTTTTCAGAAAATGAAAGGTCACGTTTGATGTCGCAGAATCATTTGATTTGGAACACACCCTTTTCTGCATATAATTATATAACCTGTGTGTTTACAATTTTTGAAAATGGCTGCCGAATTAAATACAATGTACTGAGGACATTTACACACATCAAATCATTGCAAAAAAGGTAAATAGAGGCCTCAATTAAACTCGTTTGTGAAAGCTTGGGAAACCCCACGCATGATTAGTTGCTATTTGAAGGCAATTTTTAGATATACATGTAAACACTTTGTTGTTTTAAATACCCAACTTCCTGTAAAATGTTTTAGGGATGCTGATGATGCAAAAAATGACCAAAGGTCCGTCCTCGAGAAAATTAACAGGGGGGGGGGGGGGGGGGGGGCAAATGTCCGCCCAAGCCAAACCGCTAGGGGGGCAAATGTCCGCCCAAGTCAAACAGGAAGGCATATGTCAGGGGGGCAAATGTCCGCCCAAGCTAAAACCCCAGGGGGGGGGGGGCAAATGTCCGCCCATGCCCAAATAGGGGGGCAAAGATCCGGGGGCAAGTGTCCGGGGGCAAATGTCCGTAAACCTAAATTATCAAAAAAGCTTTTCTCCAAACATTGCCAGAAAAAAGGCCTGGCCTGTCTTACTCTATTTTTTGTGCAATATTTTGCAATAATGTCAGCATGTGAAGACAAACTTAAAGTTACAAACCCAAGCACTCTTCTCTCTGAATATTCTTTCTTTTTGTTTCCAGAGCCAGAGAACGGCAGGTCCGGCAGAGTAATGAAATTTCTGACATGGTCCGTGGTAGTCAGGGGTCCATCACCTATGTCAGCTTGGAGTTGTGTACAGCCAGCACATGTTGTTCTTAAATAAATAAAACAATATTATTTCATTAACAAACATTGCTGACCATGATTAGATGACTCCTACAGGCACTGTCTGATTTGGTTCTACTCTGTGTGCAAAGGCATAAAAAGGTGTATATATGGAGCAAAGGGTCAATCCTTTACTTCAGTGCCATGCATATATACATGTATACGGCTAAAACACGGTATTTGTCCATTTTGAGCCTAAATGATGTTATATACAGATTGAAATCAACTGGGAACATAAGGGATTTGTTTCTCATATTCAATGTTTGTAGTAATGGGCAGTCCTGCTTCTCTCCAAATTTTATGTCAAAATATGACTCCGTTGTTGAATAATTGCACCAAACACGGCCCCAAAATGGCCATTTTTATACGTTATGCTGTCCCACTTTAGCAAAGTGTATTTTCAAGCTTAAATTACTAGAATTTCAACACTTTACTGAGAAATGAAACTGATGCATGATTAAAGAGCATTGTCTACACTAAGTTTTGGTAGGTGAACTGTTAAAATAAACAGCATAATAAGGAAGTTATGGCTATATGACTTAGAGAGGTGATCTTGTCTTTTTCTCAAAATTACAAGGGGTATGCTTTTATATGGATCTGTAAAGCATTGTTAACAAATCATTTGATAGATAGTTGATGCTTGGAATTACTCACATTTGACTAAAGTTTGAAATATGGAAACACCACGGCAATAATGAATAGCATATCTGAAATTTTGGCATTCACATGTGGAAAAGTGTAAAATGATTTTTCTGTAGAGTCCGTAACATAGGTGTAGAAACTCAATGTGTATTTACTCTAGAACTGTTATATTCCTCAGTATTATTGCTCTGAATGTGTATGCTCAAAATCTAAAATGCAATTCATTTCTCTGAACTTGAAGATTGTTTTTTCCACAATTTTGATGTTACGGACTCTACATAAATAGTCTATAAAAAATGATACTTCTTTCATCTATTTATAACAGCTTTTTGCCTGATTTCACAGCTGTAATCAGCAAATATCCATATAATACAATGTTGCATCACTTCATTACTGTTAGAAAATACTAGAAAAGCTTGTCTGGTGCAACAATATTAAGATGTAATAAAGCATCAGGAAAAGAGTACAACTTTTCAAGAGTTTGACAATTCACCAGAGTGGGACCAGCAAAAAGTTGCTGAAAAAACATATAAAATGGTGCCATAGCTTGTCAAACTGAACGAAGTAGCCCTGAGCAAAGGACAACAAGGAGATTTCAAGTCCCAATGATGGCAGGGGTAAGTAGTTGTTGTTTACATCATCGTCCATCATAAAAGGTAGAGTCCGTAACTTATTTCATGCTTTCCAGTATGCATGGACTCTGTACCTGCAAAACTTAATTCCTTTCAATTTCTGATATCTGCCTTGTTGAATTATTGATGCCAAACATGTAATATAGTGAAATTGACCCAAATTGTGTTTTGACTGAGAAGACCTGTTACATTTGAAAAACAATTTGTAAATTGCATATATGATACATGGCTTTAATGTCTCATATTTTACATCAAACAAAGAAATTGTTATTCCATTAATTGGGGAAAGGTTATTTGTGTAGAATACTGACCATAAATATTCCTGTTTACTTATAGCACTTAGTTTTAAATGAATATAATTGTACTTGCTAGTAATGTTACGGACACTACAGGGTATACTTCACTTGCTTTTTGTTGAGCCCACTTGTCGTGAGCTCAAATTAGTTGCCACGATGACTGCAGGGTTAACGTATGTGACCATCTGTGCATCCATGAATGATCAAAAGTACTCAAATTTAATTTCATATGGAGGGCTTAGTGCTAAATTGGATAATTTTATAGGCAACTTTTGACACTTAAGCCCTCAATTATCATTTATATTGTCTACATGTTTGCATTGAGCCCAACATGAAGGTAGCAATTTTTATGTAAGGCAATGTATTATTTTTTGCAGAGGACAGCAGAAAACCATCACTGTGACTATAAAGAAAACTGCTGTTAGAGAGGCTGAAAAACATGACAATGAGGCCAAGAAGCAAATGGAAAAAACCAGGCTGAGAGTTAAAGCGTGGAGAAATCACCAGAAAAAAGAAAACTCAGAAAAGTATTCAGTGTTTAAAAGACTGACAAAGACAGGAAAAGGAAGGAAAGAATGAAAATTAAGCAGATGGTTTCCTCAGATCCAGATTTGAAAGCTTCCCTAAGAAGAAAAGAGGCAGAAGAAATGCAAAGATATCGACAGAGAAAAAAGCTTAAAGTAGTTAAAAGCTTAAACTTGTTACTTCAGACCCAAATAAAAGTGCAAAGCAGAATTTTCAGATTGCAAGAGAAAAGTAGATTCTTTGATACAGAAAAAGAAAAGAAGCTGTGAAGTAAACACAACACTGGAGAATATGTATTAAGCTAAGAGAAGCATTCTGGTGTAGTGTCCGTAACTGTACGGAATTTCATTATTTTGGATGCAAAAAGCATATCCTGCCCATTTCAAACAGTTGAAAGTGATTTGCATATTAGACTAGCATTCATGCTAGCAAACTAATGTGTTTTGAATATTGAAATTTATGGTAGACAAATGTTATGCTTTAAGTTTCTAGATAAATTTGTTTCAGTTTTGAGACTGTTTGCAGAAAGGTATATTTTTTTCATTTTGAATCACATATCAACCAGATTACATTTTCATTACTTTGTTCACTTTCCATTTTTGAAGTTTCTGAGTAAGCATTAATAAAAGAACAATGTTTTGAACAAATTAATTGTTGTTATATGTCTCTTGTAGTGTCCGTAACAGACAGATGACCTGTACTTAAAAATCACTATAAAAATGTATTTGAAAAAGCTGCTGAATCGAAACAAGCATGGATTTGAATGGCCAAAATATTGACCTTTTGATACCCTGAGTTTAAAAATGCTACATGAAAGTTCATTTTTTCATCCTGGTGGGACACTTGTGTGCCAAATACCTTGTTTTAGCCGATAAATTAACTACTTAGAAAATGTTTAAAGGCACATGACGTTAACATTTACTTTCCCCAATACAATGCATGTCTGTATGTAATTGTATCATTTTTAAATGTTTATAATGGCACATGAAACAAAGGTAATTTAGCTTTGGCAGGCAGTGTAGTATTAGATCTATAGCATTATTTCAGCAAACAGAGAAGATCCTAATCAGACGGCTCCTACAGGAGCAAACAGAATCTCTATTTGCAAAGGCATATTGATATAGACATTTGAATGAAGAAAAGTGTTGCCATTTACCTCATAGAAACATCTTAAAACCCTTTACTCCATAAATATGCCTTTCTACGCCTTTGCAAACAGAGTAGACCCAGATCAGACAGCTCCATAGGACCTATTAGAGCCGTCTGATCAGGGTTTGCTCTGTTTGCTAATGATATAATATAGATATGATTCTGCAGTTTCTGCCAAGGCCGATACTTCCTTTTGTCCATGAGCTATTGTAGCAATTAATCTAATCTAAGTATTCATGATGTCATTATTTTTTTTTTACATGTTTTACCTTTTTTTTTATAAATTTTCATGGAGGAAAGGGTTAAAACACTGCAGAGTACATCCAGATCAGACAGCTCCTATCGGGTCTGCTTTGATAATATAGATAACTGACAATACTAAAAACTCTTGAATCAGGACTACATAGCTACACAGGGGTCTGAAGTGTACTTGGACCCCCAAATGGCCCACCCATGTAAAAAAAAATCTGTTCTGGGTAGAATCTAGATGCGATATCGTAGCTGTAAGACTGATAATGACTAACGTCCAGTTTAGGAATAGAGCTACGTTATCATATCTAGGTAGAATCCATTGATTACATATATATACATAAGACAAGAGGGCCATGATGGCCCTGACATCACTCACCAGACTATCAGAGGAGAAGATTTTCAAAGCTTGTGTACACTATGTTTCCATAGAAAAGTGTCCATCCCTGGGACGGGCCTCATTTGAACCCAGGGGCATAATTCATATTTAAAACTTTTGTAGAGGACTTAAATTCAAGATGATGATATGCCAAATATGAAAGCAGAGAACCTTCCAGTTTCAGAGGAGAAGTTATTTGTCTTTCTCCAATTTAGGGACATTTTAACTTATTTTAGACATATTTCATGAGCCGAACACCTGTGACTAGGACCTCCTCCAATCTGAAAATTTCTTGAATAACATGCAGTTTTCCAGAAGAGAAAATATGTTGACATTGCAGTGTTTGGTCCAATTACTTATGCTTTTTTGGCACTGGTAAATAACGTTACATAAATGAACCACTGCCAACCACGCATACATGTACACTACGAGTCAATGACCCAGTCACGTAATATGTCATTGCCCTCACCGCGGGTTATGATAAGGGTGCTGGAGAAATCGCCTAGTGACGAAATCGCCTACAATTAGATATATAGTAAACCAATTGGAGAAATCGCCTAGAAAGCAATTATACAGCGATTGTATTTCGCACCCATGGTGCAGGTAGTGATGTCATGAGAGAACTATACAGAGTGTTTGTAACAAGAATAAATTGTCCTGTTGTGTTGTATTCCAAATCAAGATGACCAAGATTGGACGATCAGTGCGGCCCCTGATCACCACCTGGAATTTGACAGCCCAATATTACAGGGGTTGATAATTATATACCGAATATTAGCAGAAAGTGAAAATGTCATACGCACGAAATAAGTTATAATATGAGTCTTACTTCTTGTTAGATGATCTGCATCCAATACATTTTCGAAATGCAATTTTAGTTAGTACAAAATGTCGGTAAAAAAATCAACAAAAATCGTGTCGGTGGTCTGTGGAATTATTCACTTCTTATGAAGTGATGTGTCCCATTATAATAATTTTATTTTTTACTGTGATAACGGACAGTTTTTATAATAATGTTGCTAATCCATTTACTGGATTCAGATCATATTACAATGATTAAGACTTAGATATTTTCACTCTGCAAATTTGCCATAACTATTGATATCATTATCGCTCTTTTTACCATTTTCTGTCAAAGTCTATGTAGTGATCAGGGGTTACACTGATCAGATCCAGATCATCTGACTAGACATAAGACTCATACAATAACCTGTTCCGTGCGTATGACATTCTTACTTTCTGCATAAATATTATAATTATCACTCCTTATATATAAATATCTTCTGTCAAATTGATTCTATGTAGTGATCAGGGGCTACACTGATCGATCAATCTTGGTCAATCTTGATCTGGAAAATAATACCACATAACATTTTAATCTTGTTACAAACATTCTTTAAAGTTCTGTCATGTTAACCGTCCTGTACCATAGGTGAGAAATACAAACACTATATAATTGCTTTCTAGGCGATTTCTCCAATTGGTTTACTATATATCTAATTGTAGGCGATTTCGTCACTAGGCGATTTCTCCATAAACCTTATGATAACAGGTCATTCAGTGAAAACGCATATTTCATAATCACGTATAATGTTTAAACACTACCGAATCAAAATAAATATGATAATTATTATGTTCTAAATTAAGATCTGTTGACTATACGTATTTACTTCCTTGTGTGATTCGTATTTGAAACGTATTGTTGCGATTTATTTCAAAACATCCCATTACCCCTCCCACTTATGACACAGTGTAGGTGACAAACCGTATTCACTTTGAATGAAAATGTGTTTGTTTAATAACTTAATCAATCATATAAAATATATGTTACCTGTGTATGTCTCTTAATCTAACCACACGATTCGATTTCCGACAATGTTTCAATATTTTTACCGCATTCTGTAGCGGTCTGGCCATATTTGTGTCAAGTTCAATGTCAAGGCCGATGGTCAACGGTTGCCAAAAATAAATCACGTGTCATTTGTTCAGGGAACCAATCGAAGTCGGGTTTGATGTACGCGACATCTGCGTGTCGTATGTTCTAATTCGATAAGAAAAATAAAAAAATAATTGAGCGGCAACAGTACATTATCATAGCACGAAGTAAATACAGACGGTAATTACTTCGTGATCATAGTTTGGAATAGGTCTGCACCAAAATTCAACGATTGATTGGAGCACAATTTAACGATTAATCGCTACTATACAATGCATGTCTGATAATTGGGAGTTTTGATAATTGTGATATTATATATTCATGAGAAAAAGATATATGTCTCGGCATTAAAATAGATGCAAGCACTCTTTATTTTGGGTCAGGTATATACAACAAATAACAATTTTTTTCCCCCAAATATTTACCCACTATCTCAGTCCTAATATCTAAATAACCTGCTGACAACATATATCCAGAGACATATACGTATATACATAATGTATGTATATGTCTATGTTAGCAACACTCAAACTGACGTCTATATATTAATTATAGGAATATTAGGCAGGCGGTAAGTAGGTCAAAAGATTGCAGTAAACTTCTATAGGAGCTTACGCATTACCTTTGTCTTGCAATCATCAACTGATGGGGTACAAACAAAACCCCACATGGAAAAAAAACACATTAGGACATAACCCCACAGGACAAACCCCACAGGTCATAATTTAACGCCACGGTCAATTGTGGCTAGGCGGACAAACCCCCCACATTTAAAAATAATTTGGTTATAAATAAAATTCTAGACGATTTAAAGACGAAACCCTTACTGAGAATATAAATTCAAAGCAATATTTTATGTTTTCAAATTTAAAGTAACAATCTGTAAATAAAAATAGTAGTTAAAGCATAATTGAAATTAGGTCAAATTACGAATAAATGAAGAATGCATTCATAGTTAAATGAAGTGGTGTTTTTAATTTACTTTTTAACTGGCCAATCCTGTTCATGAACATGTTTTTGATATTTCTAATTTCGTATTCTGCAAGAAATATTTGCCTAAATTTTGATCATGTATTGTTTTGGAAAACTATTTGTCTGTAATTAACCTATTACATAAATACTTAAACTGCTCTGATCTAATATTTCGACCACTAAGGGCCTTTGTCAAAGATTATCATGTCAAAATACACGTCACATTTTTGTTACATGCATTCAGCCATAAAATCAAAGAGAATAATGTCAACATTATTCTCTTTGATTTTATGGCTGAATGCATGTAACAAAAATGTGACGTGTATTTTGACATGATAATCTTTGACAAAGGCCCTTAGTGGTCGAAATATTAGATCAGAGCAGTTTAAGTATTTATGTAATATATTAATTCCCTATTTTGGAATATTTTCTTCATTGTAATTAACCTTTAGCTTGCTGCGGGCGGATGAATGATGTCCTATGCAAACTGTTTTACACCCTGGTTGCATTTTAACTGTTTTACACCCTGGTTGCATTTTGGTAGTCAAACTGATTAAAAC
This sequence comes from Azorinus chamasolen, assembly GCA_963576725.1. Lineage (NCBI taxonomy): Eukaryota > Metazoa > Mollusca > Bivalvia > Cardiida > Solecurtidae > Azorinus > Azorinus chamasolen. The sequence continues at coordinate 53,973,981 of OY755247.1, forward strand.
TTGAATTTTGAAAATGTAGTGGGTAAAAAATTGTATAATAGTAATTTGCTCAGCAGACTAAAGGTTAATCCTTCCCCTGTTCTATGTTTATTGAAAATTTCAATACCTAATGAATATTCATGGACAAAATAGTTAAAATAAAATGTGAAAGGTGGAACATTGTAGCCTTTTTTGAAAGTAAAGAAACTGATCCATCAAATTCCATGAGCAAACAGAGCAGATCCTAGCAATCTGGGTCTTCTCTGTTTGCCAATGCGTGAATTTGAAAATGCATTTGTATGAGGGAAAGGGTTACTCTACCTTTAGTCTCAGTAAAGGAACAATTTATATTTTAAGAGCATATAGTTATCATTTTGACTATCAATGACAAATGGTGTAGATCCTGATTAAATTGCTCCCTTACAAGTGATTGATTTGGTCAAACACTACCTGTTCTGATAGTGACCAGGTACTTGGTTTTATTTGGTACATACATGGTTTTATATTACTTTGCCTATCCATTCTAGATGTTGATTTATATTGTAAAATAACTATCACAATGGATTCAAGTATTTATGTATTAAATAACTATCAATGACAAATAGTGTAGATCCTGATAAAATTGTTTCCTTAAAGCGGTTGATTTGGACAAACACTGTCTGTTTTGATAGTGACCAGGTACTTGGTTTTGTTTGGTACATACATGTATTCATACATGGTTTTATATAATTTTGCCTCAACATCTTAGATATGGATTTATAAATATAATTGTTAAAAGTAGATCCTGATTAAACTGCTTCCTTTACGAGTGATTGATTTGGACAAACACTGTATATGTTTAGATAGTGAAAAGGTACGTGGGTTTGTTTGGTACATACAGACAGTAATGAAAATCAGGTTATTACCATGTGTATAACAACATAGTTATTCTTTTATCCACGTTGCAATTAAATAGTTATACATATTTCTTTTTTCATTTTTCATTCTCCCTTGCTATCACTATTAAGTGTCACTTGTATATATAATTCTTTAATTAAATACATAATTATGTGTCACAGTGGGGTTATGTCCGTGTGGGGTTTTGTCTTAACCATTACCCCATAGGCTATTTTTAGGGTCAACCTCTTTGAATTAATATACCGAAAAGGAGCATTAATTAGAGAAAAGGGGAAAAATAGAATTTTGTAGTTTGAAACCATTGTGATAAATAGAGCATTTGCTCCTATAGGAGCAAAAGCTCTATTTATCACAATCATTTCACAAAGTGACTTTTACAGAGTCGTCAAAAGTCGTCAATATGAGGGAATGGGTTAATTAATGGGGTTATGTGCGTGTGGGGTTTTGTCTTACTGGGGTTTTGTCCATGTGGGTTTTGTTTTACTGGGGTTTTGTCCATGTGGGTTTTTGTCTTACTTGAGTTATGTCCGTGTGGTTTTTTTTTGTCTTACTGTGGTTATGTCCGTGTGGGTTTTTTTTTTTTTTTTGTCTTACTGGGGTTATGTCCGCGTGGGTTTTTGTCTTACTGGGGTTATGGCCGTGTGGGGTTTTGTCTTACTGGGGTTTTGTCCGTGTGGGTTTTTGTCTTACTGGGGTTTTGTCCATGTTAGTCTTGAATTTGTCTTACACCAACCACCTGCTTTTTAAAATTACTGAGTTCAATCTAGCTGTATATAGTAGCATTTTTAAATACTGTATAAAAACAGATAATACACATCTATGGTGTCATTATTCCTTAACCATTTCCCTCCTAGAAACGTGTTTTAAAATTCACGATTTTGCAAACAGAGTAGACCCAGATCGGACGGCTCCTAGAGGAGCCCTGTGATCAGGGTCTGCTCTGTTTGCTTATAGACTTTGATAGATATGTTTCGTTACTTTCTAAAATGGCTACAATGTTCTACCTTCCATATTTCATTATAACTATTTTATCCATGAATATTCAGTAGGTATTAACCCTTTCCCTCATGTAAACGTGTTTACACGCATGTGCAAACAGAGAAGACACAGATCAGACGGTCTGATCAGGGTCTGCTCTGCTTGCTAATATAATTTGATTGATCTGTTTCTTTGCTTTCTAAAATGCCTACAATGTTCCACTTTCCATATTTCTTAATATCTATTTTGCTAATGAATATTCAGTAGGTATTGAAATTTGGCCTAATTATACAAAACAGGGAAAGGGTTAAAATTTGAAATAAACATAGAACAGGGAAAGGGTTAAATGGAGATTCATAAGGTAAAACGTTATTTTAGAAATCACCCATTTTTGTTCTGCCATGCTATCCATCCTCCAAAAGAAGATACATGTATCGAGAATGCATTATTAATGCATTTAGTTTTAGTTCTCGATATCTAGTCAACATAACCCTTTCCGTCATATAAATGTTCAAACAGAGTAGACCAGAGACATATACATATACTTTCCCATATGGCCCTATAGGCTATTATAGTCAACCTAGCTGCTAGGCTTCCTTCTCTTTTTTCTGTCTTAGCGCACCGTCAAAGAAATGTCAATCATGACAGTTTCATGTACCATGTAGAGGAGGCTTGATAAAAAAAAAAAAAGTAATCACGAACAAATTCTACTTAGTTCCAAATGGCAAAAGGTCGAATGAAGCATGCCCACTGAAGATCGGGAACCATGCGTATTTTGTAAATGCGCAAAGCAATCTGGGATTTATATGTAAAAACAAAATGGCGAACCCGTCTTACACGCTTGAAAGTAAGATATTTTCAAATAATTATAGCATTTAAATCCGGTATTTAAAATTTCCAAACATGCATTTTCAAACATCTAATTTTAAGGTACCTTTCTACTATCAGTTAGGCATCAATCAAACAAACGATGCATGTTTTCGAGAGGCACAACTGAAAGAACTGTTTTCAACGTATTCCTCACGATTGTCTCCAATACATAAATAAACGTTTGGTGTCACCGTGTGCTTGGTGCATAATGCCATAATTGTAATTTATTTCGTAATAGAAGTCACGAGTTCGATGTTAAAAACCTTTACCAGTAATCAGTATTTGTATCTATACGTCGTAGAATCCTATATAGGCTTTTACGGTAAACGGATTTCTCTATGGGCGGACATTAGCCCACTCGTGTTTTTATGATGGGTGGACATTAGCCCTCTCGTGTTTTTGTGGTGGGCAGACATTAGCCCCCTGGTAATATATCGAAGGCAGACATTAGCCTGGGTGTTGGTCACGGTGGTTTCATCAAATTACCGGTTCGTCAAACTGATTTTATATAGTAGGCAAAAAGTGGTTTCTTCAAACTGATATTTATATATTGGGTACCTCGGGCTATTAGCAGTAAATTTATTCCACTGCGTATAGTCTGTAACGCATACACCAAACTGTTGAATTTAAATTTGAAAGTTTGTAGCGGGCTGAGACTGAAAGGCTGAGTTCATTATCTATATCGATTATCCCTCATATGAACAAATTAAGATAAACATTAAAAGATAACATTTTTATTACTAACTACAAGCCTGTTTAAACTTTAAATCACTAATTCAAGCTGCAGGATCAGCGAAACTTCATATGATCTAAATCCGTGAAATGTTCAGCAAATAGTTTGATACAAAACGATCAAACAGTCATCAAAATCATATGTGTTATAAACACATAAATTGCTTTCAGTTATTAACTTTATTACAGTAATTAACACATGTAATAGCCAGTTTGACAAAACGACTACCCATTTTGTTCGTAAAGTCCAGTTTGACGAACCGGTAGTTTGACGAAACTACAATAATGATTAATCCCATTAGCCCACTCGGACAGTAGACCCCTTGAGATTTGCCCACTAAGTGCTGGATGCATATTAGCTCCCTTAGTAATTAGGGCTGTCATGATACACTAACGTATTCGAATTATTCGAATATCGTTTCTGGCGGTGAGTGTATCATATTCGCTACCCAAAGAACCGAATATTGACAAATACAATTAGACATATAGGAAATTAACAAAATTAAAAGAAAAACAACATATTTTCGCCAGAAATAATTGAAATATGAGCGAAACATTCCAGCTGCGAAACGTCTTTTCGCAGTGCGAAACGTCTTTTCGCAGTTACACCAAGGGAGATGACTCTTGGTGACTTCTTATGTTTACAAATCACGACACCGTGTGTTGGTCCTGTTGGATTAAACAGGCATAACTGTACTCTTGCATTCACTTTTTGCATAAAAGTAGTCAAATGGTTCAAATACACAAAACAATTACCGAAAACAAGTTTGTTTTGATATGACTAATTCTTTGTTTTTTACGACAACCGCAAACTGTTGTTTCATAACAATGTCGGGGCCGAAAGAGATTTTCAGACTCCAACCAAATATAAAAGCGCCGTCTGGAATCATTTAGGGTTTCTGAGGGGATCAGAAGGAAAAACCAACAATGAAATCACTGTTTGTAAAGTGTGCCACCACGAAATGAAGTAATACTGCTAGTTGTTGGATCTAGCGGTTAGTTATCAGAGCGCCCCAATGTCTGAACGTACCCAAAATTTATTGACCAAATTTATTTGAGTTCGTTCACGATTCACCAGAAATGGATGAAACCAGCAGGCTATATCCAATTAGATACAGTGTAATGCACTGTATTTTAATGGTGCTTAAAAGGTTCTTGAATTTGAATTAGTATTATTTTTATGCATATTGCCTAAAGAATAAAAGACTACAATAGGACTGGATCAGTTTACTTTTGAACAAGTTTCTTTTCAGTGTTTCTAGTTTATGTGACTTTGCCAATTAAATATTTAAACTCATACTTTTCCCTTGCTTATCAGCAGATGTCCAGTAGCATTTTCATTATAAGCTTAAAGATTCCTAATCCTAAATATGGACTCAATCTGGATATGCTTTGGCTTAAGTAACTCTTATTAGCTTATGCCATAGCATGTTTATGTAACTGTATTCGTATTCGTGAATATTTATTCGTATTCGCTATACTGTATCGTGATACGTATTCGCTACATGGGCGTATCGTTGCAGCCCTATTAGTAATATATTACCTGCCATTATACAAGAACAGCTAATAATTATTCATGCTGTCATTATATCTTACATGACTATTCAACAGGGGTAGAGTTAATACCGTAATTGCTTTTGAGATAAACCTCGAGCTGATTCCGTTGATCAAAATTACGCAGAAACGCTCATTGTATTTTGAAGAAAATTTATTATGCAGAAATGCACATTTTTATTAAGAAAATGCAAATCTTGTGATAAACAGATATGGAAACAAATGTTAGGTAGCATTCAGATACTATATGGACATTGAAGAAGACAGATCTGTATACCCCAAAAATAAACCTATTGTTCAAGCAGACCGCTTTTTTAAAAATAAATTCTAAATTTAATTTCTTTGTTATCCAACTTATGTTACATTTTTTTTTTATATTTTTGCCTTTATTACTATTGCAGGTATAGAAGAGCAGGTAAGACACATTCAAGCCAAGAAACAGGCTCTAGGAGCCAAAGGACAAGGAGATGAGGAGGTACCGGAGAAAGGGAGAGTTGGCCTAGGTGCAGGGGGCCACTATGACACAGACATCTACAGCACCGCACAGAACAAGTTTGCTGGTTACCACACATACATTCCTGCAGAGGATGCAGAGGTAAAACATGTTCAAACCTGTAGAACAATTGGATGTATGTATGTGGTGATGACGATTTTTCGGTCATTATTTATTCCGATATATTTTGGGTGGTTAAGCTAATGTTGCACTAACAACTATTCTTTGGCATAGTAAACTCTGCACAACAACACGAGACAGCAGATGAGATAGTTGAAGGAAAGGACACCCTGGTACCTTTGCAGGGTTATTTCCTGTAAATGGTATCACGAAAATAAAAAGACGAACTTACTTCCAGCTTGATTGGTGGTTCTCACCCCCCTAAACAAGCATGGTTATTGGTTACATGTAGATATTCACACTACCTTGACTTTTAACAGTTTAACCCTTTACTCCATCAATAAGCATATAGGCCTTTGCAAGCAGAGTAGACCCAGATCAGTCGGCTCCTGTAGGAGCCGTTTGATCAGGGTCTGCTCTGTTTGCTTATGAAAGAATATAGATCATCCTCTGATTGTACAGTTTATATTAGGGCCAAAAATTCCTATGTACATGTGCCATTATAAAAACTAATCAAATTAATATTCATGATGTCATTATTTCTTACATTGATATTCAATCCCTAAGTATTCAATCAACAAAATTTTAATATTCTCTCAAGGCTGTAGATAAAGTGCTGACTGATCAATCAAAATTGTTAAAAAGATGTATTATGTGCATTTTTCATTATAATCAAATCAATCAACACCAGAAGCTGTACACATATACATATGAAATGAAAATAGTGCTTACAACCCATTTTCCAACAGGATATATTTGTTCAGCTAAATATTATCGCTATCCGAATATTGCTAAATTCTTTAAAAGGAGCCTCCTAGTTAGAAACGGGGATTTTGTACAGAAGTCAGCGGACATCTTGGCCAAGTTCTGAATGACTCTGATTTTATATTGGAACAACACTTTGAATATAAATTAGGTTGTAATCACATGTACAATGACTGACACTGGTTGTTGGCCTACATATACATTGAATGATTACTGCCGTATGTAAATTTGAAAATTCCAGCCAATGGTGAACGCTGTTCTGTTGGTTTCCATAGCAATCCATTTTTCTATTTTATTTTTTTTGAAGCAAACAACCATTTACTGACCGTGCTGTTTAGTGTTAAACAAGTGTTAAGGTACATAGATTCCGATTCTGAAGTCAGTTTGAAATGCAAAATTTGCGGAAATTTGCGCAGCATACATCTTTTAACCCATTCCCTCATTTTGACACCTTTTTACCTCTCTGTAAAAGTCACTTTTCGAAACAATTGTGATAAATAGAGCATTTGCTCCTATGGAGCAAATGCTCTATTTATCACAATGGTTTCAAAATTAAACAATTCTAAAAGTTTCCTTTTCTGTAGTAAATGCTCCTTTTTGGTACATTTATTCAAAGAAGTTGGGTCTTAAAATAGCCTATGAGGACAGGTAATGGGCTAATGTGCCAATTCCTATCCTGCTGTTACTCATTAGTATAACCCCTGAGGCGATTCTAATGAGCAGCAGCAAGATGGTGTTTGATGGAGAAATACGAAAAAGTGTTTTACTTAGATTACCTAACTATTTCTCTTATCTTCAGCTGTTCTGACCTTTCCGCAAGTAACTTCAAGTTTGACTGACACAGTAGCAAATAGTTTAGACCCAGATCAAACTGCTCCTTCAGGAGCAATATGATTTAGGTCTGCAGTAAGTCTTAAGTTTGTAAGTATGATAAACCTCTGTAGAGGGACTGGTCAAAGGATTTCTAAATGATCAGGGTTTTCATTTTCATTCATAACAACCGATTATTTTCTGGACATAGCAGATTGCACTGACATGTTCTTAGGTTGAATTTTCAAGGTTTCTCTAGAAAAACAACCGATGCAAAACTCGTTTCAGCCAATGGTTTCAATCGGCAATAGGCTGAGAATGAAAACCCTGATGATGATCTTTAACATTAGTTGATGAATATTCATGTAAGAAAATAATGACATCATGAATATTGACCAGCTGAATTGTTAAAATGCATTTTAGTTTACAAACATTTTTTTTATGCCCCATGAACTTTCAGTACTAGGTATAAAATTGAAATTTGGAACAAATGTAGAACAGAGAAATGGTGACGGTATGTATTGTTTAACACTCACAGGCCTGTTAGTGCAGGACTTTTATCATATCAGATGCATCTAGCCTTAACCCATTGTTTGATGAATATTCATGCAGGACTCAGTTTATTATCATTATGAATATTAATTTGATTCTTATAGCTAAACGTTAAGTAAATTTATTGCTTTAGCAAACAATAGAGAATCAGATTTGTTATATACTGAGCTCCAGATAAGATGCGTAAATAAAACATTTTCAGGTATAACTTCTTTATTTCTCTGCTAAACCCTATGTTGAGACAGGTACTCTTTATAATCGTCTCTTTGAGACGATTCTAAAGAGTGGTCACAACATAGGGTTTTGTGGAGAAATGACGATTTTAGTATATGAGTACGCAGTTATCTGTAGGTCTGGTAATATACCTGAACTGCCTTTATAATAGGTATTCGGAGACAAAATTGGACAGATACTAAGACCCAGATCATCAGATCATACAGATGGCTCCTACAGGAGCAGTATGACCTGGGTCTACTCCATTTGCAATGGTGTAAAAAGATATACCGGTATCTTGATTAAAAGGTAAAAAAAAAAAGCTTGTAGGTCAAAATTGCTGCATGCAGCTGATCAAAGTTTTTGAAGACATAATAATTTTTCACTGGGGGTAAAGGTTTTTAATGCATGTTTGTTTTGTATTTGATAGGATGACGACGATGTTAACCCACTGGAGTCACATGGAGTTACTCGATCAGCTGCCCCACTGAACGCTCTTAATGACACACTCAATGACAAGGTGAGAAGATGTAGACAAGTCTGCATGTAATCCTTTATATCATCATCATCATTTTAATTTATATATCATCATTATACGAGCATAAATTAATCCTTGCCTGAAGGGAGGACCTTTCTTACTCTTTTTTTTTCCCCGATGATGCCCTCTCCACTCAAATAGGTTTTGGGTTGGTCATTCTTCACCACTTCGATAGTCTTCTTGGGCTTTCTGGGTCTTTTCTGTGCGACGGCCTTGAGCTTGCTTGCTCGGATGATCTAGCCTGTGGTGCGCTCTACATGCCCAAGCCATGTCGTCATTAAAATGTATATTCTAGCATAGGAACACAGGAATTTTGCCATGGCAGGAACCATAGTCAGATGCATATAAATCCATAAGCCAATAGTTTGGTAAAAACAACTATAAGAGCCATCGGATATGGTTCTACTCAATTTGCAAGTTCTCTATTAAGGGTTAAGAAATAGACATAGACAAATTTTATTTCATGTCTAATAGTATATAACAAAGTAACATAAGCCCTGTAGGGTTTTTATTCCGACAAACATAAGTATATAAAACAAAGCAAAATAAAAATTAGAACAGACATGCATGATTTTTAAGTACACAATGAATATGTAGAAATGTATATTAGATCAACAGATATAGCTAATACAGTTTCTATTTTAGGTACTTCCATTTTGAAATTGTTATATAACCTACTGGGTATAATGTGCACCAAATCATAAAAAATTATTGTAAGCCAAATTCTTACTTGTAACCTACATATAGCTTTAGGGAATTGGGTTGCATCTATATTTTTAATTCACCAGGGCTGTCTTAACCCATTCCCTCATATTGATTATTGACGCTTCTGCAAAAGTCACCTGTTGAAACAATTGTTATAAATAGAGCATTTACAGTAATCGCTACAACCGGGATAGCCAAAATTAGCACACATTGTAGAGAACAGCAGTTAAAGCTAACCTGCCACAGAAATTATTGTATATTTGGAGTTAATATAGTCTTCATTAACCCATTCCCTCATAGACTATTTTTAGATCCAACCTCTTTGAAATAAATCTACCGAAAAGGAGCATTAACTTGAGAAAAGGAAAACTAGAATTTTCTAGTATGAAACCATTGTGATAAATAGAGCATTTGCTCCTTAGGAGCAAATGCTCTATTTATCACAATGGTTTCAAAAAGTGACTTTTACAGAGGCATACAAAGGCGTATTTATGGAGGAAAGGGTTAAGACGAATCCCAGAACTAGATAAGAGTGGTATTTAGCAAATCTAGGTAAAATATTTCTAAACCTTGCAGCTACTCATTATTTTATCTACAACTCTGTTTACTTTGCTTACAGGACTATGATCCTCTGGCAGAACACAGAAAAGCTAAAATATCAGACAGGGAGGATGAATACAGAGCCCGACGGCGCCAGATGATAATTTCTCCAGAGCGATATGACCCGTTTGCAGACGGTTAGTATTTGCCCATGGCTTTTGATATGTAATAGATCTGATACTGCATAATTGTATTGGTATAATTGACAAACTGATAGCCCACTTCAAATTGAAACACTGAAGTAAGGTAGTAGGAATATTTATCCATTGTTTTGAAATGGACATGTGGGCTATTGGTTTCTCAGTCTGCCAAAATATTGGAGCACACAGTCTTCATTAAACTGTCCTTTAAAGTAAAAGTGAGGGAGTGAAGAATGGAGAAATAAAAATGTCAGTAAGATATGGTACAGAGGAGCCTTATAAAGACAAACTGCTCACTGGTTAAACCTTTGCACCATGAATATTCATGTAAGAAATAATGATATCATGAATAGAAATGACTTTAAGTCTTATATTATAAACATTATAAACGCATGCATTTTGGCCATTGCAGAAAGTTTAGAATCAGATCTATATTATGTCATAAGCAAACAGAGCAGACCCTGATCAGACGGCACCTATAGGAGCCGTCTGGTCTGGGTCTACTCTACTTGCAAAGGAGTGAAAGGCATATTTATGGAGTAAAGGGTCAAACCTGGAGGTATTTAACCTTTTACCTGATGAATACTTATGAATATTTATTGGGAGAAATTTTATTTCCATGTTTGGCCACGGCAGAAACTGTAGAATTCAATCTACATGTATATTATTCATAAGCAAGTAGACCCTGATAAGATGGCTTCTACAGGAGCTGTCTGATCTGAGTCTAATCTGTTGTCTAAGGTGTGAAAAGGTGTCCTGTTAGATAAAGTGTTAAGAGCAGGTGGTAGCTTATAGCTTTTAAAAGTCCAACAACTGTGATTGAGGTAAAGGTGGCTTTCTGCATTACTTCTATTTTGCATTAAGCTATATTCTACCCTATTGACTTACAATTAGACCTGCATTGAGAGGTTGTCTTTTAGGAGTTTCACTGTACACACTGTAATTTTGTGGAATGGTAGTGTTGCTTGATTATAGCATCTAAACTTGGCTCATTAACCATTGTGTGTATCAGAGCGTTTCAGATACTAAATTCACCATTTTTCTACCAAGAGACATATTCAAATACTAAATTGGTCGTTTATGCACCCACCAAAACCTATGTTGGGATCATTCATTAGCGTTGTCTTGAAAAGATGATTCTATAGAGTGGTCATGTAAGTTTGTTGGAGATTCTGGAAGAAAATGTTTACTTTACGCATTTCATATGTGGTGTATTATTATTAGGTGAGAAACTTCATTCGTTTCATGTGTGATCCTATCTGAGGGCAGGCTTTTTCATACATTTTATTGTCTAAATTGAGAATAGAACAAGTGAGTGGAGAATGAGAGAGTGGATGAACGGATGCTGGAAAGAAGTGAGCTTTGCGTGAAATACCACCTCAGCGTTGATACTGGCCTGAAGACTAGATATTATTTATGTGTGCCACTGATGTTATTGTTTTGTATAAACCATTTCTACGATCCGAGACTAATTCAGTGTACATTTTCTTTCTAGCTGGGACACCGACGAACAGCAGACTTCGAAACATCGTCTTCAATCTTTAAATGTAATTTTTAAAAACTTAAACGTTTCAAGTGGTAGGATTATTTAAAAGTCAAGGATTAAATGTGTTTACCAACAAATTAGAAACATTTACAAAAAATTTGAGTCTGACATTGACTGCCAAGATCCTTTCAGTTGTCACATTATGAGAAAAAAAATCAGTTTTCAAACAAAGTTTGTTTAAAAATCTCTTGTTTATTTTAAAAATAATTATTTAAATGATTAGTTTTGTTACATGGAATCTGGAAACCTAGTTCTGTGTGAAAAATAGTATTAACTTTGGAAATTAAACACTTTCAGAGAAAAAAAAAGAAAATGAATTTAATATTTAAGTTTCGCTTTCACAAAAAATCTATTGACACATTGTGAGAGAGTTGGGTGTGAGAGGTGATGAGTGCTTTGTACAGCTCTACACTAATTCTAGAATTTTTTAGGCTTTAAAGGTGTCATTACAGATAGATGCAGCTAAGATCCAGTCGTGAGTCGGGTAAAGTACTATTGTCAAAGTTATCAACATCAAAAACCTTTTCCCAACCCTCCTATGGATATCACAGTAATTTAAATAAAGTATTATAAGTCACAGTGAATTGCCCTATCATGTGTCTGTGATCAAAACTTTTCTAAGGAAATCATTGTGTGTTTGACTGAAAGCCTGAAAAATATTTTGAAGAAAATATTTTCTTTGTACAGTAAAACCTCTCTATAACGGCCACTAAATTGTGTTAATTAGTTGGTATTTTGGGCAGGTGGCTGCTTAAAGCAAGGTGAAAGTAAAACAGAACGCTCCTATAGGAGCGTTCTGTTTTACTTTCACCTTGCTTTAAGCAGCCACCTGCATTGAACACAAAATACTTGATGTAATTTAGTGGCCGTTATAGAGAGGTTTTACTGTATGAATTAAGTTTGAACCTGTGTAAGACTAGACTTTAACCCTCTCCTTTGCAAACAGAGTAGACCCAGATCAGGCATCTTCTGTGGAGGCCATCGTATCAGAGTCTCGTCTGTTTGCTTATGACTACAGTTTCTATCAATACCAAAAATCCATGTACACATATATGCCATGATGGAAATTCAGCCAGTAAATATTCATGATGTCATTATACTCTTTGGTTCCTTCAATCCTGGTAGATGTTGGGACCAAGTAAACATGCTTGAGAATCTAACTTGCTAACATGTTAATGATTTGAAGTCCTGAGCTGTCACATGTGAAATTTCAGTTTGAGCAACTTTGACTGCTGCATGACAAAACTCAATAAAGTATGTGATACTTATATGAAATTCTGTTACCATGGATAATATTACTTGGATTTTTTTCTGATTATCATCCAAGTTTAGTTTTAGCACTTGAGTTCTGTAGGTAGGGCTATTTTGATGTTGGTAGTCTTTGAAAATGAATATTCAAGATCATTTGATGTTCTTTCTGATTGTTTACAAGGCTCCAGATAAGAGGGGAGTATTTCCGCTGTAAAAATGTATTTCTCGTTGGATTCCATAGTTGGGATAACTCATTTGAATTGTCTCAAAGAGGTGATTCTAATGAGTAGTCACAGACAAGGGTTTTATGGTGAAATGAAGAATATACACAGGCCTAGATAAGAGAGGCATACATTATTCACTTTTTCTAGAAAAGCACCTTTATTTTTCCACTAAACTTTTATGTTGTTACCACCCTTTAGAAATGTTTCGAATAGTCGAGTCTAAAGAGTGGTCACGTCATGGGTTTTGGTAGAGAAATGTCAATTTGAATTATGCCTCTTATCCATGCAGAGCTGTAGATAAAATGCATACTAATCTTGTCATAATCTCTTATTTCTCAGCCAAACTTTATCTTGCTACTACTCATTAGAATTTTTCTAATGAGTAGCAGCAATATCTGGTTTAATGGAGGAATATCAAATATATTTTACTGAGTTTTCTTAATACACCTTATTTTCCTAGATAGGTTTCTTATCTACAACTCTGTCCATGGCTCTGAAATGTTGAGAAAATGTTATGCTCTCCTCTTTTCTGTAGCCCTGCCCCAGTAAATTAATTACCGTGCATGGCCAGTACTTTGCCGTATTTTTCATAATGGAAAAAAAGCACCATCTGTTTTTATTTCATTAATCAGAAACCAGTGTGAAACAGACTGAAATGTAATGTGCTAACTTTCTGGTTTATGCTTGATAAGTACCAACTTAGGGAGGATTGAATGTTTGCCAACCATGTAGACTAAGAAATCAGCTGTCCTTCTAATAAGGCATCTGTTCAGAATCTACACTGTTACTTGGCAGAATCCACAGTTATTTTTTGACTGGCTTCAAAAAGTGTATATCGAGAGTCAGTCACAAAGTTACTTCTCAGCCATGGATCTCTGGGTCCACACAGTTTACACACTGCTAATCTAAACTTTTAGTAAAGGAGAATTAGCACTGTTTATACACATGGGTGTTTAATGCAGGGTGAAAGTCAACTTTCACTGTGCATTAAGCGGTCACTGGTTAAAGACCAATGATGATACTTATTGGAGTTTTCGGATTAGTGAGGTTTTATTCTTGTTAGGAAGCCAAATTATATTGACTTATTTATTGCATATTTATTTCCGAAAACTGACTCCAACAATGTTTGTTATTCAGCTTTATATTGATTAGAAAAACTGATAAGCTGGAAAATAAACTTGCTATCAAAGACCCAAAGGTTAAACAGAATAATTTTATGTGGCCAGCATCACAGTACTTACTGCTCCATTTCTTAATGGATGCTCTGTAAGTGTGACCTTTACAATATTTGATTGAGTACAAAGTAGTTTGTCACCATGGATACTGTTTTCACACTGGTTATGGTGCTTCAATAACTTTTGAAAATATATTTACATATAGAAGTTTAATTAAAGCTAAGGGGAGAAAAGCTGGCTTATCCATTTTTTATTAATGAATGTCTTGTGTGACGAGTACTAATGTATTTTTCTGTCGCGGCCCTGTGTCGTGACCTTTCTGCTTTCTGCTTGCAGGCGGTAAAACTCCAGATCCCAAAGCCCGAACCTATCAACAGATCCTGGTAGAGAAGGCGCTAGCACAACAAGAGGTGAGTCATACTAAAACAGTTTTGTGCTATACTGTTTGAAAATGAAGCTGCTTTTCATGTAAAACACTGAGGCATAGATAAGCCATGTAAATCAAAACATTTTTAAAAATAGATCATTCATTTCCCCACCAAACCCCATGAGGCAGTTCTAAATGAGTGGTCACAACATGAGGTTTGGTGTAGACTCCGAGAAGGTTTATACTCTTTGTTTTAACCCTCTCCCAGTTGAATATTCATGTAAGACACAATGACACACATTATGAATATTAATCTGCTGAAGTTTTATAATGGCATAATATTATGTACACAGGGTATTTGGTATTTGTAGAAACTGTAGAGTCAGATCTATTATAATTTTATAGCAAATACAGCAGACCCTGATCAGAAGACTCCTACAGAAGCTGTATGATCTGGGTCTACTCTTTTCGCAATGGCTTGAAAAGAGTTAATGCTTATACCACTGTGAAAAATAAGTTGTCTGCTCAAATTTGGATCAGGTGCAATTTTGACTACTTCTGATTCAATCGAGGTTTTGAGAAATTATTGATCCAAGTGTCAAACAGCTGGTGAGGATCATCTGGATCTAACTTGTTTGCAAATCAGGTCATGATTAGTGGGAAAAGGGTCAAGGACAGACAAAAGACTTGGGCTTCTGTTGACTAACAATTTAGTACAGTAGAACCCCTCTAATGCGACCAGTTAATGAATAAACATGGGTGTCTTTATAAGCAGGTGGTTGCTTATTGCAGGACAAAAGTAATGCAGAAAGCTCCTAGAGGAGCTTTCTGCATTACTTTTGTCCTGCATTAAGCTACCACCTGCATATAACACCCATAATTATACCTCTTTTAGGTGGTCAGGTTAGCATGGTTTTACTGTATTACAAATATGGCAACTGATAGAGGCAACTCTTCAGGGTCAACCTTGTTTATAATGTCCAAGGTTTGATTTTACATATAGTGAGTTAATGTAAAGATTTACTTTATAGATACTCCTTTTGACCCATTTGCAAACACATTAGACTCAGATCACACAGCTCTTGTATGAGCTATCTAATCAGTACTGTTATAGTATGGAATAATATCAATCTGTTTCTATAGTGTTTTCCAAGACCAAAAACTCCTATATTGATATACTAGTATCTATATTACTTCATAAGCAAACAGAGCAGACTGATCAGATGGCCATATGATCTGGGTCTACTGTTTGCAAAAGCGTAGAAGGTGTATTAATGGAGTAAAGGGTTAGTGGTTATTATACAGGGTTTAGTTGTTTTATTGATTGTTATTGTTAGTTTCCCCTATAGAAGTAAGGAGGCATTTATTAGAAGTAGGGGCATTTTGTAGGGAGAATATTTTAACCAAATGGTGTCAACTTGACTTGTACAAATAATTGGAGTTTGCAGATTTAGTTTTTGAATATTTACTTCTATTAGTTGTATGATATGAAAGAAAGAACACTGGTTGATGCCCATTGCTAAGACCTGAGTCAATGTCATTTCTCTTTTCCTTCTTCAGAAAGGACTGCGAGAGCAGATGCGAGATAAGGCTAAGTCAGGTGACTTGAAAGCTGTCAATGGCTCTGCCCCAGCCAAAGCACCAGAGAAAAAGAAACGACGGTGGGACCAGATGGGCGAGGATGAACCAGCCAAGAAAAAGTCAACTTGGGATCAGGCTGAGAGCACCCCATCCAATGTGAGTTCAGCTTAACTTGGTTTAGCAGGTTGATATGTAGGAATCACTTCATCATATGTCCGTCTATTGTGTTTGTCATACTTTTTCATCACACTCTTTTCTTTGCACTTTTGCCAGCATGTGACATAATTATGTTCATTCAAACACTCATCCTGCTGTCAAAATGTTTACTTAACCCTTTATTCCATGAATATTCATGTGAAAAATAATGAGATCAATGATCATGACTATTAATTAACATAATTTTTATAGTGATGTATGAATCACAGAAAACTTGGTCCCGATGAAAGCTGTATAATCATATCTATATTATAATATATCCTAAGCAAACAGAGCAGACCTTGATCTGGGTCTACTCTGTTTGCAAAGGCATAAAAAGGCGTATTTATGGAGTAAAAGGTTAAACTGTTTTGCAGTTTTTACTTATGTCTGATTCATGCAAGCCTTCGAGAAACCAAATGTCAAACAGTTTGGCTCCTGATGAGTTGCCAACTAACTTGGCATCTCATGTGGATCCAAGCTGTTTGCAAATGTTAATCAGATCACATTTGGCAGGATATGGTCGAAGAAAAATTGCTAGCATGTAAAATGTACTTGAATTATTACAGAGCTGTAAACAATGCCATTCTTATGAAATCGGGGATTGATTGACTCTACTTCTCTAAACCTACCTGTTTTTGGTACTCATTTGAACAGACAATTCTAACAGCAATATATGGTTTGGCAGAGCAATAAGAGATTTAGATAGATCAGTGCACCTTTTATGTATAACTCTTTACTCAAATATTCATGCAAGAAATAATGACATCATGAATTTTTGTGATGGCACTACGAAAAAGGGATTTTCAGCTTATCTGGTTTTCTAAGAAAAAAATACAAGCCATAGTTGTTATTCCAGCATCCACATCGTCATCATCGTCCAGAAACTTAGGCTATTACTTCTTTACTATTCATGCAAATCTTATGAATCTCACACACTTGCTCTCTATCACAAGGGCTTCAATCAATCGAACAGACGAATGTTGGCACCCTCATGCAGTGTTCTTGTTTTTTATCATGAAAGGGACTGTAAAAACAGTTCTTTATTATTACATGTGCAAACAGAGCAGATTCTGATCTGACAGGTAGGTCCTACAGAAATTTAGCTGAATTTCTATAATTGTGTTTAAACTCAGAATGTATATTTACTGCAGTTGGCAGAAATTGTAGAAAGTACAATTCCATAAGCAAACAGCAGACCCTAATCAGACAGCTCCTGTAGGAGACGTCTCATCTGAGTCTAGTCTGTTTGCAAAGGCATGGGATAAATGGTTAAATTTTGAACTTCTCTTTTAACATGATGCTGTCTTTCCACATAGGATATAGGAATTAACCATTTACTCCATAATTGCACCTTTCGATGCCTTAGCAAATAGAGACCCAGATCAGATTGCTTTTATTAAAGCTGTCTGAACAGGGTCTGCTCTGTTAGCTAACAATATATCTGCCATGGCCGAAAATTTCTGTGTACATTTGCTATTATAACATTATATCTTACATGATTATTCAAGCAGTAAAGAGTTAAGGATGTAATGGTAACTGTTGGGAGTGACGGTTAGGCTTGTCTGTATTTTTGAGTCATCTGCTCTATTAAGGTGATAAGCACTTGGGTATCACTTCTCCATCTTCTTCTGGTGCATCTTCCTGTCTGCCACAGTTTTTGTGCCATGCTGTTGTCATTGCATATCTGCAGGCAGATGACTCGTGTATTATTTCGATCACTGTTATGTTAAGTCCATAGGTCAGATAAAAATGTATTAATTGAAACATTTTGAAGAAAATCGTATGTTGTGACCTTTTTAGAATCGTCTCTTTGAGACAATTCTAAAGATTATTATAACATAGAGTTTGGTGGAGAAATGATGAATTTAGTATTTGAACACACATCATCACCTATTACTCTGTTGAGCCACAACACGTAAAGCCAATCAGATCAATTATTTAGTGTCCATATTCTTTGTTATTTCAGCAAAAATGGGACGAGACCCCTGGCAAGGCTAAGACTCCTGGAGCAACGCCAGGTGCCAGCACCAGGATGTGGGATGCCACCCCTGGACATGCTACCCCTGGAGCCACAACCCCCGGCAGAGAGACTCCAGGTCACCAGGGTACACCCAGTGCTAGGAGAAACAGATGGGATGAAACTCCCAAAACAGGAGGTAAGACCAGGGCATTTGGTTACTTTACAGATTTGACTGAACCATATCAGTAAAAAACTATATCATCTTCAGGACTCCAGCTTAAATGAAATAAAATCCTTTCTTCGCAAAATTATAGATTAGTTATAAAGATACTGCTGTTAAATACAAAATTTTGAGGGGTTTTATTTTTTCTGTTCTGAGTATTTGTGCACAACAGGTTGATTAACTCATTCACCCTTTGATGAATATTCTTGTCAGAAATAATGACATCATAAATATGAATTTGATTGATTTTTATAATGGCATATGAACACTAGGCATTTTTGCTCTTTCAGAAACCGTAGAATCATATCTATATTATACCATAAGCAAACAGAATCGACTACGATCAGATGGCTCCAATAGGACCCGTCTGATATGGATATAGTTTGTTTGCAGAGGAGTGAAAAGGTGTTTTATATGAAGGAAAGGATTAAGACAGTTCCCTATTTCACGAGTTATTAGTGAAATAGAAGGGTTTTATATATATACCGGTGTGGTTGATACTCAACCTGTGTTGGCATTTGTATTTTCATAAAGTGAACCTACCGGCTGCATAGAGATTTTGGTTCTCAACAAACAGCAGCAGACAAATATCAATGAACGTGATCACTGCTTTGTAGTTCATTGAATACATTTTTTTATCTTTTTGAAGACTTTTTGATGCTTCTCTGTTGTGGTTAGTTTTTGAGATGTAAACTTTATATGTTTTGGGGGTTTTTTCAGAGACCCCTGGCCATACTACCCCAGGTCATGCGACACCTGGTGCCCATGCAGGCTGGGCAGAAACACCAAAGACAGATAGGGGCGGAGACCTTATTGAAGACACTCCCACACCCGCAGCCAGCAAGCGTAGGTCAAGATGGGACGAGACCCCTGGAGCAACCCCATCAGGAAACATGACTCCTGGAGGGATGACCCCTAGTATGACCCCAGGAGGAGGTACACCTGGTGGAATGACCCCTAGTCAGACCCCTGGTGGAGGTACACCTAGTGGGTTCACCCCAGGAAATATGACCCCAGGAGGATTTACGCCTAGTGGTGTGACACCCACAGGCAATAAGGCCATGCAGATGGCAACCCCAACCCCGGGGCACCTGATGTCCATGACACCCGAGCAGTTACAGGCTTACACCTGGCAACGGGAGATTGATGAGAGAAACAGACCTTTCAGTGATGAAGAGCTGGATACCATGTTTCCACCTGGCTATAAGGTAAGATGCAGTAGAACCCTCAGTGACAAATACAGTGAAACCTCCCTAAAACATTCCATCTAAATACCGGCCTTTATGACAGGTGGTAACTTAACCCTTTACTCCATGAATATTTGTGTATGAAACATTGGCATCATGAACGTTTATTAGCTGAACCTTTGTGATTGGTAGAAACTGTAGAATCTATAAACAAACAGAGCAGACCCTGATCCTCTCTGATCTGTGTCTACTCTTGTTTGCAAAGACGTAGAAGGTCATAGTAAGTTATGGAGTAAAGGGTTAATGGGGAAGAAAGTTATGCTTTGATCTTTTACCAGATGAATGTTCATCAAGACCTAGCCCAGTATGAATGAGATGAATTAATCTTCTTAGCTTGCTGTGTAAAACAAAGGGAATACATTTGTTATGACAGATACCATAGAATCAAACCTAAGATATGCTATAAGCTAATTGAGCAGACTGTGCTCAGACAGCTCCTACATGAGCAGTCTGATCTTGGTCTATGTTGTTTACACAGGCATCATAACAGCTTGAATAAAATCAGAAGTAAATAAAAATTGCTCCAGATCAGAGTTTGAGCAGATGATTTTTAGCCAGATTTTTCGAGAAAAATCTCAGCTTATAGTTGTTTGGGTGAAAACTGGGCGGCCGGGCGGTGTGCTGTCGTTAACAAAACTTTAACATTGCTTATAACTTCTGAATTACTTAAGCTAGACAATTCATATTTGGTATGCAGATAGCTCGGGTGAAGGTCTTTCACTTGATACAAGGATACTTGAAATGAAGTCAAGGTCACTATTTCGAAAACTTTGCTGTTTTTAACAAACTTTAATTTTTTTTTATATAACTTATGATTTACATAAGCTAGGCAATTCATATTGGGCATGGAGATAGATTGGGTGAAGGCCTGTCAGGTGATACAAGAATACATGAAATCAAACTTGGTCTCCTTTAGTGGACTTTAACATTGCTTATAAGTAAAAAACTGTAAAATGCATGATTAACATTGTATCATTAAAAATTCATGGAGTAAATTGATGCGGAATCTTTCCAGCTGACTTGAGGATGGTCCGTCGTTCTA
This sequence comes from Azorinus chamasolen, assembly GCA_963576725.1. Lineage (NCBI taxonomy): Eukaryota > Metazoa > Mollusca > Bivalvia > Cardiida > Solecurtidae > Azorinus > Azorinus chamasolen. Next base: position 53,994,741 of record OY755247.1, read on the forward strand.
CTCCGGTGCCAATTATAACCTGAAATTGGAATCGGGTATAATGTTTTAGGTTTCAAATTACACCTTGGGTCTTCCTCCACCTGTAATTAGTTTGACGTCGTGAATTAACTGAAACTGTGTTGAAGCGATGTAAAAATCTTTATCAATAAAAAAATTATTAGGTAAATTGTTAACACAGAAAAATCTAGCTTTAATGCGGTTTCTGCATTTTTTGCTTGTTTAAAGCATTGTCAGGGATAAACAAAATGAAAAAAAAATATTGTAGCCGTTTTTAATTTAGAAACATCGTTTCTTTCTGCAGGTCTTACAACCACCCACTGGCTATATTCCTATTAGGACTCCAGCGAGGAAGCTGATAGCCACACCCACTCCTATGGCAGGCACCCCGCAAGGCTTCAGAATGCAGACCCCAGATCATAAAACCTCGGTAGTCGACATGCAGCCCAAAGGTTTGCTAACTTACGAGTTTCAACCAAAAATAATTTTTTAAGCTATAAAAGATCATTAGTAAGCACTATCGATAATCACATGGCCATTAATGGTTTTGCAGCTTTCCTGTTATGGTGATGAGATCATTTTTTCTTTTCCTTGTTGACCCTGTCATCATATTTTGCTGGTAGCTCAGTGTAGAGCTCTGACTGTAGTGTGACTATCTGTTTGGTAATTAAAGGCAGACATCAGAGTTTAATACTGAAAATTTATTACCTCCATAGAATCGCCTTTTAACCCTTTCCAAATTTCAGTACCTACTGAATATTCATGGACAAAATAGTTAAAATGAAATATGAAAGGTGGAACATTGTAGTCATTTTAGGAAGTAAGAAACATATCTTTCAAATTCCATTAGCAAACAAAGCAGACCCTGAGGAGCTGTCTGATCTGGGTCTACTCTGTTTGCAAATGCGTTTATATGAAGTAAAGGGTTAAGGTCCTTGTAAACAAAGAAACCCCAGAGCAGACGACTGCTATAGGAGCCATCTGATCAAGGTCTGCTCTGAACAAAGAAATATTTTGCCATGACAGTAACTGTAGAATCAGATCTATATAATTTCATAAGCAAACTGCAGACCCTACTCGGATAGCTTTTACAGGAATCATCTGATCTGGTCTACTCTATTTACAAAGGCATCACAGGCTTATCTTATCATGTAACGGGTTTATCTTGTGTAAGTCTTTTATATAGTGAACATGTTTAATTTTGCCTTTGCAGGTAACTTACCTATGATGAAGCCAGACGATATGCAGTATTTCGACAAACTTCTGGTTGATGTGGATGAGGAATCTCTGTCACCAGAGGAGCAGAAGGAAAGAAAGATCATGAAGCTTTTACTGAAGATCAAGAATGGCACTCCACCTATGAGAAAGGTACTGTTAATTGTGTATTTTATAACTTTTTACCTCGTGAATATTTATATATGGGTAAGAAATAATAATACAAATAATTATTAGCTGAATTGTTATAATTCTCTATGACCACATGTTATTTTGGTCATTGCAGAAACTAAAATCATATCTGCACAATTCTGTAAGCAAACAACAGACCCCGATCAGACAGCTGCAACAGGAGCTGTCTGATCTGGTTCTACTGTCTGCAATGGTAGGAAAAGGTGTTTCTATCAGGTAAAGGTTTAAATGTGGTAAACTGGATACCCAGACAGTCGACCAGTAGATTTAGTCCAGTCATACTGAATGTACCATTTACCCTTAGCCTGATACATAAACCTTTTCACACCTTTGCAAAGAGAGTAGACCCAGATCAGATGTTTCCCCTAGGGGCTGTCTGATCAGTGTCTGCTCTTTTTGCTTGGGATTAATACAGATCTGATTTTACGCTTTCTGCTATGGCCAAGAATACAGCTTTTAAATATTCATGATATCATTTCTTATATGAATATTATTGAATTAAACTGTTAAACAATGATCAATCGTTCCAGTTGCTTGTAAAGGATGATTTTTAGATGCCTGATGTTTATGTGAAGTAGGACTGACATATAGTTGGTGACAGCGATCTTGATAAGGAGGTCTTATAAATTGTAGATTTGTCTAGATTTCTCCATTTACCCTTTGCTCCATAGAAATTGCTTTGAACGCCTTTGCAAACAGGTAGACAAAGATCTTGTGGTTCCTGCAGCAGGATCCATCTGATATGGAATTATATCTATAGTTCTATTTGTACAGTTTTTATAAGGGTCAAACTTTTTCTTGTTCATATACCATATCGATATTATTAAAGGTAATTATTATTCATACACATTATTTGATTTCTTACATGAATACTTATTGAGTAAAGGATTAAACCCTGTCATGTTGCCTTTGAGAGAGAAATGCGATACCTGAATAAATTATTAGACCTCTTACTCTTGTTACCCTAAGTATTTGGACATAGTTGGACAAATAGTGCAGATCCAGATCAAGTTGCTCCAGAAGGAAGCAGTTTCATCAGTCTTCACTATTTGCTACTGTGTCAGTCTAATTTAAAATAACAGCACAGTGTCTAATTGACTTGCTCAGCTTCACGGACTCATGGACCAGGGAGATTGGATATCTAATACTTGCGGTATTTAGGGAAGGGTTTCAAGTTTGCCAAGTCTTTGATGATATATAGAAACTTTTTGCTTAAACTTTTGATTTGCTAAATATGAGTCCATTGAGAAACATAATTATGCTAATTATGAAAGATATGTTTTCAACGGCCCAGATAAGATGCATAAATTAAAATATTATTAAGAAAACCTCCTTTATTTCTCCACCAGACCATACACTGTGACCACTCTTTACAATCATCTCTTTGAGTAGATTCTGAAGAGTGTTCCCAACATAGGGATTGTTGGAGAAATGAAGGCTTTCGTATTTGAATACACACCTATCTAATCTAATCTAATGAGTGTCCTCTTGTTTTTATTACAGGCTGCTTTGAGACAGGTCACAGACAAGGCAAGAGAATTTGGGGCTGGACCCCTATTCAATCAGATCCTACCCCTACTGATGTCCCCAACCCTTGAGGACCAGGAGCGCCATCTGCTGGTTAAAGTCATTGATAGAATTCTGTATAAGCTGGATGACCTTGTACGTCCGTATGTCCACAAAATCCTGGTGGTTATTGAACCATTGTTGATTGATGAGGACTACTATGCTCGTGTAGAGGGAAGAGAAATTATCTCAAATTTGGCAAAGGTTGGTGTCCCTAACTTATAACGTGATTTCGTAAATGTATATCTGTCATGGCCGACTAGTGTTCTTTTCAGATCTTATATATATTTCAGCCGGTCCTTTTTAATATTTTGCCGGATAGAAACACTTTTAACACTTTTGCAAACATAATAGACCCAAGACAGCACAGCTCCTGCAGGACGAAAAAACCCTGTTGTCATACATAATTATAAAACTTCAGCTAATAAGCATTCATGATGTCATTATTTCTTACATGAATATTCAACAGGTTATGGGTAAAAATTATATTCAGCACTTTTTTTTTTTATAAATCAACACCAAAGTTGTTCACATATTCTTATTATTAGCTCGTCTGTTTCAAAGAAAAGTCGAGCTGTTGTGATCACTGGGTCGTAGACGTTGTTGGCATGCAAAAACTTTAATTTAGCTCATAACTCAAACAGTATAAGAGGTATCAACATGAAACTTAATAGGTTAGTAGATCTCATTAAGGGGAATGCCACTACATAGGAACCATAACTCTTGATTTCAAACTTTTAGAGTTGTGGCCCTTTATTTTTTTTAATTTAGCTGGACAAGCACCAAATCAGACGAGTGTTGGCGCCACACGCGGCTCTTGTTAAAATAATGATTATAGCCCATTTTCCCATAGTGTATATATATATATAGATATATTCAGATAAATATTAACAATGTCTGAATACTGCTAAATGCTTTAAATTGGAAAACGCCAAATTTGCAAAAGATTGTAACTTTAATTGATTTTTACAGAAATTGATAGACATATTTGTTAATACAAGTGATCAGTAGCAAACTCATTTGTGCATAGGTCTGCAATATGTTTGCTATTTCCATTTGATATAAAACTTTTCTGATGCATATGTGCACCTTCCCTTTTTGGTGTTTGGGGACATTATTAACACATTCTAGTTGAAGATCAACAGTTTATGTTATATATACTTGTTCTATGGAACTAGCAAGGAATAACAAACATTATTTGTCTTTCAGGCTGCTGGTCTAGCCACCATGATTTCCACCATGAGGCCAGATATTGACAACATGGACGAGTATGTGCGTAACACGACAGCCCGAGCATTCGCGGTCGTAGCTTCAGCTCTTGGTATACCCTCTCTGTTGCCGTTCCTTAAGGCTGTATGTAAGAGCAAGAAGTCATGGCAGGCCAGACATACAGGCATCAAAATTGTACAACAGATTGCCATCCTCATGGGTTGTGCCATTCTACCCCACCTGAAATCGCTCGTGGAGATCATTGAACATGGTAAGACTGGTAACTTGTCTATAGGGAATGTTAATGTTTTTTTGCTTTGACACATATCAAAATACCACTTGTCCTGCACCACAGGGTGTGAATTGACTTTAATGGAGTTTTTGTAAAAACCTAATGTATCAATGCCTTTGAATACAAGAATTCTCTTGATAAATCAATTATATAAAGCAACCATTTAACTCATGGATACACTTTTTAATGACCTTGCAAACACAGTAGACTCAGATCAGATGTTTACCCATGTTTGGGCAGTCATGTTATTTGGGAGTTTAAGGCACAAAACGTGTAACATTTAACCCTCTAATCCTTAGAGACACCTTTGCGAACAGAGTATTTCATATTACAAAATAATATAGATGTGATTGTACAGTTTCTGTTATGTTTAAAAATAAACACCTTGAAAATTTTCAACAAATATACATGATGTCATCATTTTTATGAGTATTCATCAGGTAACTGGTAAATTTTGCAATTTCTTTACTGTAGTTCCTGTGTTTATTTGTTACCAGGTCTTGTTGATGAGCAGCAGAAGGTGCGTACAATCACAGCTCTGGCACTGGCTGCCCTAGCAGAAGCTGCTACTCCGTATGGTATCGAATCATTTGACAGTGTCCTCAAACCTCTCTGGAAGGGTATCAGACAGCACAGAGGAAAGGTAGGCACTGATACATTATCATTTTGTTTGAGCTTAAATTTAAATCCAACTCTGAGTCTCGGTTAGACTCGGATTAACCCATTTCCTCATATTGGAGACTTTTGACGACCCTGTAAAAGTCACTTTGTGAAACCATTGTGATAAATAGAGCATTTGCTCCTATAGGAGCAAATGCTCTATTTATCACAATGGTTTCAAGCTACAACATTCTAAGATTTTCCTTTTCTCTAGTTGATGCTTCTTTTTGGTAGATTTATTCAAAAAGCTTGTATCTATAAAATAGCCGATGAGGTAATGGGTTAAGACGATGTACTTTGAAGATTTACAAATTTAGTAGATAGTTTATATTAATCAGATTTATGAAACTGGGCTATGTGAGATGACTGCAGTGTTGCACCTAGGATTTCAAAAATAGGGGGGATTTTCCCCCCTCATCTGAAAAAAATGGGGGGGAATTGTAAAGAAGAGGGGGGATCTAAATAAAAAACACAAAAATAATGCTAAAGTAACTTTTATTCAAATAAAACTAGTCTGTATATATACGTCGTAGAATCCTATAAGGCTTTTACACGACGGTTTACCTGACTATGTATTCACTTCTGTATTGCAATTGTAGACCAGGTGATACAGCTCTTACAAGAAGTTAGAACTGTTTCACCAGGGTCTACACTGCTCTTTAACTAAAAACAAGTAAAGTCTGGGTGATTTCACCTTCGGTTGGGGTTTCCATTGATTGAGTTTCATGCTCGATTTCCTCGGCATTTCTATTACCATCAGATACTTTATTTTGTTTCGTTTTCGTACTTACGGTGGAAGGTGTGCCTGTTTTCGAGGTTGAAGGGCCCAAAGCAGTGAAATATTGGCTAATTTTCCGTTTAGACATGTTTATAATAGTCGTGTTTACAAAGATTAACTTTCGTAAGAGCGTTTCTATGATAGCGCTATAAATAGCAATAGCGATAGGGTTTTGATAAAACAAGGGCATAGTTCGCGCCTACCTTCGATAAACCCGTATCGAGCACGTCGTTCTAGTCGTGACTGGAGACAGCGGCCATGTTTTATACTAACCGGAAATGGTTACCGTGTCAAAGCTAAATGCTGCGCTACAGCCGATTTTCAAAGTAGAAAACACTAAGGAGCTCGGCGAAAATAGGATTTTTCTCAAATCAGACAAGAGTTAAATGTGCGATTAATCGCCCCTTGCCTTTGCCAAAATGCGCGAGTACTCGTGAAAAGGGGGGGGATCGCGCGTCCTAGGTGCAACACTGTGACTGACACTTACGATCACATTTTTCTGTCTGTCTGTCCATCAAGCTTTTTTTGTTACAATCTTTTGTCATGCCTTCACTTCAACAGGTGACTTATTCCTTGAGCACTCTTTGTAGTTTTTGAAAAGCTTCATAAGTCACATACAAAAAAACAACTGTTGCATACAAAATGGGACAGCTGTTGCATACAGTGTATATCAGGTTGAGATATCAAGCACTCGAAGACTTATCTGTATACAAAATGTTCTCAGAGTCTGAGACTCTTTTGAAAAAAATAAAAAAAATTTATTACCCTTTCTCTAATGAATATTCATGTAAGAAATAATGGCAGCATGAATATTAATTACCTGAATTTTTATATTGTACTTGAATACGGGAATATTTGGCCATGGCAGAAACTGTAGAATCAAATTTGAATTATTTCATAAACAAACAGACCATACCCTGATCAGAAGGCTCCTATATGAGTCACCTAATCTAGACTTACTGTGTGTCAAAGGCATATATATGGAATAAAAAATTAATCAGACATCCCTCTAAATGAATAGTTCAGTGTATGAATTTAATTTCCTACTTTTCAGGGTCTGGCTGCCTTTTTGAAAGCCATTGGTTACTTGATTCCATTGATGGATGCTGAGTACGCAAACTACTACACAAGGGAAGTGATGTTGATCTTGATCCGAGAGTTCCAGTCGCCAGATGAGGAAATGAAGAAGATAGTGTTGAAGGTGGTAAAGCAATGTTGCGCCACTGATGGTGTGGAGCCACAGTACATCAAAGAGGAGATCCTGCCTCCATTCTTCAAACACTTTTGGAATCAGAGAATGGCGCTGGACAGGAGGAACTACAGACAGGTAATGCTTGTTCTGATCGATAACAGCTATATGTAACAGTTCAGTAGCAACATGCATATGCAACCCGTTTGTAGGCTAGTTAGGAGGCTTATGCGAAATAACACTAGGTTACATACAGAGCAATGGATATTTAAGTTGTATGTTTTTAAGTGTTGATATTGTCATTTCCTCACCAAACCCTATGTTGTGACCACAATGGAGAGCCGATTCTGAAGAATAGTCACAACATAAGATTTGGTTAAGAAATAAAACTATTTACGCATCTTATCTGGGCCTCTGATTTCATAGAATTGCCTACTCTTGATATGGGATAAAAACAACATGCAAACAAATCTCTGGTTGCATATGGTCACCACTACTGAATGCTCGTCAAGTCTGTAGATAAGAGTGGTACAGATAAATTTTATTCTCATTTCTCTGACAAGCCCTATCTTGCTGATACTGATTAGAATCACCTTGTATAAGCAATTCTAGGGTATGGCAGAGAAATACAGAAAATAGTATATCTCTCCTCTTCTCTATAGCTCTGAATGTGATATTGTATGAATGATTTATACCACGGAAATTGGTTTGAATTTGAAGCAGAATTTCACAAGGGCAATGTCAGTCTTGAGATTCGTAATAGTCTGACACACCATTGCATGGGAACCTGGGAAACATGACTACTCTTGAGTATATCATCCAATGTGACTTCTACAGTTCTGATAAATCCATAAGCCGACAGAGCTGACAGTGGTCATCAGATCTTGTTCTACTTTGTTTCACATAGTAGCAAATAAACATAGACCCTGATCAAACTGCTCCTAGTAGTAGTTTGATCTGGGTCTGCAATGTTTGCCTAAGTCTGTCTGCCAGAATACTTAGAGTAAGTAGAGTACATCTTAGTCACATAAGCATGTATATCATCATTGTCTGCCCGTTCCTCCTCCTCCTCATCATCATCATCATCACCATGATATACAACAAATTTCAAACCAGTGGAGGGGGATATTGGATGTCTTCAGAATTATTAGGGTAATTGGGGTTCACCCCTATCTGGGACTACAAATACCCCATAAAGTGCCTTATCTAGAAGACCTTCATCAACAGCAGATTTTATCATCATTTTTATTCTCATCATCATTGCTGTAATCATCAGGATTGTCACTTGGTCATCATCCTCATCATGATTGTCATCACCATAATGATAATCCTCCCTCTCTTCCTCATAGCATGATGTATGTAGCTGTAGTAAATTCTCACCTGCATGGTAGTTTGTGTTAGTACTGCCCTACCATTTCCAGCCATGGGAGGACCAGTTAACCGAAGCAAGAGAGGAAATCAACCTCATGATAACAGAAAAAGAGAAATATGGAAGCTATAAGCGCTTCAAGGGTCATCGCTTCCTGCAGTGTCGCTGTAGGGAGAGAAGTTTAAGGAATCTGAAATACAGGAAAAAGAAATGGAAGTATAGTTAACCCAAGAGTTTGAGGAGCAGATCTTTGAAGGGGAAGGGTGGAACCAAGAAGTGAGTATAATGGGAGTGACTTGAAAATGGATACATGGTATATTGTTTTTTCTAGCAAGCAATGGTTTGTCCCCCTGTTTGAACTGGAACGAATTCAAGAACACATTCACAGGCCTTAAAGTTGAAAATGTTCTCAAGCATATTTTGTTGATTCTTGGCTTTTGGCATACTGGTAGAAGCTGGAAAACAAGTAATTACGCTTGAGAGTAGTGCTTAGTCACACATCATGAGAACATGTGTAGATTCTTATAACTCTCAAAGGATTATTGATGTTTGAAGACATTCCTAACAAGAGTGTTAAAGCCAGAGTTTGGCGTGTAATCCATTAGGTTTGTGCCATGATTGACTTGTGTCCTTTCTTGTTTCAGTTGGTAGATACTACAGTGGAAATAGCTAACAAAGTCGGGGCCGCTGAGATCATTGGACGAGTTGTAGATGATTTGAAGGATGAAGCAGAACAGTACAGAAAGATGGTGATGGAGACTATAGAGAAGGTGATGTCCAACCTCGGAGCGGCAGACATTGACTCGCGTCTGGAGGAACAGTTAATTGACGGTATCCTGTATGCCTTCCAAGAACAGACTACAGAGGTAAAATAGACATGTATAATGGTTTAGAGACAATATCTCTAGGATGGTTAGGGGGGGATCTGTGTTGATTACTTTATTGTTTCTTAGATTCATGATGTAAACGTTTCACCCTTTCCCTCATATGCTATTTTTAAACCAAACCTCCTTGAATAAATCTACCAAAAAGGAGCATTTACTAGAGAAAAGGAAAATATTGGAATTGTCTAGTTTTGAAACAATTGTTCTAAATAGAGCATTTGCTCCTATGGAGCAAATGCTCTTTTTATCACAATTGTTTCAAGAAGTGACTTTTATAGAGGCGTATTTATGGAGGAAAGGGTTAATAAATGGTCATTATAAAGAGGATATACTGTTGTTATACAGTAGTACCTTCATAAAGCTGCCACACAATGAATGAACATGGACGTCTTTGATAACAGATGATTGCTAAATGCAGGATGAAAAATGGAATACACTGCCTTAGTTTCATCCTGCATCAGGCTGCAATCTGCCCTAAACACCCAATTAGAGTTTTATTTTGTGGCTGCTTTAGAGTAAAATCACAGATAAAGGTGCATATTCGAATACTAGAATCATCATTTCTCCTCCAAACCCTGTGTTGTGACCGCTCTTTAGAATTGTCCCTTCAAGTCAATTATAAAGATAAGTAACAACGCATGGTTTGGCAGAGAAATAAAGGAGCTATTCTAAAAAATGGTTTGATTTATGAATCTTCCCTGTGGCTCTGGGTTATACTGTATTAACCTGATATCTTCCAGTCATACCCTTTCTTGTTGGTACTTGCTAGAGTCATCTCAGAGAGGTCATTTGAATCTGTACCATCAATGTCAGGTTGGTCAGAGAAATATAGATATGATATTTATCATAGATCATCGGTAGATGTTCATCAGGATAGCAGCAGTGCTTTCTAGAGACTTCATTACCGGGTCTGTAGATAAAATTTTATAAATTTAAAATCTGAATTATGAGACGGTCGTAGCAACAGGGTTGAAAATAATGTCACAAAAGTGCTTAGTTTAAGAAAAAAATTCACACTCTTGACTCGACTATTTTAAAAATTAGTATTCTGACACCCATTCTCCCATCTCCACGGTTCATAAAGCTGAATAATTAAATTTTGCACTTCTGATAACTTTAGATTTGATTGACATATACAGTTGAATTTCAATAATTTGACAGGTATATCTGGAACTTCAGGATGACTCGAAAGTAAATGTTCGGTCCTCCCAAAATTTACAATACAGAATTGTGCTAAAATGTATCACTCTCATATCTAGAAACACATGTGACAGCTTAATGCAGCTTGAAAGTAGATGTGCGATAAGCTGTGAGCTTGAGAAATTTTTCAATTTAAAGTCAGATGACTCGAACATCTGTTATCTCGAGGTAATTTTTATGGTCCATAGAACTTCGAGGTATCAAAGTTCAGCTGTAGTATTAGTGCAGACCCAGATTAGACAGCTCCTGAAAGAACAATTTGATCTGAATACACTATTTGCCTATATTTGTCAGAATACTGTGAGTAATTAGGGGACAGATATTTAGAGTATATCCTACTTGTCTCAAATTCAAAACAACACAAATAGATTACAATGTTCAAACTGTTAGTGCAGTTTACTCTAATACACCTTGTTCTGTTGTAGGATGTGGTGATGTTAAACGGTTTTGGAACAGTGGTTAATGCCCTCGGTAAGCGCGTAAAGCCCTACCTGCCCCAGATCTGCGGAACCATTCTGTGGCGTCTGAACAACAAGTCTGCCAAAGTGCGTCAACAGGCTGCAGATCTCATCTCCAGGATTGCCATCGTCATGAAAACCTGTCAAGAGGTATGCTTTAGCTTTGTATATTGTGTCCTGAGTAAATTTTCATCCACTCAAACTTTGTCTGGTTCGAATTAAAACGTTAAATTGTTTTGTCATTTTCTACACTCTAGAAATTCTCTATTTATCACAATAGCTTCAATGCTACAAAATTCTAAAAAAATTCCTTTTCTCTGGTAAATGTTTCTTTTCAGTAGAACTATTCAAAGAGGTTGGATCTACAAATAGCCTATGAATAGGTTAAAATTAAAAGTGCTTTTGAAACTCTTGTTGAATAGAAATGTGCAACTCAAATTTCTTGTTAACTGCATTTCTTAAATGGAACTGATTCTTTTAGCCTAGAATCTACAGCAATCAAGTCCATGGTTTATATTGTTTCTCAGGGCACAGTTAAATTACTTGGAGCGTTCAGGCAGACAATCTTTGATGTCTTATCCCCATCCAAGTTTTGTTGACACTTTGTCAGTATTTTCAAAACAATACATTCGGAAAAATGTGTACATAGTGGATCAGAGTTTTAGCAGACTTAATTTGTTACCTTGAAAATGGTTACTATGGACTGATTGTAAGCTGAAAAGATAAGACTTGATAATGATTGTTGCTGTCTTGCAGTTATGACGATTGTTTATTTTCAATGTGCCACAAAATTAGTTTCAAATATTAACCCTTTCCTTTATAAATACGCCTTTCTATGCCTCTGTAAAAGTCACTTTATGAAACCATTGTAATAAATAGAGCATTTGCTCCTATAGGAGCAAATGCTCTATTTATCACAATGGTTTCAAACTACAAATTTCTAAAAAGAAAATGTTCCTTTTCTCTAGTTACTGCTCCTTTTCGGTAGATTTATTCAAAGTGGATGGATCTAAAAATAGCCTATTAGGGAATGGGTTATGGTGTTTATTACTAAATCAAATTCTGTAAGACTTACTTTTTGATTGATTTGATTTATACAAGTAACTGATTCCATTGTTATTATTGTGGTTTCCAGGAGAAGCTGATGGGACATCTGGGTGTGGTGCTGTACGAATACCTGGGAGAAGAATACCCAGAAGTGTTGGGCAGTATTCTTGGCGCTCTGAAGGCCATCGTCAACGTGATCGGCATGACCAAGATGACCCCTCCCATCAAAGACCTGTTACCCAGGCTAACACCCATCCTTAAAAACAGGTGAGCAATCAATTGCTTCACATAAGCTTCAAAGCAGCCACCCAGAGATAATGTGTTCAAAGAATTAGGCGTAAAGTCATTATATCTACGCAGCTAAAACTATGTTTTCTAATGGATTACTTCAAAAGAATTGTTATGGATTGCAATAAATTTTGCACAGTATTGATTTTCAAAAATATTAGTTACGTAAGATTTAAATGAGTTATTGTCCTTTCTCCAAAGCGTTACATGGGTTAAGTCATATCCTATAAAGTTAGGTCTTCTAGTTCTGTATTTTATTTACATGTACAGTAAAACCTCTCTATAATGACCACTAAAGTATTTTGTGTTAAAGGTAGGTGGTTGCTTAAAGCAAGGTGAAAGTAAAACATAACGCTCCTACAGGAGGAATCTGTTTTACTTTCACCTTGCTTTAAGCAGTCACCTGCCCTAAATACCAACTAATTAACACAATTAAGTGGCCATTATAGAGAGGTTTTACTATATTTACAAACTCATGATAGAGTTCATGTTTAACTCTTTCTATTTAACACCTTTGCAAACATAGAAGGAGCCATCTGTTCAGGGTCTGCAATGTCTCCTTATGGAATAATATAGATCTACACTATTGAGTGTTACAATACAAAAATATATTTAGACTCCAAATTTGGAAATTGGTTAGTTTGTCAGGGTGGAAACTAGGAGTAAGAGCCCAATTTTGATATTGTGTTAGGCCAACAGTCTCAAGTCATGTTTATGTTTATTTCAGACATGAGAAGGTACAGGAGAACTGCATAGATCTGGTGGGTAGGATAGCTGACAGAGGAGCAGAGTTTGTGTCGGCCAGAGAATGGATGAGGATCTGCTTTGAGCTGCTGGAGCTGCTGAAGGCACACAAGAAAGCTATCAGGAGGGCCACAGTCAACACGTTTGGGTACATCGCAAAGGCCATTGGGTGAGAAGCCTTTCTGGTACTCTTTGCCTGAATAACCAATGGTTGCCTGTAAAGATATTCTTTTCATATTTTATGTATTAAATTTTTTGTTTTTTACAGATTGTTTGCAAAGGTCGGCATAGAGTTTTCCAGGAGAAATTTTTATTTTGTATGGTGAATTCTCAGTGAACATTTCATTCTTGGTCCCATAATGCCAACAACATGTGTAACCTCTGTATACAAAAGTATTTTTAAAGAATCAGTTATATTATCTTTTAAGTAATGAATTCTTTAGTCTGACAGGTCCTTCACTTATAGATTAACATTATACTTTATTATGCCTCAGTCTGATTATTTTGGTTTCAGTAGATTGTATTTAATTCAGTTTGTAAGCAGAGCAACAGATAAAGGTGCTCAAATACTAAAATCGTCTTTTCTCCACCAAACCCTATATTGTGACCACTCTTTAGAATCGTCTCTTCGAAACAATTCTAAAGAGTGGTCACAATATAGGGTTTGATGAAGAAATAAAGGATTTATTCATGAAAATGTTTTAGTTTACGCATCTTATTTGTACCTTTGTGCAAGGCAGACTTTCTTCTATTTCTTTTGGATCGACCTTAGCCCTTGCCCCACTATGAACAGATAATGTTTTGACCACTGATTTGATCAAGTTTTGAGAAACTATAGACCAAATGTCAAAGAGCTTGGATCCTGATGAGATTGCCAAGTTACTTGAAGTGTATCTGGATCAAAGCTGTTTGCAACTGCCAGTCAGATTGCAAATAGTGGGAGATGGATTAATGAGATGCCAAATTACTCAGTGTCTCATCTGGATCCAGACTCAGATGCATAAAGTAAAACAATTTCAAGAATTACTTCTTTAATTCTCCTCAAAACTCTATGTTGTGACCACATCTCCAAGAGACAATTCTAAAGAGTGGTCTCAACATAGGGTTTAGAATCATCTCTTCCAGATGATTCTAAAGAGTGGTAACAATATAGAGTTTGGTGTAAAAATGACAATATGAGTATGCACCTTTATCTGTAGCTTTGCAGACTTTGCAATGAAGCCTGTAGCAGGTTAAAGATTAAACAATATGGACTTTCTGGGTTTTTTACAGCCCACATGATGTGCTTGCAACACTTCTCAACAATCTCAAGGTGCAGGAACGTCAAAACAGAGTGTGTACTACAGTGGCTATAGCAATTGTTGCAGAGACTTGTTCCCCATTCACAGTGCTCCCTGCTCTAATGAATGAGTATAGGGTACCAGAACTAAATGTACAGAACGGAGTGCTCAAGTCCTTGTCGTTCATGTTTGAGTATATCGGTGAGATGGGGAAGGATTACATATATGCTGTTACTCCATTGTTAGAAGATGCACTGATGGACAGGTAAGCAAAACACTGTCAGCAGCAGCCACTTAATGATCTTTAACCATTTTCCTGTTTATCACAGCTTTGCAAACAGAGAAGACCTAGATCAGACAGCAACTGTAGGAGCCAGCTCGTCTGATCCAAGTCTGCTGTTTGCCATGATATAGGTCTTATTCTACAGTTCTGCCATGGTAAAGAAAATTCTGTTCATATACCATTATAATGTAGGAGTCATCTGATCAGGGTCTGCTGTGTGTGCTTATGGAATAATGTTGATATGATTCTACAGTTTCTGCCATGGTAAAATATACCTGTGTCCATGTGCCATGTGCTATTATAACAATAAATCTAATCAATGTCTATGATGTCATTACTGTTCACGTGATGTCATTTCTGTTCACATGATGTCATTTCTGTTCACATGATGTCATTTCTGTTCACATGAATATTCATTGAGTAAAGAGTTAAAGCTGCAGGAGAAATTACATTCCGTTTTGTAGATGGTGTAGATCCAGACCAGCCACTGTATTGCCTGATCAGGATCTACAGTTTGTTGTGTTATATAGGATATTTTAGTAAATAATTGAATAGTGTTGAACTGTGTAGGCCCAGATCAGATGCTATAGCTGAATGGTAGAACATGGAAGTTGAAGCTTTTTATGTTAACCCTTTCCCTCATATAAACATGTTTTCACGCATTTGCAAACAGAGTAAACCCAGATCAGACGGCTGCTAGAGGAGCCGTCTGATCAGGGTCTGCTCTGTTTGCTAATGGAATTTGAAAGACCCATTTCTTTAGTTTCTAAAATGAGTACAATGTTCTGCCCTCTATATTTCAGTATAACTGTTTTGTCTATGAATATTCAGTAGGTATTAAAAATTGAAATAAACATAGAACAGGGAATGGGTTAACCCTTTACTCCATGAATAGAAATGTTAACCTTTGTAAACATGGTAGACTCAGATCAGATGGTTCCTGTAGGAATGATCTGATCAGGGTCAGCTGTTTACGTAAAAGTGTTAAAAAGGTGTTGATGTTTTATGCGTCTATGTTTGATAGAAGGCTAATTTTCAATATATTTTGGATATTGTGGGAGCTGTCTGGTAACAGTCTGCCCAGGGTTATGAAATAATGTAGATCCGATTCTACAGATACTGCAATGGTCAGACATTCCCTTTGTCATAATCATAATGCAATTATGAAAATTCAGCAATGAATATTTATACAGTCATTATGTTTTGCACGATGTTTGTTATGTAAAAGGTTAAGAGACCTGATTTTAATGTTACTGTGTGCACATATTTATTTTTATTTTTCAACCTTTTCCTTTCCATCAACAGAGACCTTGTCCACAGACAGACCACAATGTCGGCCATACAGCACATGGCCCTGGGCGTCTATGGATTTGGTTGCGAGGACGCACTTGTACATTTACTCAACCATGTCTGGCCTAATGTTTTTGAGACATCCCCACATGTTGTACAGGCATTCATGGGGGCCATAGAGGGGATGAGAGTGGGGCTTGGTCCCTCAAAAGTTTTACAGTATGCTTTACAAGTAAGTATTCTACTTTTAACTAATAATGACATCATGAACATGCAATGTAGTACAGTTTCAAATAGAGGAGCCCTCTGGTCTGGGTCTGCACTGTTTGTCATTCAAAATCCTGTACCAAATTCTTAACCCGTTAACCCTCATAGTCTATTTTTAGATCCAACCTCTTTGAATAAATCTACCGAAAAGGAGCATTAACTAGAGTCTAAGAGAAAAGGAAAATTTTAGAATTTTGTAGTTTGAAACCATTGTGATAGATATCTAGCATTGGCTCCTATTAGGAGCAAATTCTCTATTTATCACAATGGTTTCACAAAAGAACTTTTACAGAGTCGTCAAAAGTCGTCAATATGAGGGAATGGGTTAATACTGAATCCGTTCTGCTGTTTAGTAACAATGGATAATCCCACTATCACTATATAAGGAGCTTTGAAATGCCTTTAAAGTGATAGTTCTTACAATAAACACATATTTTCAATAAAATCATAAAGCATGGTGTTTGGTTATGCTCAATTACTCTGATGAAGTTTGTCAATATTTTTTAACTATAGTCAAACAACTAGGTCTGACGGGTCACGGGTTCGCCGAGTCCATTTTTAAGGGAGATCAGCATTTCGGATATCCACGTGCCATTTATAAAAGAAAATGTTCAGTTATAGGTATAAAGAATAAGCGCATTAGTTATCGGAAATATAGCGTAGTGGATAAGTCGTAGGACCATAAAGAAGTATATGATCGGCGATCGCAAGTTCGAGTCTCGCATCAACCTAAAATATTTTTTCGCAAAAAATATTAAGGAAAGTCCCCTTAAGAGCATTAGTTTTGTTGTGCATTAAGAAGCCACTTGTACAAGACATTTGCTAAAACTTATATTGATATTCATATTTTAGCCTAGATTTATTATTGAAAATATGGCTAATATAGGACTCGAACTCAAACAAAGGCACCATTCCCTAACATAGCCGAACATGTGCATACAATTATACAATATGACATAAAATAATACTCTACTATTCATTCAAAATTAAAAAAAAAAGTTTAAGGTCGACACGGGATTCGAACCCACGCTCAATAAAAAAACTACTCTCGCAATGTCTTCTGCGTACCTAGACTTTACCCACTGCGCTAAACTACTGACAACAATTCCGCCTTCAATTTTATCTTATATACTAAACTCGTCTGTTTAAAAAATGGTCCGAGAACATGCGGAATGCTGATCTCCCTAAAAAATGGACTCGGCTGACCTTTGACACGTCAGACCTAGTTGTTTGACTATATCAACATATGCTTCTGTGATAAAAAATAAACTGTTTTAGTCGATACTTTCAATTTATTGTCAAACAAAAGAAAACCTAAATAAATACTAATACATTGGCTAACAAACATTGGGCTCCTCAATATCAAACAAGGAAAGTTTTGTCTTATTCTTGTGATTTACTTCTTTTCAGCATATAAACAAATGATTTGTGTTATTTTAGGCGTTTTTAGAATGCATTGCAAATAGAAACTATCACTTAAACCTTCACCTTGAATAACTACTTTGATTATCTTTTTCAGGGTCTGTTCCATCCAGCACGAAAAGTCAGAGACGTTTATTGGAAAGTTTACAACACAGTCTATATCGGCGCTCAGGACGGCATGATCCCTTCATATCCCAGGGTTCCAAACGATGCTAAAAATAACTATCTTAGGGCAGAGCTGGACTATGTTTTGTGATTGTGTTGTTTCTGGATCACTGACTCACTTCTGTGACTTGTGTTATTCCACGCCAACTGATTCACTCCAAGTGTGGCCGTGAGCTGTAGATAAGAGGAGCACTGATCTAAATCTCTTACTTCTCCACTGAACCCAATCTTGTGGATACTATCAAAAACCACCCAAATCAGAATTCTAGTACAGAAGAATTCAGATACTTTTAGGCTGGTGGCTGCTTAATGCAAGGTGAAAGTCATGCAGACAGCTCCTAACTTTCACTCTGCATTAAGCTGCCACCTGTCTCCAAGACCAATATTTATACTAAATAAAATGTGCGGTTTAGAGAATGTGCGGTTTAGAGTGGTTTTACTGTACTCATTAGAATGGCATTGGAGAGGCAATTCTAATGAGCACAAACAAGATAAGTGTTTGTGAGAGAATTCTCTAAAACATAATTCCTAAACATACTCCTTGTGTACAGGGCCATTGATCTTTAACCCTTTACCTGATATAGACATCTTTGCAAACATGGTAGACCCAGAACAGACAGCTCCTGTACTAGCTGTCTCATCACGGTCTGTTTGCCTATGAAATAACATAGATCTGATTCTGCAAATTCTACTATGGTAAAAAGAATTCCCTTGATCAAGTTTGCTTTAAAAATATTCAACTAATTAATATTCACACATTCATTACTCTAAATGAAATATTCATGAGGTAAAGGGTTAAAATATGTTGTTACATGTTTGTATACATTCATCATGAAGCAAAAGCAAACTGGTTGAAATGTGCGATTTGGATACTTGTGGGGCTGTGGGTGTAAGGTCTTCAGTATAGTGTGGGAGCATATGATAACAACCCTTATTGGGCCCCACTTCCCTCACTACCAGGGTGGTAAGTGAATCTAAACATGGGGTGAGAATTATGGACATGATTATGTAGAAATTGACCCATTTTTGGTTACAAAAATCATTGATGCTTTAAGATTAAGTGTTCTTTACTTTGTTTAATAAACTGATAATAAAGGTATTGTTCTACACAAGGTTCTTATCTTTCAGACAAACACTGTCCTTTTGACACTGTGTGATTGACTACTTATCATTAAGCTGTGAAAGTGCTTCATAAAATCATCAAATCTTTCTCCTTTTTGTGTGTAGACATGGGTTACAAGAAAGAAAGAAAAAATACAGTAAAATCTCGATTATTCGAAAACTAAAATACATATTATTATTGATCTTTAAGACAGGTAGCAGCTTAATGCATGATGAAAGTCATGCAAAAAACTCCATTAGGAGCTTTCTGCATGACTTTCACCATGCATTAAGCTGCCACCTGCCTAAAAGGGACTAAATTCTTCTATACAGAAAATTCGAATAATCGAGATTTTACTGTACTGGTAAAATTTCGATGAAGACAAATCCTGTAAATTTTATACATGTGTGACTTTATTATTGGAAGAAATTGAATAACTGAAATTTAGCAGATATAATTACATGATGTTTTTAATCAAGATAAGTTTCATCTATCTCACAATTTTCTGTCTTGTTCTTTTGATGTCTTATTTCGTACATGTATAACTTCTCTAATCTGAATACTCAAATAAGTATCATTTTAGATGACAACTAAATGCTACGTGAAAGTCATGCAGATAGTTCCTGGGATTTCTGCATGACTACCACCCTGCATTAAGCATCTTTCTGCTTAAAAAGTTTTCAATTCTTCTTTATTGAAAGGTCAATTTTTAGCTCGTGTTTTTCGAAGTTATTATCGTAACTCTGGCATCTACGTTGTCATTGTTATCTGGAAACTTCAACATTTGATCTTTTTTCTTTACTTCTTATGCAAGTCTTATGAAACTTCACACACATGTTCACCATCACAAGGGCTACACTCTGGCTAAGGGCCATAATTATGGTCTTAGGAATTAAATGTTAAAATGTCTTGACCAACGAGCGGTGGCACCTGTAAGCGGTGTTTTTATTTTGCTGTCATGTGGCATTACATTTTGACACAGTTGTCAAGTCTACAACGTTTTAACCCTGTACACCATGCACATTTTGATGACTTTGCAAGACAAGGATGTTCAGATCAGAAGTTCTTGTAGCAGCCATGTAATCAGGGATCTGCTCTTTTTGCTTGTGAAATCATATAGATATGGGTCCATGCTTATAAAGCTTTTAGTTGAGTCTGAGTTTCGTTCTCAAGCTTTTGATTGGTCAGATTTGAGTTTTCAAGCTTTTGATTGGTCAGGTTTGAGCCTGAGGCTCAAATCTGACCAATCAAAAAACTTGAGAACGAACTCAGACTCAACTAAAAAGTTTTATAAGCATGGACCCTGATTCTACATTTTCTGTATTGACAAAATATTACCTTATTCATAATGCTACTTTAAAAAAACAGTAATGTCATTATTTCTTGTATGAATATTCACTGAATAAAGGGTTAGCTGGTTTGTTCCTATAAAGTACCTCAGGTTTGTGAGTTACAATGTAGGTCCACTTGATCCTTTCCCTCATATAAATCATAAAATTCCTTTTCATGCACTTGCAAACAGAGTAGACCAAGATCAGACTGCTCTATAGGAGCTGTCCGATCAGGATCTGCCCTGTTTGCTTATGGAAATTTATAGATCTGATTATGCACTTTCCACAAGAGTGAAAAAAGCCCTTTTCCATGTTCCATTTTATTATTCTGTGCATGAGTATTGATGAGGGGAGTGCAAGAACCAGACTGAAGGTTTCCTTAACCCTTCCTCCATAAATTAGCCTGTATGCAAAAACAGTAGAATCGGATCTCTATATTAACCCATTCCCTCATAGGCTATTTTTAGACCCAACCTCAATAAATCTACCAAAAAGGATCATTTACTAGAGAAAAGGAAAATGTTAGAATTGTGTAATGTTGAAACCATTGTGATAAATAGAACATTTGCTACTATTTATCACAATGGTTTCAAGAAGTGACTATTACATGGGCATAGAAAGGCGTATTTATGAAGGAAAGGGTTAAACTGCCACCTGTACTACTGTTCTGTACTACAGAATTTAACAGCTTTTTGTGTAGCTGCTCTGTAGTCGTTTGCAGTTGCATATTTATATCATATGGACATAGCTGAGGAGGAAATGGTCCTTGGAATATTTGCAAAAATTAGACATAATCCAGCTGCCATGTTAGAATGTGAAAGGGTCACATTACCCAAATTATTTGTAAGTATTTGGACAGAAAAAGTAGTAAATAGTGCTGACCCGCAAATATTAAAATGGCACGTGAACACCGACTTTTTGGCCATGGCAGAAGCAGGTCTGTATAATTTCCTAAGCAAACAGCAGACCCTGATCAGATCATTTCCCCCATTTGGTTCTGGGGCGTGGCACAAGACTTAGGACCACTGCTCAGCCTTTGCATGATCGTAAGAGGTGACTAAATCTCTGAATTTCTGAATCTCTGATTCTCCACCAGGTGTTAAGTTTCTGGATCCATATCCCATATTTTTATCTGGATGTAAATGAGATGTGAAGCCAGCACTTTTTCTCCTGTCTCGGCGCGCCATATAACCTATAGTGTTGCGGTGCCGTAAAACCAAACTCAATCAGATGGTTCCTGTAGGAGCAGTCTGAGCTGAGTCTACTGTGTTTGACAAGGTATGCCTATGAGGTAAACGGTCAACTTCTTGGCAGTGACTGATCTGGATCTAAATAATTTGCAAGTACCCGAGCATTTTTTACCCCAGTGCGATCAGCAATTTAAATCGTTGCAAACAAATGTAAATTTTTATTGTTTGCATGTGAATAAAATTTTAAAATCTGATTACCCAGAATTTCTTGTCTTTCATGGTACCAACCATTTTACAGTACTCCATAAATGAACACTGGTGCTACTGGTCAAATTTTAACCTTTAAGGGGTCATTTCACCGAGAAATCTTCCCGGAAGACTGAGCTGCGATCTCAGAGCGTGGCTCGGTCGCATGTAGTCGAGGGTTGGTCGTGCCGTGGTCGCACATGGTCGAGGATTGGTCTCCCGGAAAAACAAATCGTAGGTCGGTTTTGTGACATGTCATAAAACCGAGCCTCGACCTAAAAGTCACACGGAGAGCGTCAAAAGAGCGAGCGAGATCGAGGAAAGAACGCATTGGTCGTGAGACGATCGAAACTAGAGCGGGGATGAGCTAGGCTCAGTCTTCTCGAGCGAGAACTGGTCGCTCGAATGGTCGTGCTGCTCGACCCCAGCTCGATCCGTGCGATCTAGCTTCGCTCTTTTGCGATTACGCCTCGCTCCACGAGACCTGTCCCAAACCTTCCCTAGACCCGTACGTTCCATATTATTTCCATTGGCGACCCCTGTGCGCTTAAGCTTCAACCAAATAAGATCGACACTCGCTTTAAAGAGGAAGTCCCTACAATGATCGCATATTTTCAATAATATCATAACACTTGGTATTTGTTATGCTCTATCATTATTATGAAGGTTCCCAATTTGAACTTATATCGAAAAATGCCCCTGTAATACAAATAAACCGATCTTATCAATACCGATAATTTTTGTTCTACATCACAATATTATCGGCCTTTTCCGTTAAGTTCTTCCGCGTTTTGCCGATGATCACCCGATCCCTCCATTGTTTACATAATAGCTTTCTCGGAAGTGATCGGAGAATCGCGAATATGGCGAACATTTATGAAACTAAAACCCAACCCGAATAAAACTGAAACATCGGGGCGTAAAACCGGGATCGGCGATATCAAACACATGGATGTTTTGTCATTATAAACGGTAATTGGATGGGGCTTTTTGCGATATACTACTTTTCAGCATATAAACAAATGAGTTTTGTATATTTAAAGTGTTTATGAAACGCGTCAAATGTAGGGACATCCCCTTAACTTGCGGTTCTATAAATATTCTATAGTTAGTGTCCATCTTTGAAATTCTAGGCCCCACCCTGGCCAAAAGTTCGTCAAACATCTCCGGGGGCATACGGAGATAGGTCGGGGTAGGTAGCTTCATCTCCCAGTCTCAGTTCCGTCATGAGGGAAGTGTACTGACCATAATGTTCCCTCTGGTGTTCACGCAGCTCCTTTTTAGCTCACCTGGCACAAAGTGCCAAGGTGAGCTATTGGGATGATCCTATGTCCGGCGTGCGGCGTGCGTATGTGCGTTGTGCGTCGTGCGTACGTGCGGGCGTCAACAATTTACTTAAACATCTTCTTCTCTGGAACTACAAAGCCAAGAGCTTTGATATTTGGTATGTAGTATGATGTAATGGTCCTCTACAAAGGTTGTTCAAATTATGTCCCCCGGGCCAAAAATGGCCCCGCCCCAGGGCTTATCAGTTTTTCATAGGAAAATCTTTAAAAATCTTCTTCTCTGAAACTGTAAGGCATAGACCTTTGATATTTGGTATGTAGCATCATCTAATGATCCTCTACTAAGATTGTTCAAATTATGACCCTTGGGCCAAAAATGGCCCCGCCCAAGGGCTTATCAGTTTTTCATAGGAAAATCTTTAAAAATCTTCTTCTCTGAAACTGTCAGGCATAGACCTTTGGTATTTGGTATGTAGCATCATCTAATGGTCCTCTACTAAGATTGTTCAAATTATGAACCCTGGGCCAAAAATGGCCCCGCCCCAGGGCTTATCAGTTTTTCATAGGAATATCTTTAAAAATCATCTTCTCTGAAACTGTAAGGCATAGACCTTTGATATTTGGTATGTAGCATCATCTAATGGTCCTCTACTAAGATTGTTCAAATTATGACCCCTGGGCCAAAAATGGCCCCGCCCAGGGGCTTATCAGTTTTTCATTGGGAAATCTTTAAAAATCTTCTTCTCTGAAAATGTAAGGAATAGACCTTTGGTATTTGGTATGTAGCATCATCTAATGGTCCTCTACTAAGATTGTTCAAATTATGACCCCCAGGACAAAAATGGCCCTGCCCCAGGGCTTATCAGTTTTTCATAGGAAAATCTTGAAGAAATCATCTTCTCTGAAACTGTAAGGCATAGACCTTTGATATTTGGTATGTAGCATGATCTAATGGTCCTCTACTAAGATTGTTCAAATTATGACCCCTGGGCCAAATATGGCCCCGCCCCGGGGCTTATCAGTTTTTCATAGGAAAATCTTTAAATATATTCTTCTCTAAAATTATAAGGTATAGACCTTTGATATTTGGTATGTAGCATTATTTAATCGTCCTCTACTAAGATTAATCAAAATATGACACCTGGACCAAAAATGGCCCTGCCCAAGGGCTTATCAGTTTTTCATAGGAAAATCTTTAAAAATCTTCTCCTCCAGAACTGTAAGGCCTAGGCCCTTGATATTTGGTATGTAGAATCATCTAATGGTTTTCTACCAAGATTATTCAAATTATTACCCTTGGGTCAAAAATGGCCCCGCCCTGGGGCTTATCAGTTTTTCATATGAAAAGCTTTAAGAATCTTCTCCAAAACTGTAAGGCAGAGACCTTTAATATTTGGTATGTAGCGCTATCTAATAGTTTTCTACCAAGATTGTTCAAATTATGTCCCCTGGGTTGAAAACTTCCCCCCCCCCCCCGCCCAGGGGCATATCAGTTTTTTATAGGAAATTTTTTAAAAATCTTCTCTTAAAAATCTTTAAAAGTCTTCTCTGAACTTGTAAGGCATAGACCTTAGATATTTGGTATTTTGCATTATCTAATAGTCCTCTACCAAGATTTTCAAATTATGAACCCCGGATCAAAATTTACCCCGCCCTGGGGCTTAACAGTTTTTCATAGGAAAATCTTTAAGGTCTAGACTCTTTATATTTAGTATGTAGCATCATCTGATGGTTTTCTACCAAGATTTTTCAAATGCAATCTGTCATTGAAATCATTAATCTGTCACGAACAGGTGAGCGATTAAGGGCCATCATGGCCCTCTTGTTTATCATGGTTAGCATAACCAGAGAGTCTTGCTGCAATTTCAGGGCATGGTGCTGTAATACAATAGCATGATGCAGAGCGATTGGGTCCATGTTATCCCCTCGGAGACTGGTCAAAAAATGATGGTCGGCCAACGATCGCCGGGCATTGTATAACGATCGCAGTGGGTCGCGCGCAAATCCGTGCAACCAAAACCAATGTGCGCGTAGCTCGGCGAGACTCTGTCGAGAAAAGATCGAGAATTGGTCGTCTGAGCGAGGCTAGAACGTTCGAGATCGCATCTAAATCGTATTGATCGAGGGTACATTGCAACTCGTACGTAGCTAGATCGGCCGGGAAAGAGTCTTGGTCGGCCGAGGTCGCGCGCTTGCGAGGATAGATCGCCGAGAGATCGAGGCAAGGTCGCAGATTGGTCGAACAGAACGAACCTTGGTCGTGTCAAGATCGCTTCAGATCGTGTGGATAGACGCAGGTAGAGCGTATATAGAGCGTGTGTAGAGCGTATAGGACGTATATAGAGCGTACACATCGAAGGTCAAACGAGCTAACATCGAGCATATAGAGCGTGCACAGAAAATAATGGGGTTGGTCGCACGGTTTTGGCCCGCGACTATGGGAAAACCGAGCTGCGATTAAGGTCGCGCGTGGTCGCGTGCGACTTTTCCAGGTCGTACTCGGTGAAATGACCCCATTACTCCGCTGAAAAATGTCTGCTAAAATTTAGATCAGGTGCAACTTCCATTGATTAAGCTTTTGAGAAACTATTGACTGAGTGTCAAGTAGATTGGATCCTGATGAGATGCCGTATTAACCCTTTACTCCATAAATATGCCTTTGCAAACAGAGTAGACCCAGATCAGACGGCTCCTGTAGTTCAGTCTGAGTGACAGTTTGGATCTCAGATAAGATTTCACATTTAGTAGGAGAATGATCTGGATTCAAACTGTTTGCACAGGTCATAGATTGTGGCAGAATCAACCACTAGCATGCTATAAATTAAGTGTACAAGAGTTTCTGACCACTGGTTTCGGAGAAGAAGTTTATTTTGGTTACCATCCCAACCAGAGTTCTGCCTAGATGCAGATCTTTTAGCAATTCTGATAGAGCATGATACCAAGATCATTACTGTAAAGTTTGGTTACATTCTGCCTAGTGATTTCAGAGGATTTGTCGTTGAAAGCAATTGTTGTGGACGGACGGTGAGCGATCACAATCTCAATCGAACATACTCAGGTGAGCTGAACAGTTATGCTCTTGTGTATTTAAGAAAAGGCTCAGCTAAGTACTTAAGACTGTTCGTGAAACTGGGACAAGACTCGCATTTGCAAACGGCTTGGATCCAAATGAGACGACGAGTAATTCGGCGTCTGTTGATGATTTAAGCTGTTTGACACTCGGTCAATAGTTTCTCAAAACCTTCAGTGAATTGGAAATTTTCAAAATTTCACAAGATCCAAATTAAATTAAGCAGACATTATTTTCACAGTTAAAGGAAGTAAGCGTAACATCTCAACAGTGGGATACAGCGATAAAACTCCAGTATTTCATACGAGTGTGAGTTATGTTTTACGACACCACAACACTATATACGAGTATATATAAGTTAAATGGCGCTGAAACAGGGAAAAGTTGCCGTAGCCATACCTCATTTATAACAAGAAAAAATATGAGGTACGAGTCCAGAAACTTAATATCTGCTGGAGAATCAAAGAATAACAAACTCCAGTTTATGTTAAACCATTATTAGTCGCCCCTGGCGATCATGCAATGGGTGGCAGTGGTGCCCGTTCTTGCGCCATTCAAACGAGAGAATTGTTTCGTTCGAAGCATACAGTCTCTACGTACACAGACTGGTTGTAATTGTTTTGTACGAAGCATACAGCCTCTATGTACACAGACTCGTTGTAATTGTTTTGTACGAAGCATCTAGTCTCTACGTATACACGACTGGTTGTACTTGTTTTATACAAAGCATACGGTCTTTATGTACACAGAGGTGTTGTCACCCACACGGCGTGGAAACTGCAGTAAAGTTTCGCTTATATGTCATAATTCAGGAATTTTAAGCATGTGATAGCTTAATGCAGGACAAAAGTGATACAGAAAGCTCTTGTAGGAGCTTTCTGTATCACTTGCCCTGCATTAAGCATCCACCTGTTTGTACAGTCTCCTGTATTTATAAAGCATGTAGTTGCGAGACTCTACTTATTACTATAGCACGAACACTATTTGAATTTAAAATTTACATTTATTGGTCGAAATGTCTGTGCCAAACATATGTTACTGGTAACGTAATCTCTCTGTTCTTATGTTTCAATGCTTGTTGTATTTCACATTAACATACGCCGTGACAGACTACCATTTTGTATTAGACCTATACCAATCAGCTGCGTCTGATTATAGAATTATTCTGCTTGAATGAACGCCATTATCTCGTTCGAGAAGGGAAACACTATGTACAACGACGTCAGTTTGAACAGAAACAGCAACATGGCTCCATATAAAAGACAACATGCAGCATGTATCGTGTTTTCTTTCGCAACAATTGCTACATATTTACTACTGTCAACTATTTTTTTACCGACCAGAAAAGGATTTGCAAATCCATTGATCAGGTATTGCACGTTTAACATATCTTTATTGCTTTCTGAATGCAGTTGATTGATATCTCGCTGATGTGGCTTCCCCTAGTTTCTTTCCTTTCTCGTCCGTTTGTTAATCATTAAGAGCTTGTTAGTTCTGTTTCTGTCAATTTATTTTCAAAAAGAAATATTTCATTTGCATTGTTTTATTTGATTCGTTTGTGCCTTCCCTTATTCCTTTGTTTGTTCCTGCATATCTTGTCGTAGTCTATTTTAACTATACACTATATGTTTATCTTATTTACGGTTTCTACATATCTAAATTAACTCATTCCCTCCTATTGACGCCTTTTGATGTCTGCATAAGTCATTTTTTGAAACCATTGTGAAACCATTTGCTCCACAATGGTTTGAAAACTACAAAATTCTATGGTACACTCATCAGTTCTTGTCCGTAGCTGCTATGCCCCAATATCAAGCGCTAAGGTTCTATACAATAGTTCCGGTCAAATCATAATTTTATTTGTGTTGTTTTATCTCAAACTCCATACTTCAACTTAACTTGACAAGAATACACTTCTCTATATTGGCAAATAACATTTATAACTCTACCTGTTGAATAGGCTATGCATGTAAGAAATAATAACATCGTGAATAATATCTCTTTTTCGGCTATTCTCTTTTCAAGATATTATTATACCCCACTTCTAAATAAGAGGGGGCTATATTGGAATCGTGCATGTCCGTCCGTCCGAATTACTGCTGAAGTATTATAGGCACTACTGTGAAACCTTATATATGGTTAGAGCGTGATGAAAGGATGTGCAGTCAACAAGGGTTGTAACTCTAAATTAATTTTAAGGGATTTATTCCCCTTAGTTACTTTTCAGAAGCAATATTTTGTCTGCAGCATAACTTGTCAGGTATTGTAGGCACAACTGTGAAACTGTATATATGGATAGAGAGTGATGAGAGGGTGTGCAGTCAACAAGAGTTGTAACTCTAAATTATTTTGGGGGGACTTATTCCCCTTAGTTATTTTTCAGAAGCAAGTTTTTGTCTAGGGCATAATTTCTCAAGCAATGTAGGCACAACTCTGAAACTTATATATTGATAGAGGTTGATGAGAGGATGTGCAGTCAACAAGGGATGTAACTCTAAATTCATTTTAATCACCCTTAGTGATAGCTATACATGTAGTTTACAAATACGTTTAGAACATAAGACACGTTCGTGAATAGTAAGAATATCATTCCGTGAAATTCGGTGAAAATTCAGTAAGTGGATTAGGAGATGCTGTTGTTTTTATTTACAAGAACCATACTGCTGACTACATGTCAGTCTCTTTGCCAGCCTTGTTAAGTTTCATGGCAATACAATGAAGGCTTTGTAACTGTGGATGTTCCTACATGTATTTTCAACTGCAAACTTCATAAAATTCTTTTTACATCCACAATGCATTAAAAGCTACATGTATATACATATTTTAAATGACCTATGACTAACCAGTGCCTTCACAATGTTGATGAAAACTTAACAAACAAATGTCTAGGTATGGCTTACGTCACGAGGTATAGTTTACCTGTATCAACACCAGACCCCGAGGTTATAAAACTCTTTGCTCGAGCCTGAGATCATTCTCAAGTATCTGACCAATC
This sequence comes from Azorinus chamasolen, assembly GCA_963576725.1. Taxonomy (NCBI): domain Eukaryota; kingdom Metazoa; phylum Mollusca; class Bivalvia; order Cardiida; family Solecurtidae; genus Azorinus; species Azorinus chamasolen. The sequence goes on from OY755247.1 coordinate 54,023,756, forward strand.
GGATACTTGAAAATGATCTCAGACTCATGGACCATGTATGCTTACTGTGCAAGCCGGCTTTTATGGCGAAGGGCGCCAAATGAAACCGGGGTTTCTCTGAGAGGAAATATACGCGCTGGACGTGGGGATCGAAATCGGGACCTCGACATTCCTAGACAGGCACTCTACAGCATCGCCATAAAAGCGATCTTACTGTACGAGTCGGCTTTTATGGAGATGCTGTAGAGTAAAGTAAAGTTAAACGGAGGATCAGGTATAGGAATTGCTGTCATGGTTAACCTTGGATTTTTCAGGCTTTCCAGCTGGCTTGCGGTAGGTCGGTTGTTCTACTTGGATGATCTGTGCACGAAACAATGCAATTTGTTCCATGTACAGAAGAGCCTCTGGGGCCTTCCTCCACCTGTAATTAGCTGGACGTCGTGATATGACTGAAATACTGTTAAAACGACGTAAAACCGATAAAAAACCAAACCAAAACTAACATTGTATATCGGATATGAGTTGAATTGAGAGAAACAATATTTTCGCCGATTTGACCAGGAGCAGTTGAGCAGTTCCAGTTTTTATGCCCCCCCCCCCCCCGCCAGATATCAGGTCGTGGGGCATATTGTTTTTGCCCTGTCTGTCTGTCTGTTTGTCTGTTTGTTTGTCAGCAACTTTAACATTGGACATACTTTTGAGCAAGTACAGATAGAGACTTGACATTTGGTATGCACATGTATCTCATTAAGCCGCACATTTTAAGGGGTGACATGTCAAGGCCAAGGTCATCCTTCAAGGTCAGAGGTCAAATATATAGGTCAAATCACCGACTTTAACATGGGCCATAACTTTTGATCCAGTAGAGATAGAGACTTGATATTTGGCATGCATGTGTATCTTATGAAGCTGCACATGTGGGGTGACATGTCAAGGTCATTCTTCAGGGTCAAAGGTCGAATTGTCTGTTTGTTTGTCAGTAACTTTAACATTGGTCATAACTTTTGAGCCAGTACAGATAGAGACTTGATATTTGGCATGCATATGTATCTCATTAAGCCGCAAATTTTGAGGGGTAACATGTCAAGGTCATCATTCAAGGTCAGAGGTCAAATATATAGGCCAAATCACCGACATGAACATTGGCCATAACTTTTGAACTACATGTAGTAGAGATAGAGACTTGATAGTTGGCATGCATGTGTATCTTATAAAGCTGTACATTTTGAGGGATGACATGTCAATGTCAAGGTCATACATAAGGGTCAAAGGTCGAATTGTCTGTTTCTTTGTCAGTAACTTTAACATTGGTCATAACTTTAGAGCCAGTACAGATAGAGACTTGATTGTTGGCATGCATATGTATCTCATAAAGCCGCACATTTTGAAGGGTGACATGTCAAGGTCAATGTCATCCTTCAAGGTCAGAGGTCAAATATATAGGTCAAATCACTGACTTTAACATTGGCCATAACTTTTGAACCAGTAGAGATAGAGACTTGATATTTGGCATGCAGGTGTATCTCATGATGCTGCACAGTTTTAGAGGTGATATGTCAAGGTCGAGATATCCTTTAACTAGTGTCAAAGGTCACTGACTTTAACATTGGCCATAACTTTTGAACCAGTAGAGATATAGACTTGATACTTGGTATGCATGTGTATCTCATGAAGCTGTACAATTCGAGGAGCGACATGTCAAGGTCAGTGTCATCCTTCAGGGTCAAAGGTCACCAAATTTAACATTGGCCATAACTTTTGAACCAGTAGACATACAGACTTGATTTTTGGTATGCATGTGCATCTCATGAAGCTGCACAGTTTTAGGGAGTGACATGTCAAGGTCAATGTCATCCTTCAGGGTCAAAGGTCATATCAGGGAGGGGACATAGTGTTTCACAAACACATCTTGTTTTATTTTAAAAACATGGTGCGTTTTTGTTTTACCCTGTTTGAGATGGGTAACCAGTTTAGAAGTGGCATAGTGTGATATTCCGTCTAGATTTAAAACAAAACGGATAATTTTAGCTTCGAATAGGCGGGCTTATGGAATCACCCCGGCGTCGGCGTTGGCTTCCCCCGTCGAGGGCCTCGCTTCATTGTTACAATAAAATAAAAATGGCCGACAAGCTTCATTTCATCGACTCGATACAAACAACCGCTCTCAAACGAAATAACAAGAGTTTGGGCGGAACAAAGTTATCCATTGAGAAACATTTTTGTTATAGTTGTTGTATAACAATGCAAATGAACCCGATACGTGGAGAAGGTCTTATTCTGCTCTGGTGCTGAAAATGTTGTCAAAGTGCTTGTGCAAGTACCGATTACCCCCCAAACGTCCGCTTTTACAAAGACAATCCACACCCAATTCGATTCAGATTTTATTTATACACATGCACAGTAAACGTACCTGTAAATTGCAATATAGCCCATTGTTCCGCCCATTTGTTTGAATATTATAAAACCGTCACTTTGACGTCATCCAAATGACGTCGAAATTGCGCCAATCGCTCTATTAAGTTTAATCGTTCTCACGCTGAAAAATAGTGTATAAATACTTGAATTGCTCTGATCTAATAATTCGACCACTAAGGTCCTTTTTCAAAGATTATCATATGAAAAAGGCCCTTAGTGGTCGAAATATTAGATCAGAGCAATTCAAGTATTTATGTATTATATTAATTCCCTATTTTGGAATATTTTCTTCATTGAAAAATAGCGTTTGCTTAACCTCTGATATGCTGAAAGTTTTTCTAACGTCTGATTATTTCAATCCTTTAAGAAACTAATGCAAATGGAAGACCCCTTTCTATCCACAAATGTAATGGACTGGTTATTATACAGATATTATTTATATAAGCCCTTACCTTACAGTATGAGGCCCATGGGGGAAGCAAAACGACGCCTACATTAACAACGCTAATTAACTGCTACAAATATTAAACTTTAAAGTAGGATAAAATCGTTATACAGATGATTGGCGGGATATCTGACTTTTTATTCCCTGCTGAGGAATTATTTTTATTCCCTGCTGAGGAAAATACATGTAGCCCGTTATGCATTTCCTCAGCAGGAAACAAAAAGTCAGATACCCCGCCAATGATCTGTATAACTAATATTATATTGCCGAATATCATATCAAACACATTTATGTAATTGATGTGCATTTTTAAAGCACGTTGCATGTAGAGACTATCACTTCAAGATGTAAAATTCGCTGCGCCCAGGTGCTATTACAACAATTAATCTTATTAATATTCATGATGCCATTATTTCTTACATGATTATTCCTTTAAGTAAAGGGTGAACAAAATTAACTTTGAAAATAATTAATGATCATTCATGAAATGATCAATTCATGCATAAATGTTCAATAAGAAAAGCGTTAAATCAAAGTACAACCAGTCCATTACATAACGACATGGCTTATAAATCAAAGTACAACCAGTCCATTACCTAACGACAGGGCTTATAAATCAAAGTACAACCAGTCCGTTACCTAACGACAGATTATGCAAGGAAGAGTGTCGAATCCTTTCTTATATAGAATTAAGAGGGACATGATAACAAAGGTATCAGATAAACATTATGATCCTCTGATTCTAAAACCCTCTAAATTGATATGCCTGTTGTTATAAGTTATCCTTTCCCTCATATAAACGCATTTTCATGCATATGAAAACAGTAGACCCAGATAAGATTTCTCCTATATGAACCGTCTAACCAGGCTCTGCTCTGTTTTGGTTTTGATATAAAACTGATTCTACAGATTTTGCCAAACTTCTCAGTGTTGTTATATTTTCTGGTCCTTCGGGATCATCAGTTTTTATGTTATTAGTTTTGAAAATTGAATACTGCTTAAGCCGGTGCTAGGGGGCGTGAGTAGTGTTGCACTTTTAATTACTACTCATGAACAGACTCAATAAAACCGAGTCTGCAATTTTCTCTTTTTGCATTTCTACTTTTGCTTTCGAGGGATCACCCATTTTCAGATTATTTCCCTTGAATAGTTTACATTGTGTGGTGACGGCTTGGATGACGGATCAATATTGTAGGCGAATGACTCACCAGGGGAGTAAATGTACAGTCGGCTGAGCGGTCATTCGGACTGAAAGTAGACATCATTTTAAAGAATCAGCTAACAAATATCCATGATGTATTATTTCGTACTTGAATATTGAACAGGGAAAGGGTTAACCCTAGTATCGACAGAACTTCCTACCAATTCGGTTGAGAACATTCGTCATTTTGCTTTGGCAGCCTAATGATTATAAATGAAACTAACAATACATTGCACATTATTCACTCTCTCTTTCAGACCAATTTCTCTACGCATATACAGCGATAAGGTTACAGACCATCGAGAATGCCACATGCATTCGTGTTTTGACTATTCTAGATGTACATTGATGTCCAACTTCCCAGTGTACGTGTATGGTATGGACAATGTGTCTTTTACGTACAAACTGGACGAGCTTGTATGGTCGTCGGTTTCCCATGCCTTCAGTCAAAGCCCATATTTGACAAATGACCCAAAGATCGCTTGCATTTTTTTGGCAGTAGCAGGGGAAACTTATGATAGGATTAACCTGCAACAAAGACTTAATAATCTGCACTTCTGGGACGGTGATGGTAAGAATCATGTTTTGCTCAATATTGCAAGGACGGAGAAAAATGTTGACATGTATGCTGGGATAGATACCGGAAAGGCAATAATTGTGCAATCAGCTTTTGTGGAATCTTTATTTAGAGAAAAGTTTGACATCATTATTCCACCAAATTTTGGGAAGGATAATACTCCTGCTTGGACTGAATTGACACCATTATTACCTATTAGAAGAACATACTTTTTAACGTTTTACGGCGAGTGTGATATCGCAAAGAATATAAATAGTACTGACAATGATGCATATACATATTTAAAACACAGAGTAGGATCAAAACACAAGAATGAAACAGACACAATTCAAAGCAATGAAATGAAAATGCACCATGATCAAAGTCCAAGAAAAAACCAAGGCACAGAAACAAAACTCACTTTCCTCCCAAACAACGATGTATCCATGATTGAACTTCTGATGGCTATTCAACAAGACCTAAATGAGAAAGTGTATGTAAAGTTTACTTGTGGTGTTTCACGAAAAGACGAGGCGACAGAGGGAAAATGTATATGCGATGATGAAGTTGCACGCTCAATGGTTTTAAATCAGTCAACATTTAGTCTTATTATATCCCCTGGAAACAATTCAACCGTATCTACTATAGTGTTCCAAACTAGACTGTTTGAATCCCTTAAATACGGGACCGTACCAGTGATTTTAGGAGATGTCATATCTTTACCATATGCTGAGCTTCTCGACTGGTCAAAAGCCGCTATACTACTGCCAAAAGATCGGACCAGAGACCTGTATACCTTTCTCAAAAACACCAATGATAACGACATTTTTGAACTGAGAAGAATTGGAAGGATGTTTTGGGCGAAATATTTCGGGTCCACTTCGTCCATAATTGACACTGTGTTAGCCGTGCTTCGGACCCGACTTTTGATTCCACCGACCTCAGTCAAAGACGTTACGTCTATTCAGATCAATATTACGTCACATGTTAACCAGACAAGTAAGTATTCTACGTTTGTTTATAATTACGACAGATAACTATAAGCAATCCTAATTTTCAAGTTTTGTATTATACAGTAAAACCCTTACTCCATATTTTTCCTCCATATGCTATTTTTAGACCCAACCTCTTTGAATGAATCTACCCAACAGGAGCATTTTCTAGAGAAAAGTAACATTTTAGAATTTTGTAGTTTGAAACCAGTGATAAATAGAGCATTTGCTCCTATAAGATCAGATGCTCTATTTATCACAATGGTTTCAAGAAGTGGTTATTACAGGGGCGTAGAAAGGCGTATTTATGGAGGAAAGGGTTAAGCCACAATCAAAACGAGGTCTAATCATGGGTCCTATAGGAGTTTTCTGCTTTACTCTTGCCCTGTATTTAGCAACCACCTTTTAGTTAATATTACCATGTCCAACCAATATAAAGTCGATTAAGACAGGCTTTGCTGTATGTATTTGTGGTCCCCAAAACACTTACCTCTGCTATAAACTTTTAAAAACACATCTGAATATCTCTTCAAAACTAGTCAGATACAGTAAAACAGTTTTGATATTGATGAAACGACCAGTAATGCCTAGGTTAGACATTCACGGATTTGACGCCGGATTAGCTACGGATACGATCTGGCACCATACGTGGCAATCTGTATTGGTCCATAGCTTTCTATATTTTCGTCGTAGTCATATGTAATAGTATATGCATATCCGTGACACTTTTGAACATGTTCAAAATTTGACCACGGATCAAACATATTCCGTATTAGACCGATCTTATTCGTACCAACTCTTACTTATACCGTAGCTAACCATTGCTCATCCGCAGTGCACACGCCCTGACACGTGTCGTTCCGTATTAAACCGTGTTATTTCCACATTAAACCGTGCTATTTCCGTATTAATGCCTAGGTCACACATTCACGGAACACCTCGCTGGATCCACAACGGAGTACGGATTAAATCTCACGGATGGCACCAGAAATGCCAATTTCTGTAGTCCGATACGGATGCACACAACGGTGTGACTACGGGTTTTTACTTACCTATGGTAAGTGATACGGATTGTTACGGTACGACTCAAGACTGTTGTTGTCACGGATATCGCATTGTCAAAATATGTATTAAAAAAAATTTCAGAATTTATAATCTTCACAACAGCAGGTGTTAAGTGCTTGTGTGGCGGCCGTAAAACGTCGCCCCGTACTTCATTCTCAGTGTTGTTATACCTTCTGATCCTTCGAGATCATGAATTTCAGTACTTCTTGTTCTGAAAATTGAATACCGCTTAAGCCGGTGCTAGGGGGCATGAGCAGTGTTGCACTTTCAATTACTGTTCATGAACAGACTCAATAAAACCGAGTCTGCAATTTTCTCTTTTTGTGTTGTGATTTTTGCTCTCGGGGATCACCCCCTTTCAGAATTTATAATATTCACAACAGCAGGTGTTAAGTGCTTGTGTGGCGGCCGTAAAACGTCGCCCCGTACTTCATTCTCAGTGTTGTTATACCTTCTGATCCTTCGAGATCATGGATTTCAGTACTTCTTGTTCTGAAAATTGAATACCGCTTAAGCCGGTGCTAGGGGCGTGAGCAGTGTTGCACTTTCAATTACTGTTCATGAACAGACTCAATAAAACCGAGTCTGCAATTTTCTCTTTTTGTGTTGTGATTTTTGCTCTCGGGGATCACCCCCTTTCAGAATTTATAATCTTCACAACAGCAGGTGTTAAGTGCTTGTGTGGCGGCCGTAAAACGTCGCCCCGTACTTCATTCTCAGTGTTGTTATACCTTCTGATCCTTCGAGATCATGGATTTCAGTACTTCTTGTTCTGAAAATTGAATACCGCTTAAGCCGGTGCTAGGGGGCGTGAGCAGTGTTGCACTTTCAATTACTGTTCATGAACAGACTCAATAAAACCGAGTCTGCAATTTTCTCTTTTTGTGTTGTGATTTTTGCTCTCGGGGATCACCCCCTTTCAGAATTTAATACGGAAATGACACGGTTTAATACGGCAGGACACCTGCCAGGGCATGTGCACTGTAATAAGTACGGATTAATACGGGTTTAGTACGAACTAAAACGGATCACTACGTTCTAATACGGTTTAGTAAGGATATTCTACGGTTGTTTGATCCGTAGTCAAATTTTGAACATGTTCAACAATATTACGGATATACAAGCACTACTACGTAAAATACGGAAAGTTACGGACCAGTACAGATTGTCACGAATGATGCCAGATCGTATCCGTAGCTAATCCGGCGTTAAATGCGTGAATGTGTGACCGGACCGTCAAAGCCCGTTGTCACACCGTTGTGTGCATCCCATTGCACTACGGAATTTGTCATTTCCGGGGCCATCCGATTTAAGCCGCAGTGGAACCGGCGAGGTGATCCGTGAAAGTTTGACCTAGGCATAATCTGGATTTATTAAGGCAAAGAGACAGACCAGTGATCTAATACTATATGTTTTCCACGTTGAATTAATAGGTGATGATTTTATTTTGATACATGTTTTGACAATGCGATATCCGTGACAACAACAGTCTTGAGTCAGATGAGACTCTCCAGGATCTATTTAACAGTAACGAGTGCCATTAATTCTTCAGCACAGAAGCCTCAGCCCTCGGTACGGTACCAGCGTAACTTCAGCGTAGATACACTGCGAAGAGTGTTCAATAAACCAGGAGATCCATTCCACTTGTTCCCTTCCACTCCATTTGAACCTGTTTTATCATCTGATGCATACGCCAAGGGTATTTATCAGATGTTTATAGAGACTGTCAAACTCAAGTTTGCTTAACCCTATAACTAAGGAAGGCAAACAGTATTGAACCTGATCAGAGGGCTCCTGGGTGAGCCCTCTGACCAGTATCAATACTAATTGCTTTAACACAGGGATGCCAATGATTTAAATACCAGTACATAATGTATATTCCTTGTATGCGGTACTCCCTCAATATAACAAGTTGGTGGGTTTCATAAATTGATTTGGGCGAGTTAACTGTAGATGATAGGAGACTTAACCCTTTACTCCATAAATACGCCTTTCTACGTCTTTGCAAACAGAGCAGGTCCAGATCAGACGGCTCCTATAGGAGCCGTCTAATCAGGCTCTGTTCTGCTTGCTTAATGATATAAACATTTATATGAGTCTCCAATATTTGTCATGGCCAAACGTTCTGTGTTCATGTGCTATTATAGCAATTGATCTAATCTGTATGATGACATTATTTCTTACATGAATATTCTTGGAGTGAAGGGTTGCATGGTTAATGTCACAGTAATTGTCTTTTGAACTAATCTAAGTTTTGGTCCAACTATACTGCATGTGTTACGTTTAGACAGAGCTACAAATAAACGTGCGTACAGAAAATCGTCATTTCTGCACTAACCCCTATACTGTAAACACTCTTTAGGATGGTTAGACGATTCTAAAGAGTAGTCACAGTATAGCGTTTTGTGGAGAAATAAAGGGTCTAGTTTTGAAAAGGTTTAAATTTACACATCTTACCTGGACTTCTGGTTTCGAATGGAAATTATTTGATTTGACATTCTGAATGGTAATTTCGAAAAGGCGTAAGTTAAAAAAAAGACTTGTTGACGTGCTAATCCTTTATTGGATGAACGTAATAACCATTTCCCTGAGGAACTTCGATATCTAACTCGATCTCGGATAACTCGAAATTCGGAGTAACTCAAATAAGAAGTTCAATCCTTACAACATTTACAATGCAGAATTGCTCTAAAATACATCGCTACAGATATATAGAAACACGCGTGACAACTTAATGCACGAGCTTTCAATATTACTTTAGACCTGTATTAAGTTGTGATCCAGAGATTTTGTTCAGATTAGAAAGTGGATAACTCGAACTTCTGTTATCTCGAACTACATTTGTAATTTGTTTATGGTCCCTTGAAGTTCTAGATATCGACGTTCAACTGTTGTTATGTTGGGAATAATGTTATCCCATAACGAGACATTATAACTAGACTCTGATAAGACAACTTCTACTGGAGCTGTCTGATATGGGTCTGATATGGGTCTACTCTATTTGCAAAGGTACCAGCAGCCGTCTTTATGAGGGAAAGAGTTCCATCAAGACTCGACGCATTTTCCTGTACTCAACTAACATTGTAGACAGATGATTATCTGGTCTGTAAGATATAACAGAACAGATCCTGATCAGACAACTCCTATGGAGGATATCTGATCTGGATCTACTCTGCTTGCAAAGGCACAAAATATGCAAATCTATGAAGTAAAGTGTTCATTTCAAAATAAAGTCTGGGGTCGACTCTTCCCCTCATGTAAACGCTTTTTCACGAATTTACAAACAGAGTAGACCCAAATCAGACGGATTTTTATAGGATCTGTCTCATCTGGTTCTGCCCTGTTTGCTTTTGAAATTATATAGATCTGATTATAAAGGTCTTGTCAAAGCAAAAACTAATTTTTAGAAAAGTTTATAATGATTATGATATTGAGCAAATACATATTCATGATGTCATTATTTTTACATGAATAGTGCATGTTATTTCCGTTGCATGGTCCGATTAAGGGTTCGTTGAGAAGACTGCACTCGAACAAGGAGGACATCATCCGTTGGAACAGTTCACAGGTGCGTCGGCAAAACATCTTACCAGCATTTTACCTTTTTAGGAGCATTTGACCTTGATATCGTGGTTTGAACGTATTAGTTGTCTAATTCTGATTATAAAACTTTTTGCCAGAGTCAGATCATTGATTTGTCAGATTTTGAGCTAGGTCAAGTTCTAAGCAATCAGATACTTGAGAAACTCAGACTCAGATTCAGAAATGTTATAACCTCGGGCCCTTATTTTACAAAACTATAGAGGACATTTGATGAATAAGGTATAATTTCTACAAAACTTTGAACATGCGCCAATTTTATACTCCCCAGCATCCTGACTGGTATAATAATACAGACCGGATCATGTGTCCGAAGATATGTTAATTATAACATATTTTACTACTTTTAATTTTTAAACACAATTATTGTCATTTTATGTCAGAGAACATAGAGCTACACAGTGCAAACCTTTGAAGCTAAACAAAGCAAATGTATGCAGCAATACCAGCTCAAACACTTGCATTTAGTCGGCATCCTATGCAATCACGAAAATTACAATCCTAGACACCAATAACCCTTTCGCTGCCAAACTCTGTCGTCTGCTAACTTTGTCGTCTGCTATAAATTTTCATTGTTTGAATGTTCTTCCTTTTTGTTTAAAAAAACATTGTAACAGTAACAAACAGTTTGGATCCTGATGAACTGTTTGCACGTGATATCATAGACCCGTCATTGTGGCACGGAAAGGGGTTAAGTTTACCCCTTATTCCATACCATGATTAAAGTGAGTCTCTACTTGCAACGTGTTTTAAAAATGCCCAACAATTACAGAAATCATTTGTTTATATTCTGAAAAGAAGTATATCACAAGAAAACCAACCGAATAAACGTCAAAACAGACACAACCTTTATGCTTTAATATCGCAAACACGTATTTGTATTTATTCGGTTCCCGTTTTAGTTTCATGAACCGTTCGACCAAGGCCGATAATATTTCGTTGTAAGTATCACTTAAAACTTTTTATTTTGTATAACAGGGGCATTTTTCGCTATAGCTTCACATTGACGATCTTCATAATAACGATTGAACATAACAAATACCAAGTTTTATGATATTATTGTAAATATGCATTCAATATAGGGACTTCCTCTTCAAAGTGATAGTCTATACTCGCAACGTGTTTTAAAAATGCCTTACAATTACATAAATTATTTGTTTATATCCTTAAAAGAAGTATATCGCAAGAAAGCTATTTGAATAAACACCAAAGAAGAAATACATGTAACTTTCATGTGTTTGATATGTTATTTGGCAATGTTTTAGTATTTATTCGGCTCTTGTTTTAGTTTAGTTAACTTTCGACAAAGTCGATAATCTTTTGTCGTAAAACAAAAATTATCAGTATCATATACAACGATTTATTCTGCATCACTTGGGCATTTTTCGATTAACGCCGTAGTTATACAAATCGCCGTATTCGTATTATCTTTGTAGTCATGTTATCGCCATAATATCAATGTAGTCATATTATTATCGTCGTTGTCATATTATCATCGTAGTCATATTACCGGTAATGTTATCGTCATATTACCCCCATAATCATATTATCGGTAATGTTGTCAGGTCAGAGTAGTGCCAAAGTCACACCATCATAGTCGTAGTCATGTTACCGTTGCAGCCAGATTAATCCTTTACTTTTATAAATGTGTTTTCACGCATTTGCAAACAGAATAGACAAAGGTCAGATGTATAGGAGTCGTTTAATCAGGGTCTGCCCTTCTTGCAAATGGAATTTCATAGATCTGCTTCTTTAGCTTCTTAAATGATCACAATGGTCCGCCTTCCATATGTCATTACAACTATTTTGTCCATGAATATTCAGTAGGTCCTGCACCTTTGAATTTGAACATAGAACAGGTAAAGGTTAACCCCGTAGTAAAAGTCTCGTTACCATCGTAGTGCAGAACGTGATCATTGACTACAACAGCAATAAAACCTGCTGAACGCTCACAAACTTATACAGTTTAACTCACATTATACCACAGGTGCAGTCAGTGATGCAATCTGATTCCATACTTATGATACCACCCGTCTAAGACGAGTGATACGGTCTCATACTACCCGGGTAGTCGTCCAATCAGATTCCGAGAATTTTCCCTTATTTGGAATAAACGCATTCTGTTAACGTCATTGCAAACAGTGAAGACCAAGATCGGACGGATCATATAGTAACCATCAAAAACGTTCTGCTCTGTAAGCTTTTGAAATGTTAAAGATCTAGATTATACAGCTTTTGCCATGGCCAAATCATTTGACCTATGTGCCATAAATATTAATTGATATTCATACTTACAGTAAAACCTCTCTAAACCGGACGTAAAAATTAGTATAAATATTGGTCTTGGTGACAGGTGGTTGCTTAATGCAGGGTGAAAGTCATTGAGAAAGCTCCTCTAGGAGCTTTCTGAATGACTTTCACCCTGCATTAAGCAACCACCTGCATAAAAGTATCTAAGATCTTCTGTGCTAGAATTCCGGTTTAGAGAGGTTATACTGTACATTATTTCTTACATGGATATTCATGGAGAAAATGTCCAAGCGGATGGAAAGAGTGTTGGTTGTTCGAGGATTTTAGCACCATTTAAACCTTGTTAGGTTTAATCTACTCTAGGAATACTCACGTAACAAGTAATGACTGTCATATATGTATGTATACATGTACATTACATAACGTACAGCTGGCAAAAAGGATAATTGTATGTAAACAATAAACATAGTGGAGGAAATAAAGTAAAACAAATCTATTTACAACCGAAATAATACCTCCTGAACACCACCCACTTACATGTACCCAGAATAACTCACATGATGCCCCAGGATCATACTGATATCATGCTTTTTCTTGTTTAATATTCATGTAAGAAATTATGTCACCATGGATATTTACAAGCTGAAATTTATAACGGTATATGAGCACATGAGTTGTTTTTTTTGTATTGGTAGAAAGTGTCAAATCATATCTATATAATTTCATAAGCAAACAGAGCAAACCCTGAGCACACGGCTTCTATGGGAACCGTCTGAACTGGGTCTACCGTGTTTGCAAATGCGTGAAAAGGTATTTATATGAGAGGAAGCGACATCTGATTGCGATACTGTTTTCTAGTTGTCGTGCTCTCATACCGGCGGACTGATACGTTGATCAAATCGATTGCGCAACTTAAAGACTGTCCCTACCTCAACAAGGTGATAGTGGTATGGAACACTCCTGAGCCTCTCCCCGGGAATATCAGCTGGCCAGAGATTGGAGTTCCTCTTTTGGTAAGGCGTATACAAGGCAATGGTCTTCTTTATTATCTGTAGAAGAGAGAACACATTTGCGCCAACTATGGCCATTTATGCGCGAATTGATCAGAGAGGTCCAGATAAGATGTGTAAATTGAACCATTTCAAGAATAACTTCTCTATTTCTCCAATAAACCCTGTATTGTGACCACTCTATAGAATCGTCTCGAAGAGTGGTTACGGCATAGGGTTTGAGAGAGAAATATATATGAGTAGGTACCTTTATCTGTTAATCTGGGTCCATGCTTATAAAGCTTTTACTTGAGTCTGAGTTTCGTTCTCAAGCTTTTGATTGGTCAGATTGGAGTTCTCAAGCTTTTGATTGGTCAGATTTGAGCCAAAGGCTCAAATCTGACCAATCAAAAACTTGAGAACGATCTCAGGCTCAACTAAACGTTTTATAAGCAGGGACCCAGGATCTCTTCACGAATGTTCATCATCTTGGTTGAAAGGCGATGTTGTGAGGGAAATGATTAAAATTTTGTGGGCTGATTAACGTCCGTTTCTGCTTACCATGTGTTGTCGGGGCAACCGATAACAAAAAAATGCAGGTTCTTGATAACTTTATATATTTGCTGTAACAAAACAACCACCTGAAATATAGGAATTAAGCATTCATAACTAAAATGTACAATACGCATAAAGCTTTCAGTTCATAATAATACATGATACAAAAAGTGATGATGAGAATGATAATAATTCATGATAATAAGTAAGGAATAATTACCTGGATTCATAATACATATGACACAATGATTTTCATATAATATGCCAAGCGGCAACCGTTGCTCGTGCGAATAATAGTCAAGTGAAACGATATTTGAATTCGCCACGTGATGTTAGTGGTAACTCAAGGTGTTAGTGAATAAGGTTAAGGTTATTTTCCCTTGTATAAGTAATACTATTATAGAAAGATTTTATATAGGACGATGAAGGAGTGTAAAACTATATGTTCAAGCTTAAAATGAGTTCAAAAACTAAAAACAACATATCCTGACATTTGCTTTATTATATCAATGTAACACCCTATAACACATGGGCGAATCGGAGGGAGATGATACAGAGAAACCTTGACGCGTTGCCCTACCCAGTTTATCTAATTCGTTTAGATTCCCAGTGTAAAGCACTAATACACCGGGGATAAATCTGCGAATACAAAATGTTTCGGTTTTAACACTTTCCCTGTTGCACATTCATGTTAAATAATTGCATATTGATAATGATAAATACTTATGAGCTGAGTTGTTATAATGCATATTGATAATGATAAATACTTATGAGCTGAGTTGTTATAATGGCGTATGAATACATGATATTTTGCTCGGAAACTGTAGAATCACGTATGTATCATACCATAAGCTAATAGATATACCCTGATCAGAAGGCTCCTATAGGAGCCGTCTGATCTGGATCTACTCTGTTTGCAAATGCGTGAAAAGGCGCTCATACGCTCGTATGAAGGAAAGGTTTATTAACAAGACGGGTGTATAATAAATACGTTCGGAATTTGCACTTCCCCGCCTGTTCTCAAAAATAAAATCATGTATGTCTGAGGTCGGAAAAAATAATAAAACAAAACAAAATTTAACAATGACTTTTATCCAGTAGAAAATCTGTTTCCTCGTGTATTAGAATATCTCTACGGCGGGGGACTAAGTAAACACGTGACCCTGATTAAGCCAATAGCTGTTTAATGAATTCAATGTAAGAACTTTCTGTATAACGTTTTGGCTGCTTTAAACAATACCACGTGACCACCACTACTTTTAAGGGATCGTTTTAGCGAAGTTTATTGTGATTTAAAATACAGGATGTATCAAATATCAGTCAGAGCTAAGATACTAAAATCGTCATTTCTTCACCAAACCCTATTCTGTGACCTTTCCCTAGAATCGTTTCGAAAAAAGTAAACATCATTGTGTAAAACCATTGTGATAAACAGGGTCCATGCTTATAAAACTTTAAGTTGAGTCTGAGAACGTTCTCAAGCATTTGATTTGCCAGATTTGAGCCTTTGACCAATCAAATGCTTGAGAACTCAAATCTGACCAATCAAAAGCTAGAGAACGAAACTCAGACTCAACTAAAAGCTTTATAAGCATGGACCCAGAACATTTGCGCTATAGGAGCACATGTTCTATTCACCACTACGGCTTCAAAACTACACAATTATGAAATATTTCTTTTTTTTCTAGTTCAGCAGATTTATTCAAAGTGGTTGGATCTCAAAATAGCCCATGGGGTAATGAGTCTAAACATAGTCCATGAGGCAATGGGTAAAAATAGCCAATGAGATAATAGGTTAATACAAATGAGATCACCAAGAACCTTTCGCCGCCAAATTATTTCGTCTGCAAACCTTGTCTTCAACTACAATTTTCAGTTTTTACTTTCATCATTTTAGTTTAAAAAACAGTCACGGTTACAAACAGTTTGGATTCGAGTTACTCGGCGTCTCGTCTGGACTGTTTGCATAGGTAATTACAGATGTGACATTGGCAGCGAAACAGAATACTGATACTTTCAATGCCCTTTATTCATTTACCTTTTGCAGGTCTTGAGCATGACAAGAAACAGCCTAAACAACAGGTTCCTGCCGTTTGATGTTATCGACACTGATGCGGTGTTTAGCATGGACGACGATTCAAGAATAGACCATACAAACCTTGTTCTTGGGTTTCGGTAAATTCATTTAACTGTTAATCGTCTGAATACTATAATTAAACTGGCTTCTTCTTTTTTTAGTTATTAAATAAAAACAGTATCAAAATTTACCACTGAAGAAAATTAATTTCATGACAAAATATCTGTATTAACTCCATATTATATGTTTTATCAATAGCAATGATATAGTGATATATGTTTTATCAATAGAAATGAATTCAGTGTTGATATATGTTTTAAATGGAGTTTGCCCATACAGTGTATAATTGAATTTAACTTGAAACAAATTTCTTTGCGCAGTTTTGAATTTCCAATAACGAAATCCCGAATTCTAAGTGAATTAAGAAGAAAAGTCTCGCCAAACTCTTAACAATTAAATCGAGAGCATTTTTAAATGTCCGGTTAGATGATTGGCCGAAAATCTTCGCCAAACTCTAACTGAATAAAAAATGAAAAATCTCGCCAAATCTCGAACTCTGAAAAATTAAATCGAACACATTTTTTAAATATCCAGCATTGGTGATTAGCCGAAAATCTTCGCCAAACACTTTAGCGAATTAGAAAGGAGAGCCTCGCCAAATCTCGAACATTTAACAATTAAATTGAACACAATTTTGTAATATCCGACTTGGTAATTGGTCGAAAATATTCACCTAACTCTAAATAAATGGTAATATCTATTTTACCCATATACCTTAATCAAATGGTATTATCTGTTTTACCCATAAAAATTAATCAAATGGTAATATCTGTTTTTCCCATATATAGTAGCCGACTGTTAATATCTATTTCACCCGTATAAATCAATAAAGTGATATCTGTTTTACCCATATAAATATGGAATAAAGTATAGAATCCAAAAGTATAGAATGAACTATACTTTATACTAAATGATAATATGTTTTAAATATATAAATTAAATGGTAATATCTGTGTCACCTATAAATTAATTACATTAAATGGTAATATCTGTTTTACCTGTAAATTAAATGGTAATACCTGTTTTACCTATAAATTAAATGGTTATTCCTGTGTTACATGTACCTATAAATTAAATGGCCATTCCTGTTTTACCTATAAATTAAATGGTATTATCAGTTTTACCTATAAATAGAATGGTAATATCTGTTTTACCCATATAAATGGATTAAAGGGTTATATCTGTTTTATCCTATCTCGGTCGTTCTTTATATATTTTATATTAGACGGAATGCATCCTTACTTAATGTTCGGAGCCAAGATCACCATTATTTATATTTATTAACCCTTTACTCAATGAATATTCATGTAAGAGGTATTGACTTCATGAATATTAATTATATTAATTTTATAATGGCACACAAATACTGGAATTTTCGGTAATGGCAGAAACTATAGAGCGAGCAGAGCAGACCCTCATTGAACAGTTCTTATATGATCGTCTGATGTGGGTCTACTCTGTTTGCAAAAGCGTTAAAATGCGTACTTATGGAGTACAGGATGAAACAAACTAAAATTTCTTGGCGGCTTGAGTTCCCTTTTGATTATTTATTACAAAGAGTGGTTGACGTTTAATCTAATAATCTATATTAATCACTTAAACTTGTAAAAAATCTCTTCATCAATATATCATCTGTAATTATGGTTAAAAATAGAACATGGATTTTCTCTTGATGACACCTCTTAACGCATCTACATACCCAATTTAAACTGGAAAGATCACAAAATTATTTACATCATTGTTCACATCGAAAACTTCGATATACTGATCGATTAAGACGGTCGAAAAGGATGGGCTGGCAGATGGACAGGCGGACGGACGGATAAACAGACAGACTGGCGGACGATGAGTGATAGTGTGTAATTAAATCATTAATGAAATAAAAGGTGACGTTATGAATATTAATCAGATTCATTGTTATAATAGTACATGAACACAGGAATGTTTGGCCACGGCAGATACTGTAGAATCATTGCATCAGCAAATGGAACAGAAACTGATCATACAGCTCCTAAAAGAGACGGCTGGTCTTGGTCTACTCTGTTAGCAAAGGCATGCACATGCGTAGTTTTCGGAATAAGATTTTAAACAGGGACAAAAACGAAAGCGATGCTGTAAAGATGAATCTGTACAGAGAGAGAGAGAGAGAGAGAGAGAGAGACACACACACACACGCACGCACGCACGCATGCACGCACGCACGCACATGCACAAAAAGGGAAAATAAAAAAACATAGTGGACGAATGAGTCCATTTATGTTTACTGTTAAACAGTGTTATATGTTTCTGGAGTTATAAATGACAACACACCACGTAACGGATTGACAGACGGACTGACGCACGGACCAATATAAATCCAAACCCCTCTTAAATTCTGTGGCATAAAATCGAACACCAGTGATGAAGCTATGACTGTTACACATATATTTTAAGGATATGGCGAGTAAGCAGAGACCGTCTCGTAGGGTATCCGGGACGGTACCACTCATGGAGCAAACCTCAAAAGAAATGGTTATATCGTATTGGTCATTCTAAAGACATGTCTATGGCCCTTACTGGAAAAGCGTTTTTTCACAAGGTATGTACACTAAAACTGTAACCATGAGCGTAGTTGAATCCAAATGTAATGAATGCACCATGGCCTATGGGTCCAAGGGTCTGCTCCCCAGAGAAAATTTACAATTGTGTAATTTTGATACCATTGTGATAAATAGAGCATTTGCTCCTATTTGAGCAAATGCTCTATTTATCACAATGGTTTCAAATGTGACATTTACAGAGGCGTCAACAGGTGTCAATATGAGTAAATTGGTTAAAGCTTACATGACAAGACAGACAGTTTATCAAAGTATATCCCCTTAGCCTTCGATTATGTTCCATTTAGGCCATAATAATGTTTTCACCATTTAGAATTATGTTACGCACATGCGTAAGTGCGTATCGCTAGCTACGCGTCTGACTGTTAACCATTAACTGGATTCAGCATTTTCCCTGTAGGGCATGTCTTCACTGTTGCTACCGTTTGCCGTGTGAATAAATGTCCGTATTTTAGTACAATAATTAAATCAATTAACCTTTAGCCTGCCATGGTAGGACGAGTGAATACATGCAAATGGTTTGGATCCAGATGATACGCCGAGTAATTAGGTGCCTCATCAGGACCCAAACTGTTTGACACCCTGATTGCGTTTTGGTAGACAAATTGATTATAGCTTGAATTTTGAATATGTAGTAGGTGAAAAATTCTGTAAAAATAATTTGCTCAGCAGGCTAAAGGTTAATGTTGTTTTAGACAAGAGTATTTCCTGAATGTTCTCAAAGTAGGGAGTTATCCCTTTACTTGATAGAAACGCCTTGTCACGCCTTTGCAAACAGAGCAGACCAAGATGTGTTTTACGATAAACTGAAAAAATATGACACTCCTCCAGAGGTCTGGGAAAGATGTGTAAATTAAACCATTTTCTAGAATAACTCCTTTATTTCTCAACCAAACCCTATGTTGTGACCACTTTTTTTTTTTTTCGAAAAGACTATTCTATAGAGTGGCAAAAATATAGGCGTTGGTGGTTGGTGGGGAGATTACGATTTTAGTATGAGTACGCACACTTATTTGTTGCTCTGCCTCCCCGAGGGAGCCGCTTGATTAAAGTCTGCTCGGTTTGCTTATGGAAGTGTATAGAGATGTTTCTAAAGTTCTGAGACGCCAAACAATCTTGTATTCATAAATAATTGTAAAAACAAATTAACTCATACATATTCATTATCTTATAATTTCTTGCATAAACATTCATCACAGAAGAGGTTAAAGTGGCTGCTTAGTGAATAAAGTTCGAGGTCTATAGAAGCAGGTTGCTGCTTAGTCCACGTATGTAATTTCGGTATACAGTTGAACGTCGATATCTCGAAATCGGATAACTCGAACTTCGCGATAACTCGAACTAAAAGTTTGATCCTTCCAAAATTTACAATACAGAATAATTCTAAAATGTATCACTATGAATATCTAGAAACACATATGACAGCTTAACCCATTCCCTCATATTGACGACTTTTGACGACTCTGTAAAAGTCACTTTGTGAAACCATTTGCTCCTATAGGAGCAAATGCTCTATTTATCACAATGGTTTCAAACTACAAAATTCTAAAGTGTTCCCTTTCTCTAGTTGATGCTCCTTTTCGGTAGATTTATTCAAAGAGGTTGGATAAAAAAATAGCATATGAGGTAATGGGTTAATGCATGTTGATTGTAATGCTGAAAGCTCCTATGGGAGCTTTCAGCATTACTTTAGACCTGCATTAAGCTGTGATCTTGGGAAATTGTTCAGATTGGATATTTGACGACTTGAATCTCTGATATAATGCCTGTGTAATTCGTGTGGTCCCTCGAAATTCGAGATATCGAAGTTCAACTGTAAGTGATATCGCAAACAACGCCCACTTTCACAAAGCCAGCATATTGCTTAATAACATATAATACCTTTGCAAACAATGTAGACCCAGACCAATAAGCTTCAGAGAATTCTTTGATTATGGTCTGCACTGTTTATTAAAATGTCAGATATAACTTAGATTAAATCATTGTTTTATTGATTTTTATTAGATCTATACCTATTAAAATTACTCAAAAAAGTTTGTTTGGGCAATTTTTGGGGTGGGGGACGTGGGGGTGGGGTGGGGGTGTGTGTGTGTGTGGGGGGGGGGTTCGCCGGTTCCGCCCCTTCTATATCCGCGCATGTCTTTTCACGCCTTTGAAAACAGAGAAGACCCAGATAAAATGGTTCCTGTAGTAGTATACGATTATAAAAATTCAGCTAATAAAATTTAATATTCATGATGTCATTATTTCTTTGCATAGATATTCATGTAAATGGTTAATATATATGAGCTGCAATATAATATTATAATATGTTTACAGTAGAACCTGTCTTAAGCGGCAATTCATTTATTGAACATATGCGTCTTAAAAAGCAGGTGGTTGTTTAATACAGGGCAAATGTAATGCAGAAATTTCCTGTAACCCAGTTCTGTGTCAGTGCCAGCCAAGACGGACTTGTCATAAGAAGGATTCAATGTTGTTTTCAAAACTGTAATAACTCTTTTACCATTTTAAATTGTGTAAAAGGACAATAATGCGTCAATTACACATAAAATATTTAGCTCACAGCAATTGATAATGTTGCATAAGATTCCAGTTGGTCATTCTAAGTACTGGCCAGTCATATTAATGCGCCAACAGCACAATTAGCTCACCGTAATTGAGGGCTCCATAAAATATCAGCTAGTCATTCTAAGTACTGGCAAATCATATCAATGCGCCAACAACACAATTAGCTAACCGTAATTGAGTCGTGCATAATATACAAGCTAGTCATTCTAAGTACTGACCAATCATATCAAGACTTCAAGGATACTTTTAGCTCACTGTACTTGATTCTGTTGCATAGGGTTCAAATCTGACCAATCAAAAGCTTGAAAACGAACTCAGACTCACCTAAAAGCTTTATAAGCATGGACCCTGTCTCCTTTTGACAAGAGACGAAATGTAAGGAAAGTCAAATATGAAACTAAAAGCAAACAAAATTGTTTGCAGACGAACATTATGTAGTGCAGATAGTTAATGTAAATTGTGATTATCAGCTTTATCCATATTATCCCTTTCGCTGCCAAACTCTGTCGTCTGCTACAAATTTTCATTCTTTTGATTTTCTTCATTTTTGTTTCCAAAACATAGTAACAGTAACAAACAGTTTGGATCCTGATGAGACGCCGAGTTACTCGGCGTCTCATCTGGATCCAAACTGTTTGCGTAGGTAATCACAGATCCGGCATTGACAGCGAAAGGGTTAATATTGAGAAACGCAAGCTGTTACGATTCGTTAGAATATGAACATTAGATACTGCATATGTAGTTAGTTGTTACGTAAATGCCAGGAAAATATTGCATAAGTGAGCAATTAATCTTTCATAAGCTGAATTATCAGATTTTCAGAAATGTCAGGCTTACCATGAATATTTAGCGACATATGTGTTGTTGGGACAAGAGCGCCATGATAGCCCAGTATCGCTCACCTGGTTAAATGATCTCGTGTGGCCTGCTTATGAGCGGGCAGGAAATACTTATACAAATCAAAAATGCATTACCCTGGTATTCGTTGAAAATCCAATTAGTAGTTTAAATCCAAACAGTAGTTAATGAGGATATGTTGCTTGAAGAAAGTGTTTGTTAAATCTAATTTTAGCTTGTATGACTTACTTAATACTTATGCAAGTGACTTGTGGGTCACAATAAGGACCACAATGGAAATAAGAGTATCCATTACTCTTTTTGTGTCATCCTTGGCATATAATGATTGACATGGCTTTGATTAAATTCATATATATTGTTTGCTTGTTTATAATGTACGTATGATTTAATAACAGATTGCCATGTGATTGTACATTTTATGTTGAAATAAATCTATTTATCTATCTACCTGACAATAATTTCTACATTCAGCAGTTTAACCATTTCCCTCATATAAACGTGTTTTCACGCATTTGCAAATAAAGTAGACCCAGTTCAGACGGTTCCTATAGGAGCCGTCTGACCAGGGTCTGATCTGTTTGATTATGGTGTAATATAGATCTGATTCTAGAGCTTCTGTCTGAGCCAAATGTCTTGTGTTAATATGTCATTATAAAAATAATCTTATTAATATTCATGACGTCATTATTTCTTACATGAATATACAACAGGGAAAGGGTTAAGAGCTGTTGTTGAAAGAAATCTTCAATTAAAATATATTATTAGCTCCTATGACCTGTAACGGACAAGAACGATTTATAAATATCTGATAGACGGTCACCTACGTCATTCCTCTGACAATTGGTGAACATCCAGCCAGTAGTTTAGAAACTATTTATTTAAAGTTTTAAAACTCTAAGTTTAGCTCCTGCGATCTACTTAAAATGGACCGAAACGAATTATATTCTTTCATGGAGGGTCAACTGGAGATAATTACTGTGAAATTTGGTTTAAACCAATTCAGTGGTATAGGTGGAGACGTCATTTAAAGAAAATGTTCGTTCCAGTCAAGTAATATTTATATACAAGCTCGATAGATTAAGCCAAATGAGTGGTATAGGCGGAGACGTCATTTAAAAAATTCAAGTAATATTTATTTACAAGCTCGATAGAGCTTTTAACACCGACATTTCACATACATACTTTGCAGCACAGACAAAGAATCACATTAGCATAAAAGCAACATTAAACAATCACAGATAGCATAATAAACATAAGATCGCATAAAATGAAAATGATAATCACGCAAACATAGTAATTTAGGAAAAGCATACGATAAGGCATAAAATAATCACAAATAGCATACATAAGCATACGATAACACGAACTGAAACATTAAGCGAACATAGTAAAACATATGATAATGTATAAAACATGAGATGTTATCTAGACTGAGAAAGCGATATCACAATTTTAAGGCAAACAGTTAGAAAAGCGATATTACGTTAAATTATTTTTTCAGTTCATGTGAGCTACTTATTCACTTTCATGGAAGGTTGCCTAGTGGTCATTTCTGTGAAATGTTGTTGAAATCCTTTATGTGGTGTAGGAGGAGATGTCATTTAAAGAACTTATTCGTTAAAATTTATTTTAGCTCCTGTGACCTACTTACGCGATGGACCTGAATGATTTATATAACTTCCATGGAGGGACACCTGCAGATAGTTCTGTAAAAGTTGGTTGAAATCTATTCGGTGGTTTAGGAGATTTCATTTAAAGAAGTTATTCATTAAACTCCATTTTAGCTCGTGTGACCTACATATGCAATTGTCTGGAACGATTTATATAAACTTTACTGAGGCCCATCTGAAGATTGTTTCTGTGGCATCTTGTCGAAATCCATTCTGCAGTTTATGAGGAGGTGTTGTTAAAAGAATGTGTTCATTAAAATCAGCGTTTAGCTTGGAGGGTCATCTGAAAATATTTTCTTTGAAATTTGAAACCCTTAATGTTATAAAGGAGCAGCTGTCATTCAAAGAATATATTTAGCTCACGTCACCTGCTTATGCAGTGGACCGGATTTTTCAAATAGTTTTCATATAGGGCCACCTGCAGAAGATCCGTGTACATGTATACATGTATTCATTGAAAATACAGTCAGTTGTTTAAAGAAAGTGTTGTTGACGACGCACGGTGTACGACGGATGACTGACATAGGACGATCGGAAATAACACTAGATGTGCCGGGTGAGCTGAAACATGTAAGATGGTCAGGCAGTATCCGGATTTAACACTTTGATCCTGTAGGAGCCGTCTGATTAGGATCTACTGTATTTGCTTATGAAATTATAATAGATCTGACTTTAAGCCGGCGCTAGGGGGCGTGAGTAGTGCTGCACTTTTGATTACAACTCATGAACAGACTCAATAAAACTGAGTCTGTTATTTTTTGTATTCGAAGGATCACCCACTTCCAGAATATGTTTACAGTTTCTACAGTGCTATAAACTTCTGAACTACAAATGCTAGGCAATTCATCTTTGGTATACAGATGGCTTTGGAACATGTCGTTCAGTTGATATAAAGATATTTTAAACTAGGTCAAGGTCACTATTGTGCAACATTTTGTCTTAATTTCTGAACCACTTATGCTCTAGACAATTCATATAGGGTATGGAGATAGCAAGGATACATGAAATTGGGACAAGGTCAAGGTCAATGTCACTATTTTGAAAACTTGACTGCTTTTAACAAACTTTAATATTTTGCTGTAACTTCTGATCCACAAATACTAGGCAATTCACCTTTGGTTTTCAGATAGCTCTGGTAAGGTCCTTACAGATGACATAAAGATACCTGAAATCAGGTCAAGATCAGGTTACTACTTTGAAAACTTGCCTGTAAATTTTGTTACAACTTCTGAACTACATATGCTAGACAATGTATACTTGGTATGCAGCTAGCTTGGTTGAAAGTTTTTCAGTTGAAAAATCCAGCTTTAATGCGGTTTCCGCATGTTTTGCTTGTTAGCTGCTGTGATCTACCGAAAACATTTGTATAATTTTGGTAAAAGACTTCATGAAGTTGATTTCTGTGCAATATTGGTTAAGTCACTGTCATTGGCTAAAGAGGAGGATGTGACCTACTTATGCAACGAACCAGAACCAATTAAATAGCATTGATAGAGGACCACTTAAAGAATGTTTATTGATTTATGAAGAAACGGAAAAAAATCCAATGTAGAACTTGAAGCAGGCGTAAATGTCTCCAGCAGATTACAATGCTGACATTGAAAGGGCCAAAATAGTTTAGAAAACGGTGTTTAAAGGAATTGTTGAAGCCGCACAACGACGGACGATCCCTAAAGCCCACATTGGCACTTTATCAAGGAGCAATCATTTACATTTTAGATGTATTTTCAGTGGTATATATTATCCCATATACAATCAACAGTCAACAGTTGCCGTCCCCGTTAATTTTACTAAATAAATATTTCTGGCTTAATCATTGTAAGAAATCCTTTGTCTTTAACGGTACCATTTTCTAAATTTTAACCAGTAGATCATGCTGATAGCGACCAATAATTGGCACTCGGAACACCTCAGCTATATTCCGAACTCTGACGGAATACGACGAGTAGTTATGAATGCAATACTTCGGTTTGAAAACAGTGTTGATCTAAGTAGGATCCAGTCTGGTTGACATCCGGCCATTGGTTTCTCAAAGCTTGAACGTATCGGTGGTAAGCAAATTATAGCAGCAGTAAGAGTTTGAACAGATGCACTGTTTTACTAATTAACCCATTTCCTCATAGACAATTTTTAGAACCAATCTCTTGGAATAAATCTACTGATAAGGAGCATTTACTAAAAAAAGGATTTGTTTTGAAACCATTTTGATAAAATGAGCATTTGCTCATTAGAGCAAATGCTCTAATTAACAAAATGATTTAAAAAGTGACCTTTACAGAGACGTGAAAAGGCGTAAATATGCGGGAATGGGTCAAAAGGTATCAATATGCGGGAAAGGGTCAAAAGGCGACAAGATGCTGGAATGTGTCAAACGGCGTCAATATGCGGGAATGGGTCAAAATGCGTCAATACGCGGGAATGGGTCAAAAGGCGTCAATACGCGGTAGCGGTTTCAGTTCTCTAAATTGAGCATACACAGTGTTATACAAGCAGATAATGGTAAAGGTTGTACGACTAGAATTGTATTTTGCAGTACTATGCGTATCTGTACAGTTACGAAATGCCACAGGCTATCAGGGACACAGTGGACAAGTATATGAATTGTGAAGACATAGCCATGAATTTCCTCGTCTCCCATACTACCAGAAAACCTCCTATTATGGTATGTACATAAGAACCCTTAACATGTGTATTATTTACATTAGATGACTATACACTAATTAATGCAGAACAACGATAACACAGAACGATCCAACGAATTCCTTTGGTGAATGATGTGATCCAGGATAGCAAAAGGAAGGCAGTACGAGAGAGAAATTAAGTTGGGAACAATAATATATGTACTGAAATAATGTTATAAATGTACTGTAATTATGATACATGTACACCAATATTGAATAATGATACCTGCACTGCAAAAGATGCATGTTTTGTGTACAGCAATATATAAGCTTACATATAATATGATAATGACATTTGCATTGTTATAAAGATAAATGTATAAGATAACGATACATGTACTGCAATAATGAGAGATGTACTTTACTAATGACACATATACTGTGATAATGATACAGGTAAGCAATAACCATACATGTACTGTGGCAATGACATATATATATATATATATATATATATAGGTAAAAAGATTCCCCTGATGAGCAGTAGTGAAACCGGTAGGGAATAAAAATGTAAATCTTCACAAGTGGTGTCAGTTTATCTTTTCAATATATATATATATATATATATATCGCAACGAACATCTCTTGATGTGAGCTTAAGCTTTGCATCGACAGGGTTTGATGTTACTGGGTCTCTCGGTTTGCACGTTACAAATGGAGGCAGCGGTGGGATAAAGACAACTGCCAGACCGAAGTTGCCTTACCCACGGGTCTCCCAGGGTCCAAGTCTCGGGACGAGACTTCTCGGAGGGGAGAGTAATGTAACGTTCGTAGAACATTGGTAATTATGCAAATGAGGCTGACCAGAGCATTGTATCTTGGGAAGTGGAGGTATATATATAGCGCAACAAACATCATTTGATGTGAGCTTAAGCTTTGCATCGACAGGGTTTGATGTTACTGGGTCTCTCGGTTTGCACGTTACAATAGCATGGGTAAAGATAGATTAAGTCTTATAATAGCACATGGATTCAGGAAGTTTTGGTCATGGCAGAAACTGTAGAATCATATCTATATCATATCATAATAAAAAAGAGCATACCCTGATCAGACGAATCCTATAGGAGCCGTCAGATTTGGGTCCACGCTGTTTGCAAAGGCTTAGAAATGCGTATTTATGAGTAAAGGGTTAAACCCCTTCTACATAATCATAGTAATACTGGTGACATTTTGATAGACATGTTCTATATAGCAGTCGTATGCGTAAAATGGTCGCAATACAATAGCACCAGTTTAGCATCTATTACAAATTAGTGATATGCTATCTATGTAATTAAAACACTAATGTATATATTGCTTGATTCTGTTTCTTTCAATCATTTCACGTCTAATATAGCGTGTTCTGCTGAAGTTGAATTAGTTGTAATTAAACCTTTGTCTGTCTGCCGATAGTGGATTTCATCGATTTCCATCTATATATGTGTGTAGTGGGAGATGATGAAAATTGTGCAACTCATTTGAGTTATAAATAAATACTGACCAGTCTCTATCGTCCTTATTTCTGAGCTTGCAATAATGTGGTCTCTTTACATTTTAAAATATGTAATACCACTTCTAAATTGAAAAACATAGTTTGCCTAAAATATTAAATATGGATTAAATTGTAACAAAATGGATAATTTCAAGCCCTTCTTTAAATTTCACAAATCAGCTGTATTTGAAGAAATGTTTAATTTTCTACATTTACTCTCTCTGCAGCTCACTCAATGAGTACACTAGCGATAGGTGTATACAGTTGTTTCACAATATGTGTTCGTTTTAACACGCACTTTACCACTGTATTTGCCATCGCGGTTGTTGTAGGTTAGTCGGAGAGGGGATACACTTATTTACACTGTCTTTTAGGGTGGGGATGGAATAAGAGTGAGGTGAGGCGCCCCATAACCGGTTTAACCCCGAGTGTCATTTGTCACTGACCGTACAAGGGCGGTACTTCCTTCTTCTCCCTATTGTGTGTTTGTTATGTCAGTGCGTCTCTTTGTGTCTTTTATATTCATGTACATTTGCTGTTTGTCATCGTGGTGCTGTTTGAGCGGTTGTGTATTTTGTATGCGGTGTTTCCTGCAACTCGTATATGCCTTCTCGCGCAAATAGTATCCCCCATGTCCACGTACTACTTATGTTTTCCTTCATATAAACGTTTATTACGCATTTGCAAACATAGTAGACCCGTAGACGTCTGATCAGGGTCCACTGTTTTTCTAATGGAATTTGATAGATCTGTTTCTCTTTTTTTATAAAATGGCTTAAATGTTACACCTTCCATATTTCATGATATCTATTTTTCCCCATGAATGTTCAGTATATATTGAAACATGGAACAAACATAAAACAGGGAAGGGTTAATATTTGCTGTTTGTAATGTGTATATACGACATTATACGTCAATTTGAGCAATATTCACTGAATTAGTTTCTGTCATCTTTTATTATCCAGGGTTTCTTTATTTACTAACACAAATTTTAGACAGAGCACATTTATCTACACATGTTAAATAGAATGTGTTTAAAAGTTTAGTATCTAGCCAGAAATGTTGTCCAAATACATTCACGATTGCACCTCCTATATTCTAGAAACTATTATTCCTAGGGGATGATGCGGGGGTTGCCATGCCCTTACGCCAACTATCCTTACCTAGCATTGGTGCGGTGCGTATTCATGAATTAGAACCAGATACACCTCTGAAAGCAATGCACTATAGGCCACTGTCTGTCTTAACGTACTTAACTCTTTGCACGCTAAGTAATTTTTCGTCTGCATCAATTGTCGTCTGCTTCAATTCTTAAAATAAACTTTCTCTCATTTTTTGCAAAAATATGGTCAATATGACAAACAGTTTGGATCCTGATGAGACGCCGCATTATGCGGCGTCTCATCTGGATCCAAACTGTTTGCATAGGTAATCACAGTTTCGCCGCTAGCGTGCAAAGAGTTAATATAACTTTTAACTGTGGTATTTCGGATACAAATTATGCGCGAATATCGTTAGCTGGGATTATTGATCGAATCGGAAGTAGTTAAAATTGAACAAACGACTCAAAATTTGAGCAAACATTATTGTTTCACAACGGGAAAAGGTTAATCTGAAAACAGTGGTGAACTTGAATTATTTTCACACTTAGTACAGTAAAACCCCTCGAAAACAATCACTAAAATATTAGACATAGAGGATCTGTTGCGAGTTGTCTTTTAAGATCACATGTTCCTAAACGAGCCTTAGAAAATGTCATTATATATGCGAGCATTGGCGAGCTTAATACCATTGTCTTGGTGAGTTTAGGGACATGTGATCTTAAAAGACAACGAACATCAGATTCTTTTTCTCACATAACAAAAAAGTGTATTTTCGTCGTTTTAGTATAGTGTTTGGATAGGAAGTTTTCCAATAGCAAACAGTGCAGACTGATGGGAGAGTTCCTATAGGAACTCTCTCATCTAGGTCTTCACTGTTTGCAAGTGCAACTATTGTCGTGCTTAGCAGGTTAAGGGTTAAATTACATCTGTTACAGTCTACAAGCATTACATGTACAAGTAGACTCTAATTAGACAAATCATACATGAAGTGTCTGATATGGGTCTGCTCTGTTTGCAAAGTGTAAACAGATGCATAAAACATAAAACGATCAATAAATGACTGTGTTGTTTATCACTTAAACTTCTTCTAACAAGTTTAAAATATATGTTCTTTGGACACTAAGTAGACTTCCAGCTTGAAACAGGCTTTATCCTTCTCATGATGAAAGCGTACATTTATGCATTGCAAACAGTGTATACCTAAATCTGACAGTCCCTGAAGGAGCTGTCAGATTAGGGTGCACTGTTTGTATATACAGTCAGTCTTATCCCAGTCTGCACTGTTTACTGAGGAAACGAACGCTTCTTTCTTCATTAGCAAATGGGGTTACATGTATTCAGGACATTATAATGCATACTGTTTGCGGTCTTCTATTAAATGTAGCATGAGAAGTGTTAGAGCTTTGTGCTTTTTAAACAAGGTAGACTCAGACTAGTCGTCATGACTTAATGTTCAAACAGAGCGCATACAGATTAGATGTTATATCTAAGACATGATGTTTGGTCTGGCTGTACTCTGTTTGCAAAGATATTAAGAAACTTAACTAGGGAGTTAAATGTTGACTGCATGTTCAGTGTGTTGCAAAAAGGATACACCTAGACCAGTCACTTAAATACTTCTTAGCTTGGTCTATCGTCTTTGAAAAAGTGTTTGCCTATGCATCTATGGAAAGTTAAAGAGTAAATCATCACATATATAGTGATACATGTTTTTATATCCAGTTCTCCAATCCACTGTAAGGGGTCAGACTATTGCAAATAGGATAGACCTAAACTAATCTCTTCCAAGTGAAGACTGAAAAGTTTCCTAATTCTACAATATCAACAGAATATGTGGTCTTGGTCTAGACCGATGGCAGTGAATTGACCCGTCTGATTTTATTAAGTGTTGTTAAGAGCGTCTTTTTGTGTTAAAATATTCTTAATGTTACAAGTTTTGATGTTTTCTTAGACACAAAAACAAATGTCACGCTCAATACTAGCCAGCCAACATATCAAAAATTCAATTAGCCTTACCTATTGCCTATAACCCTTACCTATCATATGCAAACAGTTTTGATCTGAGTGAGATGCCGTGTTACTCGGCGTCTCATCCTGATCCAAGCTGCTTGTCATTCAATCGATCTTCTTACCAAATTTTGAGCAAATGCGTTCAGTTGAAATTTGAAATAGACATAAAATTACTCATGCACGGAGTTTTGCCGCAAGTAGTTGGTTCATATGTCCATACCGTTACTGTTTGATATGGATATCTGACATTTTGTTCTCAAACATTACAATGTTTGAGAACATTTTCAGCGTTATTAATACAAGCACGTAATAAGTAGTTTGCCTTATCACCAGTCATACCAAAAGCGTTAATTACTTAAAAGAACAAAGTCAGACTCTAATGTCCATGCTGTTACTTTTCCTGTCCATCCTGTTACATAGATGTCCCTCCTGTTACCACAGTTAAAAGTCCGGCTAGCATGCTAGGTAATATACCTACAGATGTTAGAAACATGTTATTCGTTACTCTGAGATGCAATGAATAATACCAAAATTGCAAATGAGATCAGTAATTACTCATTTTCGTTGATAAAAAACTGAATCATTAACATTTTTCAAATCATAGATGGTGACATGCTTTCTTTTCGAATTTCAGTAAAATGGTTATATCAAGTGAGCATTTCACTTTTCCAATACTTAATGTTGTTAAGACAATGTGTGTTAGGAAAATTATATCATCTTTGATAAATTAAAACCCATTTATTTTCATCTTCTTATTTTGGTAACAGGATGGACATGACTTCCACCCTCTGCTATGTTTGTTTTAAATAATTATTTTTATAGTTTATGTTAAGATTGCGTATGTGTTGTGTTACAACCAGAATATATCATACAAGAAAATTAAGAAAGAAAATTGATGTTAGAAGACTTGTCTTGAATCATCATTTACCAACTTGAAATTCTGACATTTTTTGAGAATGACCTTTAAATGACATGTAAACATCGGTTTCCATGGCTTGACGTCATATATAACGTATGACGTCATATATGTTCTAAAGTGATCTTACACGTGGTACAGATAAGGGAATCTTAACCCGTTGTTCTTACTCGGAGATAAGGGAAGGTATGCGAGAAAATGGTACATGTATCTTTAAAAGCAGGTGGCTGCTAGTCCTTCCCCTGTTCTATGATTCCAAATTTCAATACCTAATGAATATTCATGGACAAAATAGTTATAATGAAATATGGAAGGTGGAACAATGTAGCTATCTTAGAAAGTAAAGAAAACGATATATGATAATCCATTAGCAAACAAAACAGACACTGATTAGACGGCTCCTATAGGAGCCAACTGGACTTGTCTTATCTGCTTGCAAATAAATAAAATGGTGTTTATATGAAGGAAAAAGTTAATATGAAGTTTCTGCATAATGTTCGTCCTTTCCTTGATATGAATGCCCTTTCACACCTTTTCAAACGGAGTAGAACCAGATCAGACGGCTACGTAAGGAGCCGTCTGATCAGGCTCTGCTCTGTTTGCTTATGGAATTATATAGATGTGGTTCTACAATCTTGCCAAGGTGGAAAAATACATGTCCATGTACCGATATAAAAGTAAGTTCATAAATATTCCTGATTCAATTATTTTTACACGAATATTGAACAAGTAACGGGTTACGCAACCACCTGCCTCTATGACCAAGCATTAGCCCTCGTCCCGAGGTTGAGCTGGAGATCATTATCTGACCAATCAGATACTTGAGAGTGATCTGTATTTTGGTTATAACAGAGAAAATATTAGATAGCGTAATACTTCGTGAAATTCAGGTCCAAATAAGACACCATACTTCAAGGACTTCATATAAAATGTTATGTAATACTATTATTTGAGTATAATGTAGATCTTAATATGTTGTTTAATGTTTACCTTATTAAACATATTGGCGGTTTATCAAAATACTTCTTTGCGTCAAGGAATATCATAGAATATCTAACAGAAATAGAAAATTCTTAATGTTAAGTTGTTGACATCAGTAGTTAGTTATATTTTTCCGGAACATACTATTTGGATAATTCTAAAACTTTATTTGTTCATATAAACATATTGTGTGTGTTCCTAGTTCTTGATTGTTCCTTAACTTTCTAGATTGCTCTTGGCTAACATAGATAAAGCGGGACTTTACCGATCTAAGCCCTGAGGTTACAAAACATTTTGCTTCAGAAGTTTTATAACATCGGGCCTTGGTATTACTTAAAAGTTACTTTGGCAAGTTTGTGAATTATGACATTATTATTGGATGTAAAACTTTATTTCAAAGAAGAACCAGGAATTCTTGGACTTCATGTATTCAGATTTTACTCTGTAATATCGTTAAATTAAGTGTTATATTGAATAATTAAAGTCGGGGACGGGATACGTTTATTTACACTGTTTGTCTTATAGGGTGGGGATGGAATAAGTGTGAGGTTTGGCGCCCCTAAAACCCCAGTTTCACTGGCCGTTCCAATGTGATACTTCCATCTTCCCCTATTGTATGTTTGTCATGTCTTTGTGCGTCTCTGTGTCTTTTGATATGCATGTACATTTGTCATTTTTGTCGTGGTGTGGTTCGGGCGGCTGTGTGTTTTGTATGTGGTGTTTCCTGCATGACACATACATGTACGTTTGTAAAGTTTGTTGTTGGTTTGTTTTTCTATCGTGCCTGGTTATTAACAGAATATTAACTGACCCCCACCAACCAGGTATTATTAATTTTGCATAAAAGGACGAGTCAACTTCCATTTTTTGTGAAATAAACCTTACATTGTGTCGAGTTTTATTTAATAACATTTCTTTTCTAAACGTGTGCGAGATCGGTGTTTATGGCAACAAATATCAGATCCGTGATATATAAGTAAACTGAATATATCCTGATCAGATAGCTCCTGTCCCAGGGGTTGTTTGATTTGGGGCTACTCTGTTTGCAAATGCCTAAAAGGCAAGAATATCACAGAAAATGTTAAATAATAATCGCGCCAATGTTCTTATTACGCATAATAGCTAACGACCTATTGTCTCAGGTAAGAGGTTTAGGACCCTTGTGTCCCTCTTGTTTTGATCAAGCAGGAAGGAATGTGAATGGCGGGCTGAGTTGGCTAGCTTAGCATTTTGCAGCCAGTCAGCTACAAGAAAATTAGATATCGGGCAATGAAGTTTTGCAGTCATTCAAGTTTATATAAGGAAAAGACATGAGGAGATGACACATTTCAGTATTCAAAATTATTGAAGACAGCTGTCGTTGGCTGTAAAGGTCCAGATAAGATACGTAAATTTAAACATTTCCATGAATAGCTCCTTTCTTTCTTCTCTTCGCCAAACCCTATACTGTGACCACTTTTAAGAATCGCATCAAAGACGATTCTTAAGAGTGATCACAGTACAGGGTTTGGTAAAGAAATGCCATTTTAGTATTTAGTAAGGCACCTGTTTTGGTTGCTCTCGCTGGATGATAACAATTACACGATAAGGCATCCTTTAATACAACAGTAATATTTATTGGACAGTTGATATATGCATTATGGCAATCAGCTGATCAGTGGCAAGCGGATTGTCCATGCCCATGTGTCTGGGAGTGGGTCGGTGCGTTTTCATACCTCGTAAATACCTGAAAAATCGAATGCGTTGCATATGAACTTCCCTTCACACTTAGTTCAAACGTCTCGTCACAGACCTGTACAGTGTCTGACAAAGTTCTGCACAGTTTGACACCTACAACAGAACCCCTCTAGTGCGACCACTTAATGAATAACCATTTCTATCTTTATAAGTAGGTGGCTGCATAATGCGAAAGTAATGCAGAAAGCTCCTACAGGAACTAATTTTCGTCCAGCATTAAGGTACTACATGCCGCTGCCACCCAGAATTATGTCCCTGTTTGATGGTCGAATTAGAGGGGTTGTACTACATCTCTATAAGACGGCTTATTAGCCACCTTGAGAAACAGTGTATATCCCTGATTACATGTCATCTTTAGTGATACAATTCACACCAACAAATAAAATAGTTGGGCCACTTAACCCTTTCGCAACCGCGTAATATCGTATGTAAAATGTGTCGCCTGCTGCAATTTCCATGTTTTAAATTTGGTAAATTTTATTTCAAGAAACATACACACATTATCAAATAGTTATCTGGGTCCAAACTGTCTGCATAAGTAATTACAGATTCTCAACGAATGGCAGTGAATGTGTTAATGGATTAAAATGTTCGAAGTAGACCTGTGGCTGTTTAAAACAGAACCAAATCAGACGCATATATGTATACCTTGTGGCTTATATTAAGCCTTTTAAATTGTGAGAGTATACATCAAAATTATCGACTCATCGTTTATACTGGCACTACGGAATACACTAGAAGTATCTACTCGTCGTTTATATTGGCACTGGCAACGGAATACACCAGGTTTATATAGTAGCATTACTGTTTGTAATGATGACGAATAATATCATGTTGACTTCGTGAAGAGAAAAAAGAATCGCCTTTGAGACTCATGGTTTACACTGGCACTGGCGACGGTATACACCAGAAGTATCGACTCCTCGCTTATACTGGCACTACAGTTTACACCAGAAGTATCGACTCATCGTTTATACAGGCACTACAGTATACACCAGAAGTATCAAAAGCATCGATTATATTGCCACTGGCAACGGTATACCCAAGAATTATCGACTAATGGATTATATTGACACTTGTGACGGTAGACAACAGAAGTATCGACATTGGCAGAAGTATAGACTCATCTTTTATATTGGCACTTGCGGCAGTATACACCAGAAGTACCGACTCAACGATTATATTGGCACTAGCGACGGTATTCCAGAAGTACCGGCTCATCGATAATATTGGCTCTAGTGACGGTATATACCAGAAGTATCGATTCAACGATTATATTGGCACAGGCGATGGTATTCCAGAAGTACCGGATCATCGATTTTATTGGCATTAGCGACGGTATATACCAGAAGTATCGACTCATCGTTTATATATAGTCACTGGTTTATAGTAGCCTTACTGTTTGCAATATTAGGAACAATATTATTTTGACTCCAAGAAGAAAAAATGATCGTCTCTGACAACACTGAAAACGAGTTTTTTTCGCAATGTTGTTCCATTTTTTCACCTACGGGCCATCTGTTCGGACTGTTGTAAAGCAACATTTAGCGAGCAGCAGTTTAGAAACTTCGTGTCCCTCTCTTCGTTGAAACGTCTCTTTCACAGTCATAATAAAAATTAGTCAAATTCATTTATTGCCGACTATACTAACTGATGTGGTGACTTATACCGATACTCTCAGCTACAACAAAGATATTTACCCATTCCAGGTTCTGTCTTGTCATGTAAGCTTTAAAGAGGAAGTCCCTACAGTGAACGCATATTTTCAATAATGTCATAAAACTGGGTATTTGTTTTGCTCAATCATTATTATGAAGATTATCAATTGGAACTTATATCGAAAAATGCACCTGTGATACAATATAAACCGATTTCATCAATACGTATAATTTTTGTTCTACAACAAAGTATTATCGGCTTTTCCGTTTAAATTTCCCGCGTTTTGCCGATGATCACCCGATCCCTACATTGTTCGTAACAGCTTTCCTTTGAAGTGGTCGGAGAGACGCGACTAGCGCGAACATATACGAAACTAAAACCCAACCCGAATAAAACTGAAACGTCGGGGAATAAAATCGGGATCGTCGATATGAAACACATGGATGTTTTGTCATTTTCAACGTTTATTTGATAGGTTTTCTTGTAGTATTCTACTTTTCAGCATATAAACAAATGAGTTTTGTATATTTTAGGTATTTTTGAACCGCGTCGAATGTAGGGAATTCCCCTTTAACTAATTCCCTCGTATTTACGCCTTTTTGTCACATTTTGAAACCATTTTAGTAAATAGAGTATTTGCTCCTATAGGAGCAAATGTTCTATTTACCACAATGGTTTAAAAACTACAAAATTCTATATTTTCACGTGTGAGCATGCCCTTGGAACCCTATAGCCACGCTGTGTAAATTACATTTGGATTCAGCTGCGCTCCTGCATTCATGGTATGAAACACAAATATAAAATGTATAATACTCACGACAGTCCAGAAGTCAACAAACTCCTGTGATGAAATGCTTCCGTCATCTGAAGAACAAAATGATTATTAAATTTGCTTAACCAAAAACGAAATGTTTTCAGTATGTGCTATAATTGCAATGGGGATAAGATCGTTATTTCAGTGAACTTTCCTACAATGTTCATCCTATATAAGGTAAACGGTGTTAAGCAGTTTGGATCCAGTGTCTTATCTGGATCCAAACTGTTTGCAAAGCTAAAGAAAGCTTCGCCCAATGCAGCAAGCCATGTAAGTCGCTTTCCAGCGACTTCGGTGTTGAAGGAGTTAAAGCGAATGTGTGATAATCTATTGCAAACAGTGTATAATCTATTTAAAGAGCTCTAGATGAAGATAACTTCTTTATTTCTCCACCAAGTCCTATGCTGTGGCCACTTTTTAGAATAGTCTCAAAGAGACGATTCTAAAGAGTGGTCACAACAAAGGGTTTGGCGGGGAAAAGACGAGTTTAGTATGTGTGTACACATCTTTATCTGTTACTATGTACCATGGCATATAGACCTAACTCTTTCACCGCCGACGTCACCGGAAAGAGATTCACTAGGTTTGCTCCAGTGGAAGAATATGTAGCTGTTTGACACACCACTTACGTTTTACTAAACATATACCCGGACGATATTGTTTGCAGACAGCAGGAATTATTTGGCGCCATAAGAGGTATTATCAGTTTTTACTTACTGTCTGGGTTCATCTTGGCGAAGTATACATCATAGTCGGATTTTTCCAGCGTGTGGTCACGGTTTGCATCGTACTCGTCGTACAAGTAGTGGGACAAGTTACACAGGGTTGGAATAGTGGCGCAAATGAACTCTGTGTACTCGTGACGGCTCTCCTTGCCATTTCCTGAAAACACATAATGAAATCAGTCTAATTCAGCTGTATAAAACTTCTATCCCTTTCTGTGATTTGTAAGTGCTGATTAGTTCCTTACTCAAGATATACGTATTTTAAGCGTTTTGGTGCCAACTTTCTAATTGTCGTCTGCAATCCAAGTTTGTTAAAGCATTCAGTAAAATAAGGAAATTATATAAATAAATGTAAAATTTAAAGGAATAGAGCAAAGATATAGAAAAAGAGATTGAGACAAAAAGTGAAATCCTTGATCAGGCGCCGCCTTTGTCTGATCTGGGACTGCACTATTTGTCGTGGTGCACTTGACGGTGTAGACGCAAATTAGGCGGTTATTGTAGGAGCCATCAGATTAAGATCTGTCCTGACATAATATAGATCTGATTCTTTAGTTTCTGCCATGGTCAAAATGTGTTTTGTTTTCATAATGCTAATTATGAAAAATCATCTAATTACAAAGTTACAAATAACTTGCATACCCAGACACTGAAATCGTCGATTTCTTCGTCAATTCCTATGTTGAGACGAGTCTCATGTTGAGAAGAGTGGTCACAACATATAGTTTGGTGGAGAAATAAAGGAGTTATGCTTGCAAATATTCTAACTCTTTGCACGCTAGCGAGGAAACTGTGATTACCCATGGAAACAGTTTGGATCCAGATGAGACGCCGCATAATGCGGCGTCTCATCAGGATCCAAACTGTTTGTCATATTGACCATATTTTTGCAAAAGAAAATGAGAGAAAGTTAATTTTTAGAATTGAAGCAGACTACAATTGTTGCAGACGAAAAATGACTTAGCTTGCAAAGAGGTAATCTACGCATCTTATCTGGACCTCTATAATTAATAAACATGACGTCATAATTTTACATGAATGTTCACAAGTAAAAGGTCAATGCTACAATTACATTGCAGATGATACATGTACATGTTCGGGTGTATGCCGATGAAAATGCAGCTAATAAATATTCATGATGTCTTTATTTCTTATATGAATACTAATGAGGAAGCTGTGGTTTTTTCGGTACCATATCCACTGTTTGGTCGCAAGTGGAAAGAAAACCCTTTGTTTAACCCTGTGCACGCTGGGGGCGAAACCGCGACTACCTATGCAAACAGTAAGGATCCAGATATGGCGTCTCATCTGGATTCAAACTGTTTGACACTTTGACCATGTTTTTGCAAAGAATTGGGAGAAATTTGATTTTTGATAATCGAAACAGACGAAATAAATAAATAAATTAACTAGAAATAAATCTAGTTACAGACGAACGCTTATCTGGCGTGCAAAGAGGTAACCCATTTCTCCATGGGCTATTTTTAGACCCAGCCACTGTGAATAAATCTACGAAAAGGAGCATTTACTAGAGAAAAGGAAAAATTTAAAATTATGTAGTTTTTAAACCATTGTGACAAATAGAGTATTTGCTCCTATGGAGCAAATGTTCTATTTATCACAATGGTTTCAAAAAGTGACTTTTTTCAGAGGCGTCAAAATACGTCATTGTGTGGGACTGGGTTAAATTATAAGCAAAGGGCAGACGATAGTTCTCAAAGCGGGATAAGGGCAAAGGTTACAGGTATACATCTTTCTTACCATTTGTGTCATGCTTGTCGAATATTTGTTCCAGCTCGGTTCTTGTGATTTGACCGTCGCTGTTCAAGTCTTCGCCGAGGAACATCATCATGGCGGTTTCATTGTAAGGTTTTCCCGAACATTATCTGAATATAATGTAACGATTACTTCCATAAAATACACCGCTTCTTCCGTTTTGGTTTAGTAACGCTAAACTATTCTATGAAAGCACTTGAGCCTTACAAACCATAAACAAGACGGTTTTGCTGTTTATTGGGTTTTTTCCGTTTGATGTACACAAAGCCGGTTCATTAAGTTCCAACAATACACATTTCTTTACGCTTATTAGTATACAGCGTTATTGATTGTCGTTAAATTTGTTTTAATATGGCACGACTTTCTACAATATCTTCTTCGACATGCGTTTGTTGTGGTCTACTCTTAAGAGACTTAATTAAACCAGTGTACGAACAGTATTGTCTGCCCAGACTCGTCTTTTTATTCAAATACGTTTCTTTTTGTCTGATTGGCCTTTAAAACTTTTACTCAATCAAAAAGCTTTATAAGCTAGGACCCTGATGAGACTTCCGTGACATTTCAAACTGTTTGCAAAGGTTATCACGGATTCACCTCTTGCAGCGAAAGCGTTAACACTTTACTTGATGAATATTCATATAAGAAATATTGATGCATATTAATTACCTATTTTATCATGACAGAAACGGTAGAATCAGATCTTTAGTTTCGGTATTACATAAGCAAACAGGGAAAGTGTAGACACGTAAAATGAAACAAAAAAAAGAGAAATAAAAAAATCAAATCCTGTTAGAAAAGGGACATCGTAACGAAAAATGAAAAAATATCAAATCACATTAAAAAATTCGGCAATGTAACAGAATTTGATTTTGTTTTTGTTTTTTAAAAAAACAACGTGGATACTGTGCCTATCGTATATTGTGCTCATTTAATACAAATTGAAAAAAAAAGTTCAAATGAAATAACGAATTACATGTAGCAGCATATAGATTGAATACAATACTAACACTGTGTGTATTATTATTTATACATTATACTTTATATTAGTAATAATGAACTGAAACCGACTTATAGTTCAGACACTTCTATGTCACGATGCACATGCGATTTGCGCTCGCACAAGAAAATAGATATAGACTGCCTAGCTGTAGAGATGAGTGTTTTAAAGCCGTGATTTAACCTATTAGCTTCGTTTGTAGTTTCCGGTTTTCTGCACACCTAAGTATGCTCAGATGATTTTTTTTTATATCTTTGTTTTATATAAACCTTTTTTAAGTTGTATTAAATAAACACAGTTTACGATAGGCACAGGTTCCACGGAATTTGAAAAAACACAAACAAATTACGTTACGTTACGCTGCCAACTTTTAACGTGATTTGAATTTTTTCATTTCTCGTTACGATGTCCCCTTTCTTAAACGGGATTTGATTTTGTTTTCATTGTCTGATCTCGTCCTATTCTGTCTGCAAATTAACCCTTCGCCTGCTGAATTTTAAAATACATTTCTCCTTCTTTACCCAAGTCCTGTTGTATAATTACATATATCTTCACTGTGTACAAGTATTTCGCTGTGTAGTCACTGCTGTGGAGTGCACTGGTTGCACAATCAACTTGTAAATAGTGCAGACCCTGATGAGACAGCTCCTACAGGAGCTGTCTCATCTGGGTCTTCACTATTTACAGGTAGGTATATTGACGTGGATAGCAAGCGAAGGGTTAAGGTGTGTCTGTCAGGTAGACGGTTTGTAAAATAAATCTCTACGGAGCGTTATTATGAAACTGATTGGCATTTAATATGGATACCTGCTGTTCACAAGATTGTCACGATTTCGATCGAAAAAAGAGCAGGATCGTGTATGCTTTTTGGGCGACACTTTCTTCAATTATTAGCAAGTTCAACTAAGGTGATCAACTCTTTGCTCGCTTAATTGTCGTCTGCAAATGCTCCCCAAATCATGTTTTTATCTATATCTCCAATAAATGTAGTCAGGGTGTCAAACAGTTTGGATCCTGATGAGACGCCACATTACTCGGCGTCTAATTAGGATCCACACTGTTTGCATAGATTGTCAGTTTGTCGCTAGCGTACAAAGAGCTATTACATTACCATATACATGTATCACGATTCTACAGAAATAATCCCTTTTATAATCACTTCGTGTCTATTTATTTTTGTTACATGTAAGCAAGAACAATAGCATTGGCTTCAGGAGACACAAACTGAGGACTGTCACTGGTTATGAACTCGGGTTGATATGTGTTTTGTGAAGTGGAGCTCTGTCAAATAGAGAAACTGTAACAGGCATTTTACCGACTTCTATTATCTTAAAACGTAAACAATCTACCCGCATAAACCTGTATTTTACAGTGTAATCGCCCACATATGTATTCAAATGAATATATTTTCCATTTTTGCATGGATAGTTTTTGCCAGAATTCTTTCACTGACCTGCGGAAAATAATAAATAATGCATATCCTGATCATTGTTCGAACACAGTAAATGTATCATTACTGGTAGGTGGCAGCTTAATGCAGGACGAAAGTCATGCAGAAAGCTCCTCATAGGAGCTTTCTGCACGACATTCACCCTGCATTAAGCAGCTACCTGTCGAAACAAAGTCTCAATTCTTCATCACTAAAACTTGGAACTATCGAGTTTTACCATAGTTTGTATCCAGATGAGATGTCGAGAAACTCTGTGTCTCCTCAGAATCCAAACTATCTGATACTTGATTATGTTTCTAAAACAAAGATGAAGAACGTTAATTAACCCTTTTCTTCATATAAACACCCTTTTATATGTATACACATGTAGTTTGATTTGACTCTGTAATAGTAAAGATTAAGAGTTATTCCGTGTGCAATATATTTGCAAACAGTTGCACCAAAATAGCACCACATCTTTGCAAATAGTACAACTCGCAACCCTGGTCTGGGTCCCCTCTAAACTGGACATGTAGTAAATAAGAATTTTGATCTGTTTAGACAGAGGACTGTTCAGTGTAGGTCGAAGTCATACATAAAGCTCCCTTTAGAGCTCTCTGCTAGACTTTCACCCTGTAGTAAGCTGCCATCTCTCTTAACCCATTCTCTCCTACTGACGCATTTTGTGCGCCTCTGCACATCTCATGTTTTGAAACCATTGTGATAAACAGAGCATTTGCTCCATAGGTTTCCATGGTTTCCAAACTACACAATTCTAAAATTTTCCTTTTCTATTTTTTATACGACGGCCTGATAATCTATATTATACCATAAGCAAACAGGACAGATCTATCTAATCTAGGTCTACCCTGTAACTGCGTAACTACACCGAAACGGATTAACCCTTTCCCTGAGCTACGTTTATTTCAATACCTAATGAATATTCATGGACAAAATGGTTACAACGAAATATAGAAGGTATAACGTTGTAGTTACATGTATTTTAGAAAGTAAGGAAACATCTTTCAAATTCCATAAGAAAACAGAGCAGACCCTGGTCAGACGGCTCCTATTGGGTCTACTCTGTTTGCAAATGCGTGAAAACATTTATATGAGGGAAATGGCTAAACCTACTAAAAAGGGAGCAGTGTGGGACACCGATATGAGCTGTCTGAATGTATTCCAGTCTGCAGTAAGATGTCACCCGTCTTTAACCCATTACCTCATAGGCTATTTTTAGATCCAACCTCTTTGAATAAATCTACCGAAAAGGAGCATTAACCAGAGAAAAGGAATTTTTTAGAATTTTGTAATTTTAAACCATTGTGATAAATAGAGTATTTGCTCCTATAGGAACAAATGCTCTATTAATCACAATGGTTTCAAGAAGTGACTTTTACAGAGTCGTTAAAAGTCGTCAATATGAGGGAATGCGTTAAGATATCTAGTGATTCTTCGGATTAGCCAGGTAGTACTTAATGGTCTTCAACATACCAGTCAAAACGCGATTAGCATAATAACTAACCCTTCGCTGTTCTATATTTAGTCCAAATTTCAATACCTACTGAATACTCATAGACAAAATAATTATAATGAAATATGGAAGATGGAACAGTTAAGCCATTTTAGAAACTAGAGAAACAGATCCATCAAATTCCATTAGCAAACAGAGCAGACCCTGATCAGAAGGCTCTTTTATAATGTAACAGTCTGGTGTCCGATTTACTACGAAGATCGTACGACTGAAATGTCTATAAGTCTTACATTTACGACAATCGCTACCACTTAGATAGCCGAAATCATCGCACACCTTAACCCATCATATAAAGGCCCTTTTCCTTCATATAAAGGCCTTTTCATGCATCTGAAAACAAAGAAGATCCAGATCAGACGGCTCCTGTAGGAGCCGTCTGATCAGGGGCTGCTCTGTTTGCTAATGGAGTTTGATAGATCCGTTTATTTACTTTCTGAAATGGCTACATTGCTCTACCTTCCATATTTCTTTATAACTATTTTGCCCATGAATATTCAGTAGGTATTGAAATTTGGAATAAACATACAGTACAGGCCCCGCGGACTTTTTGTTTTCCGTTT
Organism: Azorinus chamasolen; assembly: GCA_963576725.1. Lineage (NCBI taxonomy): Eukaryota > Metazoa > Mollusca > Bivalvia > Cardiida > Solecurtidae > Azorinus > Azorinus chamasolen. Next base: position 54,068,029 of record OY755247.1, read on the forward strand.
TACCAGCGCGGACAAAATAAATTGAGAGCGGGTTTCCAGCACGGACAATTTTTATGGATCACCGCGGACAAATTCTGTGTCCACCGCGGACCGAAATTTACCCTACGGGATATTACCGCCGCCGAGCCATCGCTGTCCGTGCTGATATCAGCGTGGATTGCGGGGCATCACCGCGGACACTACCTTTATGACTGGCAGTCGTTTAATCGATTTAGGTATAAATTATTTAGATAAGATATATACAAAAGCTTACATGTATATATAAATACACATGTGCATTTTTTTTCAACTGAAGAAACGCATATTGAATATACTGTCAGATCTAGAATTCAAAATGAAATTAGATAGCATACGTATATAGATAGCCTTCACCCAAAACCCGAGACTGAAGCGGTTTCTTTCTGCTAAAACTACAATTTATAGTCAAGATTTTAACGATTACCAGACTGTAAATGCTCGAGAAAAAAGAAATAGATACAAAATATCAGCAGCAATTGTTTTCACAATCTGATTTTCAGAAAATGCGTAGCGCAGAGATTATAGATATCAGGAGCACTCGGTCATATTTGTTTCGACCCCACGCGCGTATTAACCTTTTCCCTGTTCTATATGTGTTCCAAATTTAAATACAAATGTACATGTACCTACTGAATATTCATGGACAAAATAGTTATAATGAATTATGGAAGGTGGAGCATTGTAGACATTTTAGGAAAGCAAATAAACAGATCTATAAAATTCTATTAGCAAAGTGAGTAGACCCTGATCAGACGGTTCCTCTAGGAGCGGTCTGATCTAGGTCTATTCTCTTGACAAATGCGTGAAAACAGGTTTATATGAGGGAAAGGGTAAAGGGGTGGAGAGTTGTATCCAACCATTATTTGTTGAAATACTTTTTTTTGAAACCTTAACACTTTACTCTATAGTTTGTGTTCAGTATTGAAGACAGATGTTTGATTAAAACAGGCTGAATGGGACCATTTTGCGTTTTTCTCAGCCTGCTTTAAGCTACCGTCTACTGTGATATAGAAATATTTCTTATGGCGCATATTCATGAATGTATCAAGTGGAACTATTTTTGAGTGGAGGAATGGATTAACGCACTATAATGAGTACCTATGGAGTAAAGGGTTGAACTGGGTATCATTCGACGAAGAGATGCAAACAGTTGATTAAATAATTATAAAGTTCGAAACGCATCTACACTAATACACTAATACACCGCATCTACACTAATAATCTATACTGTTACAGCTATTCTTGTTTGACCGACCATGTAGTGCAGCTACAAGATTTAAGTTGATATCAGAATTAAGATGAAAACTATTGTAGCTTATTGTATTATAATTTATTTTGAAACGGCGCAAAGCAGTCGCCTGCATAAATCATTACTCTGTATAAAAGAGCCACCTGAAATAACAGATAGCCAAATATTGGTATGTCGTTGTCTTTCAGATGAGTTCAAAGCTGCGATCGTAATGTTATTCATTTAAGTCATATTAACCCTTTTCATGCTAGTAGCATATATTGACGTAATTTAAAAACAGTGCAGACCCAGATCAAACAGCTCTTAGAGGCTGTATGATCAGGGTGTGCATTGGTTTCTTATAGGATCTGTCAAGCATAAATTGCCATTCGTCCTGGGGAAATTATTACTCCATTACCAATATAAAAGTTGAAATGATAGATAGTCATACGTAATCCATTCATATCTGCGGGAAGAGAGAGAGAGAGAGAGAGAGAGAGAGAGAGAGAGAGAGAGAGAGAGAGAGAGAGAGAGAGAGAGAGAGAGAGGTTGGGGGAGAGAGAGACACACACAGAGAGACAGAGACAGAAAGAGAGACACACAGAGAGACAGATAGATAGGGACAGCCACAGAGAGACAGACAGACAGAGAGGGAGAGTAAGAGGTGGAAGAGACGGACAGAGAGAGGGGAGAGAGAGAGAGAGAGAGACAGAGAGAGAGAGAGAGAGAGAGAGAGAGAGAGAGAGAGAGAGAGAGAGAGAGAGAGAGAGAGAGAGAGGCACGCAGCACCTAAATCTGTTTTAAAAACTACAGTAAAACTCGATACATGTATTTTGAAATTTTATTAATAATGCATTGATGCCTTTTTAGACAAGTGACTGCTTAATGCAGGTTGAAAGCCATGCAGAAAGCTTATATAGGAGCTTTCTACATGATTTGCACTCTATATTAAGGTACCACCTGCCTTACATAAATATAATGATATTTATTGCAGTGTTCGATCTGTCGACGTTTTACTGTATAATTAATGTAAAATATGAACAGAAAGTATCCCCACAAAAGAACACTTTATTCTAATTACATGTAATTTAGAATTGAAGAATACTGAATATGTCCAAATGCAGTTCTTAGTCATGAATTCTTCTTGGGTGTGGAAGCCGAAGATACCCCTTATCATATGACGGGGCTTGTCATGCAGATTTAAACTGGACAATTTGCACAAAGTCATCAGCAGTATGGAAAGAGATAATGCCAGACTGGCTAACTACAGTGAACCCTTGTTACAACTGAGGTGTTTGTTCCCAGACATTGTGCTGGTATAACGAGGTGGCCGTTATAACGGGTTTAAATACGAAAGGAACCATATGGAGAGAGAAGAGAGAGAGAGAGAGAGAGAGAGAGAGAGAGAGAGAGAGAGAGAGAGAGAGAGACGGGGAGAGAGACGGAGAGAGAGGGAGAGACGGAGAGAGAGAGATTTTGACGTCCCTTCTGGCCTTGTGATTGCATATCATTGTAAATGTTTATTTGGGGGAGAGGACTTCTTAGAAACAACAACAATTGTACACAGAGAGAGGGACAGGGACGGTGAGGAAATATATTATGGGCTTATTAATTATGTATCAGACAATAACAAAGTCTAAAACATGATAAATATTTCATTTTAATACAGTGCCCCTGTATTGATTCACAGGTGCTCGTAGCATGCTATGTCTCCACGACAACAACAGACAAATTCAATATAACTGGTCTATAAGGCCTTGTCCGATCTGATAGCATGGATGGATATCTTGTATTAACAATTTCTTAAAATAATACTTACATGTAAAATAACATTGACTGGTTTTAAACCTAACGTCAAACCCTCACCGACATCAATTTCAAGCTTATAGAGATTGTTTTATTTAACATTTCCCTGTACTATGTTTATTCAAAATTTCAATATTTACTGAATATTCATGGACAAAAATAGTTATAAATTTTAAAAGCAATGAAATATGGAAGGGGGACATTGCAGCTATTTAACAAAGCAAAGAAATATATCTATCAAATTCTATTAGCAAACAGAGTAGACCCTGATCAGACGGCTCCTCTAAGAGGTCAGAGAAGACCCTTCTCTGTTTGCAATTGCGTGAAAACACGTTCATATGAGGGAAAGGGTTAAAGTACAATATGAAGAAATTTTGAATACATAATACCCATTCATTCTATATTTAATATTGTGGGAAATATAGATGGCCGCTCATCAATTATGAAGAGCAATATCAATTATTGGTGATTGACACGCCTATAGGTGACAGTTGATTGGATTATGTCTTTTCAATGGGTGGGTCTTAAAGATACTGAACCAATGAGCTGTGACATCTTGATAGTAGCAAAAGAGCGGAAATACCCGATAGTCTTTCTTTAAAGTTGTCGGAACTTTATTGATGACCAAATAATTAACACAATGATGACCATAAATCAATGACCCCCCTGCGCTGAAACACCAAGGTAGTGTCCGTACATTGTAGAGCACGCAAAGCGATCATTGTTTTAATGTATGACCAAAACATTTGACCCCCATTATACTGAATTATCGTCCGCTTAAAAAATGTAGTCTGCAAAATAAATGAAATAAGCATTGCTTTAGTTCGTTGAAAACAAACAGTAAAATGAGAGTCAGACATATTTGACCCTAGTAACACTCTGGGGAACTCATCATCTGTTCAGTATACAAACTGTTTGTAAATATTAAGGAAGCCACGCTCGGCGGGCTAAGGGTTGATCTGCATTTTTTTTTAATCTTTTTAAACTTTCAGGGTCCTATAGAGAATGTCCAAGTTACCTACATTTATTATGCTGAAAGAATTTGCTTTTAAAAATGTTTTTTTGTTTTCTTACCGGGTTTCCTTCTGTCTTCTTTTAAAATAAAAATCGACTAAATTTTGTTTCCGCGTAAAAACATCGAATTAGTGTTAGTGTATCATTTTCAAAGGCAAGTGACTGCTTAATGCGGTGTACGGAAAAATGCCACTGGAAAAAAATGCCACCGGAAAAAATGCCACTGGAAAAAATGCCACCCTGATTTGGAAAAATGCCATTGGAATATATGCCACTGGAAAAAATGCCACCCTTTTTTCAAAATTATATTTTATCCTTTTTTTAAGGCCCCAAATAGGGGGCAAAGGTCCGGGGGCAAGTGTCCGGGAGGCAAATGTCCGTAAACTGAAATACCGATATCATGAATATTTATTAAATTTATTTTTAAAATAGCTTATGTACTGAGGCTTATTTGGTATTGGAACAAAACTATAGAGTTAGATTCAACATAAATTCATAAGCAAACAGAGAATACCCTGATACCCTTTTATAAGAGCCATCGTATCCGTGTCTACTCTGTTTGCAAGCACGTGAAAAGCGTCGATGCTCTCAGAATTTTTACTTCTGTTGCCGGGTCATGTCAGACGTGCGGATCTCTAGCTGAAGTGTAACCTAAAGTTTGGTTGTCGGTGGGTTTCAACCATTTCCCTGTTTAATATTTATGTCGGAAAAGATGACATCATGCTATTTATAAGTTGATTTTTATAATGGTGTATGTACGCGGTCCATGACTTTTCTTGGTACTTGTAGAAAATGTAGAGTCAGATATTATATAATTTCACAAGTAAACAGAGCTGGTCCCGATCATACGACTCCAATAGGCACCTTCAGATCTTGGTCTACTCTGTTTGCAAAGGCATGGACATTGTTTATATATGGTAAAGGGATAAGCAAACAGAGCAGACTCCTGGTCAAACAGCTTTTATTTAAGAAATCTGATCTGAGTCTTATCATTTAAAGGTCAAGTAAACAGATCGGGGTTTCGTCAAATTCTGATAGTGTACAGTTAGTTAAACACTAAGCTTTAGAAAATTCTTACCGTGTTTATCTAGTTTTGATTTAAATCGAGTTTTTATTATACCGCGAACCGTGTATTTTGAAAATCGATACATGATTATCTCCCTTGCGTGACGTCACTTGTGATGCTCGCCTGTCAGGGATCCCATTGAGAGGGAGGAATGTACACAGAAACTTAACCTTTTCCTTTAAATTAACGCCTCTGCAAACAGAGTAGATCCAGATCAGAGCCTACAGGAACCGTTTAATTAGGGTCTGTTCTGTTTGCTTACAAAATTAGATCAAATCCGACTACTAAGTTTCTATAAATACCCAAATTATTTTCACACTTTTCCAGACATTACGTCCATGGATTAGCCATAGAAAGTGACACTTAGTTTATCGAGTAGGGGAAACTATTTTTGGGGTGTGATGTTTATTTTAGGTGTGGAATACAACGATACTTAAAATTAAACACATACTTTTTAATTTGTTAATCTTAAACCTTCTCTTGAATTTTACCCATGCCCTGTTGTATAATTACATATAGTTTCGCTGTGTACACGTATTTGACTGTGCAATCACTGCTGTAAATCAACTTGTAAATAGTGCAGACCCTGATGAGACAGCGGTGATTCGAGACAACTCCTGCAGGTTTTCACTATTTACAGGTATATTGACGTGAATAGCAAGCGAATGGTTAAAACTTACTTTACCTGTCAGTGAATTAACACTATTCATAAACTATAATTTAAAAAGAGGATGAGGTTAGAACCAAGACCATTAGCAAATAGTGTAGATTCAGATCAGAGGGACCATTTGGGTCCCGCCCATGAGTTGGGTCCAAACAACTTTTAGACAGAACCAGACAACTTTAGATGGATTTCATATTTAGGCAAAGTGGGTTCAGATGAAATGGGACGTTCTCGTTAAGTAATATAGTACTATGTATAAATGTCCGTACTTTAGAAAAACAAAGAAATTCCACCAAAATGCAGAAAAATAGAAAATTATTTATTTATTTATTTTACTTTAATATTTGCAATACCAAAAATGATGCATTACTTTCGGGAAATCGAGTAAAGGTTGAACTACCAAAATATGTATTTTGTTGGGAAAATGAGAAAAGGTGGATCTTGATAATAAATGGTTGTCAGTCTTGAAGAATGACTAATTTTTTTTAATATATTCATGTTTCTGAAGCTTGTGAATTATGTTTAAATGACTGGACCCACTACAAATAAAAATGTCTATAAAAAAATATTGTCAACACATTAAAACTGTTACTACATTTTTCTTTAGCATAATTTTACAGTATACTCGTATGTGCAATTTAATTATGGTTTGTATTACATGTATATGGAAACAACAGTAAACATAGCCAGTAGAATTTCTCTATGCATGTATGAATGAATGTGTTAAATGGCCTTAGGCCATATTGTACTAAGCCATATTACACACGAAATGCCCCATGCAGGGTCAGTCTCCAGATGTCAGTTATCATAGTGGCCTTTTGTCAATACCGAACAGGGGACAATGATTATTGCAAGGCCATAAAACCCGCTTCCTGTATATTACGTATTGTTGCATTCCTTTATGTAGCTGTGGTAACTTGTCAAAAGAATCAATCATTGCGGTCATGGTGCCTCAAAGTTAGTTTTGGGCAAAATGTAGGTAATAATCAGTAAAACTATAATTATAAAACGCATCCAATGAACAATTCCGTAAATTACAGTAATCCAGAATGACTTTTTTTCCTATGGATTTATGGTCAAAATTGTCCATGTTCAAAAATTGCAAAAGGATCATATTTATGATAAACTATTTCCCTTATGAAAAAATATGTGTCAGTAAATCACTTCACGAATATAAACCCTTCATTCCATGTGCCTGTTTATGCCAATGCAAACATAGTAGACCCAGATCAAACGTATTGAAACAAATTTACAAACAGAGTAGATCAAGATCAGAGAGTTTCTGATCAGGTTCTTGTCGATTTGCTTAAGAAATAATATACCGGTAGGTCTGGTTATACAATTACTGCCATAGCATGTGCTCACATATCATTAACTCTCCAATTAAATCATTATTTCTTACAAGAATATTCATGAAGAAGATCTAAAGGCTTTTTTCACAATGTTAACTTTTCAAATAGATCGATCATTAGCTCTGACAGATCAATTAGGATTAGATCAACAAACTTTCGCAAGCAAACAGAGCAGAACCTGATCAGACAGCTCTTACAGGAACTGTCCGATCTGGATCTACTCTATTTGCAAACGCGCGTGAAGCCGTTTATATAAGAAGAGAAGGGTTGGGAAATTGATTTTAAAGCAAATTAGGTGTCTGCTGCCAGCAGTGCTAAATCGTGTTTATTAATCATTTTTTCTTATGTTAAGTGTACTTTTAAAAGGAGTGTTCTAATTACCTTACTTAACGAATCTTTATAAGCTTGTCATTGAGCAAACAGGGTAGATCCAGATCAGATTGCTCAGTATTTTGATTTTGGTCTACTCTGTTTGAAATTTAAGAAAGTTAAGGAATTAGAAAATGGAAAAAGTTTGTGTTTAAGTTAATTGGGGTAATATTATAATAATTTATAAATAATATGGCTAATATTACATCATCCATAGCTATTGGATCTATATTACCTGTCACAAAGCTAACATGGTTGAACTAGATCATATAGCTTTAGATTTGATTTGGGTCTACCCTGTTTGAAATAAATATAAGGAATCTCCTCCTTGTGATCTACAATGTTTACTTTTATAAGTATAGAGTGTGCTAATTACCTTACTTAATGAATCTTTATAAACTGGTCATTCAGCAAACAGGGTAGATCCAGATAGCTGTAATTTTGATTTTGGTCCACTTTGTCCAAATATTTGGAGTATAATGATTAATTAACAAAAATAGTGGGGGACTTTTGTAAGCCTTGGCCATTTTAGTGAGGGGCTTTTGATCGAGGGGCTTCTGTAGTGAGGGGCTTTTAGATGAGGAGCTTTTGTAGTAAAGGGTTTTTGAGTGTACTCCTATTCGACATATGAGGCATGTCCAACACATAAATAAGAATGTCTTCCATTTCAAAGAAAGGTCAGATCATGGGATCTTTTTTTCCAAAGTTCAGCTAGTTATGTATAGGGCGTTCCTGAAGGCCGATTCATTCCAGCTTCTTGTTGTACATTGTATCTACCCTTCGGTATACGGACATTTTCTCTCTAGGACATTTGTTCTCCTATTTGGGCATGGGAGGATAGGGCTGACATTTGTCCCCTTCAAATTTTATATTATTTTACTTGCTCTACTTGCTCGCAAAGGATAAAAAAGAAAATACCTACATTGTTCTAAAAACGGACGGTTGATTACACAGGAAATCGGTAATGCAGAAAGAGTAAGGAGCTTTCTAAATTACTTCAATCTGCAATTAGCTGTCATCTGTTTTAAACGATCGTCAAATCAACATTTTTAAGAATGGTTGTTTACAATCGCCGCCCCTTAACCGATAATCTTTCTAAACCGATATTGGAGCTACATGTATCCTGTGTTTAGTTACCACCTTTTTTAAATGACAGCCAATTCAACTGTTTTGAATTGTTATTTTACTTCGCTATACCGGTTTGAGAACCTCTCTAATCAGGTCATTTTCTCGGTATGGTCACAGGGTTCGTTTTATAAGGTTTTGCAGTAATTTTGTTATTATCAGGGGCAGTTACATTTTTAACGCATCGAATATTAGACCACCGGCTTACTTTAAAACTAGAAATTGGCATTTAAATTAAGAAATATGCTTTTAAAAAGAAAGAAAGTTGGCGTACATGTATGAGATATATATTTTGCTGTACGTATTTATTAATAAATGATAACTACAGTATAACCTCTGCAAAGCAACACTCTGGGAGATATAAACTTCTGTATTGTCGTTGTAGAGAGGTTGTTGCTCATCGGAGTTTCATGGCAACTCTCTCTCAAGAGACAACCCAGTAAGGAATACCTGGGATCTTTTGAATACAAGTGACCGCTTAATGCAGGACAAAAGTACTTTTATCCTGCATTAATCTGCCACCTGTCTTAAAACAGACATTTTATTTGTACATGTATCGATGTAGAGAGGTTCCACTGTAAGTTTTGGGGATTCATTTAAAGTGTTGTTGAAAGGAGGTGTTTGCTGTAATCTGTACTGTATGCTATAAACCCCTTCACTGTCATTATGACGTAATAATCCACTAAAATAGTCACTGTCAAATCAGTGTCTGCTTACATGTTTCATCTACTTTTCTTTATAAAAAAATTATGATAGTTTTTTACTTAACCCTTTCCTCCATAAATACTCCTTTCTACGCCTCTGTAAAAGTCACCTGTTGAAACCAATGTGATAAAAAGAGCATTTGCTCCTACACGTATAGGAGTATATGCTCTATTTAACACAATGGTTTCAAATTACAAAATTCTAAAAACAATAATTTTATCTACTTAATGCTCCTTTTCGGTAGATTTATTCAAAGAGGTTGGATCCAAATTGAGCCTACATGTATGGAGGAATGGGTCTTAAGAAACTTTAATATAAGTGTCAAATGGTTTGGATCCTTATCAGACGCGGCGTCTGATCAGGATCCAAACTGTTTGCAAACATTAGAGTTTTCAAGTTTGACATGGAAGGCTTTAATAGTAAATACAACTTACAATGGGGAAATTGTGATCTATTTCTAAATAAGGAATAGGTCATGGAATTTAAGCAGGCGACACGTTGGTTTAGACATATCCGTTTAACGAAAGAATGTGGGTGTACGAGGTCCGTGGTTTGATAAACCATGTACATACTGTATACGCTTCTTTAATAACATTGATTAATTTAATTCGTATGCCCCTTCACTCCCAGAATTCGGTTGCCAAGACATTAACAACACTTTAGATCTAGACCAGACGTCCAATATCTCATTATCAAACCAGAACCAAAAACTGGTTTACATCTATATCTACGTTTTTAGAAAAAAAAATGGATTATCTTTTTTAATCCATAGGATGCAGGTACATCATGGCAGTGAATCGATTGAGCAGAATCTAAACATGCAGTACATGTACATCAAGCAGAAAGACAAAACATGTACACAGGTACATTTGTACACAGTAAAATATTAAGCACAAGGGTAATAAAACAACCATACAAGTATTATTCGAATGGCTATTGAAACTGGTTAAAACGTACATTTAAGCTGCCGAACCAAGACTAAATAATGGAGAAAACTTCTAACTTTACAACTCACCTGGCTGAATTGATATTAGATGTATTAGTAAATAAAATCCCTCAATTCTTTCGTCTGCCAGAACAATATTCATATACATGTAGATCTATACAGAAATCATAAGAAGACCAGTCAGGACTATTCTCATAACAGAATCAATAGGTTTTGTTGGTCGTTTCCAGTAGATTTCTGATAATTAAAATTTACACTGATGTGAAACTGAAAACAAAATCGATTGGGAATTAGAATTGGAACCTAAAACATAGAGTCGAAATGAAGATGAATTCATTAACAATGTGCACAAACGTATGCAAACCTGATACAAGTTATACAACCTAGTAACTTATTGTGTGTGTGTTTTGTGTTTAACGGGTGTTCCGTGTTTCTATATAAAACATCTTACGTATTGAACAACAAATAATTGAAATAGAAAGCATACTAGAATATCGCACCCATATTATGCAGAAACGAATCAGACAATTCACGGACAGGTTATATTCCAGTACAATCAAACGCGCCAAAAATAATGGATGAATTAATTTGTGTTTGCCGAATGCAGAACAGTTTCGGTTTGGAATTAGTCTAAACGAACCATTTCTCGAGTGTTTTATTTCATACATTTCATATCAATTTTGCAAAATGTGGATGTATATATTTGTATGTACTTGTAAAGAGAAAGATAAGCCGTGAAAATGGATATAAAAGGATGAAAAGGATATAAATATCAATCCAGGTAAGGTCCAGCGCGATCCGCAGTGGTACACAGTGGTCCACGATGATACCACCGCGACCTGCGGTGATAACGATCGCGCCCGGCGACGAGTGCCCCTGTGGAGGGACCAGCGCGGACCCATCACAACCCGCGCTCGATTGCGGAAGACCGCATATCAGCGCGGACAAAAATACCCGTGTCCGCGTTGGATAAAATTGCGATGGGCCGCGGAAAACAAAAAGTCCGCGAGGCTTGTACTGTAGAACAGAGAAAGGGTTAATGCACATCAGTAAAGGTTCACTTCGTACGACAGAAATTATCTAAGTGTTACCATATTACGATCACAACTTCCAGTTACGATCGTCGTACGTTAGGAGTTGCGATACTTTCAGTCGTACGATCGCTAGTGAAATGGGCCCTGCACTTGTACAAAGGCATATATAAGATGCATTTATAATTAAACATTTATACGGCGTACATTCTGGTCTGGAAATGATAAGCTAACCTCATCAGACCTCGTGAATTCTTGTCAGAATGTACCCCGAGTAGACAGGTCTGGCCAGAATAAATAATATTGGTAGAGGTCAGACCTTGTCAAGTAATACCATCTCTGTAGACTGACCACCATGTTGAGTGCTGGCCGTACAAGATGACAGGCGTGAAGGGGGTCTTAAATGTCACCAAATGTGACCTGGTCAATACAGTGACAATGGACAGTTTGTACCACTGGTAAAACAGGTCTGATCTTGTAAAATGGTTTCAAAACTACTCAATTCTGCAAGTTTCCTTTTTCCTATTAAATGCTCCTTTTCAGTAGATCTCAGGGTGGGTCTAAAAATAGCCGATGAGGGAGAAGATTGAAAAGGAAGCATGTTCTTCTGAAAATACCTCCTGCGCACTGTTTACATTTTCTTCAAGGAAAACAGTTTCGCCCTGAAATCATCTTAAAATCGGAGAATACGTGTATGATCTTGGTGCAACGTCGTGACTGATCAGGGTCTACAGTGTTTGTCGTTTACAATATTATCATTATCTCAACAAACAGTTGAGATAAATCTCAGTTCTTCTTTACTAAAATTCCAGATTAGCGTTGTTTTACTGTAGTCTTACATAAGGGTATACCCATGACGTCATTCCTGTAGAATCTTACGCAACATCTACAGAGTTACTCTGCATCTTATCAAGATCCAAACTTTTTAACACACTCATTACATGTTGGTGACATGGAAGAACACTCAACCTGGAGAATATTTCCAAAAGACAATTAACCCTTTCGGTGCCAGCATTGTCGTCTGCTGGGCATGGTTTCGTTTATTTTTAGTGTAAGTGTGTGCACTTCTTCCATTTTCTTTTTAAAACAGTAAACAGGGTGTCAAACAGTTTGGATCCTGATGAGACGCCGAGTTACTCGGCGTCTCATCTGGATCCAAACTGCTTGCATGTGATATCATAAACCCGTCACCATGACACGGAAGGGGTTAAGCATGCAAAGAGTTGGACACATTTGTTGCTAATGCTCGAGGAATATGCTGACTAAGCTATACACGATCCTGCTCGTTTTACAGTCGAAATCGTGACAACTTTGATAACAGCTTCTATCCATAAATACCGACAGGCAGTTTCATAATAGTGCTCCGTACTAGAGCTTTAGTTCACTAACAGTCTACCTTATACACAGTTGAGACTCAAGTGAAACACACTTGCAAACAGAATAAGCCAAGATCGGACAGTTCCTGTTTGTTATGTATTATCGACACTATAGATTGTAGTAAAAAATGCCCTTGTTCATTATTTATATAAAACCATTAGGTAAGTACAGTAAAACCTCACTATAACGGCCACTATATTACATCAAGTATTTTGTGTTAAAGGCAGGTGGCTGCTTAAAACAAGGTGAAAGTAAAAACAGAACGCTCCTGTAGGAGCGTTCTGTTTTACTTTCACCTTGCTTTAAGCAGTCACCTGTCCTAAATATCAACTACTTAACACAGTTTAGTGACCGTTATAGAGAAGTTTTACTGTATATATAAGTATTCTCCAAGTAGAGTGTTAACTACAACAGTGCCTGTCTTAAGTGACACTTATTGACCACATGATTCTTAAAAAAAGCCGGTGGTTGCTATAAATACTAGGCGCATGTAAAGCATAAAGCTTTACTTGAATTTTTCTGATTACCTACGACCTGCATTAAGCTACCATCTGTCTCAATCACCCAGCATTATATCTCCTTTTAAGGTCTTAATCATTTACTCCATACTACAGGTCTTAATCATTTACTCCATACTGCAGGTCTTAATCATTTACTCCATACTACAGGTCTCTTTACTCCATACTACAGGCCTTAATCATTTACTCCATACTACAGGCCTTAATCATTTACTCCATACTACAGGTCTTAATCATTTACCAGGTCTTAATCATTTACTCCATACTACAGGTCTTAATCATTTACTCCATACTACAGGTCTTAATCATTTACTCCATACTACAGGTCTCTTTACTCCATACTACAGGTCTTAATCATTTACTCCATACTACAGGTCTCTTTACAACATACTACAGGTCTTAATCATTTACTCCATACTACAGGCCTTAATGATTTACTCCATACTACAGGTCTTAATCATTTACTCCATACTACAGGCCTTAATCATTTACTCCATACTACAGGTCTCTTTACTCCATACTACAGGCCTTAATCATTTACTCCATACTACAGGCCTTAATCATTTACTCCATACTACAGGCCTTAATCATTTACTCCATACTACAAGTCTCAATCATTTACAAACATTTACTCCATACTACAGGTCTTAAGCATTTACTCCATACTACAGGCCTTAATTATTTACTCCATACTACAGGTCTTAATCATTTACTCCATACTACAGGCCTTAATCATTTACTCCGCTCTACTGTATACAGAATGTATAAATTATTTTCTCATACATGTACTTCTCATATCATACGGGCTATAAAAATGAGTGGATTCACTGTGAATTCGCTGAAAAACGAATTTTTCCGAATGTACTTCTGAACGTCTAACGCACTGCAGCAGTACACTCGCCTATGTACTTCTGAATGCCTAACACACTGCAGCAGTACATTTGACAATGTACTTCTGAATGTCTAACACACTGCAACAGTATATTCGCCAATGTACTTCTGAATGTCTAATTCACCCACTGCCAACTCCACGCAAATGTTTAATTATTTGAAAAAGGTCCAATGTGTATGAATATTAAAATGCAAAATATTCTCGTCTAAACATATTGTCGACACATAGAGTTAGAGATAAATATAAAACAAATGAAATCAAACAAATCAACCAGTTCAAAACCTTTCGCATAATAAAATTGACTTTGACGTTGACTTTGTCAGCAATGGCGCGTGAACTTTCTTGATACAGTAAAAGCTCCTTATTACGACCAAAGAAGTCTCATTCTGGATTTGTAAAACATGCTGGACTAATATAGTAGTACAGTAGAACCCCTGTAATGCGACCACTTAATGAATAAACATGAGTGTCTTTATAAGCAGGTGGTTGCTTAATGCAGGACAAAAGTAATACAGAAAGTGCCTCTCGGAGCTTTCTGCATTACTTTTGTCATGCATTAAGCTATCACCTGCCTCTACCATCTGCCTCTACCACCCAGAATTATACCTTTTAAGTGGTCGCATTAGAGGGATTTTACTATATTCTGTATTACGTTTGTCCTGCATTAAGCGACCATGTGCTTATAAAGACACTCGTGTTTATTCATTAAGTGGTCGCATTAGAGGGGTTCTACTGTACTACTATGTCCCATGTTAAAACACTATGTAGTTGCATTAGCGAGCTTTTACTTTGTCTACATGCTACTGTTTAGATATCCAAATATTTAGACAAATTTGGGCCAATATTGCAGACCCAGATCAAACAGTTCCTAAAGAAGCGGTTTGATCTGGATCTGCACTATTTTGTTTCTACTCTCTCAAGCGGCCATCAAAACACCGTCTCATTACACGTCTCAAAGGCAGGTGGTAAAAAGTAGTGCAGAAAGCTCCTATAGGATCATGCTTTTAAGACTCAGTTCAGTGAATGAAAACCGCTTCTAATAAAAAGATAGGTTCTCCTATTATGTCAATCCAATTAAAATTATCAAAATGGTGTCACATAAAATTTATATACTCTTACAAACCGATGGAGATGGTTGATTGGATGTCCGAATATCTTGGGTAATTAGTTGAATTAAAAAACAGTCCCAAACATTTCCATATCTTACTGGCATTGTGCCCAAATCTCAGTTTGGAGTCTGGACAACATCTGTTTTCATTTCCATCATTTCTAGACCAGGGGTATAATTCCTGGACTCCTTTACAAACGATTACGATTATCGTCAATCGTAATTTACGACAATTATGGTCTAATTAGTATCAACACATGTATGAGAAATGAAAAAAAACAACATGACTGGATTATTCCTCTGATCCACAGCTCCAAGTTCCATTAACATTTCCCCGTATGAATATACATGTAAAAAAGAAATGACATCATGAATATTTATTAGCGGATTTGTTATAACAGTTTATGAACTCGGGATGATTAGGCGGTAGCAGTAAATAGAATCATATCAGCAAATTGAATAGAGCCTTGATCAAACATCTCCTGTGGGAACTGTCGGATCTGGGATTACTCTGCTTACAATAGTGCCAACATGTGTCCCAATGGAGTAAAACGTTAACCCGTACAATTGAGAACAGTCTTAGCAAACAGTGTAAACCCAGATAAGATGGCTCCTTATGAAGTCCTCTGATCAGGGTCTGCACTGTCTGCATTTTAACAGTTTATTTGTAAATTACATCTCATGATAGGCACGAGCCAATCCAATGTCAAATTAGGAAGGGTTCATTTGAAAACTCAGCGTTGTACGGGTTAACCATTTACTCAATAAATACACCTGTCTATGTTTGCAGAGTCTGATCAGGGTCTGCTCCGTTTGTTTATGATATAATATAGATATGATTTTACAGTTTATGCCATGGTAACACGTTCCTGTGTCCATGTGTTAATATAACACTCCAATTAATATTCATGATGTCATTATTTAACACATAATTATTCATGGAGTAAAGGGTTAAACACAATAAATGGAGAGCTATATACATAGCAAAATATTATTTATTAATATACTTTATTTCAGTATTAGATATAAACCCATGCAGAACCTAATTCAACTTATGCCTATCAAACTATACTGCAGAACCTCTCCTAAGTGGCCATTTATTTATTGATCTTTAAAAAGCAAAGGCAGGAGGTTACACGATGCAGGGCAAGAATAATGCAAAATGCCTCTGAAGGAGATTTCTGCATTACTTTAAACCTGCATTAAGCTACACCTTGCCTATGAGGACAATAATTAGACATATTTGATGGCCACTTAAGACGTGTTGTACTGAGAAACCCTTTCTCTCATATAAACGCATGTTCATGCCTTTGCAAACAGAGAAGGCTCTTGTAGACTAAAGTTTTAAATCTTCATCAAAATGGAGTAAAAGCTGTCAAGCAGTCTGGATCCTGATGAAATACCAAGTTATATGGTTTCTCATCTGGATCCCGACTGTTGACATTGCTAGCATGCAAAGAGTTTACCTTGATTAATTGTTATCTATATAAAATTGTCATCGTCAATTATTACAGTAAAATAAAACCCCTTTAAACTGGAAGTCTAATAAAGAAGAATTTAGTAATATGGCTGCTTATCGCAGGTTGAAAGTCATGCAGAAGGCTCCAAGAGGAGCCTGCATTAAGCTGCCACCTGTCTCCAAGACATATATCTATACTTATTTGGACGTCCGGTTTATAGGGGTTTTACTGTACACACTTCTTCACTTTCACAGACTATGAAACAGGTTGGATGCTAGTCACATTCAGTTACTAAGCCTAAGATAAGACAAGACAAGGTAACATAAGACAAGACAAGGTAACACAAGATAACTTAAAATTGTTCCTTAGCATGCCATGAGTTTGTTCTTTTATTAACCCATTGTCTAATAGGCTATTTTTAGATCCAATCACTTTGAATAAATCTACCCAAAAGGAGCATTAACTAGAGAAAATAAAATTTTTAGAATTTTGTAGTTTGAAACCATTGTGATAAATAAAGCCTTTGCTCCTATAGAAGCAAAATTTAATGCTCTATTTATCACAATAGTTTCAACAGGTGACTTTTGTAGAGGCGTCAAAGGCGTCAATAAGAAGGAATGGGTTAACAATTTCCTTGTTCAGTATTCACGTAAGAAATAACGACATCATTGAATATTCATCAGCTGGGTTTTTATAATGTTATGTAGAGTCAGATCTATATCATGTTAGAAGCAAACAGAGCAGACCCTGATCTGAGATGGCTCCTAAGGAGCCGTCTGATCTGAGTCTACTATGTTTGCAAATATGTGAAAAGGTGTTTATATGAAGGGAAGGGTAAGCTCTTGGTCTACTAAAAGAATTATGCCTGCTGAAAGAATTATGGCTGCTGAAATTCTGAATTGTTACAATGTTCGATTACTTTCAATTTATTCCAGCTTTTCAGACACATTTGATACTAAATTTGGTACTTAACAGCTAAAGTGCTAAACAGCAGAATTATTCGGATTATCATCTTCATCCAAGCTGTCTGCAAATGTCAGTCAGTTGCACTTAACATGCAAAGGGTTATTGTTAACCTATTCCCTCATAGGCTATTTTTAGACTGAACTTCTTTGAATAAATCTACCGAAAAGGAGCATTTAGTATCAAAAAAGGAAATTTTCAGCATTGTGTAGTTAACAAACCATTGTGATAAATACAGCATTTGCATTATCACAATGGTTTCAAAAAGGGAATTTTACAAAGGCACCAAAAGGCATCTATGAGGGATTAGGTTAATTAATTTTTGATTATACACAAAAATGCATTCAACTCACACAGTATGTTTCAATCACAATGTACAATTCATCATTAACCCATAAAAAATATTCATATTAACATTACACAATATCAGTACTAACATCCTACATTACACAATATCAATACTAACATCCTACATTATCCAATATCAATACTAACATCCTACATTACACAGTATCAATAATAACATCATACATTACACAATCTCAATACTAACATCATACATTACACAATCTCAATACCAACATCATACCTTACACAATATCAATACTAACATCCTACATTACACAATATCAATACTAACATCCTGCATTACGCAATATCCATACTAACATACATTACACAATATCAATGCTATTATCCGTAAGGTTTGACCTGGCACTCATCACTTTCCGCCGACTTTCGTCGATGAAAAATCGTGATAGTGACACATGTTTCACGTGTGTGTTTGGAAGGATAAAAACGGCTTACGGAAAAGGACGGAATATTCATGCAGTGCCAGGTCAAACCTTATCGACAATAACATCATACATTACACAATATCAATACTAACATCATACTGTAATTTATTACAAGATTCAAATTAACTCTTTCGCTGCCAAATATTATCGTCTGCTCACATTTCTGCTTTTTAAAATGTCTTCCATTTTGCTTCAAAAACATAATCATAACACCAAACAGTTTGGATCCTGATGAGATGCAAAGTTACTTGGTGTCTCATCTGGATCCAAACTGTTTATTTAGGTAATTACAAACGCAGCACTGGCAGCGAAAAAGTTAATACCACAATACAAACATCACACATTATTTAAAATCAACATCATATAACATCATATTAATGTCACACAATATTCATCATTAACCCATATAAAATATTTATATTAACATCACACAATATCCATACTAACATCATACAAGATTCATATTAACACCACAATACTCATATGAACATCGCACACCATTCATATTAATATCACACAATATTTATGTTAACATCACACATGAATAACAATTCACATAATATTTATATCAACACCACACAATATTCATATCAATTTCACAGAGTATTCATATTAACATCACACAATATCCATACTAACATCCTTTTGCAGGTGTGTGTGTGTATATAAGTGAATTTATGAGAAAAAGGGTTTAGAACCTAAACTTTAAAAAGTTTAACCTTTTCACCTGTTTTTTTCCCCAATCGAAACAAATATTTTGCATAATCTATCTCATGGCCCTGTCACACTAGAGCGTATGAGAGAAACATATCAATTGCATTTGAAAGATTAAACAAACCTGGTCATACGCACAATTATTTGAGCGTATAAACCGATTTATTTCACCACCATCTTCGATGAACATATTAACAGCGCATGAATAGCGTATTTGTAACTTATATCTGGCGTATGGGCAGCGCATGAGAAATATATACAAGCCTGTGTCAGCTTATGTCACCGTCAGTGTAGCGAATATCAGTGTCTAAGGCTTATGTGAGCATATGAGTAATGCATGCTTAGCACATGAGTAGTGTATAAATAGCCAGGAATACAATAAATACGCTAATCAATCCCCAGGCGTACGTTACAAATGCATTACTGAGTGATGCGCTATCCATTTGATAGCTTTACTGGCTGCCTTCATGCCACCGTATGTGTAGTGTATTTGACCTATCAGTAACGTACCTTTACCGACACTCTAGCGTAATTAACGTGTGCCTAGCGTATAATGAGCATATGCGTAATGTACAATTATAAACATGTTAAAAAATATGTTTGGCCTATGTATGAAAACGTACACCGATGTATGACAGCGTACTTGAAACGTATACGATGTATGCCTAACCTACCTCAAGCGTATATCTGCATATGCGAATGTATGAGCATTTTTTTTTCTCATACGCTTGCATACACACATTCATGCCGTGCTCTCTAATGTGACACCGCCTTTAGCAAGTTATCATGCCCACAGGTATTAACCCTTTCCCTGCCAAACTCTGTCGTCTGCTACAAATTTTCATTCTTTTGATTTTCTTCATTTTTGTTTCAAAAACATAGTAACTGTAACAAACAGTTCGGATCCTGATGAGACGCCAAGTTACTCGGCATCTCATCTGGATCCAAACTGTCTGCATAGGTAATCAAAGATCCAGCATTGGCAGTGAAAGGGTTAACCCTTAACTCTTTGACTATTCATATAAAATATGAAGACATCATGAGATTTAATACGATTAGATTTTACAATAACACATGTACATAGTTTTACCATTGCTGAAACTGTAAAACCATATCTATATTATAGCATAAGCAAACAGCAGACCCTGATCAGACAGCTCCTATAGGAACTGTCTGATCTGGATATACTCTGATGCAAAGGCATTGCTATAAGTGAAAGGGTTAATTCACAACAGTTTTACCATAACATGATACTTTTTACCTATTTACTCCACCTTTACTTTTATTTAACCCTTTCCTCCATCAATACGCCTTTCTAGGTCTCTGTAATAACCATTGGTTTCAAACAATGGTTTCAAATCATTGGAATCATTGAAATCATTGGTTTCAAACTACCAAATTCTAAAACTTCACTTTTCTGTAGTAAGTGCTCCTTTTGGGTAGATTCATTCAAAGAGGATAGGTCTTATAATAACCTATGGAGGAACGGGTTAACATTGAACAAAATCTCCACCAGGTTATATTTTCTCACACTGACCTGATGTGCTTTAACCCTTTACTCCATGAATACTCGTGGCCATGGCAGAAAACTGTAGTCATATCTGTACTATTTCATAAACAAACAGAGCAAATCCAGATCAGATAGCTAATATAGGAGCTGTGTGATCTTGGTTTACTCTGTTTGCAATGGCACATGCGTGCATGCGTATTCATGGAGTAAAGTGTTAATAAACTTTGCTAGCTGGAGAAACATATGGAGAAATACAGATTTGGAGGCCGATGCTTTAACCCTTTACCTGATAGAAGCGGCTTTTGGCGTGTTTGATTTATTCCTCCGCTGAAGAAAATAGTTCAAATTCATACAGTCATGAACATATTGCATGATAAATATTTTCTATATCCTAGTAGGTGGTAGCTTAAAGCAAGCTGAAAGTAAAGGAGAATGCGCCTTAAGGTGCATTCTGCTTTACTTTCAACCTGCTTTAAGTGGTCATATGTCTTCAAAACTAGAAACAGGCTATTGGGTAAAGGGTTAAACCCTTTTCTCCGTGAATATTCATGTAAGAATTAATGACACCATGACTATTAATTAGATCAAATTTAACAATAGCTCATGCAGTGATGGACACATGTATTTTTGGCAATGGTAGAAATAGCAGTATCATATCTATATAATATAATAAGCCAAGAGAGCAGACACAATCAGATGGCTTCTACAGGAGCTGTCAGATCTCGGTCTACTCTGTTTGCAAAGACCTATCGAGCAAAGGGTTAAGGAGTATATCGGAACTAGTGGTTTTCAACAGTATTGACTCAGCTGAGCAAATATCATACATGGTTCGGGGGTTTTCTTTGCTGAACATGAAGATATTTAACCCATTCCCTCATATTGACGACTTTTGACGACTCTGTAAAAGTCACTGTGAAACCATTGTGATAAATAGAGCATTTGCTCCTATAGGATGCAAATGCTTTATCACAATGGTTTCAAACCACACAGTTCTTAAAGTTTCCTTTTCTCTAATTAATGCTCCTTTTCGGTAGATTTATTCCAAGAGGCTGGGTCTAAATATCCTATAAGGAAATGGGTTAAGCATTTCACATTTAACCCTAATGAATCCTACTTTTAACCCTATCAAACTTGATGTTTGCTCAAGGTCTGAACTAGAACAATTTCTACAAACATATACAGAAAAAACCCTCTACACCGGATGTTCAATTCCATATAAATAAGAGCCTTGGAGATAGGTAACAGCTTAATGCAGGGTGAAAGTCATGTAGAAAGAACATCTAGGTCCTTCAAGCATGACTTTCTCCCTGCATTAAGCACCAACTGCCTAAAAGTATCTTAACCCTTCGCTCGCTATTCACGTCAGTATATGTACCTGTAAATAGTGAAAACCCAGATGAGACAGCTCCTGCAGGAGCTGTCTCATCAGGGTCTGCACTGTTTTCAATTTGATTGTGCAACCAGTGCACTCTACAGCAGTGATTGCACAGCGAAATACTTGTAGACAGTGAAGATATATGTAATTGTACAACAGGGCATGGGTAAAGAAGGTGAAATGAATTTTAAATTTCAGCAAGAGAATGGTTAAGTCTTCTCTACTACAATTCTGGTTTAAAGGTGTTTTACTTCCAATGATTTTTTCATTCGAACATTCGAGAACTTAAAGACGGAGTGGCAAACAATTGGTACCTAATGTGAGGTACTTGTCATCTCATCTGAATCTAGACAGTTTGTAAATGTAAATCCCAGTCAGGCCATGCTAAGCAGTAACTGCTCTATTCATGATACAGTAAAACCCCTCTAAACCGAATGTTCAATTTAGTATAAATATCGGTCTTGGAGGCAGATTAATGCAGGGTGATAGCCAGAAAGCTCACCCAGGAGCTTTCTTGATGACTATCACTCTGCATTAAGCTGCCACCTGCTTAAACAAAATCTTCTCTACTAGAAGTCTGGTCTAGAGGGGTTCTACTGTACAAGGCAGTAAAAAGAAAAACATTTTTTTAAAAATATGCTTAAAACCTTTACTCCATGAATATCCATAAATAATTAAATATTAATATGCTGATTTTTATAAACTACTGAATCAGATCTATATTATTGCATAAGCAAATAGAGCAGACCTCGATCAGACAGCTCCTACAGGTCTACTGTGTTTGCAAAGGCATTGAAAGGCATATCTAAGGAGTAAATGGATAAAACTCTTTTCTGAAACAAAACTCCATGAAGATGAAATATAGGCAGAATACATATCCAGACACAGATTTGGAACTGGCTCTTATTGTTGATTCTGTCAACTTCAAACTCTCTTCACCTCATGAATATTCATGCTCAGAATCAGTAAATGGACCATGGACAAGGACTTTTTACTCTGTTGTAGAAACTGCATAAAAAGATCTATAAATTTCCATAAGTAAACACAGCAGACCCTGATCTGGTCATGGTCTACTGTGTTTGCAAATTCACGAAAAGATGTTTATATAAGGGAAATCTGCAGACATTGTTGACTGGTACAAAATTAATATCCATCTCATTCTCGAGGTTCAGCACAAAACTGTCTTTAACATTATTTAGCATTTACAAAACAATTTGTTTTAATTAAAATTGTATAACAATGTTTCTTTCGTTTCTACTGGGTCTACACTATTTACATAGCCACAAAAACATCAATTATATGTGTATACATGTGTAAAACTAATGCAATATAACATAACATGCCTGCTGCAAATCTAATCAAACCATATTTCGCAAGAATATACAGTAGAAATCCTCTAATGTGACAACTTAAAGAATAATAAAAACGTATGTCTTTATAAGCAGGTCGTTGCTCAATGTAGGTCAAGGTAATGCAAAAAGCTCCTTTAGGACCTTTCTTCATTACTTTTGTCCTGTATTAAGCTACCACCTGCATCTAACACCCTTAATTATATTTCTTTTAGGTTGTCGCATTAGCAGGGTATTACTGTATATAGATATATAGACTTAACCTTCTGCACTCTGGGCAATACTCGTCTGAAAATATAATTCTAAAAATACACGTTTCCTTTCCAAAAACAAATTTCAGACTGTCAAACAGTTTGGATCATGATGAGACGCCAAGTTATTTGGCATCTAAACTGGATCCAGACTATTTGCAAATGCTATCGCATTGTAACAAGTAGTGTGTTGAAGATTAATGCTCCTCTAGATAGCCTTACAATCAGATAATTCCAGCAAGTCTAGAGTTATGGCCCTTAACCATTTACTCCACGAATATTCATGTAAAAAAGAATGACTATGAATATTAATGTTGAAATTTCATAGTGGCATTATTAATAAAACAGTAACTGACAAATCAGGTTTGTATCATTTCATAAGCCACCAGAGCAGATTCTGATCAGATGGCTCCTATAGGACCTGTCTGATCTTGGTCTACTTTATCTGCAAAGATGTCAAAAAGACTGTCTCCATCAGGAAATGGACAATCTGTTCAGAAATCCAAAATGAAAATTTCAATTAAATATCTTCCAAGTTTTAGATAATTAAGACTCTGATTTCCTTGGAAACCAAATAAGTAAATTATTCATCCCTTAACTTGCTGAATATTCATGTAAGAAATAATGACTTCGTGAACATTATAGTTAACTATGAATAATTGACTCTTTACCCCATAAATACACATTTCTACTCATTTGAAAATAGAGTAGACCCAGATCAGATGGCTCCTGTAGGAGCTGTCTGATCAGGTTCTGCTCCGTTTGCTTATGAAATAATATAGATATGCCTCTACAATTTGTCATCGCCAAACATTCCTGTTTCCATGTGCTATTATTACAATTAATCTAATTAATATTTATGATGTCAATATTTCTTACTTGAATATTCATGGTGTAAAGGGTTAAGCTGAATCTTGTGCTTTACAAGTCAGCTTGACGTAGTGAACATTTGTGTCAAGTCATTTCAACATGGGGTCTCATGATCATTGGCCCCTCTATAAGTACGAACGAAATAATTACCCTTAACCTTTCCTTCATATAAATGCATTTGCATGCATTTGCAAACAGAGTAGACACTGATCAGACGGTTCCTATAGGAGCCATCTGTTCAGGGTCTGGTCTGTTTCCCTATGGTATAATATATCTAATTCTACTGATTCTGCCTTGAGTCAAAATGTCCTGTGTTCATATGCCATTATAAGGAATATCCTCTTAAATATTCATGTCATAATTTCTTTCTAAGGGATTCCGGGTCTAAATTTTCATTTTCATTTTGTTTTATATTGAAATTCCTATCAGCAAACAGTCTAGACTCTGATCAGATGCCGCGTTATGCGGCGTCTGACCAGAGTCTACACTGTTTGCCTATATTCCATATATGGGATTTTGGGCACAAATGTGTTAACCTGTTACTCCAGGAATACGCCTTTCTAAGCCTTTGCAAACAGAGTAGATCTAGATTAGATGGCTCCTGAAAATAGGAGCCGTCTGATTAGGGTCTGCTCTGTTTGCCTATGATATAATATAGATATGATTCTACCATTTCTACCGTGACCATAAGTTTCTATGTCCATGAGCAAAATATAACAATTAAATTAATATTCATGATGTTCTTATTTTATATATAATTATTCATGGAGTAAAGGGTTAAAAGTGTAACATAAACAGTGATGGCCCTGATAAGAGAGCTCCTTAAGGACTCATTTCCTGCATTGTAAGGGTTAACCCATTCTCTCATAGGCTATTTTTAGATCCAACCTCTTTGAATAAATCTACCGAAAACGAGAATTAACTAGAGAAAAGGAAAATTGTAAAATATTGTAGTTCTGAAACCATTGTGATAAATAGAGCATTTGCTCCTAGGAGCAAATGCTCTTTTTATCACAATTGTTTCAACAATTGACCTTTTCAGGGGCGCAGAAAGGCGTATTTATGGAGGAAAGAATTGTATAGTTTTTAAAACCATTGTGATAAACAGATCATCTGCTCCATAAAATCAAAACGTGGCTTTTACATAGACTTCAAAAGGAGTTAATATGAGAGAATGGGATAAACTTTCAATGCTGAATTTTCAATATGGAATGGTCCATCATCGCTTATTGGTAGAAACTTTGCAGGAGGGTTTGAATGGCTAACAGTGTTGACTCTGGAGAGAGAGAGAGAGAGAGAGAGAGAGAGAGAGAGAGAGAGAGAGAGAGAGAGAGAGAGAGAGAGAGAGAGAGAGAGAGAGATCTTTAGGAGCATTCTGACCTAGGTCTACACTGTCTGCAAATGACGCTGTACTAATTTCCCACATTCAAAGGGATTAATCGGTAAAGTTTTATTTTGCACAATTATTACGTGCATAACTTGTAGGTGAAGCAGATAGGACAGAATGGTTGTAAACTTGCTATTTTCAAGAGACCTGCCCATCAAACATAAGCAACACTGTCCGCATTTTATGTGAAAATACATTCTTTTTTAATTCAAAATTGCACAGGTATTCGTCTTCTGTGACTAGTTTTACATGTAGTTTCATTCACTTCAAAACCCTTGGACATTGGTTAGGTATACATGTTTTTTCATTTTTAGCTCTTTGGCATTTATAAGCCACAAAATATCAAAACTTGCTACTTAATTCATTGCTTCCCATGATTCAAAGTCAAAAGAAGCATTCTTATGGCCAAAATCTCACTGCAGAAGATAGTTAGACACGGGGCAACATCTTACAACTTCAAACAGTGAACCTACTTTGCCTTTGGGTGGTCTCTAAGCCAAGTGCATATAATTTACATGTATACAATATACACACATGAGTAATTTTGGCACTTTAAATTCCAAAAGTTCTCTAATTCAAGTGTGATCTGAATCACATGATTGGTCTTACTACATTATCATATTGCAACACGGCTTAGATTCCCAAAGTTTGCCAATGGAAAAGTAAAACAAAAATTTTGGGAGATTTGCATACCAGTCCTGATGGGTTTGTTAACTCTGAAATAAAGTTTGAATTTTCCAATATTTAAGCTTTCTTACACCCTTTACTTCATGAATATTAATTTAAGAAATAATGATAGAATTTGATCTACCAGTACGTTGAATATTATTCTGTAAGCAAACAGAGCAGATCCTCATCAGATAGCTTAAACCTTTACTCCACAAATACACCTTTCTAAGCCTTTGCAAACAGAGTAGACCCAAATTAGATAGTTCCTATAGGAGCCATCTGATCAGGGTCTGCTCGGTTTGCTAATAGAAAGTGACAGTTCTGTTACTTTACTTTCTAAAACAGCTACAGTATTCCACCTGCCATATTTTATTATAACTATTTTGTCCATGAATATTCAGTAGTATTGAAATTTAGAATACATATAGAACATGGACAGTATTAAGCCCATAGGAGATGTCCGATCTGTGTCTACCCTGTTTGCAAATGTGTAAACAGAAATGATGGTGGACAAGTGTGTGACGTTTGATGGGCAAAGGCATAAAGTTTACAAGACAATTGCACATGAAGACACTTATAGATTGTGTGTTTCCATGGTGAAATAGAGAAGGTACCAATACATGTTTGTATAGGCAATGTTCTGTATGCAATAACCAAACATGCCCTCACTCTGTCTGCTTCCACTGTTAAAGTCGATTGTCCTTCCATTTCTTTTTCAAAACAGTGTGTCAAACAGTTTGGATCTTGACAAGATGCTGAGTTACTGGGCAATTCCTATTTTGTTTGTACTTCAACAGCACAAGATCTAATTGTAAGGGAATGTGTTACAGAATGCCCCCCCACAAGGAAATGGACAACAGGCATTGATGAGCAATTTATCTAACTATTCACCAATCGCAGGCCATCAGAATATTACCATGGCAACTAACACTTTTGAAACACCTGCCATAAAGTTTGGAGTACCCATATACCCCTTCTTACCAATCTTCGGCACAATCTGATAATATCTTAATTTCACCCAATTAGAGGTCACAGCTCAGTTACCATGATAACCAACTCCTTTGAAACACCTAAAATTGAGTTCAGGTTACCCAAGTTCCAAATCATACCAATTTTCAGCAAAGTCAGAGTCCACCATTCGGTTACCAAAGCAACATTTGACAAAACCAAAAGTTGAATGCTCATCTGCACATAACCAGCAGTGTTCATGTGAAGTTTCATTAGAATCGGACTATTATTTACCAAGAAATGTGTTGGACAAGTTCACGACAGAAGAAGAATAAGAAAAAGAAGAAGAAGAAGGAGAAAATTGAAAGGAAGAAAATAATAGTATAAGAAGAGGAAATGGAGTGACACAATAAGTCCCCAAACTTAATTTGGGGGGTATAAATAATGATATGAATAAATAATTATGTCTTAACTTAACCCTTCGCTTGCTGAATTTTAAAACACATTTCTCCTTCTTTACCCATGCCCTATTGTATAATTACATATATCGTCATTGTGTACACGTATATTGCTGCACAATCACTGCTGTGGAGTGCATTGGTTGCACAATCAACTTGTAAGTAGTGCAGACTCTCTCATCTGGGTCTGCACTATTTACAGATAGGTATATTGACGTGAATAGCAAGTGAAGGATTAATGCACAAATGTTCATTACAATACATGTATTGTGGTAATTTCAACAATATCATTTGAACTTTTATCACAGTCATACGATGTATGTATGAAAGACTTGCTGGAAATATTGCTGATTGGCCTAAAACATTAAATTGACGTGACATATCATAACAAGAACCCTACAGTGTATAGTAGAACTCCTTTAAACCGGATGTTCAATTTAGTATAAGTATCGTTTTTTCGAGACTTACTGCAGGTTGAAAGTCATATAGAGCTATCTGCATAATTATCACTCTGCATTGAGCAGCCACCTGCCTAAAAGTATCTAAATTCCTCTCTTCTAAAATTTACGTTTAAAGGGGTTTTACTGTATAAGAAAACTGTACCTACATTTCAATATACAAGTCTTATTTCAGATCTAACAACCAATCTAACTTTACACAAATACTTCATTTCCATAACAAATATTACAATAAATCACCTGTCATTATTATTGTTTACAAGATTTATCGCATATTCTATCAGTATCTACAGTAACACCTTTATACAGCAACCACTCAAAGCAAGTCATATTCCAGATCTTTCAGACAGGTGGTAGCTTCACCCTTTAATACATAAATATGCTTTATCTGTGCCCTTGCAAACAGAGCAGACCAAGACCAGACGGTTCCTAAAGGAATAATGAAATTTACATTTTCTACTATGGCAACACATTCCTATGCCCACATGCCCTTATAAAAGTCTAACCTTTAGCCTGCTGAAAAAATTATGTTTTCAGATTTGTTCACCAACTAAAGATTCAAAATTCAAGCTTTAATCAATTTGTCTACCAAAATGCGAGCAGGGTGTCAAACAGTTTGGATTCTGATGAGAGGCCGAGTTACTCGGCGTCTCATCTGGTTCCAAACAGTTTGCATAGGTATTCACTCATCTGCCCATAGCAGGTTAAAGGCTAATTAACATTCAAGATGCCATTGTTTCTTACATTGATATTTATGGAGTAAAGAATTAAAACAGGATGGACGTTTGTAGGAGCTCACAGGGGAGCTTTATGTATTACTTGTGTTCCACACCAGTCCTGTATTTAAAGATGCACATGATCATTCATTACATGGTTGCTTTAGAGAGGTTCTATTGTATTGGACACTGGTGCACTGTTTAACACTTTCCCTGTTCTATGTTTATTAAGAATTTCAATGACTAATGAATATTCATGGTCAAAATAGTTTTAATGAAATATGGAGGTTGAAAAGTGTAGCCATTTTACGAAGTATAATAGAAACTCATCTATCTAATTCCATTAACACACAGAGAAGACCCTGATCAGACGGCTCCTATTGGAGCCGTCTGATATGTGTCTACTCTGTTTGCAAATGCGTGAAAACACGTTTATATGAGGGAAAGGGTTAATGCTAACAGATGCTTGTGACTGACATCAATGTGAAAGGTTTTCAAGAATTTATTGTCAATTAATTTATCAAATTCTTAAAAAAGAGGGCAGCAAACATCAATACAATTCAGTTGATTAACCTTTTGAATGCAAGACACACTTGAAACTCAGATAACTCGAACTGGAATAACATGAACTAAAAGTTCGGTCCTTCCAAACCTTGAAGTTCGATATATTCAACCGCATTTACAAACAGTGTAGATCCAGATCAAATGGCTCCTAGAGGAGTCGTGTGACCAGAGTATACACTGTTTGTCATTAAGAATCATCTAACAAGTTTAAGCCTTTCACTTGGATGAGTTATTCCACTCTGACAAAATTCAGCATTGAAATGGATAATTAATCTATGATTAAAATCTCCAGTTAAATTGGAAAGATATAAGTTCTCTTCTCGCTGCACAATGTCAATAAGTAGATACAGCTAGCCTTATAATAGCTCTGTGTTTCTCTTAAACCTTTCCCTCATATAAACGTGTTTTCACACATTTGCAAACAGAGTAGACCTAGATCAGACGGCTCCTAGAGGAGCCGTCTGAACAGGGTCTGCTCTGTTTGCTAATAGAATTTGATAGATCTGTTTCTTTACTTTATTAAATATGTCTACAATGTTCCACCTTACAGATTTCTTTATAAATATTTTGTTAATGAATATTCAGTCGGTATTGAAATGCGGCTTAAATGCAGAACAGGGAAAGGGTTAAAAATCACACTTAGTATCAAATACAAACGGTAAGCTCATTATGGTGCAGTACACAAGTCACTTATGTCCTTTGTATACAGTGCAGACTAGGATGAGAGGGCTCCTCAAGGATCTGCACTGTTTGTCATGTTAAACGTATGTTAATGCCTAGGTCACACATTCACTGATCACCTCGCCTATTCCACTACGAATTCATTCTCAAGGATTACACTGGAAATGCCAAATCCCGTAGTGCAATACTGATGCACACAATGGTGTGACAACGGGCTTTGATGGTCACACATTCACGGATTTGACGCCGGATTAGCTATAGATACGATCTGGCACCATTCGTGGCAATATGTACTGATCCGTAGCTTTCCGTATTTCAACCGTAGTCATACGTAAGTAGTTGTACCTGTATATCCATGACAATATTTGAACATTTGTCAATGTGTAGACACAAGTCCTTTAAAATCTCTGAACAAGGACACCATGCATTTCTCAAGATGTAGACAGCAATCTTTCATAGTCTGCTATATTCATTTGCCGTGCCCATCTGGACAAGGGAGATCAATTACTCCTTTACATCAGGACAATGGACCATAGCATGACTCCCTGAAACATAAGACAGACAGTACAGTATTTTGTTTTCCAGGTTAGGAGTGGACTGAGCATCAGCTGAATATACAGTAAAACCACTCTAATGCCGCCACGAAGAAGAGTTCCAATTCTTTGCTTACCCTCTTCCTTTAGTCCACTTTTCAATACCTGCTGAATATTTACAGACAATAATTAAATATGGAAGGTGGAACATTTTAGCCATTTTAGAAAGTAAAGAAATAGTCCTATGTAATTCCATTAGCAAATAGAGCAGACCATGGTCAGACGGCTCTGATCTGGGTCTACTCTATTTGCAGACATGTGAAAAGGTGATCCTATAAAGGAAAGGCTTAAACCATTTCCATCATGCATTTCTAAACAAGCCTTCATGAATATTCATTCACAAAATATCTATAATAACACCTGTACAACCTTAACCAATTACCTTATAGGTTATTTTTAGACCCAGCCTCTTTGAATAAATCTACCGAAAAGGATTATTAACTAGAAAAAAGGGAAATTGTAAAATTATGTAATTCTGATACCATTGTGATAAATAGAGCATTTGCTCCTAAGGAGCAAATGCTCTTTTTATCACAATGGATTCAAAAAGTGACCTTTTCAGAGACGTAGAAATGCGTATTTATGAAGGAAAGGATTAATGTTTTACACTGGCCGAAACTGTACAAATGATAGATATACATTATGCCATAAGCAATTAGAGCAGACCCAGATCTGACAGATCCTACAACCATCTGATCTGAGTTTACTCTGTTTTTGCAGATGTTCTAAAACAGTTGTCTCCATGGGGAAAATATTAAAGGCATATATGGTACCTTAAGTCAGGATGACAGGCTTGCAGAAAGCTCCTGCATTACTGTCATTAATCATGCATTCAGCAACCACCCGCTTTTAAAGTCTTTATCGGTTAGTTTTTTGGTTTAGTGTTGCTTTAACAGTATTTCAGTCATATCACTACGTCCAGCTAAGTACATGTACATATGGAAGAAAATCCCAGATGTTTTTCCATGGATGGAATCAAATATATGTACATTATTCCATGCCCAAAAGACTCCGGTAGAACCACCGACCTACTGCAAGCCAGATTGCATAAGCAAACAGAGCAGATTCTGTAGGAGCCATCTAACCTGCGGTTTCTCTGCATGGAAATGCACGAGAAAGTGTTCATATGAAGTAAAGGGTTTTTAAATCTTGTCATAGCTTATGAAGAATAAGTAATGTAGAAAGCTCCTTTGGGAACTCCTTTCTGTTTGTTTGCAATAAGCTACCACTTGTCTGACATACTGACACTTAGACCTCTTTTAGGTTGTTGCTTATCCCTGTACCTCATAGAAATGCATGTTCATGCCTTTTCAAAAAGAGTAGCCTCGGATCAGAAGTCTCTTGTAGAAGCTTTCTCACTAGTTCAGGCTTTGCTCTGTTGGCTTATGAAATATGGTTCCACAATTTCTGCCATTTTAACATATTCTCTTGTTCATAATGCCATTATAAAACAATCTGCTGATTAATATTAATTCTTACGGTCATTTGTTCTTACTACCAGTAAATATTCATGGGCTACAATAGTTTTATGCTTGATCTGGCAGTTACAGACAGGCTTAAATTTTTTTGCTGAAAGCTCTTTGCATACTACGTCATTGTCATCTTCAAAATATGCTGTTTGCAGAAATTTTCATTTTTTAATTTTTCTTCAGATATTTTTCATAAATTCTATTAAAAGGTCAACCAGTTTGGCTCCTGATGAGACACATGGTTACTTGGAAAGTACAAATCATCACTAGCATGTAATTCTATCCTGCAATGTATCAATAGTTTAAAGTTAACCCATTCCCTCATAAGGCTATTTTTAGACCCAACCGCTTTGAATAAATTTACTGAAAAGGAGTACATGTATTTAAAAGTAAAAAAAAAGTACCTAGTTATAGTCTACTTTCAGTCTGATTGACCACTCAGCCAACTGTATATTTACATCAATAGTCATTGAGTCATTGGCGTACAATATTGAGCACTGCTAACATATGGCGCAATCATGCAGCCGCAGTACTGGCGAGTGACCCTTACATGTACCCATTTTAACCCCCTGGGTGGAGAGGATGTGCCGGTGAGAGACACGAAAAAGCGTCTCTGAAATTTCTGGTTGGGACCAGGATTTGAACCCCGGACCTCCGGACTGATAGTCAAGCGCATTACCACTAGTCCACCGCCACCTGCCTAATTTACTAGAGAAAATGAAACTTTTTGAATTGTGGAGTTTAGAAACCATTGTGATAAATAGAGCATTTGCTCCATAGGAGCAAATGCTCTATTTATCACAATGGTTTCAAAAAGGGATGTCTACAGAGGCGTAGAAAGGCGTATGTATGGAGAAAATGGTTAAATTGGCATTGATAATCAATTCAGAAACACATGTTTTGCTGCATGGAAATTGTTTCTATCGATGGCAGCTCAAACAATACATCTCACAGCTGTAAAGAGTGTAAAATACCTTTATTTTGTTGATTGTCAATGCCTAGGTTTACACTGGCCCTTTCCAGACAGAGTTTAGTAGATATCTGTACAACAGAGTATGGACATGGCTGCTACATTCCCTGCATACTCAACAAAGATGAATCAGCTGCATTTTGTGGTCCCTGGGGCAGTATCCTCAACACTTTCCCAATGCATGGTATATTCATGCTAGACTCTTTTTCTACAACAGAAAAAAATCAGTTATAAACCTTTAATTATATTTACGATTATCTTGCTAGCGTATGTTTGGCAAATAGCTTTAATCTCAATCAGATGTCATGTAAGTTAGCCAGGATTCTGGCCAAATTACACTGGGCCAGTAGTTTCTTGACCATTTCATTTTCAATTCCGTTTGGTTTTATATTGAATTTTCTATCAGCAAACAGTGTAGACTGCCGTATAAAGCAGCGTCTGATCAGAGTTTACACTGTTTGCCTACGTCCCATATATGGGATCGTGGGAGCACCTGTCTCTGTCACAGTGACTTATGTCCCCTTTTGGTGGTCGCATTAAAGGGGTTTTACTGTATATTCCATGTACATGTATAATATGAAAACACAGATTCTTGAATAATTATTCACCAGGCAAATGGTTACACTTTGAATGCTAGGTAATTGTCATCTGTGAAGAATGTCTTCTGCTTAAACTACTAAACTTTCACGTAATTCCATTGCTCTTAATCCTTTACTCCATAGATACACATTTCTATTCATTTACAAACAGTGTAGACCGAGAACAGATGGCTTGGCTCCTATAGCAGCTGTCTGATCAGGGTCAGCTCTGTTTGCTGAAAATACGGAATAATGTAGATCTGGATCTACAGTCTGTTTTGGCAAAACCTCCATGACTTAATATTTATTTTGAAAATGGTTCTAATTGATATTCATGACATCATTATTTGTTTCATGAATATTCATGGAGTAAAAGGTTAAAAGAAATGCAATCAGCACCAGCTTGAATCATATTGCGATACCAACCTGTTTGTTAACCCTTTCCCTCATAGGCTAGTTTTAGACCCAACTGCCTTGAATAAATCTACCAATAAGGAGAATTAACTAGAGGAAAGGAAAGGTTTTGAATTTAGTAGTTCGTAACCATTGTGATAAATCGAACACTTGCTCCTATAGGAGCAAATGCTCTAATAATCACAATGGTTTCAGCAGTTGATTTTTACAGAGGCATAGAAAGGCATATATATTGAGGAAAGGATCAATGTAATTACAAATATGTCACTTGCATTGACCCTGTCGCTGAATATTCAGATGATATCCATTGACTACTACAGGCCTTGCTCTTATTTACTGAATTTGACCGATGACAAATTCTGACATGTTGGAAAAAAGATGATCCTAATCTAGCACAATCTCTCACTGTTACATGCATCCTGTGTGTTTTCACGGTTTCTGTACTTTAATATTCTGCTTGGTGGATGTTGATAGGCAATGCGAGGCATATTGTAGTAGTCTGCAGATTGGCATCTATTAGTAACCCATTATTTAGCGAGGCATTTTTCACTGCTTGTAAACAGAGTTGACTAAAATCAGCTCATGTAGGAGCTGTTTGTTTATGGTCTGCTCTGTTTGCTAATGGAGTTATATAGACCTGGGTCTACAGTTTGTGTGATCACTTTTACATACAGGTTGGGTCCAACAACTCGACATCTCCTAAGGATCCAAATCATTTGACATTGGTGATATTTTTGTACAGAAATCGAGGAAAACACCACTTTGAGACCTGGTCAGACGATCTAATGTTAGCAGATGAAATATATTTGGCACTGAAAAGGTTAATTATTGCAAACAATGTTTGTGTTCGTCTTAATTATAACCAGTGGGTCATGCTTCTTTCGGCATGGTCGACATTACTGTTGCAAGACAGGTAGGTTGCATACCAACGACGATCACGACTAAAATATACCTTTCCCGCTCTTGCCATGCCATTAGATAAAAAAACAATTAACCAAAGAAAGAACATAAATGACCGTACCTTTATTCCATTTTACCCCCTTCCAACGAAGAACTACAACATGTGCAATTTTGAAACGCAGCATGTTACACGAGCATACATCTTTTTTACCGCTCTTTCAGTCTGTACATGTAGCCTAATGTCATCTATACCAGATATGGTATATGGTCACGTGATTATATGCTGAGTGATAGACAAACAATGCTAGGGTTATTTCGTTTGTGAATTGTTGTCACTAGACAAAACCTAGACCCTGTAGGCAGTATCACACCTGCATTATCCGAACATTCATGCTATTGACTGTTTAATCCTACACATTATAGAGCATACGCATTTTAACCCATTGGAAAACAGAGCAGACTTAGATCAGACTGTTCATGTAGGATCCGTCTGGTCAGGATCTGCTCTCTTTGCTTATGAAATGATGAAGATTGGATTATCACTTTCCCTCATACAAACGTGTTTTCATGCATTTGCAAACAAAGTATACCCAGATCAGACGGCTCCTATAGGAGCCGTCTGACTAGGATCTGCTCTTTTTGCTAATAGAATTTGATAGATCTGTTTCCTTGCTTTCTAAAATGTCTACAGTTTTCCACCTTCGATATTCCTTTATAACTATTTTGTTAATGAATATTCGTCAGACTTAGGTATTGAAGTTCGGCCTAAATACAGAACAGGGAAAGGGTTAAACAGTAGTTTGATAGGTACAAAACATCCATCGTACGTTAACCCTTCACCCCCTACGCCGTTGCGAGTTAACCATGATCAGACGGCTCGTATACAGGAACCTTCTGATCAGCATGTGTGCTCTGTGTGCTACTGGTATAATATGTATTTATTTCTACACTTTCTACTTGAGTGAAAGTGTCCTGTGTTCCTATTTCATAATAGAAAATAGTCTATTTAATATTTTAATGTCATATTTTCTTACGCGAAAATCATGGAGTCCTAAGTCATAGTAAAAAATACATGTATTCATATGTTATAAAAGTACCTAGCTATAGTCTACCTTCAATCCGAAGGACCGCCCAGCCGACTGTATATTTACTCTCCTGGCCAGCGAGCCATTCGCCTACAATATTGAGCACTGCTAACATATGGCGCAATCGTGCAGCCGCAGTACCGGCTAGTGACCCTCACAGGTACCCATTTTAGCCCCTGGGTGGAGAGGAGTTGCCGGTGGGAGACACGGAAAAGCGTCCCGGGAGGGACCGGGAATTGAACCTCGGACTGCCGGATTGGTAGTCAAACGCATTAACACTAGACCACCGCACACCACAAACTGTCATTTTTTTCTTAAGAGATAAATTTGGCATTTGCATCTTTCTATTTATATTATATAATTTGTTTGAGTATACAAGTTTACCCTGAACTAAAGTCAATTTGAAGTTACAGTAAAACCTGTTCTTTCCCTTTTCTCTATGAATATTTATGCGTGAACTGGTCCGTTCACGAACATGCATTAACTTAAGTTTGATATTGTACATTGCTTTTACAAAATGTGAGAATCAGATCGATAACATGCCATGAGCAAACAGAGCAGATCCTTGTCAAAAGATCTGGATCTACTCAGTTTGCAAAGTCGTGAAAAGCGTTAAGGGAATGGTTTATTAACCCTTTCCTTCATATAAACGTGTTGTCACGCATTTACAGAGCAGACCCAATTCAGGGTCTGCTCTGTTTGCTAATTGATTTTGAAAGATCTGTTTCTTTAGTGTCTAAAATGGCTACAACGATTCACCTTCCATATTCCGTTATAAGTATTTCCCCCATGATTATTCAGTAGGCATCGGAATTTGGAATAAACACAGGACAGGGAAAGGGTTAAGCTTATTTGATGTTCATAGGGACTATAGTGAACCCTCATGATACTTGCGTTCGATCCAATGGCACCCTCGATATACCGACAGTACGCATTGAATCAAACTGACCGTTAATTCTTTGAAACAGCTACTGAATAAATAGATGCATTACCAAAAGCACAGGTGATTGCTTAATGCAGAATACAAAAAGTGCAAAAAGTGCACTAAGGAAGCTTTTGGCACTTCTTGTGTTCTGCATTAAGCGATCACCTGATGTTACTAGTTTAAAACTGGCCATATGGTTCCTTTCATATTTAAACTCGTTATAACGGCAACCTCGTTATGCCAGCACAATGTTTGGAAACAAACACATTCGTTGTAATGAGGATTCACTGTATATCAATGCATTTAGCAGCCACCTGACTTAACCATTTTCTTCATATAAACACTTTTCACGAGTAAACCCAGATCAGAGGCTCCTATAGGAGTCGTCCCATCAGGGTCTGCCCTGTTTGCTATGAAAACATAATATACCTGACTCTACAGTTTGTAAAAATACCAATAAAACTTGTGTACGTATGCCATGATTAAAGTTTAGCAAATAGATATCCGTGACGTCATTATTTCTCACATGGATATTGATCAGGGAACGGGTTAAAGGCCGACAATGATAATTAATTATTGAACAGTTTGGTTTTCAACACTGAAAGGGCTTGTTCTATTTGCTTATGGTATAATATATATTTTATTTCTACAGTTTTTGCCATTATAGAAATTAACATAGAGTCATTTCTTTCTTTTCCAGAGCATGCACAGAGGTCCAGATCTAGACCTAGGGTTTGATGGAGAAAATAAGATATTTTTTATTTTAGTACGAACCTTTATATGTTGCAGATCATACTAAACTTGTGGTATTGTTTGCATAGCAGACTCGTCTGTATGGTATTACAGTAGAATCCGTTTAATGCGACCACATCTTGAGTAAACATTTTTGTCTTTAAAAGCAGGTGGTTGCTTAATACAGGACGAACATTATGCACAACTCCCCCCCCCCCTGCATTAAGCTACCACCTGTCTCTGCCACCCGGAATTATGCCCATTTTGGTGGTCGCATTAGAAGGGTTTTACTGCATTTGCTACTAGTTTTCGTGCTGAACTAAGCCATTTTGCAGTATTTGTATAGTAGAGAGAAATAAAGACAGAACTATGGACGGTCGGAATGGAACGGCTTACAGAGGGGCGAAAAGAAACACCAACAGCCCCAATATGTATACAGTAAAACCCCTCTAATGCGACCAGCAAAAAGGGGCATATTTCGCAGTGGTAGTGGTAGGTGGTAGCTTTATGCAGGAAGGAAGCTATGCAGGAAACTCCTATAGGAGCTTTCTGTATAACTGTTGTCTTGCTTTAAGCAACCACCTGCTTATAAAGACATGTTTGTTTATTGATTAAGTGGTCGCGTTAGATGGGTTTTACTGTATTTGCAAGATCATCACTTTTTAAACCAACTTGCTATATAAGTGTGAACACGTGAACGCTGTCAAAAGGGACTTCGCTCACTTAATTGTCCCGTTACCCACTGAAAGGTGCGAAATGACGTGGTTGTATTTGGGTTAGAGGTTTATAGGTGGTTCAAAGACAAACAGGTTATCTATCTATATTGCCGGTTATTTTGGTTGACTGATATTCTGAAGGCAGATATTTACCATTATAGAAGTGAGGGGTTACGGTAAGGATCTACTATCATTTTATATTAAGCTGCTGTAACATTTTGATAATACAATAAGACTCTGATAAGTGTGCATGGGGATCAAAACCGTATACGTGACCGCGGGTCATACCAAAATTTGCGCGGGGAATTCGAGGAAATGAGTGGGTGGGGGCAATGTTAGTACTTTCGATTATAGATATTATCCACAGAACACACACATGCACGACATATTTTCTTAACCCTTTACCTCTTTTTAACGCATTTTCATACTTTCACATAACAGAGTAGACCCTGATCAGACCATCGGGTTCTATAGGATCTGTGTTCGCCCTGTGTTTGCTTATGATATCATATAGGTCTGGTCCTACATTTTCTACTATTAGGCACTACAAAATACTGCAAATTCGGCATTCATATGCCACTATAATAAATCTAGCCTAATAAAAATCCATGTCATTTGGATTATGTTGCTAAATGTTTACAAAACATGACCAGTCCGGTGGCATTTAGTTGTGTGCTGAACGTGGGCTATCATAGTAGCAGGTCATGTAGCCAACAGTCAAATTCCAAATTGCACACAGTATTATAGCCCATTGCCTAATAGGCTATTTTTAGACCCAAGCTCTTTGAATGAATCTACCTAAAAGGAGCATTAACTATAAAAAATGAAAACAAAAACAGAATTTGGTAGTTTGAAACCATTGTGATAAATAGAACATTTGCTCCTATAGGAGCAAATGCTCTATTTATCACAATGATTTCAACAGGTGACTTTTACAGAGGCATAGAAAGGCTTATTAATGGAAGAAAGGGTTAATGCTTTACTTTACCCTTTCAACCCTGAATTACCAGAGTTACAATAGAGACCCTGATCAGAGGGGTTCCATTAGGAACCCTCTGATCTGAGTATACACTGTTTGCAAATGACAGTGCATGCATGTCCCAGGATGAAAGGGTTAATGAGTATTCATGTAAGAAATCAGAAAATATGACATCATGACTATTTATAATGGCATATATCACAGACAGTTTTGGCCAGGACAGAAACAAGAGTCAGATCTATATTATTCCACAAGCAAAAAGTCCATGCATATACATTCTTGCATTAATGGTCATTGGAGAAGGGTAAAGTGGCACTATGTCCTACCACAGTGTAAGGCATAATCATTCTTGTTTGACAGTCAAATATCCAACACTATTAAACCATGTTTAGTTATGTTCAACAGTTGGTGTCAAACGTATTTGAAAATATTTCAAATATGTTGGTTTCAAATGAAAGAAAATGTACAGTTTCAGTAACAATGCATTCTGTTAACTGAACATTTCTGAACATATTCAAACATGTTTGCACATATTCATATATGCTAATGATGAAATCTACTGGCTGGCTGCTTGTGATATAGAGGATCTGTTGCGAGTTGTCTTTTAACCCTTTCCCTCATATAAACGTGTTTTCACGCATTTGCAAACAGAGTAGACCCAGATCAGATGGCTCCTAGAGGAGCCGTCTGATCAGGGTCTACTCCGTTTGCTAATGGAATTTGATAGATTTGTTTCTTTACTTCCTAAAATGGTTACACTATTCCACCTTCAAAATGTGATTAAAACTTTTTTGTCCATGAATATTCAGTAGGTATGGAAATTTGGACCAAATACAGAACAGGGAAAGGGTTAAGATCACATGTTCCTAAACGAGCCTTAGAAAATGTCATTCAGCGAGCCTTGGCGAGCTTAATAACATTTTCTTGGTGAGTTTAGGAACATGTGATCTTAAAAGACAACGAGCATCAGATTCTTTTTCTCACATATCAAAAAAGTGTATTTTCGCCGTTTAAATGGTTTCCATGGCTTGACGTCATATATGACGTCATACGTTCTAAAGTGATCTTACACGTGTTACAGATAAGGAAATCTTAACCTGTTGTTCTAACTCGGAGATAAGGGAAGGTATGTGAGAAACAATGTTTACACATATGTATATATAAACCAACACCAACATATGTATATATAAACCAACACCAACCAATGCCATTTTGAACATATTAATATTTGTTAACCCATTCCCTCATGTTGACG
This sequence comes from Azorinus chamasolen, assembly GCA_963576725.1. Classification (NCBI taxonomy): domain Eukaryota; kingdom Metazoa; phylum Mollusca; class Bivalvia; order Cardiida; family Solecurtidae; genus Azorinus; species Azorinus chamasolen. Next base: position 54,109,034 of record OY755247.1, read on the forward strand.
CCTTTTGACGCCTCTGCAAATTTAGTCACCTGCTGAAACCATTGTGATAAATGTAGCATTTGCTCCTATAGGAGCAAATGCTCTATTTATCACAATAGTTTCAAACTACACAATTATTAAAAAAAATTCTTTTCTCTATTTAATGATCCTGTTCAGTATGCTTGTTCAAAGAGGTTGAGTCTAAAAATAGCCTATGAGGTAATGGGTTAATTTTCAAACATAGTAGACCAAGATCAGACAGCTCTGGTCTGTTTGCTTATGAACTAATATAGATCTGATTCTACAGTGTCTGCCATGGACAAAAACTGTGATTCATTATGATGAAAATGCCATTATAAAAATATCAGTTCATGATGTCATTAATTACTATTAAGACTACATGAATAATCAGATAAAGGGTTGAGTGTATAATATCTTGAGCCCTGCATATTCTACCCAGTGAATCACAACTCTACACCACTTTGTACAACTGAATTCATATATTTGGGATTATTTTTCAAGCTTGGAAAGTTAAATAATTCACATTTTGATACTTTAAATTATACTAATATAATAGCAAATAGTGTGATCTGGATCCACACTACTTGTCTGCGTTTGCCTGTCCTAATGTTTAGGGAAATAAGAACATGGAAAAGGAAGGACCACAATAGAAGTAATGTTTCCCTTTTTTGTATTATTGTTGGTATACATGTAACAGAGCTCTATATAACATGCGTAAACATATAACATATAATACGCGTATATAACACTTTTTCAAGTATAATTTCTTTATTTCTCCAGGAAATCCTATGTTGAGACCACTCTTTAGAATCGTCTCGAAGAGACGATTCTAAAGAGTTACCAGGTCACAACATAGGATTTGCTGGTGAAATGCTGATTTTAGTATTTGAGTACGCACTGTTAGCTGTAGCTCTGCATGGAAGTACGCATTTCATGGCCTTTTGTTTGATACTACTTGTTATTGCCATGACTCAGTGATGTACACGTTTTATTGCAATCAGTGTAGACCCAGATCAGAGGGCTCCTATTGGATCAAGGTCTGATCAAGGTCTGCAATGTTTGTCATCCTCTAGCCTGTAGCAAAGTGAGCCATTTATACTGAAATGACTCTATGGTTAACCCATTACCTCATAAGCTATTTTCGATCCTATCTTTTTGAAAGGATGGTGGGCCATTCTATTTCAAATATTCATCGTTGAAAGAGTTAAAGACTGGTGGGCCATTCCAATTTGTAATGGTTAACCCAATCCCTCATTTTGACGACTATTGAGGACTCTGTAAAAGTCGCCTTATGAAACCATTGTGATAAAAAGAGCATTTGCTCCTATAAGAGCAAATGCTCTATTTATCAGAATTGTTTCATACTACACAATTCTAAAATTTTCCTTTTTTCTAGTTAGTGTTCCTTTTCGATAGATTTATTCAAAGAGGATTGTATCTAAAATAGCCTATGAGGTAATGGGTTAAGTCACTAAGAAAATGCAAATACAGCAGTACAGTTTAAATACAGTACATCTATGGAAAACGTGTTTTAAGTTCCCTGTTGAATATTCATGTACACAATAATAACATCATGAATATGTATTAGCTCGATTTTTGTAAGGGCATAAATTATGCACACACAATGCTTTGGCTCAGGCAGAAATTGTGCCATACGCAAACAGAGCAGACCCTGATTAGAAGCTTCTACAGGGGCTTGGATCGACCTTATCTAGGTTTACTCTGTTTGCAAATGCATGAAAAGAAAAGGCATTTATGTGAAAGGAAGGGTTAATGAATTTTAATCTTTACTGTACATATATATATGAAATTTACTGTGTATTTCTAAAATGACTACAATGTTCTAACTGCCATATTTTGCTTGAAGTATTCTTTTCATGAATATTCAGAAGGTAGCGAAATTTGGAGTAAACAGGGAAAGGGTATAAAAGTGAGAGGATTTGAAGCACACACAGTGCAGACCTTGGTCAGGGGGCTCCTCTAGGGGCCCTTTAATCCGGGTCTATCTTGCATTGAAAGGGCTATTCTAAGCAAAGGTAGAGAAAGAGTATATAATGTGTTTGTCGTATGCCTAATGCAGTGTCCATAAACTCACTTTACCCCACACAATGAAGTTGCATTGGTATATAGCTTTTGACCTGTCAGTCCATCGGTGTATACCTATACATGTACTTTGTTGCTCATCTAGCACTTTTTCATTTTTCTCCAATTTGCTTTAAGCATAATGTCGTGTAAGAAATAATATGCATGTAAGAAATAGTGAGATCATGAATTTCACAATTAGATACTGGTCAAGTATGAGTATTGGTTGAATCAAATTGATAGGTACCGTATAACCTAGTATAAAAATATGTGGCATTGAGTGATTAATCCTTTCTCTGTTGTATATTCGTGTAAAAAATAATGATTTCATGAATATTAATTAGATTATGTTTTATAACGACATATGAACACATGACAATTTAGCTCAGACAGAGGCTGTTGAATTAGATTTATAATATACCAAAAGCAAGTAGAGCAGACACTGATCAGACGACTCCTGTAGGAGCCATCTGATCAGGGTCTACTCTTTGTAGATGCGTAAAAATGGGCTTACATAAGGGGAACTGTTAATTATCCCTTTCTCTTGTATAAACTCGTTTTCACGCTTTTGCAAACACAGTAGATCCAGTTCAGATGGTTCCTATAGGAGCTGTCTGATCAGGGTCTGCTCTGTTTGCTAATGGAAATTGAAAGATTTGTTTCTTTACTTTCTAAAATGATTATGTAACATTGTTACACAATCCATATTTCATAAAAAATGTTTTGTCCATAATATTCAGCAGGTATTGAAATTTGGAACGAATATAGAACAGGGAAAGGGATAACCCTTTACTACATAAATAAGCCTCTCTACTCCTTTGCAAACAGAGTAGACCCAGATAAGACAACTCCTAGAGGAGCCACCTGATCAGAGTCTGCTCTGTTTTCTTAAAATATAATATAGATCTGATTCTGTAGTTTCCGTAATAGCCAAAATATCATATGTTCATATACCATTATAAAAATGAATTTAATTAATATTCATGACATCATTATTTCTTGCATAAATTCAGGGAGTAAAGGGTTAAAAATACCATACTATCTCTAATAAACACCCCTGTGGGCTATTGCTTTTTTGAAAAATCGCTTCATATCTTCATGATGGCATGCAGGCATAAATTTTACAATACACTACTCAATGAGCTATTAGAGATACTTTTTTATTTGCACAGAGCTACAGTAAAATATACATAGCTAAATACTAAAACCTTCCTTGAGACGATTCTAAAGACTGGTCACAGTATAGGGTTTGATGGAGAAATAGTCTCAGGAACTATTCTTGTCAATGTTTAAATTTACGCATATTATCTGGACTTGGTTACATTTTATTTATTATCTTTTGTAGGAGTTGGTAGACACAGTATTTTCCAGGAGATGATATCAAAGAAAGAGATTTAGAAAGTGAAGGTAACTTATTTGCTATTTGTATTGTCATTAGATACTGTCCAAATTTGAATATGGAGTGAATTGGATTGATAATTGATCAGGTATTATGTTATATCGCCTTCAGTGATATTAAATACATGTATACTGTATTATTTCTGGTAAACACTTCTGGTGGTGTAACATTTTTGAAATGAAGTGTCTTGAATTTCGTACACATGTGGTTATTTAATGCAGACGGAAAACAATGCAGAAAGCTCCTTGGGGAACTCTCTGCGTTGCTTCCAGTCTGTATTAAGCTACCACCAGTATTTCCAAAAAACCTATAATTTTTATGTAATACCCCCGCAGACGAAGTTTGAGAGGGAGTATATAGGAGTCAGTGTGTTATGTGGCATTGAGTGATTAATCCTTTCTCTGTTGTATATTCGTGTAAAAAATAATGATTTCATAATATTAATTAGATTATGTTTTATAACGACTTATGAACACATGACAATTTAGCTCAGACAGAGGCTGTTGAATTAGATTTATAATATACCAAAAGCAAATAGAGCAGACACTGATCAGACGACTCCTATAGGAGCCATCTGATCAGGGTCTACTCTTTGTAGATGCGTAAAAATGGGCTTACATAAGGGGAACTGTTAATTATCCCTTTCTCTTGTATAAACTCGTTTTCACGCTTTTGCAAACACAGTAGATCCAGTTCAGATGGTTCCTATAGGAGCTGTCTGATCAGGGTCTGCTCTGTTTGCTAATGGAAATTGAAAGATTTGTTTCTTTACTTTCTAAAATGATTATGTAACATTGTTACACAATCCATATTTCATAAAAAATGTTTTGTCCATGAATATTCAGCAGGTATTGAAATTTGGAACGAATATAGAACAGGGAAAGGGATAACCCTTTACTACATAAATAAGCCTCTCTACTCCTTTGCAAACAGAGTAGACCCAGATAAGACAACTCCTAGAGGAGCCACCTGATCAGAGTCTGCTCTGTTTTCTTAAAATATAATATAGATCTGATTCTGTAGTTTCCGTAATAGCCAAAATATCATATGTTCATATACCATTATAAAAATGAATTTAATTAATATTCATGACATCATTATTTCTTGCATAAATTCAGGGAGTAAAGGGTTAAAAATACCATACTATCTCTAATAAACACCCCTGTGGGCTATAGCTTTTTTGAAAAATCGCTTCATATCTTCATGATGGCATGCAGGCATAAATTTTACAATACACTACTCAATGAGCTATAAGAGATACTTTTTTATTTGCACAGAGCTACAGTAAAATATACATAGCTAAATACTAAAACCTTCCTTGAGACGATTCTAAAGACTGGTCACAGTATAGGGTTTGATGGAGAAATAGTCTCAGGAACTATTCTTGTCAATGTTTAAATTTACGCATATTATCTGGACTTGGTTACATTTTATTTATTGTCTTTTGTAGGAGTTGGTAGACACAGTATTTTCCAGGAGACGATATCAAAGAAAGAGATTTAGAAAGTGAAGGTAACTTATTTGCTATTTGTATTGTCATTAGATACTGTCCAAATTTGAATATGGAGTGAATTGGATTGATAATTGATCAGGTATTATGTTATATCGCCTTCAGTGATATTAAATACATGTATACTGTATTATTTCTGGTAAACACTTCTGGTGGTGTAACATTTTTGAAAATGTCCGGTAAACAACTAGGTCATTAGGGCAAATAGAAAACCTTGTGAACAGTCTAGAGGTCACATTTAAGCCCAATCTTCATGAAACTTGGTCAGAATGATTGTCTTGATAAATTCTCGGACGGGTTTGAAAGTAGGTCATGTGGGGCAGATAAAGGTCACTAGGTCAAACAGTAGGAACACCTTGTGAACACTCTAGATGTAACATTTTTAGCTCAATCTTCATGAAACTTGGTCAGAATGATTGTCTTGATAGATTCTCGGACAGATTTGAATGTAGGTCATGTGGGGTAAACAACTAGGTCATTAGATCAAATAGGAAAACTTTGTGAACACTCTAGAGGTCAAATTTTAGCCCAATCTTCATGCAACTTGGTCAGAATGATTGTCTTAATAGATTCTTGGACAAGTTAGAAAGTGGGTCATGTAGAGTCAAAAACTATGTCACTAGGTCAAATAGTAGGAAATCCTTGTGTACACTCTAGAGGTAAGATTTTTAGCCAAATCTTCATGAAATATGATCAGAATGATAGTCCTAATAAAATCTCGGATGAGTCAGAAAGTGGGTTATGTGGGATCAAAACCTAGGTCATTAGGTTAAATACTAGAAAAAAATTGTGAACACTCTCCTTTTTTGCTGAATTTTCATGAAACTTTATCAGAAGAAATGGTTTGATAAACTCTCAGACAAGTTTGAAAGTGGGTTATGTGGGGTCAAAAACTAGGTCATTAGGTCAAACAGTAGAAAAAAAACCTAGTTTGATTTGAGATCAAGACAACTGAGCGGGGTTATTCAATAACATTTAGTGTGTAAAGAAAGAGATTGTGTGTGCGTGTGTGTGTGTGTGTGTTGGGGGGGGGGGGGGGGGGGGGGGGGGGAGGGTAGTTGAAGCCAGTTTTCTCTCCTCTGTGATTTTATATATATATCTCAAAGAGATAGAGGGGGAAATAGCTTAGACAAATTTTCCCCTGTTAAATTTTATGTATTTTTCAAAGGGATGGGGAAAGAAATAGCCTAGACCAGATTTTCTCCCCATGAGTTTTTTATGTTTCAAACAGATGGAAGGGGGAGGGGAAGTAATAGCTTAGGCCAATTTTTCTCCCCATGAATATGTTTCCAGAAGATGGACATAATTTTTCAAACAGATGGGGTGAAGAAATAGCCAAGGCTAGTTTTCCCCCAGTGAATATGCTTCAAAGAGATGGGGGGGGGGGAGAAATAGCCTATGCCAGTTTTTCTCCCCTGGGCATGTGTTTCAGAGAGATGCGTGGAAGAAATAGCCCAGGCTAGTTTTTCTCTCCTGTGAATATGCTTCAAAGAGATGGTTGTGAGGTGGGAAGAAATAGCCTTGGCCAGTTTTTCTCCCCTGGGTATATGTTTCTAAGAGATGGGGTCTCCTCCCCAGTCCATTCCCCATTGTTTGACCTGGGGAAAATAATTGGCCTGGGCTTCTTTTCCTCCCAATTAATAATTATGGTTGTATGTGAATATGCTTCAAAGTGATGGTGGGAAGAAATGGCCTAGGCCAGTTTTTTCCTCCTCTGTGAATTGTTTATATGTTTCAAAGAGATGAGGGGAAGAAAGGCATTTTCAAAATGGTTTCAAAGAGAGAGAGAAGGTGGGGGGGGGGATAGCCTTGGCCAGTTTTTCCCCATGTGAATATCCTTCAAAGAGATGTGGGAGGGAAGAATGACTTTTCTTTCCTGTGAAAACGGTTTCAAAGGTAGGAGGAAGAAATAGCCTAGGCTAGTTTTTCTAGCTAGCCCCCCCCCCTCCCCAAACACACACACAGAGTAAAATATAATCATTTCACAGGGGGAGAAAAAGGCCTAAGCCATTTCTTCCCCACCCCACTCTTAAAGGATAAACGATATAATCATTTCACAGGGAGAAAACTGGCCTAAGCTATTTCTTCCCCAAACTCTTTGAAAAATACAAACATATTCACCGGGGAGAAAATCTTGCATAAACTATTCTCCCCCCTCCCCCCCCCCCCCCCCCCCCCCCCCCCCCCCCCATCTGAAACGATAAGATCATTTCACAAGGGAGCAAAAATGGACTAGGCCATTTCTTCCCCACTTATAATCTCAGTAAATATATCATTTCATAGCCGAGAAAAAGGCAGAGGCCAATCACCCTCCACCCTCAACAGAAAAACACAATCATTTCACGGCTGAGAAAAATGCTTAGGCACATTATTTAACATACCCCTACATTTGAAAAGATGAAATCATTTTAGGGGAGAAAAAAGTCCTAGGCCATTACTTCCCCACCCTGCCCTAAAAAGATATAATCATTTCACAACGGAGAAACAGAAAAACACAATCATTTCACGGCTGAGAAAAATGCTTAGGCACATTATTTAACATACCCCTACATTTGAAAAGATGAAATCATTTTAGGGGAGAAAAAAGTCCTAGGCCATTACTTCCCCACCCTGCCCTAAAAAGATATAATCATTTCACAACGGAGAAAAAAGGTATATTCCATTTCTTCCCGGTTTACGGACGTTTCGGTACACAGCGTTTCGCTACCTTGACCATTTCGCTACCCTGACCATTTCGCAACAGTCATTTCGCATCCTTACGGGAAGTCATTTTGCTACCCTGTCACCCAATTAATTATAATTATTCACAGATTGAATTGATTTGGACGATAACAGTTTAACAGATGAAAAAGATACCTTTACCAATTTGAAATACCGAGCGTAGCAGCATAGGCAAACAGTTTGGATCCGAATGAAACATTCACATTTTGACAAAATCGATATAATGAAATGGACGAAACATTGTAGCCATTTCAAAAAGAAAAGAATCAGAACTTATTATATCAGCAAACAGAGCAGACGCTGATCCTATAATATAGGAGCCGTCTGTTTTGGATCTTCTCTGTTGGTAAATGAGTTAAAACCTGTTTGTATGTGGGAAAGTGTTAAAAAGTAAATTGTATTTTCATTTGATCGTAATGCAAGCGTCATATTATATATCAATGGAACAAGAGCAAAACTGCAATAAGCAAAAAATGAATGTAGCACGTGTCCATGTGTCACATACCGATATACATATCTAATCGGCTTATAGGCGGTACCTGTGATCTTTGAGTGGACAATATTGTCACGTGGACCTGCTAAACAATGGCCAAACAACGGTGTCATAAGTACGTGTTTGTAATTAATGATTGTTTGCTTGACAAACGATACATCGGTATAATCGATGTAGTTAATTATAATATTTTTAAGTCATTATTTATATTACATTTATACCGGGTCTGTATTTCTAAAATTAAGACACATCATTCATCCTCTGACATAACACTTTATTTTCCAATATTCCTATAATTCAATTTGGTATCTGAATATAGATATTTATTATATGTTAATAAATTCGACTCTCAAATCACTAACCACCCCGCAACAATATTGGTTTTCCTATTAAATTCGATAGGTAGCGAAACGTACAGGTAGCGAAATGATCAGGGTAGCGAAATGACTTCTCGGAGGGTAGCGAAATGACTGTAGCGAAATGGTATGGGTAGCGAAATGTCTGACACCTATCTTCCCCATCTGACCTTGACCGATATACATGTAATCAGTTTGCATGGGAGGAAAAAAGTGTGTGTGCGTGCGTGTTTGCGTGCGTGTGTGTGTGTGGTGTGTGTGTGGGGGGGACTAGAATCATCACTAAAGGTGATGGAATACACCCACACAGCAGCCTTGATTGCCAAAAATTACCAAAATTACCAAAACAAAGTCTACAGACCTTGTATGTGAGAAACAAGTGTACTCTGGTTTCAGTGCACATGATTCCCCAGATTAGTACCAGAGCTCCTGGAGAAGCCCTCTTATTAGGGTTAACACTGTTTGTAGTTTAGAAATCTCTATCAAACATAAGTTTTTACACTGAATGGACTCCATTGTTAAACGGTAGTTGGTTAGTTCACTTAGAATTTTCAGCATTTAAAGAATTTATAAGTCACGGTGTTGTATTACTCCATGAATATTAATGTAAGAAATAATAACATCCTGGACATTAGCCCACTGCCTCACATGCCAATTTTAGATCCAACCTCTTTGAATAAATGTACCGAAAAGGAGCATTTTAACTAGAGAAAAGGAAAATGTAAGAATTTTGTAGTTTGATATAGGAGGAAAACAATGCTAGATATGTGTCATGATACATTTTAGAACAAATCTGCATTGTGCATTTTGGAAGGACCACACTGTTACTTTGAGTTATCAAAACGTTTGAGTTATTTGATTTCAAAATATCAAAATTGACTGTATGTTAGCCTTAACCCTTTCGGCGCCAAATTTCTAATTGTTGTCTGAACTCCTAACTTTGTTAAAACATTCGGTACAATAAGGAAATGAGATAAATAAATGCAAATTTCGAAAGAATAAAGCACATATATAGACATAGAGAATGAGACAAAAAGTGAAGTCCCTAATCAGATGCCGCCTTGAAAAGGCGGCGTCTGATCTAGAACTGCACTACTTGTCGTGGTGCATTTGTGCGACTTCGGCAGTGAGAGGGTTGAACTTTAAACATATGTTGTGCTTTATAAACTGGATTATCTCATTATCTTCACACGATATAGGCGAACATGCGATAACCTTTGCAAACAGTTTGGGTTCAGCTGAGACATCGCATAATGTGGCATCTCATTATGATCTCAGCTGTTTGAGACTTTGGCCGCATTATTTTGGCAAAAGAGTGAGTGAAATTTTATTTTAGGAATTGAGCAGATGACAATTATTGCAGACAGAAAATGACTAAGTGTGCAAAGATTTGCATATGTAATATTTGCCAGAAAGTTTGCAAGCTACTTTCAGTTTCAAACAACCGTTATTTGTCCTTTTTCTCCATGATTAACCCTTTCACTCACATTATTTATGCCTTTTCACACAGTAAACTGAGTAGACCCAGATCAGATTGCTCCTGTAAGAGCCGTCTAGTCATGGTCTGCTCTGTTTGCGTATTGAATTAGTTTAGTTTCTACCTATGAAAATTCAGCTTATAAATACTCATGATGTCATTATTTCCTAACAAGAATATGAAGTAGCCCACTGTAGGGAAATGGTTCATAACTTAACCCATTCCTTCATAGGCTATTTTTAGACCCAGTCTCTGAATGAATCTACCGAAAAGGAGCATTTACAAAAGAAAAGGAAAAAGCTAACATTGTTGTGTTTTGAAACCATTGTGATAAATACAGCATTTGTTCCAATGGAGCAAAATTTTATGCTCTATGTATCACAATGGTTTCATAAAGTGACTTTTACAGATGCGGAGGAAGGCATATTTATGGAGGAAAAGTTTAATATCATTTTACAAAGATAATATCAAAATATGCTTCCCAGGCTTAAGAAATCGAATTATTGATCAATATTTAACACAAATTAGTTTGTGAAATCCATTGATTTCATTCTAAAAAGTGGTCACATTTTGTCCTTAGCTTTTGGAGTAAATCTTTGAAACTTGGAACACTTCACTACAAGCTTCATCTGTGGGCAAGAGTACACAACTCTGTCAAGCATTTTGACAGAATTATGGCCTTTTTTAAACTTAAAATGTTAGGTTAAGGTTTTTGTTAAAGACCCTTTGGAATTAAGCTTTTAAACTTAGAACACTTGTTCACCACCACAAGCTTTAAAGATATTTTATTGAGACTTTGAATACTTGCTTCTAGTATCATAGGACACCATTTTCGTCCAATATCAAGCATGTTTACACTAACAATACTGGGAATAGTCGAATGCGCTGTTTTGTGACTACTCTTGTTTAAATGAAGTATCTTGAATTTTGTTCACATTTGGTTGCTTAATGCAGACGGAAAACAAGGCAGAAAGCTCCTTGGGGAGTTTTCTGCATTGTTTCTAGTCTGATTTAAGCTACCACCTATATTTTGAAAAACCTATATTTCTTTGTTTAATGGTTATTTTACAATGTCTGTGTTATCCTGAAGAAACTGTCTGATCATGGTCTGCTCTGTTGCCTATATAATTGAATCATTTTAGTTTCTACCAATGAAAATTCAACTAATAAATATTCATGATGTCATTATTTCCTTACATGAATATGGAGCAGAGAAACTGTTAATATCATTTTACAAAGACAATACATGTATAGTCAAAATATGTTTCCCAGGCTTAAGAAATTGAAATATAAATTAATATGTAACCCATTCCCTCATAGGCTATTTTTAGATCCAACCTCTTTGAATAAATCTACAGAGAAGGAGCATTAACTAGTGAAAAGGAAAATTTTAGAATTTTGTAGTTTTAAACCATTGTGATAAATAGAACATTTGCTCCTATAGGAGCAAATGCTCTATTTATCACAATAGTTTCATAAAGTGACTTTTACATAGGCGTAGAAAGGCGTACTTATGGAGGAAAGGGTTAAGAAATTGAATTATAGATTAATATCTATCACAAATCATATTTAAAATGCATCGCGATTTACTCATCTTTAGGCTTACCATTATGTATATTCATGCAAGAAATAATGACATCATAAATATTGATTAGATTATTAATTTGTTTTAAAGGAATATGCTTACAGCAAACTTTGGCCATGGCAGAGATTGTAGAATCAGATCTATGTAATTTCATAAACAAACAGAACAAATCTTGATCCGAGAAGGCTCCTATATGAACTGTCTGGTCTAGTTCTACTCTGTTTGCAAAGTGTTAGAATGTGTATTTAACAATATTTATTGAGTAAAGTATTGACATATAGGCAACCAATGTAGACCAGAATCAATTCGTCCTACAGTTATAAAATATGATGCCCAATTAAGTCATACAAACCTAATATGGGGGTAAGGGAATAACTTATGCCATAACATTTAGGGTAAATAGGTAAACACAGGCTTATTATTATCCTCCCAATTTGACCTGAGACTCGATTAAATTCCGGCGTGTTTATCGGGATTGTTCGTAATACTCTGTGCCAAAAAATAGCAAACCAAAAGCCGGTAATAATCATGTTCCTCGAGGATTGTACAGTAAAACCCCTCCAATGCGACCACTTAATGAATAAACATGGCTGTCTTTATAAGCAGGTGGTTGCTTAATGCAGGACAAAAGTTATGCAGAAAGCTCCTACAGGAGCTTTCTGCATAACTTTCGCCCTGTATTAAGCTACCACATGCCTTTGCCACTGTGAAGTATTCCCCTTTTTGCTGGTCGCATTAGAGAGGGTTTACTGTATTCTGATAGCGCATTCTTATACCTTCGGAAATGTATTCGAAGATTGCCGACGATAATACACGGAATATGCATGAGTCTCCGGTCAAATTGGTAGGATAATAACCATTTCCTCTATGAATATTTATGTAAGAAATAATGATGTCATAAATATCGATTCTATTTATAGTTATAGTAGTACATGTACACAGTCTATGGCATAAACTGTAGAATCATATCTATACCATGGCATTAGCAGACAGAGCAGACCCTGATCAAATGGCTCATATAGGAGCTGTCTAATCTGGGTCTACTCAGTTTGCAAAGGCATATAAATGCATATTTATGACTGAAAGGGTTAATCGTCTTTACCTTTTCCCTGTCATGTAAGAAGTAATGACATCATGAATATTTATAAGCTGATTTTTTATAATGTAAAATTTTCAATAGAATGTTTTGCTTTCACAAAAGCTGTCAGATCCATATCATGTCATAAGCCAACAGAGCAAACCCTGATTAGATGACCCATATAAAGGCTGTCTAGTCTGTTCGCAAAGGTGTTAAACATGTTAGTATGTCGAGGGAAAGGTTTTATGAATTTCAAATCTTTTGGATCGACTCTGTTGCAACGTCTTGAAAGTACATGTACTTGTTTGATTGCAATTTTATTTAGAGGGATATGTGAGTTGCCCCTGTGTTTGTCCTAATATTTCTGTCTGTCTGTCTGTAGACATGATTTTGTCTGGACAACTGCAGCAAGCAATATTGAAATTATTTTCCTGTACGATTCTTCTGAAACTGGTAGAGGTCCAATGATATGGCCAAACCTGTGTGTGATGCACATGTATATTGAGATGTAGTCAATCGGCATTGTGATATGTATTGCCTACACTGATATAGTGCAAAATAGAATAACTAAAGCCAGCTTTTATTTTGAAATGTTTGGTGTCACGTGATGAATACAACTTTAAGCTGCAACAATCTAAACAACATTTCAAACGGGTAGAGATTGTGGTGAAATAAGTTTTACTGTGTGGCTTGGTAGCACACTTGTTAGAGTGTTGGCATGGTAAGTCAGTGTCCCTGGCTTGGAGCATCCGGTCGGGTCACAACTGTTTCACCATGTTTTGGGCTCAACGTAAATAACCCACAGGGTGATTTATATGAAGATAATATGAAGATTATTATGAGGATGATATGTAATAATAAGAAACTCGTGGAGTGTTATTTGTGTAAGAATTCGGGACGAATTCTTGTGTAGAGGGGGTATGTGTAGCCGGGTAGAGATTGTGGTGAAATAAGTTGATACGCTTTACTGTATGGCTTGGTAGCTCAGTTGGTAGAGTGTTGGCATGGTAACTCAGAGGCTATTGGTTCGAGTCCCAGTCGAGTCATAGCTTGTTCACCATGTTACATTAATAATTTAGAAAACCTTCTAACCTGTCAATAGATTCTCATGTAATATTTTCATTAGGTCTCCCCCCATATTTATATGGGGGAGACATATTGTTTTCGTGAGAGTTATCTGTCTGTCTGTCCATCTGTCCATCACACTTTTTGTCCGGTTGATAACTTCAATATGCCTGATGCCAGTTGATTGAAACTTCATATATGGAAAGAGCATAATGAGAGAAAGTGTCATGCACAAGGTCCATAATCTGGCTTCACTAATATTGGAGTTATTGTCCCTTGTAAAAAAATTCATACTTTTTTGTCCGGACAAAAACTCCTATATGGCTCATGCCATTGGATTGAAACTTCATATATGGAAAGATCATGACGAGAGGAAGTGTCATGCACAAGGTTCATAACTCTAGCTTCACTAATATTGGAGTTATTGCCCTTTGTAAAAAATAACACAAATTTTTGTCCGGACAATAACTTCAATATGCCTAATGCCATTTGATTGAAACTTCATATATGGAAAGAGCATAATGAGAGGAAGTGTCATGCACAAGGCTAATAACTCTGTCTTCACTTATATAGGAGTTATTGCCCTTTGTTAAAAAATTCAAAACTTTTTTGTCCGGAAGATAACTTCTATATGGCTCATGCCATTGGATTGAAACTTCATATATGGAAAGATCATAACTAGAGGAAGTGTCATGCACAAGGTCCATAACTTGGCTTTACTAATATTGGAGTTATTGCCCTTTGTAAAAAAATCACATTTTTTTTGTCCGGACGATAACTCCTATGTGACACATGCCATTGGAGTGAAACTTCATACATTGAAAGATCATGATAACAGAAAGTGTCATGCATAAGATCCTAATTCGAGCTTCAATAAATTTAGAGTTATTGCCCCTTGTACATTTATTTAATGCTTTCTTGTCCGGACGATAACTCCTACATGGCTCTTGCCATCGTTTTGAAACTTCCTACATGGAAAGAGCATGATGAGAGAAAGTGTTATGAACAAGGGCCATAAATCTGGTATCAGTATTTTTTGAGTTATTAGCTGTTATCATTTTCTTCTTGAAAAATGTGGTGTGGAAATCGCATAATGAGGGGAAGTATCATTCATCAAGAGCATAACATTTTTAGTGATTTCCCTTTACATATTGTTTTTATTTGAGGGGAGACATCCGTTTTTGTGACAAAAAACTCTAGTTTCTTAACCCTTTCGTGGGCTCCATGAATATTCATGAAAGAAATGACATCATGCATATTTGAATAGTTAGATTAATTGTTATAAATGCACATGAACACATGGCAGAAACTCTAGACTCATGTCTATATAATATCATAAGCAAACAGAGCAGACCCTGATGAGAAGGCTCCTATAGGAGCCGTCTGATCTGGGTCTACTCTGTTTGCAATGACATAGATAGGCGTATTTATGGAGGAAAGGGTTGAGTGCTGGTAGCCAAGGACAGGAAATGAAATGTTTTTATTCATTGCAGTATTGATATTGAGTGCTCTGATATTGAAGAAAATATTTTGATACAGAGACTTCGTATGTACTGCATGGTACATTTCGGAGTGATGCTGAATCACTTAACCTATTCCTCATATTGATGACTTTTGACGACTCTGTAAAAGTCACTTTGTGAAACCAATGTGATAAATAGAGCATTTACTCCTATAGGAGCAAATACTCTATTTATCACAATAGTTTCAAATTACACATTTCGAAAAATGTCCTTTTCTCTAGTTAATGCTCCTTTTCGGTATATTTATTTAAAGAGGAAGGATCTAGAAATAGCATATACGGGAATGGGTTATTACATGTACTGGTTTACAGATAAATCATTGCACCACTAGAAACTAGGATTATTCCTTAGTTGATGACTTGCAGTTGTAGTTGACATAGAATAGTCGTCACATTTATATCATCATGAATATTATTAAGATAAAATTTCATAATGGTATATTTAGGGTTCGAACTTAACTTTTTTTTTCTCCACTGGCAATGTTTCACAGAATTTTCTACTGACATAATTAATTTATGACAGGCAATTTTATCCAATTTCAAAACCACATTTGAGAAAACAGCAGACCCTGTCAGTAGAGACCATTCGTTAAAATGGAATATTGTAAAGGCAAGTGATTGCCTAATGCAGGTTGAATGTAATGTAGAAAGCTCCCAAATGAAGTTTCTGCATTGCCTAACCTGGATTAAGCAACCATCTGCCCTTACAGCAAGCCTCAATCTATTAAAGATTGACTGCTGTGGACAGGTTTGACTGTTAATGTATTTGCACCCTGCTATGAGATTTCCAACAAGCATGTCTGTGTATGTATTGACAGCTGTATTACTTATACAAGTCGGATCGGATCAGGGTCTACACTAACTAAAAGAAATACTCATTACGAGTCGAGAATCAGATCTATTCATTATGATGATCCAATGTAGAGAGTTTGAATTTTAATTTACCCAAAATATGTACTCTCATTTTTAGCTCGACTATTCGAAGAATAAGGGAGCTATCCTACTCGCCCCGGGGTCGGCGTCCGCGTCCCAGTCCGCGTCGCACCTTGGTTAAGGTTTTTATACGCCCACCTAATAAAGGTGGTCGTATATTGTCGTGGCCCTGTCCGTCAGTCCGTTTGTTTGTTTGTTCGTTCGTTTGTCTGTCATTATTTTGTTTGTCTGCAGTTTTCAAGATCTGAAGCTGAGTTGATTTTTCGTTTCAGAGTTATGGCCCTTGTCCTTAAAAATGCAAATTGTTTGTCCGCAGTTTTCTGGGAAAACTATATGAGAGATATTAATGAAACTTCACACAAACGTTTAATGCATCAAGATCTGAAGCTGATTGATTCTGAGGTTCATTTGATTTGTCGTTTCAGAGTTATAGCCCTTTTACTTAAAAAATAATGTAAATGCATGCAAATAGTTTGTCCCCTGTTTCTGGGAAAATTATGTGAGAGATATTAATAAAACTTCACACAAATGTTTAATGCATCATGATCTGAAGCTGAGTCGATTCTGAGGTTCATTTGATTTTTCGTTTCAGAGTTATGGCCCTTTTACTTAAAAAACACTTGTTCACCACCTCAAGCTTCATATGTAGGCAAGAGTACATTACTCTGTCAAACATTTCAACAGAAATTATTGCCTTTTTACTTAGGTTTTTCTCTTTCATTAAAGAGGTCAAAGAGATCCTATGACCTGAATATTATTAAAGATATTTTACTGAGACTGATTACTTGCTTCTAGTATCATTGGATCCTATTTTAGTCCACTATCAAGCATTTTTACACTAACAATTCTGAGAACAGTCGAGCGCGCTGTCCTGTGACAGCTCTTGTTTGTCATGTGCCTAAAATTTCAATTCGCTATTTCGATATGTCACTTGCATTTTGCTAGTTTTCAAGAGCTAAGTTAGAACCCTGGGAAGTATATGTATATAAACAAAATATAGTTTGGCTTTCAAGACCTTTAGAATTCCATAAGTAAAAATAGCAAACCCTCATCAGATTGCTCCTGCTGGTGGAGTCATTTGATCTTGGTCTACTCTGTTTGTAAAGGTGTTAAGAGGAATTTGCTGAAGTAATAAGCTGCTTGAATTTTTATCTCACCTTAGCCCTTTCCACCATAGGCTATTTTAGACCCAACCTCTTTGAATGAATCTACCAAAAAGGAGCATTTACTAGAGAAAAGTAAAATTTTAGAATTTTGTAGTTTGAAACTATTGTGATAAATAGAGCATTTGCTCCTATAGGTGAAAATTCTTGATTTATCACAATGGTTTCAAGAAGTGGTTATTACAGAGGCGTAGAAAGGCATGTTTATGAAGGAAAGGGTTAAAGTACAGTGAGAGTGTCCAAACATTAGGGTGCTGATTGAATGTTACTCAATGTCTCACACAGTTATAGATAATCATGGCTATTCAAATACTGAAATTGTCATAATCTCCTACAAACATTACACAGTAAAACTTCTCTAAAGTCATGCAGAACTTAGCTCTTTTGGGAGCTTTCTGCATGACTTTTTACCTGCATTTAGCTGCCACATGTGTGAAACACTGGCAAGTTTACTAACATTAACGTTTGGTTTAGAAGGGATTTACTGCATTGTGATCACTCTTTAAAGATGATTCTAAATAAAAAGTGGTCACAACATACAGTTTGGTGGAGAATACAGGAGTTATTTGAGAAAACGTTTTGATTTACATATATCCTATCTGGGCCTCTGGTCTCACCTGGATCCAGTCCCAGATTCACCACTAATGTACAAAGACATCAAGGTTATACATAAAACTTGTTCATAAATATTACCATTACCACTTACCAGATATTTATTTTACCCTAGTAGCGAAATTGTATAGTGACCATTGCAAGCAGTTTGGAGATGCTGAGTGAGTGGCACTATATTCACATGCAATGAGATGCTGAGCAAGTGGCACTACATTCACATGCAATGAGATGCTGAGCAAGTGGCACTACATTCACAATTTCACATGCAATGAGATGCTGAGCAAGTGACACTACATTCACATGCAATGAGATGCTGAGCAAGTGGCACTGTAACATTCATATGCAGTGAGATGCTGAGTAAGTGGCACTACATTCATATGCAATGAGATGCTGAGCAAGTGGCACTACATTCACATGCAATGAGATGCTGAGCAAGTGGCACTACATTCACATGCAATGAGATGCTGAGCAAGTGGCACTCCATTCACATGCAATGAGATGCTGAGCAAGTGGCACTACATTCATGTGCAATGAGATGCTGAGCAAGTGACACTGCATTCACAATTTCACATGCAATGAGTAAGTGGCACTACATTCATATGCAATGAGATTCTGAGCAAGTGGCACTCCATTTACATGCAATGAGATGCTGAGCAAGTGGCACTCCATTCACATGCAATGAGATGCTGAGCAAGTGGCACTACATTCACATGCAATGAGATGCTGAGCAAGTGGAACTACATTCACATGCAATGAGATGCTGAGCAAGTGACACTACATTCACATGCAATGAGATGCTGAGCAAGTGACACTACATTCACATGCAATGAGATGCTGAGCAAGTGGCACTACATTCACAATTTCACATGCAATGAGATGCTGAGCAAGTGACACTACATTCATAATTTCACATGCAATGAGATGCTGAGCAAGTGGCACTCCATTCACATGCAATGAGATGCTGAGCAAGAGGCACTACATTCACATGCAATGAGATGCTGCGCAAGTGGCACTACATTCACATGCAATGAGATGCTGAGCAAGTGGAACTACATTCACATGCAATGAGATGCTGAGCAAGTGACACTACATTCACATGCAATGAGATGCTGAGCAAGTGGCACTACATTCACAATTTCACATGCAATGAGATGCTGAGCAAGTGACACTACATTCATAATTTCACATGCAATGAGATGCTGAGCAAGTGGCACTCCATTCACATGCAATGAGATGCTGAGCAAGTGGCACTACATTCATGTGCAATGAGATGCTGAGCAAGTGACACTACATTCACAATTTCACATGCAATGAGATGCTGAGTAAGTGGCACTACATTCATATGCAATGAGATTCTGAGCAAGTGGCACTACATTCACATGCAAAATGAGATACTGAGCAAGTGGCACTGCATCCATATGCAGTGAGATGCTGAGCAAGTGGCACTGTAACATTCACATGCAATGAGATGCTGAGCAAGTGGCACTACATTCACGTGCAAAAGCAAGTTTTATTAGCAGTTGGCTGAATATACATGTAGATGCAACTTTCGCAAAGAGCAGAGCGTGTATTATAAGATACACAGACTGCTTGGCATCAGCCCATCAGAAATTAAAGCTGACTTGATTGTATGGGGAGATTGCACTTCCATACCGTAATATTGCCTGATGGGTATCTTTCTTTAAAAAAGGAGCAATCAGCACCAAAGACGAAGCTTATTCTGGGTGCATACTCACAGCTGTGTCTGAATAAAAAAACAGATGTTGTGAGAGCCAGAGATACAGATAAAGGTGCATACCAAGATACTAAACTCATCATTTCTCCGCTAAACCCTATACTGTGACATACTAAACTCATCATTTCTCCGCTAAACCCTATACTGTGACATACTAAACTCATCATTTCTCCGCCAAACCCTATACTGTGACAACTCTTTAGGATCGTCTCTTCGAGATGATTCTAACGAGTGGTCACATTATTGGTGTTGGTGGAGAAATAAAGGAGCTGCTCTTGAAAATGAATAAATTTACGCATCTTATCTGGACCTCTGGAGAGCAATAATCATGCAAGATGCTTAGTCAAGCAGATAGGTGAAATATCAGGCCTAATAATTAATCAGCGTTTTTGTCTGATTTTAATACATTAGGTTTGTGCCAACTTAGGATACCACATTTATTTAACCGCGCAGCAAAAGATGAGCATAGCAAAAGCTTCGTCCCTGCTTGTCAAATATAAAACAAAACATGAACCCTAGATGTATCAGAGAAATTGAAACAGGTGATGAGACATGGCTGTACTTTTTGAGCCTGACAAAAAAGAAAATAGTAACATGTTGGTGAGTAAAAATAATGACAAGTCCGTTTATGCTTGGCTGAGTAGAAGTGTCAGGCAGGTTATGTATGCCCTGTTCTTTGAATCAGATAGAATTGTTGCTCAAGTCCCTGTCGCTGAACAGAGTTGTGGTATTGATACATTTTATTAAGAGAATGTCCTCTCTGCTGTTTTGGATCACTGTACAGTTAAATGCCCAACATAAGGTGCGCGCAGCATCAAGCTGCTACATGACAACGCACCAGCCCATGGTTTAGCCTTAGTATAAGAATATCTTAGGGTAAAACACAAAGAGGTTTTACATGTAGCCTACTTATCATATAGCCCTGATCTCTCCTCTTGTTCCAATGGTTGAACCCATACATAATTGTGCATCAGAACATAAGAGGGCACCACTTTGAAATGCGCAGCTCAATCCAGATCACTTTATGCTGATGTATAGAGAGTATACCTAAAGAAGCAGTTTCTGAGTGGCTTTTGTGCCTGGAAAACAGTCAGATCATTTCCTGGAAACTAAGCAAGATGTGGAAAAGCCGCCACTTTTGCAACTACTTTTCATATGCTTCTCTTAATTTAATAAGCAACCAAAGCATACCCTGATCAGGAGCCATCTGATCTGGGTTTACTGTGTTTGCAAAGGAGTGGAAAAGTGCTTGTATTAACCGATTCCCTCATATTGACGCTTTTTGATGCCACTGTACAGGTCACTTTTTGAAATCATTGTGATAAATAGTCACTTTTTAAAATAATTGTGATAAATATTTATCACAATGGTTTCTAAACTACACAATACTAAAACTTCCCTTTTCTCTAGTAAATGCTCTTTTTCAGTAGATTTATTGAAATTGGCTGGGTCTAAAAATAGCCTATGAGGTAATGAATGGGTTAACCCTTTCCCCCATAGTTACGCATATCTATGCCTCTGTAAAAGTCACGTTTTGAAACCATTGTGATAAATAGAGCATTTGCTCCTTAGGAGCAAATGCTCTATTTATCACAATGGTTTCTAAACTACACACTTCTAAAAGTTCCCTTTTTTCTATTAAATGCTATTTTTCAGTAGAATCATTTGAAGAGGCCGGATTTAAAAATGGCCTATGAGGTAATGGATTAGGAGTTAATTAAGCATGACCCCACTGACTTTTGCAAACAGCTTGGATTCAGGTGAGATACTGAGCATCTTGGCATCTCAACAGGACAGTTATCAACAAATTGAAATTAAACACTGTGAATGTATGGAATTAACAATTTGAATGCAGGAATGTAACACTGGGGAAACAAGTGTACATGTACTTGTAGACTCAGATCAGATGGTTCATTGAGGAGCTATATTAGCAGCGTCTGCACTGTTTGTCATTCAAAAGTCTCTATCAAATTTAAAGCTTTCATTATACTAAATGGACTTTAACAGTGCAGAGACTCAGTTCGATTCCTTGGGAAAGTTAAACAGTGATGGACCAGTCCAAGATGGTTAATTAAGAGATTTAAACAGTGATGTTGCCAGTCCAGTTTGATTCATTCAAGAATTAAACAGTGATGTTGCCAGTCTAGTTTGATTCATTGAGATGTAGTCAAACAGTGATGGACCAGTCCATTTTGATTCATACAAAGGATTACATGTACAACCCTTTACTCCGTGAATACGCCTTTCTTTTCAATTTGCAAACCAGGTAGACCCAGATCAGACAGTTCCTGTAGGAACTATCTAATCAGGGGTTGCTCTGTTTGCTGTTGTAATAGTACAGATATATAGTTCTACCATTTCTACCATAGCTAAAAATTCATGTGTCCATGTACTGTAATAACAATTAATCTAATTAATATTCATGCTGTTATTATTTCTTTCATTATTTCTTTTACTCATGGAGTAAAGGGTTAAGCAGACGCCCTTTTTATACGCCCACCTATTAAAAGGTGGTTATAAATTGGCACGACCCTGTCCATCAGTCCGTCCGTCCATCGGTTCGTTCGTTTGTTCGTTTGTTTGTTCGTTCGTTTGTTTGTTCGTTCGTTTGTCTGTCAACATTTTGTTTGTCCGTTGTTTTCTCGGAAAATTATTTGACGGATATTAATGAAACTTCACACAAATGTTTAATGCATCAAGATCTGAGTCAATTCTGAGATTCATTTGGTTTTTCGCTTCGGAGTTATGGCCCTTGTTCTTAAAAATACTGCAAATACAGTACAACCCCTCTAATATGACCACTTAATAAATGAACATTGTTGTCTTTATAAGCAGGTGGTTGCTTAAGGCAGGACAAAAGTAATGCAGAAAGTTCCTCTAGGAGCTTTCTGCATTACTTTTATCCAGCATTCATCTACCCCCTGTCTCTAGCGTCCAGAATTATATCTCTTTTAGTGGTCACATTAGAGGGGTCTTACTGTATATGCAAATATGAGGATGGCCATAACTTTTTCATTTTAACCCTTTCTCTCGTTTAAGCGTGTTTTCACGCATTTGCAAACATAGTAGACCCAGATTAGACAGCTCCTTTAGGATCTGTCTGATCAGGGTCTGTTCTGTTTGCTAATATAATGTGATATATGTGTTTCTTTAGTTTCTAAAATGGCTACAATGTTCCACATTCCATATTTCATTATAACTACATTTTCTATGAATTTTCAGTAGGTATTGAAATTTGGAATAAACATAGAACAGGGAAAGAGTTCAATGATATTTACTTCCACTATTTTTAATATGATATAACCTTGATATAAATTTTACGTATATTGCGGGGGGGGTCATTTTATTTTAAAGGTATGGCCCTTGAACATTGTGTGTTGATTGCATTGTTTGTCTGTCAACTTTTAGTTTGTCTCTTGTTTTCTGGGAAAACTATAATAGGATATTGACACAAATATTTCATGCAACAAAATCTGAAACTGAGTTGATTTTGTGGTTCATTTAATATGTCGTTACACAGAGTTTTGGCCCATGCACTTAACGAAATTCTTCAAATATGAGAATGGCCATATCTTTTTAGATTAATAAGATATTCACTTCAATTATTATTTTATATAATATCACATTAATATGGAGATCAAGATCTGAAGCACAAATAAGAAAATGTCAAAACTTATAAGGCATATTGAATCGGAGAAAGTTTGCAAGTGGGCTCATCATGTACCATATGTGGTATTGTCCTGTTTTATTAACCTGTCAAAATCCAAATAATTATACGCTTTCTGTTGCTGAACACACCATAAATAGCTTCGGTTGATATCGATTGTTTCCGCTAATAAAAACTTTCCTACTTGGCTTATTCAAGTACTTGTACATTTATTGTGAATCTCGTGAAAACCGTTTGAAAAACAGGTTTACCCAAGCAAAATATATCCATTCAGTGACGTAGGAATATTCACATTTTGACAGGTCAATAAAACAGGACAATACTCTTGTTACAGTAGTAGACGAGTTTACAAGTATGCTTTTGATTAATAGCAATTTTATTCTGACATTACAATTGTTTTCCTCCTGATTTTCAGATGGTGAACTTTACAAGACTGGTTAGGAGTAAGTATTTGTTTCTTCATTTTTTCATTAGTGTTACAAATTTTAACTCTTTGCACACAAATGCCAGTTTAAGGTTATCTAAGCAAACAATTTGGATCCAGATGAGCTGGCGAGTTGCATATGAATGCTATAAACTCATACTGTACTATTTGTGATGGATCCCGTTATAATGTCTTTATTCTTCTTGTCCATAGAGACACCTCTCATAATGTCCATCATTCCTCTAATCTACAGAGATACCTCTCATAATGTCCTTTATCCTTCTAACGCATGAAGATAACTTTTGACACAGAGGTCTGTAACATATAACCCTTTTCCTTATGTAAGCACATTGTGACATTTCTGCAAACATAGTAGACCCAGATAAGATTGCTCCTATATGATCTGATCAGGGTCTGCTCTATTTGCATATGGTGTAATATAGGTCTGATTCTACAGCTTCTGCATGAGCCAAAATGTCCTGTGTTCATAAACCATGATAAAAATATTCTTCTTAATATTTATGATGTCATTATTTCCTACATGAATATTCATCAGGGAAAGGGTTAAGCAACCAGAGAAGATCCTGATTGGACAACAGCTCATACCAGAGCTGTCTGATTTGGGTCTACTCTGTCAGTTATGGTTTAAGCCTTTCCTCCATAGGCTATTTTTAGACCCAACCTCTTTGAATGAATCTACCCAAGAGGAGCATTTACTAGAGGAAAGTAAAAATTCAGAATTTCTTAGTTTGAAACTATTGTGATAAGTAGAGCATTTGCTCCTATAGGAGCACATGCTCTATTTATCACAATGGTTTCTTTAAGTGACTTCTACAGAGGCGTCGAAAGGTGTATTTATGGAGAAAAGGGTTAAAATGTGGGATTATCAAGTTAGCAAGTAAAGAGTTAAAATAAATTAACCATTTTCCCCATAGAGATATCTTTTCAAGTATTTGCAAACAGAAGAGACCCAGATCAGATGACTGCTATAGGAGCTGCACTGTTTGCTTATGAAATAATATTTCAGATTCAGCAATCCTTACACTGTCCATAATGAAGGGAGACTTAAACTGCCCTTATAATAAAATGATCGTAATACTGTTCATAATGATATGAGTCTTAAAATAACTATAATGAAGGGAGATTTAAATATCAACATAATACAGTGAACCTTATACGGCTTATAATGAAGTGAGCCTACACTGTCCATAATAAAATGTTTGCTTTTCCCATTTAAGGAGCATGGCAGAGAGTGACAGATTGCTTTAGAAACAGGAGGAGAGACACACATGCAGAGGAGCAGAGGCAACACAGGAGGAGGGAGACTGTGGAGCGTCAGAGAGAGAGGAGGTCGGAGGTTGTGGAGCGTGGTAGGGGACCCTCCGGAGTGCAAACAGCTTTGCACCCTAGCTGGTGAGTAATTTTGAATAGTAAAACTCTACAATGATCACATGCAATATTACTGGGAGTTTGGACAGCTGGTAGCTTAACCCTTTATTCAATAAATGTGTCTTTCTATGCCTTTGCAAACAGAGTAGTCCCAAATATGTTTGCTTATAAAAATATAGATATTATTTTACAGTTTTTGCGTTGGCCCAAAATGCCTGAGTCCATGTGCTATTATAACAAATAGTCTAATTAATATGCATGGTATCATTTTATTTCTTACATGAATATTCATGGAGTAAAAGGTTAATACAGGGTGAAAATTATGCAGTAAAGGGCCCGTCACACCATAACGTTCTGGTCAACGTTCTCTGAACGTTTCAATCATTCAATTTTTGAGCGTTCTAGAGTGAAGATGACACATCTGGCCTGTGATAAATGTAAACCTAATGCATGACTAGCGTGTATCTTAGGCGCGAGAAGCGTGTAACAGCGACCAAGTAAGATGCCCCTGAAAACCATTAGCGTGTGCTGACGTGCCACTGGCGCACAACGAATGATTTGTGAACATTAGGCATGCGTGTTGAGCGTGTGACTAACGTGTGAATAACGACAGAATAGCGTTTTGACGTTCGTTTGACTTTAGCCACACGCTGTGTGCGCTTGGGGACCGTTCAGCGGTCGTTGACAGGTCGCCATTGAGTCGTTCACTACAAAGCAAACAATTAGTAACAACCAAGTAACGTAAAATTAAACGTTGAAGAACGCTGGTCTCAGTGAGAACTTTTGTGTATGTTCAAAAAATATTTTCCGGGCCAGCGTTCTCTGCCGATTCCCGGCGATCACCAACGTTCACTAGCGTTCACAAGCATTCACACAACGCTCTTCTGCCGCTATCCAGCGACCATGGGCGGCTACTAACGTTTCCTCAAACGCCAGAGAACGCTGACCAGAACGTCATGGTGTGACGGGCCCATAAGCTCATTAAGAAACATTCTCACTACTTTTGTTCTGAATTAAGAAACCATCCTTCTATATTTGCATTTTAACCATTTCATCCATAGGCTATTTTAGCCTCTCTTTGAATCAATCTACCGAAAAGGAGCATTTACTAGAGAAAAGGAAAAGTTTAGAATTGTGTAGTTTTGAAACTATTGTGATAAATAGAGCATTATTTTGCTCCTATAGGAGAAAATGTTCTATTTATCACAATAGTTTCCACAGGTGATTTTTACAGAGGTGTAGAAAGGCGTATTTATGACGGAAAGGGTTAACACATTTGCCAACAGAATACACCAAGATCAGATATAGCTCCTGGTAACTGTCATATTCAGGTATACTCTGTTTGCTTATGAAACAATATAGGCTATAATTTCTCTTATGGCCAAAACTTCCAGTGTGCATATGCAAGAATAAAAACATGTTCAGGTCATTATTTCTTACATGGATATTCATTAACCCCCTTCCTACTGACACCTGTTCGTGCCCCTAATCACAATGGTTTCAAAACTACATAATTCTAAAAGTTTCCTTTTCACTAGTAGATGTTCCTTTTCGGTAGATTGATTCAAAGAGATTGGGTCTAAATATAGTCTAGTATGAAACGGGTTCAGGCGAATGGTTAAGTGATCATGATATAGCGGTTTCTATTGTAATTGTTCCACAACTGTAAAAATATGATGTTTGCTCAAAGTTGGTTCTGGTGTAAATTTTGTTGTTGAGAAACTGTTGACAGAGGGTCAGCAGCTTGGCTAATCAAAGATGACGAGTTACATCTCATCTGGATCTAAGCAGTTGGCAAATGCAACTGAGATTGTGGATAGTTTGTGTTTGCAGGGGTCCTGAAAGGCATATGCATATTGTAAAGGGTTAATATTGCCTCAAATGATTCTAATGAGTACAAACAAAAAATGAGAACAAACATGAAATGAGTACAAACAAGATGGGTTTGATAGAGAAATATAAAATTTCTTAACCCTTCCCTCAAGTATATTTATTTAACCGCCTTTCTATGCCACTGTCATAGTCACTTATTGAAACATTTGTGATAAATAGAGCATTTGCTCCATAGGAAAGGCGGGCATCATAGTTCTATTTATGACAATGATTTCAATACTACACAATTCTGACATTTTCCTTTTCTCTAGTAAATGCTTCTTTTCTGTATTTCTTCAAAGGGTTGGGTCAAAAAATAGCCTATGAGGGAATGGGTTAAGACATAATGACATTATGAATATTTATTAGCTGAATAGGCAGAAATTGTAGAATCACACCATAAGCAAATAGAGCAGGCCCTGATAGAGATGTCTACTCTGCAAATGCGTGGAAAGGCCTTCGTATGAAGGAAACGGTTAAATACTTTTCTGACAGGTAGTCTTTACAACAAAGTTTAGATCCATACCTCATTTGTCACTCTATATATAATAAGACACAAGCTTATTTCCATTCTTGAAACATTGTTTTATTATTAAAAGGTAGAAATGTGTACTTTGGGGGTTGACACTTACATCCGATTTTGGCTGATGTGAATGAAACTTCTGAAAGTTTACAGCACTGTGCTTGCACTCTTGTCAAAGGCATTTCATCATTTATCCTTTAAATATTTTTTTTATTTTGTTTATCGCAGTGGGAAGAGGTCTCAGGTCCAGATATAATGCATAAATTAAAACATTTTCAAGAACAACTTTATCCACCAAATTCTATGGTGTGACCACTCTTTAGAATCGTCTCTTCGAGAAGAATTTAAAGAGCATTTACACCATAGAGTTTGGATAATTGGCAATTTTAGTATTTGAAGACAGTAAATCCCCTCAAATGTCACCTGTAAAAAGGGGCATAATTCAGCAGCAATGGTAACTTTCATCCTGCATTAAGCAACCACCTGCTCATAAAGACAGCCATGTTTATTCATTAAGTGATTGCATTAGAGGGGCATACTTCATAGTAGATAGGGTCAGGTGGTAGCTCAAGGTAGGACATTAGTTATGCAGAAAGCTCCTTTAGGGGCTTTCTTCATAACTTTTGTCCTGCATTAAGCATCCATCTGCTTATAAAGACAGTCACGTTTATTCATTAAGTGGGTGCATTAGCGGGGTTTTACTGTGTACACTTTTATCTGTTGCTGTGATTTGGAAACATCATGGATCCAGATGAGATACCGAGTAACCTGGCAACTCATCAGGATTCAAGCTGTTTTGACACTTGGTCCAAACTTATTTAGTTGATTGAATCTGACCCAGATCAATTATATTAGTAGATATTATGTACATTTCACAGTGGGATCAGCAATAAGACAGTATTTATTACTAGCCACTGAAAGTCTGCCCTTAACCCTTTCGCTGCCAATGCCGGATCTGTGATTACCTATGCAAACAGTTTGGATCCAGATGAGACGCCAAGTAACTTGGCGTCTCATCAGGATCCAAACTGTTTGTTACTGTTACTATGTTTTTGAAACAAAAATGAAGAAAATAAAAGAAATTAAATTTTGTAGCAGACGACAAAGTTAGCAGACGACAGAATATGGCAGCGAAAAGGTTAACCCTTAACTACATGACTATTCAAATATAATTCAAGTATTATTGATAATGAAGAAAATATTCCGAAATAGGGAATTAACCCTTTCGCTGCCAAACTCCGTCGTCTGCTAACTTTGTCATCTGCTACAAAAATTTTTTTTCTTCATTTTTATTTCAAAAACATAGTAACAGTAACAAACAGTTTGGATCCTGATGAGACGCCGAGTTACTCGGCGTCTCATCTGGATCCAAACTGTTTGCATAGGTAATCACAGATCTGGCATTGGCAGCGAAAGGGTTATTATAATACTTAAATACTTGAATTGCTCTGATCTGATATTTTGACCACTAAGGGCCTTTTTTCAAAGATTATCATGTCAAAATACACGTCACATTTTTGTTAAATGCATTCAGCCATAAAATCAAAGAGAATAATCAGATCAGAGCAATTCAAGTATTTATGTATAAATCATTATTATCATTATTATCATTATCATTATCATTATCATTATCATTATTATTATTATTATTATTATTATTATTATTATTATTATTATTATTATAATTATTATTAAATCATGAATATTAATTTGGTTTATTTTTATGGCAGAAACTGTAGAATAGAATGTATATCAAAATGAAAATCAAACAGATTCAAAGGCCCTGATCAAACGTTAGAAAGGCATATTTATGGAGTAACAGGTTAAATTGTGGTCTGGACAAGCGATTTCTCTTACTGCTTGACATTATAGGATAATATATTCAAAATATGATACAGAGCTTCAGATAAGATGTGTAAATTCAACATTTTCAAGAATAACTCCTTTTTTCTCCATGTAGCCCTATATTGTGACCACGCTTTAGAATCGTCTATTCGAGATGATTCTAAAGGGTGGTCACAGTATAGGGTTTGGTGGAGAAATAACGATTTTAGTATTTGGGTACGCACATTATCTGTGGCTCCAATGATATAGTCTACTTATGTAGGGATATTCCTTTGAATGAGGGACATACACACAGGCTCTGTCATTTCCAAAACGTGTTGACCCAGATCAGAGGGCGTCTACAAGCCCTCTGATCAGGGTTTGCACTATTTTTCATTCGAAATCCTCTGGCAAGTTTAACTCTGCACGCTAGTGGTGAAACTATGATTACATAATGCAAACAGTTTTACAGAAGCAGATAACAATTATTGCAGATGAAAAAATACTCAGCATGCAAAGAGTTAAGCCTTTTATACTTTGTGGATTCTATAGTTAATTGCTGATGGGCTATCAGTGGTGAAAGGGTTAAGTCTGTTTTAACCCTTTCCTCCATAGGTTATTTTAAGACCAATCTCTTGGAATGAATCTACCGAAAAGGAGCATTAACTAGAGAAAAGGAAGATTTTAGAATTTTTTAGTTTGAAACCATTGTGCTCTATTTATCACAATGGTTTCAACAGGTGACTTTTACAGATTCAATATCAGGGAATGTGTTAATGGTCCCTTGATTATTAAAAATATTATATGTTTTGCCAAGTGTACAGTGTAGTTGTAGTACTCACGTGCTGTTAAAGTTCTAGTATGCCAGTGTCATTAATTCATTTTTGTCATTCCATATGCCTTTTTTCTCATTGGACTGGCATTAAAAAAGCCCTACAATATAGCTTGTGAGATAAATTTTAGCCCTGTCATCCCCAATATATTATCAGGGTCCATGTTTATAAAACTTTTAGTTGAGCCTGAGTTCGTTCTCAATTTTTTGATTGGTCAGGCCAATCAAAAGCTTGAGAACTCAAATCTGACTAATCAAAAACTTGAGAACGAAACTCTGACTCAACTAAAAGCTCGTATAAGCATGGACCCTGTTCAATTTGAACTCCTTCAACACTATACAGACTGTAATTTGATTACCTCTCAAACAATTTATATCCAGTTGGAGCGCTGAGTAACTCAGATCAGGATTATGAACTGCTTGAGATAAAGGAACTATATGATCTTGGTCTGCTCTGTTTGCAAATGCATGAAAAAAGTATTAATATGAGGGAAATGGTTAACTGAATTTTTATAATCTTCATCATGGACAAATATATAACAAAAGATTTTTACCACAACAGATACTGTAGAATTAGATCTATATTATTTCATACATAACCAGCAGACCCTGATCAGACGGCTCTAGCAGGAGCCTTCTGATCATGGTCTACTATACATTTATTTGCAAAGGCATCACTATACAGTAACAGTTATTTGAGGCAGCCTAATTATCCTAAGTATATTTGAACTTCAATATCTCTAACTCGGATAACTCGAATTTTGGGATTACTCGGAATTAAAGTTAGGTCCTTCCAAAAATTACAATATAGAATTGCTCCGATATGTATTACTGTGCATATCTAGAAACACATATGACAGTTTAATGCAGGTCTAAAGTAATGATGAAAGCTCCTGCAGCATTACTTTAGATCTGCATTAAGCTGTGAACTTTAGATAGTGTCCAGATAAAAAATTGAATAACTCGAACTTATATTATCTCGAACTAATTTGCATGGTCCGGTGAAGTTTAAGATATTGACATTCAGCTGTAATTAAAAAACCCAGTCTCTACTTTACACCAGTTTGTAAAGCTGAATACGCAATTCTACACCTTTTCAAGCAAAGTAGACCCAGTTTAGATGGCTCCTATAGGAGCCCTCTTATCAAAATCTGCACTGTTTGCTTATAATATAATATAGAGCTGATTCTACAGGCTCAGCCATGCCCAACAGGCTTTATGTTCATATGTCAGTATAAAAATTAAACTAATTAATATTCATAGTAGCATTATTTCATGTATGAATATTCAAAGAGTAAAGGGCTAACACTTCTCATACTATATGCCTTTTGACTTTCATTTGCGATCTGCTCAGTTCCAAATGAGATGCCGAGTTACTCGGCGTTTCATCAGAATCCAAGCCGCTCACCACTCATCCAGTATTATCTCTCAAAATTTCAGCCAACTGGATATATTTTACAAAATTTAATGAATGCATTGAAATTTTCAGCTAACATCAGTATTTGTTTAACCCATTCCCTCATAGGCTATTTTTGGATCATAATTCTTTGAATAAATCTACCAAAAATGAGCATTAACTAGAGAAACGGGAAATTTCAGATTTGTGGGTTTTGTGTAGTTTTTTGTGTAGTTTTGAAACCATTATGATAAATAGAGCATTTGCTCCTAGGGAGCAAATGCTCAATTTATCACAATGGTTTCAGAAAGTGACTGTTACAGAGGCGTCAAAAGGCGTAAATAATGAGGGGATGGGTTAACATGAGAAGTGTTAAATGAAACAACAAACAGAAGGAAGCTTATAGTGTAAACCATGATCAACTTTTCCATCAGGAGGTTTGTTTTGGACTATCTTGCCTAGTTTGTTAAATGAGGTATCTAGTACAGTAAAACCATAAACCTTTCCTCCATAAACAAGCCTTTCTACGCCTCTGTAATAGTCATTGCTTGAAACCATTGTGATAAATAGAGCATTTGCTCATATAGGAGCAAAAGCTCTATTTATCACAATGGTTTCAAACTACAAAATTCTAAAATTTTCCTTTTCTGTAGTTAATGCTCCTTTTCTATATATTTATTCAAAGTTGTTGGATCTATAAATAGCCTATGGAGGAAAGGATTAAGCAACTAATAAAAAGAGGTATAAATCTGGATCTGGATCAGATGGTAGCTAATTGCCTGTCAAAAGTAATGTAGAAAATCCCTGTTACGTTTGCAGACCACCCACAATATAAACTGAGATATTTTATTTTGTCTATTTTTAGGTACCGTCCTCAGACCTGGCATCCAGACTTTAGACCCGACCCTTCTCTTTTTGTTTTTCAAAGGTCGCATTTGGCTAGGCGACCACTTCATACTGGAAATGAAGTCGGAGGAATTAATAGTCAACACCTCCAAAATAATGCCCCTGTTAGGATTATGGTAGGCAATCAGTCCTTTGTACCTGAACCTCTTGAGATGGGAAATTCCCAACTCGTCCAGACTCCCCCGAACCCTGCAGGACATGGTCACAGTAGTCCTAGCGGCTTACCTCAACCAACGGATGGAGAGATGGTTGGAGAGACACCTGCACCTCCTCCAGTGAGACCTCCTGTTTTTGCCAGGTCTCTCTTTGGGAGTTCGGATCCAGTTTTTGATCAGTCTGTGGATCAAAGACTGGAGATGATGGACTCTCAAGGAGAGCAGGAGGTGACATTGGAAGAGTCTGTAGCTGTTTTACCAGAGGAGACAGAGGCGGTGCGTGCGGAATCGATGGAGACTGAGGATATAGAAGGTACACCTTCCATCTTATTGCCTACATCACCTAGCCTTCCAACTTCTCCTCATGCTTCCCTGGTGTCAGAGGATGAAGAGATGGAGGAGAACCATGAAGCCATGCAGGTTGATGAGGAGGAAGGTTCCCCTTCCTACCCATCTCCTCCATTGCCTCATGGTTCTTCCCCTACTCTTCTTTCCTCGGCATCAGTGGATGATGATGAGGAGGTGGACAGCGAGGTTGTTGTGGTGAATGAGAGGGAAGGTTCACCATCTGTATCCTCAACTCCATCTTCTGCATCTCCGCCTCATCCTTCTCTGGCAAGGTCTCCAGTCATTGCCCCACCTCGGCGGAAGAGGGCCCGTTCTCCTGAGCCTTCTACCTTTGAGCCCCCTTGTAAGCGCCGGCGTGTCGACAACCAGCAGCCTCAACCAGCTGAGCCGGATGACAGAGTTGATGGTGAACCCCCAGTTCAGCGGGGTCCTGGTTATTCTAGGTATGGGAGGAAGTACAAACCAGTGAACCCGCTGAACTATAAAGTTAAGGGTTAGTAATATTCTTACCTTCTTATATTAGTGTTTCATACAGACCTGTAGATAAGAAGCATACAATTGGTTCGTCCAAATCATCTCACAATGTTAATTCAAATAAGTACCAAACAATTGTGATATTTGGCTCAAAAATACAGAAAATGTTTGTTTAAATATGCTTCATATCTTGGGCTCCACATAACAATTTCAATCTGGAACATGCATGCACTGTCTTTTGCAAACAATGTAGACCCATATCAGACAGCTTGCATTGGAGACCTCTGATCATGATCCGCACTAGTGTTTCATTCAAAACTCTCTGGCAAGTTTAAGTCATTCATACTAAGTGAACTCAGTTAAACGCAGATGGTCAACTGCTCTCTGATTGTTCATGGTTGAAAGGGTTAACCCTTTCCCTGTTCTATACTTATTCCAAATTTCAATAACTGCTGAATATTCAGACGAAAGAGCTATGATGAAATAATGGAATGTGGAACATTGTAGCCATGTTAGAAACTAGAGAAATAGGTCTGTCAAATTCCATTAGCAAACAGAGCAGACCCTGATAAGATGGTACCTAAAAGAGCCATCTGTTTAGGAGCCGTCTAATATCGGTCTATTCTGATTGAAAATCCATGAAAAGATGTTTGAACAGCATCCGTAATCGATTGGTTATTTCTTTAACCATTTCCTCCTTAAATACGCCTTTCTACGCCTCTATTGCAATCGTGACTTCTTGAAAACAATGTGATAAATAGAGTGTTTGTTCCATAGGAGCAAATGCTCCATTTATCCCAATGGTTTCTATACTACACAATTATAACATTTTCCTTTTCTCTAGTAAATGGTCCTTTTCGGTAGATTCATTCAAAGGTTGGTTCTAAAATAGTCAAGGAGGAAAGGTTTAAAATAATTCTCATAGCTTCCATTTCCAATTCAATATGTTCTAACAGCCTTCCAGCTTGCTTACAGTAGGACGGTGGCACAAACGGGATGTTCTACTGACACAGTGCACGAAACAATGCAATGTTCCGTGCACTGCAAAAATCTCGGGGTCTTCCTCAACTTGTAATTAGCTGGACATTGTGATGTGACTGAAATTCTCTTTAAGTGATTTAAAAAACAATACAAACAAACAAACAATCTGACAGGTACATGATTGTGCATTCATTAAACTCATGTGACCGTAAATTGTAAAATTCAAAAAAGTAATTTTTCAATTCTCATTCCTCAAAATGTCTCTTGCTTATAATGCCAAGTTCTAAAACGTCATATGATTCATACAGTCATTATTTCTAACATGAATATTCATAAGGTAAAGGGCTGTAGCAGGTTTTTTGTAAATCATTATAAGTGTAAAAAGAATTACCTTTGTTGGTATCTTTTGATCTAGATCAGCCACTTAGTAGTTCGTTATCTAATTAAACCTGTCCTATTTAGCTATTTTAGACCCAACCTTTTTGACTGAATCTACCGAAAAGGAGCATTTACTAGAGGAAAGTAAAATTTTAGAATTTTGTAGTTTGAAACCATTGTGATAAATAGAGCATTTGCTCCTATAGGAGCAAATGTTCTATTTATCACAACGGTTTCATTAAGTGATTTTACAAAGGTGTAGAAAGGGGTATTTATGGAGGAAAGGGTGAACTCTTTGCTCGCTAAGTAATTTTTCATCTATAACAATTGTCATTTGCTTTAGTTCTGAAAATATTTTTTCTCTCATTTCTTTGCAAAAAGAAGGCCATAGAGTTGGGTCACTGCATCAAATATAACTGTTTACGCGGGTAATAACAATTTTACACCCTGCATGCAAAGAGTTAAACTAAAACTGGTTTGTTGCAGGAATTTATTTTTATTTCTTGTCGTTAATTGATTGTGTTTCATTATTGCAGGGGGTACACCATCAATTCGAAGGAAATAGTGCTAGACGCATTCTTCCCGGTCATCTGGCTCAGCTGGTTGAGGTAGGGTCTCATACAGATATAAACATAGAAAGTACAAGCTTCACAGAATACAGGAAGTTTTACAAGGATCATGACAGCAAAATGAAATACCAAAAGTATTAAGACAGACAAAACGTGGGCAAATAGTGCAGACCCAGGTCAAACGATTCCTGAAAGAATGGTTTGATCCGATCCTACACTATTTTCAACTATATCAATCTAATTTAGATTTTATTTCTTAGTTGGATATGGGCATGACTGTATTGTTATAGGCATATTTCTCCACTGGATTGTCAGTCTGTGTTGAATGCTGTTTACAGTACTGCTCAAACACTACAAGCTGGATTTCAATGAAACTCATATGTGAAGAAGTGTTTACATATTACGACTGGACATTTCATGATGGATTGTTAACCCTTTACTCCATAAATACGCCTTTCTACGCCTTTGCAAACAGTAGACCCAGATCAGATGGATCCTATAGGAGCCATCTGGTCCGGGTCTGCTCTGTTTGCTTATGGAATGATATAGATCTGATTCTACAATTTCTGCTACGGCAAAGATTTCATATGCCAATATGCCATTTTAAAAGATAATCTAATTCATTCTCATAATGTCATCATTTTTAACATGAATATTCATGGAGTAAAGGGTTAATGGATTCATGGCCCTTTATGTTGATTTAAACCCCTATGCCTTTGTTCATGACCTGGGTCCCTGCTTATAAAACTTTTAGTTGAGTCTGAGAACGTTCTCAAGCTTTTGATTGCACCACTAATCAAAAGCTTGAGAACTCAAATCTGACCAATCAAAAGCCTGAGAACGAAACTCAGACTCAACTAAAAGCTTTATAAGCATGGACCCTGATGAAAGGGCTTCTCTAGGACATCAGAGGCTCATTTTACTCGCCAAAATGGTTAAGTTTCATTTGTCAGTAAATACAGCCATCATCAGTTTTCCTACCAACGTTTCTTATCAATTTCATTTCAAAACCATGGTCAGGACATTTTTGCAGTTTGGATCCTGATGGGATGATAATTTAGTTTGCATCACATTTCGTAACCCAGTGTCAAACATAAGGGGCTTACAAAGTAGTTACTACACTGCATTACCATAAGAAACCTAGATTTTCTTTATCCCCAGTTCCACACGGAGTGGTCTTACTAAGTGGTTACTACTGAGCTTCACCATAAGAAATCTTTATAATCTGTATCATCAATGCCACACACAGTGGTATTACTAATTGGTTACACCACACAGAATGGCTTTACTAAATAGTTCCTACTCAGCACCACCATAAGAAACCTAGATTTTCTTTATCCTCAGTACCAGAGAAAGTAGTCTATGAGCATCACCGTAAGAAATCTATATTTTCTGTATCCTCAGTGCCACACAGAATGATCTAAGTTACTAAGTGGGTATGCCACACACAGGGATCTTACTAAGTGATTATGCTGCACAGGGAGGTCCAATAGTTATGGCACACAGAGTGGTTCTACTTAGTTGTTATAAGAGTGGTCTGAGTAGATACGCCACACAGAGTTGTCTTACTAAGTAATCATGTTGCAAAGATGATCTTACAAAGTAGTTGTGTCACACAGAGTAGTCTAAGTAGTTACACCACACAGAGTGGTCTAACTAAGGGTTTATGACACACAAGGTGGTTTCAGTAGGTGGTTTCACACAAAGTGGTCTAGGCAGTTACGCCACATAGAGTGGTCTAAGTTGTTATGCCACACAGAGTGGGCTAGATAGTTATGCCACACAGAGAGGTCTAAGTATTTATGCCACAGAGAGTGGTCTAAGTAGTTATTCCACACAGAGTGCTCTAAGTAGTTAGACCGCAGTGAATAGTATAAGTAGCTATGCCACAGAGAGTGGTCTAAGTGGTTACTCTACACAGAGTGGTCTAAGTAGTTATGCCACATAGAGTGGTCTAAGTAGTAACGCCACAGAGAGTGGTCTAAATAGTTACACCACAGAAAGTGGTCTAAGTTGTCATGCCACACAGGGTGGTCTAAGTAGTTACGCCACAGAGTGGTCTAAGTAGTTACACCAAACGGAGTAAGTTATTATGCCACATAAAGTGGTTTAAGCACTTATGCCATACAGAGTGGACTTACTAAGAGGTTACGCCGCACAAGGTGGGTTCAGTAGTTATGCGACTTTTACTGAGTGGTTACGCCACACACAGTAGTCTAAGTAGTTACGGCACAGATAGCAGTCTAAGTAGTTACGCCACAGATAGCAGTCTAAGTAGTTACGGCACAGATAGCAGTCTAAGTAGTTACGCCACAGAGAGTGGTCTCAGTTGTTATGCCACACAGAGTGGTCCAAGTAGTTGCGCCACACAGAGTCGTCTAAGTAGTTATGTCACGGAGAGTGGTCTCAGTTATTTTGCCACACAAAGTGATTTAAGTAGTTATGCCACACAAGGTGGTTTAAGCAGTCACACCATACAGAGTGGTCTTACTAAGAGGTTACACCGCACAACATAGTTTAAGTAGTTATACCACACAAAGTAATCTTACTAAGTGGTTACACACAAAAACTGGACTAAGTAGTTACACCACACAGAGTGGACCACGATCTGATGGCTCCAGTAGGAACCGTCTACTGTGTTTGCACACACATCCCTTGAAGTTAAGTTCATGGCTATTCATGAAGTGATCAATTCATACATAAACATTCATTAGGGAAAGAGTTGAATAATTATAACACATACTTAATTGCATGCCTGTATGTCTGCTACAGACACAGAGAGAGACCGAGAGAAAGAGACACACAGAGACTGACAGAGAGAAAGAGAGAGAGAGAGAGAGAGAGATAGAGAGGGAGAGAGAGAGAGAGAGAATTAACTTAATCAGTAAACAATAACAAATTAAATGAATGCTTATGATACTAACAATAGTAAAAAATGAAATATAATAGTAATAATAATAATAATTATAATAAAAAAGGTAAAATTAAATTACAATAATAATGACAATTACATAATACATGTAATAATAATAATAATAATAATAATAATAATAATAATAATTATAAAAATAATAATAATAATAATAATAATAACAATTCTTTTGACTGGGTAAAAGTGACCTTGTCTGGCTTGAAATACAGGCACTTGTATCACCATTGTTTGTCTAAGTTGTCTGAATTTAAGTGTTCGGTACAATTTCTATGCAGAATGTCGGATCGGACAACTGGGTGTGATACAGGGACCTATCTCTATGGCTGGGTACACATGGTCATTTTTACCCAGTCTGTCCTTCTTTCTGTCTCTTTGTCTTTTGTCTTGTCTTTCCACACTAACGGGGCTTTTTCTACTAACATTAAAGCTGAGTGGAAGAATGGGTTGCACCACTTTTCCAGCCAGTTTTAGCTTTACCTGGAATCTGTCTTCATATAGTATGTATTAAAATGTTAAAAGGCTTTACTTCTCATAAAAATGGTTTTTGACATTTTCGACCTATTCATCAAAGTTTATCTTTGACATAATCATTTCAGACCGTCTTTATAAAGATAAGAATAAAAATCTGAAGGAGTATGTTAATAATACTAAGTTCTGACGAAACTTATATGTTAACAATAAAATTAATAATAAACTCTTAAATCTCACTAATCTGAACCCTCAGATAAGTATCATTATCAGCCATTAAGACAGGTTAGAGCTAAACGCAGTGTGACAATCATACACAAAGCTCCTGTGGGACACTGAGTTACTAATCTGGATCCAAACTGTTTGTATATAGTATCACATTCTCACGCGAGCATGCAAAGAATCAACAAAGAACTCAAGTGGCCAGGGTAGACTTGGCGAGAAAATAATAGAATGTGTCCAGTTGTGATGAGGTACATATCAGTATCCATGGTTAATTAGTTTTTATCCGCTTTGGCCAAATTGGTAATTGGGGAACTCCTCCTACAGTATATGGTCATTATTAACCCATTACTCCATGAATATGCATCGAAGAACTAATGTATGTATGAAGGTTGATCAGCTTAATATTTCTAATAGCATAAGCTCTAGAAAAACTTTGATCCTTATGTAGAATTAGATCTACATTATTTCATAAGCAAACAGAGTAGACCCTGATAAGACAGCTTCTACAGGAGCAGTCTGATCTGGGCCTTAGTAACTCTGTTTGAACAGGCATAAAAAGGCATGTCTATGAAGTAAAGGGTTAACACTTTACCTGATAAAGACGCCTTTTAACACTTTTGCAAACTGAGTAGGCAGAGGTTAGAGGACTCCTGTAAGAGCATGACCTGCTGTTTGCTTATGGAACTATAGTCATGGCTTTAACCATTTCCTCCATAAACACTCCTTTTTACACCTTTGTAATAGTAACTTTTTGAAACCATTGTGATAAATAGAGCATTTGCTCCTTAGGAGCAAATTTATCACAATGGTTTCAAAACTAAAAAAAATCTGAAATTTTCCTTTTCTCTAGTTAATGCTCCTTTTCGGTAGATTTATGGAAAGGGGTTGGATCTAAAAATAGCCTATGTAGGAAAGGGTTAAGTTCCCTTGTTTAGGTATTGTTATAAAAAATTCAGTCACTGTATATTCATGAACTGATAGATATTTACATAATTATTCATTATGTAAAGGGTTAATAATACAATCTGCCCATCTGCAATTGTTGTGAATATCCAGCAGCAAATATTGGAGTTATTGCCCTTTTTGTGATGGGAGTGGGGATTTAAAGTTAGCTTTTAGCTTTTAGTTAGCTTTACTATAAATTTTGATTTCTGTGACATGTGAAGCTTGTATTTTATGTGTTTATTGGTGATTCGTAAAATCTGATACCATTTATTGTTTAAAAGTACTGCCATGTAATACTTGTATATTATAAAATGTTTAAGATTCTATTCCTTTTGATTATTTGTTCTATTTAGGTCAGGCAATAAGTCATCACTGAAATTGAATACAAGTATTACACTCATTTAGAGTAAGAGCCATTTGATTGACATTTTGATATATTTTGATTTGGCATGTACATGTACTAATGTAAGTATGGAAATAGATAATGAAATTTGCAAATGGTATCGGATGTTATGGATCACCTTGTGTCTGTATGAGTTAAAGCTGTTGCACTCGGAGGTTGTATGTATGTTTTGTTGTATGTGTCATTTTTATCCAATGGAAATTTACCCTTATCCTACTGTTCAAATTGCTGTCTGCTAAATATTCTTTCTTCTGCACATCTAGATATTGTACAATTTATGTTTTGAAATTTTGGATGACTGGCAACGGCTTGGATCAAAATGAGAGGCTGAGCTACTGAACATTACATCTTGATCCAAGCTGGTGTTAGATGAAGTTTAATTCTTTGCACAATAAAGTAATATTTTGTCCACAGTGGTTGTTGTCTGCTTCTTTTTTTATAATAACTTTTCTTCTCATTTGTTTTAAAAATACGGTCAAACAGTTTGGACTGGGTGATGAGACACAGCATGGTGTGGTGTCTCACCCTGGTCCAAAACTGTTTGCATACGTTTTGTCGCTAGCATGCAAAGAATTAGTCATAAATGGTAGGATAAGGGTAGACCAAAAAAAAATAAAAAATAAAAACTCAAATAAAAAGTAATAAAATTGGAAAACACAAAAAAATAAATATTAAAAAATCAATCAAAAAGTAGTAAAATGGGAAAACATACACACAAAAATTAAAACATTTACCCAAATAAATAGCAATCATTTTGATTTCTTTCATTTTGATGCCCACTTTAACCCTTTCCTCCATAAATATGCCTTTCTACACCTGTAAAAGTCACTTTATGAAACCATTGTGATAATTAGAGCATTTGCTCCTGTAAGAGCAAATGCTCTATTTATCACAATGGTTTCAAACTACAAAATTCTAAAATTTTCCTTTTATCTAGTTAATACTCCTTTTCGTTAATTTTTTTCAAAGTGGTTGGATCTAAAAATAGCTTATGGAGGAAAGGGTTATGTCACTCCTCTTTCAGCTCCATCTTATTATTTAACTTGACTATGTTTCAGTATAATGTAGGTACTAAGATAATTTTGGTATCCTTAGTGTAACATAAATGGTTTCATGCATAATTTCTGGCCATAACTTCAAATTTAGTGTTAGGCTCATCAAACTTCTTATATTATATACACATGTATTTATCATAAGCGAACCATTTAATTATTGGCCATAACTTCAAAATTAGAGCTAGATTCATCAAACTTCTAATGCTACAGTTAAGCATCACAAAGGTCACATTCTGGTTACTGACCATAACCTGTTATTCCATGTTTAGGAGTGAAATTTTGAAACTTTGCTGATAGAGGAGCTCTTTCATATTTGTAATTTTGTAAACACATATCCTCATTCATCATCTTCATGTTTGTAACCATACAAACACATATCCTCATTCATCATCTTCATGTTTGTAACCATACAAATACATATCCTCATTCATCATCTTCATGTTTGTAACCATACAAATACATATCCTCATTCATCATCTTCATGTTTGTAATCTTACAAATACATATCCTCATTCATCATATTCATGTTTGTAATCTTATAAATACATATCCTCATTCATATAACCATGTTTGCATGGTTTTAAGTATGCTAAGTACATGTATGTATTATCCGCCAAAAATGTCATCTGCTTTATCTGCAATCTCATAGAGCTAATTACATGTTCTATGCCACTCAGGGAACAACATCACACAGGAGCTAGTCTCATCAAATTTCTCATGCCATATGCCAACATCACAAGGATCCAATAATTATTGACCATTACTTCAACTTTAGAGATAGTCTAATCAAGTTTCCCATGCCTCATGTCACCATCACATGAGTCCATTTATTTCGGACATTACCTCAGCTTTAGAGCAATTCGCATCAACTTTCTTATGCCACATGTCATCATCTCAGTCCAGTTAAAGGTCAGTGACACTGTAATTTGAAATCTTCGTTAGAATTTTGATGAGACGAGCTCCTGTGTGATGTTATGCCCTGTCTGTGGCATAGTACATGTGATTAGCCCTAAGAGATGTCAGATAAAGCAGTTGAAATTTTTGTTGGATAATACATATATATACTTAGCATGCTCAAAAAGTATTTGTGGTTTCTCAAGGTCTTTTATTCATATACATGTAGTGTAAATATCAGCATCAATCATTAAACATGCTATTTAATTTGCATTTTAGAATGTTAACCCTTTCCTCCTTAAATACGCCTTTCTACGCCTCTTTAAAATTCACTTCATGAAACCATTGTGATAAATAAAGCATTTGCTCCTATAGGAGCAAATCCTCTATTTATCACAATGGTTTCAAACTTCAAATTCTAAACTTTTCCTTTCTTCAAGTTAATACTCCTTTCCGGTAGATTTATTCAAAGTCACGACAGGTTGGATCTAAATATAGCCTATGTAGGAAAGGGTTAACCCTTCTGATGCTGAACATGACCTCACTGGCACTTGTGAACAGCTTGGATCCAGATGAGACACTGGGATACTCGGCATCTCATCAAGATCCACTATGTTTGACTTTGGCAGTAGTTTCTCAAAGGCTTGATCCCAGTTAACCCTTTCCTCCATAAATATGCCTTTCTATGCCTCTGTAAAATGTCACCTGCTGAAACCATTGTGATAAATAGAGCATTTGCTCCTGTAT
This sequence comes from Azorinus chamasolen, assembly GCA_963576725.1. NCBI lineage: Eukaryota > Metazoa > Mollusca > Bivalvia > Cardiida > Solecurtidae > Azorinus > Azorinus chamasolen. Next base: position 54,152,172 of record OY755247.1, read on the forward strand.
GCACAAATGATCTATTTATCACAATGGTTTCAGACTACAAAATTTGAAAGTTTCCTTTTCTATAGTTAATGCTCTTTTTGGTAGATTTATTCAAAGAGATTGGATCTAAATATAGACTATGTAGGAAAGGGTTAACCCTTCTGATGCTAAGCATGATCTTACTGGCATTTGCACAGAGGAGACACTGAGATACCCGGGTTCACATCAAGATCCAATCTGTTTGGCTTGGGCAGTAGTTTCTCAAAGGCTTGATCCCAGTTTACAGTTCAGTTGATCAGATATTGAGCACACATTATTTTGTCAACACGAGAAAGGTTAAGTGCTTATCGCCAAATTGTTGTATGCTTCATTAACTCTTTACGCCCTAAGTAATTGTCGTCTGAGATATAGAGTTTTTGATTGACTCATCTGGGTACAAATCATTTGTGTAGTTTATCACGATTTTGGTGCTGACTTGCAAAGAGTTAATGATGAGTGCCCTCCCCATTGCTGTGTAAGCGCTTTACTAAAAGCACCTAGATCCAGCCTGTTTGCACAGGTTATCAGAAATGTGTCACTATAGTACAAGTAATATCAATTACAAAATGGTTGTACTGGAATAAGACTATTTGTTAGTTAGTAGGCAAGATATTGCTTCCTGTTATAGCATTACCAGTGTGCTGGATTTTCTGGTTTGGGTCCATTAAGCCTATATCCTGCTTACTGGTCATTAACCCTTTACTGTATAGGCCCAGATCAGACCTCATCTTCCATACTAATATTGCCATTCAGTCGACATCCTTCAAACTAGTATTGCCATTCAGTCAACATCCTTCATACTAGTATTGTTATTCAGTCGACGTCCTTCATACTAGTATAGCAGTCGACATCCTTCATTCTAGTATTGTCATTCAGTCGACGTCCTTCATACGAGCATTGTCATTCAGTCGACATCCTTCATACTAGCATTGTCATTCAGTCGATGTCCTTCATACTAGTATTGTCTTTCAGTCGAGGTCCTTCATACTAGTAGTGTCATTCAGTCCATATCCTTCATACTAGTATTGTTGGAGATTGGTTCATTCAGTCCTCATCCCCTATTCTAGCATTGTTAGAGACTATTCCATTCGGTCCTCATTCTCCGCACTAGTGTTGTCTTTCAGTGCATATCCTCTTTACTAGTAATGCTGCAGCATTGTCCATTCAGTCCTTCATCCTAAATACTAGTTTTATTGTACAATGCACCATTCAGTCGTCTTTAAATTTCCAGATATTTTAGTATCAGTTGTCCCGTCAGTCTTTATATCATCCATTTTACTGTTGTGATGACTTATAGCATCATAATCAGGAAATGTGGAAACGTAACACTTTAAAATAGGATGCTCTATCATTCCTGTAAAATGAAGAGTTCATTTAGGATGAAAAGGTATAAGTCGCAAGATGATTTAAATGACATACAGCGATGGTCTCAACCAGGCCTACACTGTTTGTCAGTACCCACATCCCACAATCAAAGGTCAAAGCAGTCCTAAATAATTTGATCCCTCCGTTTTAAAGGCCACACAGTGTTGCCTTGTTGCATTTGTATATAGAGTGGTCTGCAACATTAACCCTTTATTCCACAGACACACCTTTCGGTGCCTTTGCAAACAGGAGTAGACACAAATCAGACAGCTCCTGTAGGACCTGTCTGATCAAGGTCTGTTCTGTTTGTTTATCAAATAACATAAATCTATTTTCCATTTTCTGCCATTCTTATAAATTTCCTCCTGACATGCTGGCACTAGAAACAATATTCATACAATCATTATTTCTGATATGATTATTCATGGAGCAAAGGGTTAAAGAGGCCTAGATCCTCTGTGTCCTATTGTATGATCAACAGGGTCCATGCTTATAAAGCTTTTAGTTGAGTCTGAGTTTCATTCTCAAGCATTTGATTGGTCAGATTTGAGTTCTCAAGCGTTTGATTGGTCAGATTTGAGCCAAAGGCTCAAATCTGACCAATCAAATGCTTGAGAACGTTCTCAGACTCAACTAAAAGTTTTATAAGCATGGACCCAGATTGTGATTTTTTATTCCCAAGATTTCTATTTTCAGGTTCTTCCACAGCTATTGTCATGATGAATGATCAGTGCCATATGTAATTGAGCTTCAGATGTTTAACAAACAGTGAAGACATTGATCAGCTGCCACACATGGTGTCTGATTAGTAGCTAAACTGTTTGTTACTATGAGGACCATCTGTATTTTGGTAATTACAGCCACAAACAGCTTGTCCAAGTGATCATCAGCCATATGCCCAGCTAGAGTTTTGGCTACTGAAGAATTTCTGATTTCTGCTATCAATCTGAATCCAAATGAGTCCTGGAGTAATTCTACTTCTCATCTCATCAGGATCCAAACTGGTTTGTTGCGTTTTTAAACGAAACTAAAATTAAAATTCACAAGCACGTTTAAAACTGAAGACAATTTTTGCAGATGACAATTACCTGAAAGTTCTGACTCCAAGGGTTACAAAAGCTCCTGAGTCTGAATCTGAGTTTGTTTTCAAGTTTATGATTGGTCAGCTTTTAAGCTTGCTTAAACCATCCTGTCCTATCAGATTAAAGCAACCTCTTTTGGGATGAGTGGTTGTGACCATCAATCACTGATACATGACTTGATTTTTGACAGGCTTTGTACATTACAAACTTGTATTTACAATTTTGCAAACAGTGTAGATCCAGACCAGGGGGCTCAAAGATGAGCTCTCTGATTAGGGTCTGTACTGTTTGCCATGGTATATGCAAACAGTGTAGACCAAGATCAGACGGCTCCTAGATGAGCTCTCTGATCAGGGTCTGCACTGTTTGCCATGGTATTTGCAATATTTGCAAACAGTGTTGACTCAGATCAGAGGTCTCATAGATGAGCTCTCTGGTCAGAGTATGCACTGTTTGCCATGGTAGGGGGAGGGGGGAGGGGAGGGGTAGGGAAGGGTGGGGAGGGGGATATGGAGGGGAAGGGTAGGGTGTAATATAGCGGTAGTAATGGTGTTGCAGTAGTAGTAGTAACAGTAGTAGTAGTAGCAATAGTAATAGTAGCAGTAGTAGTAGTAGCAATAGTAGTAGTAGCGATAGTAGTAGTAGCAATAGTAGCAATAGTAGTAGTTCTAGTAGACACAGTATTAGTAGCAATAGTAGTTGTAGTATAAATAGTATTAGTGATTCAGTAAACTCCCTCGAAACAGGAATCCTAAATTTCTAATACATGTAGAGAAGAAATTAGATACTTTTAGGCAGGTGACTACTTAATGTAGGGTGGAACTCGTGTATGACTTTCACCCTGCATTAACCTGCCACCTGTCTCCAAGACCAATATCTATACTAAATTTCATGTCCGGTAAGAGGGGTTTTACTGCATTAATTGTAGTAGTAGTAGTCACCGTTGTAGTAGCAATATTAGTTGTAGTAGAAATACTATTAGTAGTACAGTAAAACCCCTCTAAACTGGAACTTTCTAATAGAGAATAATTTGGATACTTTTAGGCAGTTGGCTGCTTAATGCAGGGTGAAAGTCATGCAGAAAGCTTCTTGAGGGGCTTTCTGTATGACTTTTCACCCTGTATTAAGCTGTCTTTTGTCTCCAAGGACAATTTTTATCCCCCACCGCATAGCGGAGGGGGGTTATAGGAATGCCCTCCGTCTGTCCGTCCGTCCGTCCGTCTGTCCGTCTGTCCGTCCGTCCGTCCGTCTGTCCGTAACAATTTCGTGTCCGCTCCATATCTCCTATACCCCTTGAAGGATTTTCAAGAAACTTGCCTCAAATGTTAACCAAGTTGAGACGATGTGCAGAACATATGTGGCAGATATGTCGGCTCAAGGTCAAGGTCACATTTGAAGGTCAAGGGTTTTAACCTTCAATTTCCATTGCATTTTTGTGTCCGCTCCATATCTTCTAAACCCTTTGAAGGATTTTCATAAAACTTGAGTCAAATGTTAACCAAATTAAGACGATGTGCAGAACACATGTGGCAGTCATGTCGGCTCAAGTTCAAGGTCACATTTGAAGGTCAAGTGTTTAAACCTTCAGTTGCCATTACAGTTTCGTGTCCGCTCCATATCTTCTAAACCCTTTGAAGGATTTTCATAAAACTTGAGTCAAATATTAAATGAATTGAGACGATGTGCAGAACCCATGCGGCAGTCATGTTGGCTCAAGGTCAAGGTCACGTTTGAAGGTCAAGTGCTCTAACCTTTAATTTCGACTACATTTTCGTGTCCGCTCCATATCTTCTAAAGCCTTTGAAGGATTTTCATAAAAGTTTAGTTAAATGTTAGCTAAATTGAGACGATGTGCAGAACACATGTGCAAGTCATGTCGGCTCAAGGTCAAGGTCACATTTGAAGATCAAGTGTTCTTACCTTCAATTTCCATTATAGTTTCGTTATCTCCTATACCCCTTGAAGGATTTTCAAGAAACTTGCCTCAAATGTTAACCACGTTGAGACAATGTGCAGAACATATGTGGCAGTCATGTCGGCTCAAGGTCAAGGTCACATTTGAAGGCCAAGTGATTTAATCTTCAATTTCCATTACATTTCGTGACCGCTCCATATCTTCTAAACCATTTGAAGAATTTTCATAAAACTTGAGTCAAATATTAACCGAATTGAGATGATGTGCAGAACACATGTGGCAGTCATGTCGGCTCAAGGTCAAGGTCACATTTGAAAGTTGTGTTCTTACCTTCAATTTCCATTATATTTGTTTCCGCATCCTATTTTCTTAACAACTGGAAGGTATCACCTTAAGGTCAATGTCTTAATTTAGGTGGCGGCGGTGGGGGATATAGCTGTCCTTTGGACTGCCTTGTTATACTAAAATTAATGTCCAGTTTAAAGGGATTTTACTGCATTAGTAGCAGTAGTAGTACTACTACAAGTAGTAGTAGTTATACAAAATGCAGTTGTAGTAAAAGAAATAGTAGTAGTAGTAGTAGTAGCATCAGTAGTAGGGGTAATAATAGTAGTAGTTAGTAGTAGTAGTAGTAGTAGGGGCAATAGTAGTAGTAAGAGCAGTAGTAGTGGTGGTGGTAATAGATATAGTAGTAGTAGTAGTAGTGGGGGCAATAGTAGTAGTGAGAGCAGTAGTAGTGGTGGTGGTAATATAGTAGTAGTAGTAGTAGTGGGGGCAATAGTAGTAGTAAGAGCAGTAGTAGTGGTGGTGGTAATAGATATAGTAGTAGTAGTATTATACATAGTAGCAATAGAGGAAGTAGTAGTAGTAATTAGTTGTAGTAGTAGTATTTGATCTTTGATAGACTTTGTAAATCATGCAACTGTTTTTGCAAACAGTGTAGACCCAGATCAGGAGGCTCAAATATGAGCCCTCTGATCAAGGTCTGCAGTGTTTACCATGTTATATACAAACAGTGTGTACCGAGATCAGACGGCTCCTTGACGAACTCTCTGATCAGGGTCTGCACTGTTTGTCAATAGTAGGGGATGGAAAGAGGGGTTGGGAAGGGTGGGGATAGGGATTGGGGAGGGGTGGGGGATTGTGGAGTATTATAGTGGTAGTAATAGTGTAGCAGTACTTAGTAGTAGCAGTAGTAGTAGTAGTAGTAGAAGTTGTAGTAGTGGTAGTAGTAGTATTAGTAGTAGCAGTAGCATTAGTAGTAGGGGTATTAATAGTATTAGTTAGTAGTAGTAGTAGTAGTAGTAGTAGTAGTAGTAGTAGTAGTAGTAGTAATAGAAGAAGTAGGGGAAACAGTTGTAGTAAGAGCAGTAGTAGTGGTGGTGGTAATAGATATAGTAGTAGTAGTAGTATACATAGTAGCAATATAGGAAGTAGTAGTAGTAATTAGTTGTAGTAGTAGTATTTGATCTTTGATAGACTTTGTAAATCATGCAACTGTTTTTGCAAACAGTGTAGACCCAAATCAGGGGGCTCAAATATGAGCCCTCTGATCAAAGTATGCAGTGTTTGCCATGTTATATACAAACAGTGTGGACCGAGATCAGATGGCTCCTTGGTGAACTCTCTGATCAGGGTATGCACTGTTTGTCATAGTAGGGGAGGGAAAGAGGGGTTGGGAAGGGTGGGGATAGGGATGGGGGAGGGGTGGGGATTGTGGAGTATAATAGTGGTATTAATAGTGTAGCAGTACTTAGTAGTAGCAGCAGTAGTAGTAGTAGTAGTAGTAGTAGTGGTAGTAGTTGATGAAGTTGTAGTAGTGGTAGTAGTAGTAGTAGCATTAGTAGTAGGGGTAATAGTAGTAGTAGTAGGGGTACTAGTAGTAGTAAGAGCAGCAGTAGTGGTGGTGGTAATAGATATAGTAGTAGTAGTAGTAGAAGAAGAAGAAGAAGTTGTAGTAGTGGTTGTAGTAGTAGTATAAATTCGAATAAACATTGCTTGATTTGCAAACAGTTCAGATCCTATTTATCTGGTGTGAAAAACTAGTGCTTGAATGGCAAACAGTTTAGATCCTATTCATCTGATTCGAATTAACAGTGACTGATTTGCAAACAGTTTAGATCCTATTGATCTTGTGTAAAAAACAACTGCTTGAATGGTAAACAGTTTAGATCCTATTCATCTGATTCGAATAAACAGTGACTGATTTGTTAACAATTTAGATCCTATTGATCTTGTGTAAAAAACAACTGGTTGAATGGCAAACAGTTTGGATCCTATTTATCTGATTCGAATTAACAGTGACTGATTTGCAAACAGTTGAGATCCTATTGATCTTGTGTAAAAAAACAACTGCCTGAATGGCAAACAGTGTGGATACTATTGATCTGATTTGAATAAAATGTATTTGAGCAGCAAACAGTTTGGATCCTGTTGGTCTTGTACGAATTTACAGTGCTTAATTTGCAAACAGTTCAGATCCTTTGCATATGCTGTGAAAAACTAGTGCTTGAATGGCAAACAGTTTGGATCCTATTGATCTGGTGTGAACAAAACGTGCTTGAGAGGAGAACAGATTGGATCTGATGGATCTAGTTCGACGAACAGTGCTTGATTTGCAAACAGTTTAGATCCTATTTATCTGGTGTGAAAAAATTGGTGCTTGAATGGCGAACAGTTTAGATCCTTTTAATCTGGTGTGAATAGAATGAGCTTGAGAGGCAAACAGCTAGTTTCCTATTCATCTAGTTTGAATTAGCAGTGCTTTGTTTGCAAACAGTTTAGATCCTATTCATCTGGTGTGATAACAAGTGCTTGAATGGCAAATAGTTTGGAACCTATCAATCTAGTTCGAATTAACAATACCTGATTTGCAAACAGGTTGGATCCTATTTATCCGGTGTAAAAAACTAGTGCTTGAATGGCAAACAGTTTGGATCCTATTGATCTGGTGTGAATAAAATGTACTTTAGAGGCAAACAGTTTGGATTCTATGGATCTAGTTCGAATAAACAGTGCTTGACTTGCAAAATGTTTATATCCTATTTATCTGGGGTGAAAAAGTAGTGCTTGAATTTCAAACAGTTTAGATCCTATTGATATGGTGTGAATAAAATGTGCTTGAGAGGCAAACAGTTTGGATCATATTGATATAGTTTGAATTAGCAGTGCTTTATTTGCAAACAGTTGAGATCCTATGTATCTGGTGTGAGAATCTAGTGCTTGAATGGCAAATAATTTGGAACCCATGAATCAAATCTAGTTCGAATAAATTATTTATCTGGTGTGAGAATCTAGTGCTTGAATTGCAAACAGTTTGGATCCTATTCATCTGATTCGAATTAACAGTGACTGATTTGCAAACAGTTTAGATCCTATTGATCTTGTGTAAAAAACAACTGCTTGAATGGCAAACAGTTTAGATCCTATTCATCTGATTCGAATTAACAGTGACTGATTTGCAAACAGTTTAGATCCTATTGATCTTGTGTAAAAAACTACTGCTTGAATGGCAAACAGTTTGGATCCTATTGATCTGATTCGAATTAACAGTGACTGATTTGTTAACAGTTTATATCCTATTGATCTTGTGTAAAAAACAACTGCTTGAATGGCAAACAGTGTGGATACTATTGATCTGAATTAAAATGTATTTGAGTGGCAAACAGTTTGGATCCTATTGGTCTTGTACGAATTTACAGTGCTTAATTTGCAAACAGTTCAGATCCTTTGCATATGCTGTGAAAAACTAGTGCTTGAATGGCAAACAGTTTGGATCCTATTGATCTGGTGTGAATAAAATTTACTTTAGGGGCAAACAGTTTGGATTCTATGGATCTAGTTCGAATAAACAGTGCTTGACTTGCAAACAGTTTATATCCTATTTATCTGGGGTGAAAAAATAGTGCTGAATTTCAAACAGTTTAGATCCTATTGATATGGTGTGAACAAAATGTGCTTAAGAGGCAAACAGTTTGGATCATATTGATATAGTTTGAATTAGCAGTTCTTTATCTGCAAACAGTTCAGATCCTATGTATCTGGTGTGAGAATCTAGTGCTTGAATGGCAAACAGTTTGGATCCTATTCATCTGATTCGAATAAACTGACTGATTTGTTAACAGTTTAGATCCTATTGATCTTGTGTAAAAAACAACTGCTTGAATGGCAAACAGTTTGGATCCTATTGATCTGATTCGAATTATCAATGACTGATTTGCAAACAGTTTAGATCCTATTGATCTTGTGTAAAAAACAACTGCTTGAATGGCAAACAGTTTAGATCCTATTGATCTGATTCGAATTAACAGTGACTGATTTGCAAACAGTTTAGATACTATTGATCTTGTGTAAAAAACTACTGCTTGAATGGCAAACAGTTTGGATCCTATTTATCTGATTCGAATTAACAGTGACTGATTTGCAAACAGTTTAGATCCTATTGATCTTGTGTAAAAAACAACTGCTTGAATGACGAACAGTTTATATCCTTTTAATCTGGTGTGAATAGAATTAGCTTGAGAGGCAAACAGCTTGTTTCCTATTCGTCTAGTTTGAATTAGCAGTGCTTTGTTTGCAAACAGTTTAGATCCTATTCATCTGGTGTGAAAAACAAGTGCTTGAATGGCAAATAGTTTGGAACTATAAATTTAGTTCGAATTAACAATGCCTGATTTGCAAACAGGTTGGATCCTTTGCATATGCTGTGAAAAAACTAGTGCTTGAATGGCGAACAGTTAGGATCCTATTGATCTGGTGTGAATAAAATGTGCTTGAGAGGAGAACAGATTGGATCCGATGGATCTAGTTCGACGAACAGTGCTTGATTTGCAAACAGATTAGATCCTATTTATCTGGTGTGAAAAACAAGTGCTTGAATGGCAAATAGTTTGGAACGTATAAATTTAGTTCGAATTAACAATGCCTGATTTGCAAACAGGTTGGATCCTATTTATCTGGTGTGAATAAAATGTACTTTAGAGGCAAACAGTTTGGATTCTATGGATCTAGTTCGAATAAACAGTGCTTGACTTGCAAACAGTTTATATCCTATTTATCTGGGGTGAAAAAATAGTGCTTGAATTTCAAACAGTTTAGATCCTATTGATATGGTGTGAACAAAATGTGCTTGAGAGGCAAACAGTTTGGATCATATTGATATAGTTTGAATTAGCAGTGCTTTATTTGCAAACAGTTCAGATCCTATGTATCTGGTGTGAGAATCTAGTGCTTGAATACCAAACAGTTTGGATCCTATTTATCTGATTCGAATTAATAGTGACTGATTTGCAAACAGTTTAGATCCTATTGATCTTGTGTAAAAAACAACTGCTTGAATGGTAAACAGTTTAGATCCTATTCATCTGATTCGAATAAACAGTGACTGATTTGTTAACAGTTTAGATCCTATTGATCTTGTGTAAAAAAACAACTGCTTGAATGGCAAACAGTTTGGATCCTATTTATCTGATTCGAATTAACAGTGACTGATTTGCAAACAGTTGAGAGCCTATTGATATTGTGTAAAAAACAACTGCTTGAATGGCAAACAGTGTGGATACTATTGATCTGATTTGAATAAAATGTATTTGAGCGGCAAACAGTTTGGATCCTGTTGGTCTTGAACGAATTTACAGTGCTTAATTTGCAAACAGTTCAGATCCTTTGCATATGCTGTGAAAAACTAGTGCTTGAATGGCAAACAGTTTGGATCCTATTGATCTGGTGTGAACCAAATGTGCTTGAGAGGAGAACAGATTGGATCTGATGGATCTAGTTCGACGAACAGTGCTTGATTTGCAAACAGTTTAGATCCTATTTATCTGGTGTGAAAAAATCGGTGCTTAAATGGCAAACAGTTTAGATCCTTTAAATCTGGTGTGAATAGAATGAGCTTGAGAGGCAAACAGCTTGTTTCCTATTCATCTAGTTTGAATTAGCAGTGCTTTGTTTGCAAACAGTTTAGATCCTATTCATCTGGTGTGAAAAACAAGTGCTTGAATGGCAAATAGTTTGGAACCTATAAATCTAGTTCGAATTAACAATGCCTGATTTGCAAACAGGTTGGATCCTATTTATCTGGTGTAAAAAACTAGTGCTTGAATGGCAAACAGTTTGGATCCTATTGATGTGGTGTGAATAAAATGTACTTTAGAGGCAAACAGTTTGGATTCTATGGATCTAGTTCGAATAAACAGTGCTTGACTTGCAAACAGTTTATATCCTATTTATCTGGGGTGAAAAAATAGTGCTTGAATTTCAAACAGTTTAGATCCTATTGATATGGTGTGAACAAAATGTGCTTGAGAGGCAAACAGTTTGGATCATATTGATATAGTTTGAATTAACAGTGACTGATTTGCAAACAGTTGAGATCCTATTGATCTTGTGTAAAAAACAACTGCTTGAATGGCAAACAGTGTGGATACTATTGATTTGATTTGAATAAAATGTATTTGAGCGGCAAACAGTTTGGATCCTGTTGGTCTTGTACGAATTTACAGTGCTTAATTTGCAAACAGTTCAGATCCTTTGCATATGCTGTGAAAAACTAGTGCTTGAATGGCAAACAGTTTGGATCCTATTGATCTGGTGTGAACAAAATGTGCTTGAGAGGAGAACAGATTGGATCTGAAGGATCTAGTTCGACGAACAGTGCTTGATTTGCAAACAGTTTAGATCCTATTTATCTGGTGTGAAAAAATTGGTGCTTGAATGGCGAACAGTTTAGATCCTTTTAATCTGGTGTGAATAGAATGAGATTGAGAGGTAAACAGCTTGTTTCCTATTCATCTAGTTTGAATTAGCAGTGCTTTGTTTGCAAACAGTTTAGATCCTATTCATCTGGTGTGATAAGTGCTTGAATGGCAAATAGTTTGGAACCTATAAATCTAGTTCGAATTAACAATGCCTGATTTGCAAACAGGTTGGATCCTATTTATCTGGTGTAAAAAACTAGTGCTTGAATGGCAAACAGTTTGGATCCTATTGATCTGGTGTGAATAAAATGTACTTTAGAGGCAAACATTTTGGATTCTATGGATCTAGTTCGAATAAACAGTGCTTGACTTGCAAAATGTTTATATCCTATTTATCTGGGGTGAAAAAGTAGTGCTTGAATTTCAAACAGTTTAGATCCTATTGATATGGTGTGAATAAAATGTGCTTGAGAGGCAAACAGTTTGGATCATATTGATATAGTTTGAATTAGCAGTGCTTTATTTGCAAACAGTTGAGATCCTATGTATCTGGTGTGAGAATCTAGTGCTTGAATGGCAAACAGTTTGGATCCTATTGATCTGATTCGAATTAACAGTGACTGATTTTCAAACAGTTTAGATCCTATTGATCTTGTACGAATTTACAGTGCTTAATTTGAAAACAGTTCAGATCCTTTGCATATCCTGTGAAAAACTAGTGCTTGAATGGCAAACGGTTTGGATCCTATTGATCTGGTGTGAATAAAATGTGCTTGAGAGGAGAACAGATTGGATCCGATGGATATATTCGACGAACAGTGCTTGATTTGCAAACAGTTTAGATCCTATTTATCTGGTGTGAGAAAATTGGTGCTTGAATGGCGAATAGTTTAGATCCTTTTAATCTGGTGTGAATAGAATGAGCTTGAGAGGCAAACAGCTAGTTTCCTATTCATCTAGTTTGAATTAGCAGTGCTTTGTTTGCAAACAGTTTAGATCCTATTCATCTGGTATGAAAAACAAGTGCTTGAATGGCAAATAGTTTGGAACCCATAAATCTAGTTCGAATTAATTGCCTGATTTGCAAACAGGTTGGATCCTATTTATCTGGTGTAAAAAACTAGTGCTTGAATGGCAAACAGTTTGGATCCTATTGATCTGGTGTGAATAAAATGTACTTTAGAGGCAAACTGTTTGGATTCTATGGATCTAGTTCGAATAAACAGTGCTTGACTTGCAAAATGTTTATATCCTATTTATCTTTGGTGACAAAATAGTGCTTGAATTTCAAACAGTTTAGATCCTATTGATATGATGTGAACAAAATGTGCTTGAGAGGCAAACAGTTTGGATCATATGTATCTGGTGTGAGAATCTAGTGCTTGAATGGCAAACAGTTTGGATCCTATTCATCTAATTCGAATTAACACTGACTGATTTGCAAACAGTTTAGATCCTATTGATCTTGTGTAAAAAACAACTGCTTGAACGGCAAACAGTTTAGATCCTATTCATCTGATTCGAATTAACAGTGACTGATTTGCAAACAGTTTAGATCCTATTGATCTTGTGTAAAAAAAACAACTGCTTGAATGGCAAACAGTTTGGATCCTATTGATCTGATTCGAATTAACAGTGACTGATTTGCAAACAGATTAGATCCTATTGGTCTTGTGTAAAAAATAACTGCTTGAATGGCAAACAGGGTAGATACTATTGATCTGATTTGAATAAAATGTATTTGAGTGGCAAACAGTTTGGATCCTTTTGGTCTTGTACGAATTTACAGTGCTTAATTTGAAAACAGTTCAGATCCTTTGCATATGCTGTGAAAAAACTAGTGCTTGAATGGCGAACAGTTAGGATCCTATTGATCTGGTGTGAATAAAATGTGCTTGAGAGGAGAACAGATTGGATCCGATGGATCTAGTTCGACGAACAGTGCTTGATTTGCAAACAGATTAGATCCTATTTATCTGGTGTGAAAAACAAGTGCTTGAATGGCAAATAGTTTGGAACGTATAAATTTAGTTCGAATTAACAATGCCTGATTTGCAAACAGGTTGGATCCTATTTATCTGGTGTAAGAAACTAGTGCTTGGATGGCAAACAGTTTGGATCCTATTGATCTGGTGTGAATAAAATGTACTTTAGAGGCAAACAGTTTGGATTCTATGGATCTAGTTCGAATAAACAGTGCTTGACTTGCAAACAGTTTATATCCTATTTATCTGGGGTGAAAAAATAGTGCTTGGATTTCAAACAGTTTAGATCCTATTGATATGGTGTGAACAAAATGTGCTTGAGAGGCAAACAGTTTGGATCATATTGATATAGTTTTAATTAGCAGTGCTTTATTTGCAAACAGTTCAGATCCTATTGATCTTGTGTAAAAAAACAACTGCTTGAATGGCAAACAGTTTGGATCCTATTTATCTGATTCGAATTAACAGTGACTGATTTGTTAACAGTTTAGATCCTATTGATCTTGTGTAAAAAACAACTGCTTGAATGGCAAACAGTGTGGATACTATTGATCTGATTTGAATAAAATGTATTTGAGCGGCAAACAGTTTGGATCCTGTTGGTCTTGAACGAATTTACAGTGCTTAATTTGCAAACAGTTCAGATCCTTTGCATATGCTGTGAAAAACTAGTGCTTGAATGGCAAACAGTTTGGATCCTATTGATCTGGTGTGAACCAAATGTGCTTGAGAGGAGAACAGATTGGATCTGATGGATCTAGTTCGACGAACAGTGCTTGATTTGCAAACAGTTTAGATCCTATTTATCTGGTGTGAAAAAATCGGTGCTTAAATGGCGAACAGTTTAGATCCTTTTAATCTGGTGTGAATAGAATGAGCTTGAGAGGCAAACAGCTTGTTTCCTATTCATCTAGTTTGAATTAGCAGTGCTTTGTTTGCAAACAGTTTAGATCCTATTCATCTGGTGTGATAACAAGTGCTTGAATGGCAAATAGTTTGGAACCTATAAATCTAGTTAACAATGCCTGATTTGCAAACAGGTTGGATCCTATTTATCTGGTGTAAAAAACTAGTGTTTGAATGGCAAACAGTTTGGATCCTATTGATCTGGTGTGAATAAAATGTACTTTAGAGGCAAACAGTTTGGATTCTATGGATCTAGTTCGAATAAACAGTGCTTGACTTGCAAAATGTTTATATCCTATTTATCTGGGGTGAAAAAGTAGTGCTTGAATTTCAAACAGTTTAGATCCTATTGATATGGTGTGAATAAAATGTGCTTGAGAGGCAAACAGTTTGGATCATATTGATATAGCTTGAATTAACAGTGCTTTATTTGCAAACAGTTCAGATCCTATGTATCTGGTGTGAGAATCTAGTGCTTCAATTGCAAACAGTTTGGATCCTATTCATCTGATTCGAATTAACAGTGATTGATTTGCAAACAGTTTAGATCCTATTGATCTTGTGTAAAAAAACAACTGCTTGAATGGCAAACAGTTTAGATCCTATTCATCTGATTCGAATCAACAATGACTGATTTGCAAACAGTTTAGATCCTATTGATCTTGTGTAAAAAACTACTGCTTGAATGGCAAACAGTTTGGATCCTATTGATCTGATTCGAATTAACAGTGACTGATTTGGAAACAGTTTATATCCTATTGATCTTGTGTAAAAAACAACTGCTTGAATGGCAAACAGTGTGGATACTATTGATCTGAATTAAAATGTATTTGAGTGGCAAACAGTTTGGATCCTATTGGTCTTGTACGAATATACAGTGCTTGAATGGCAAACAGTTTGGATCCTATTGATCTGGTTGAATAAAATGTGCTTGATAGGAGAACAGATTGGATCCGATGGATCTAGTTCGACGAACAGTGCTTGATTTGCAAACAGTTTAGATCCTATTTATCTGGTGTGAAACAATTTTTGCTTGAATGGCGAACAGTTTAGAACCTTTTAATCTGGTGTGAATAGAATGAGCTTGAGAGGCAAACAGCTTGTTTCCTATTCATCTGGTGTGAAAAACAAGTGCTTGAATGGCAAATAGTTTGGAACCTATAAATCTAGTTCGAATTAACAATGCCTGATTTGCAAACAGGTTGGATCCTATTTATCTGGTGTAAAAAACTAGTGCTTGAATGGCAAACAGTTTGGATCCTATTGATCTGGTGTGAATAAAATTTACTTTAGGGGCAAACAGTTTGGATTCTATGGATCTAGTTCGAATAAACAGTGCTTGACTTGCAAACAGTTTATATCCTATTAATCTGGGGTGAAAAAATAGTGCTTGCATTTCAAACAGTTTAGATCCTATTGATATGGTGTGAACAAAATGTGCTTGAGAGGCAAACAGTTTGGATCATATTGATATAGTTTGAATTAGCAGTGCTTTATCTGCAAACAGTTCAGATCCTATGTATCTGGTGTGAGAATCTAGTGCTTGAATGGCAAACAGTTTGGATCCTATTCATCTGATTCGAATAAACATAGATTGATTTGTTAACAGTTTAGATCCTATTGATCTTGTGTAAAAAACAACTGCTTGAATGGCAAACAGTTTAGATCCCATTGATCTGATTCGAATTAACAGTGACTGATTTGCAAACAGTTTAGATCCTATTGGTCTTGTGTAAAAAACAACTGCTTGAATGGCAAACAGTTTAGATCCTATTGATCTGATTCGAATTAACAGTGACTGATTTGCAAACAGTTTAGATCCTATTGATCTTGTGTAAAAAACAACTGCTTGAATGGCAAACAGTTTGGATCCTATTGATCTGATTCGAAATAACAGTGACTGATTTGCAAACAGTTTAGATCCTATTGATCTTGTGTAAAAAACAACTGCTTGAATGGCGAACAGTTTAGATCCTTTTAATCTGGTGTGAATAGAATGAGCTTGAGAGGCAAACAGCTTGTTTCCTATTCATCTAGTTTGAATTAGCAGTGCTTTGTTTGCAAACATTTTAGATCCTATTCATCTGGTGTGAAAAACAAGTGCTTGAATGGCAAATAGTTTGGAACCTATAAATCTAGTTCGAATTAACAATGCCTGATTTGCAAACAGGTTGGATCCTATTTATCTGGTGTAAAAAACTAGTGCTTGAATGGCAAACAGTTTGGATCCTATTGATCTGGTGTGAATAAAATTTACTTTAGGGGTAAACAGTTTGGATTCCTTGGATCTAGTTCGAATAAACAGTGCTTGACAGAGTATATCCTATTTATCTGGGGTGAAAAAATAGTGCTTGAATTTCAAACAGTTTAGATCCTATTGATATGGTGTGAACAAAATGTTATAGTTTGAATTAGCAGTGCTTTATTTGCAAACAGTTCAGATCCTATGTATCTGGTGTGAGAATCTAGTGCTTGAATGGCAAACAGTTTGGATCCTATTGATCTGATTCGAATTAACAGTGACTGATTTGCAAACAGTTTAGATCCTATTGATCTTGTGTAATAAACAACTGCTTGAATGGCAAACCGAATCAGATCAATAGGATCTAAACTAATTAACAGTGACTGATTTGCAAACAGTTTAGATCCTATTGATCTTGTGTAAAAAAACCAACTGCTTGAATGGCAAACAGTTTGGATCCTATTGATCTGATTCGAATTAACAGTGACTGAGTTGGAAACAGTTTATATCCTATTGATCTTGTGTAAAAAACAACTGCTTGAATGGCAAACAGTGCGGATACTATTGATCTGAATTAAAATGTATTTGAGTGGCAAACAGTTTGGATCCTATTGGTCTTGTACGAATTTACAGTGCTTAATTTGCAAACAGTTCAGATCCTTTGCATATGCTGTGAAAAAACTAGTGCTTGAATGGCAAACAGTTTGGATCCTATTGATCTGGTGTGAACAAAATGTGCTTGAGAGGAGAACAGATTGGATCCGATGGATCTAGTTCGACGAACAGTGCTTGATTTGCAAACAGTTTAGATCCTATTTATCTAAATTCACAAGTACATTGGCGAATGTACTGCTGCAGTGTGTTAGGCATTCAGAAATACATAGTCGAGTGTACTTCTGCCGTGCGTTAGACATTCAGAAGTACATTCGGAAAAAATAGTTTGTCAGCGAATCCACTGCTGCTGTGTGTTAGGTATTCAGAAGTACATTTGCGAATGTACTGCTGCAGTGTGTTAGGCATTTAGAAGTACATTCGCGAATGTACTGCAGCAGTACATTAGACATTCAGCAGTACATTCGGAAAAAACTTTTTTTTTCGGGCCTGAAATGTCTAAATATTGTCCGTGTACAACATGTCTAGTTTCGACGTTGGCCGATTTGCCGGGCCCGGAAAAATGTCTAAACATTGTCCAATGTAGACATAAGACATTTCTATCAAGTCGGGAAAATAGTGTCTAACATGTGTCTTATGTAGACTTAGACAATTCGTCAGGCCTGGGAAATGACTAAAAAATGCCCAATTTAGACAGTAGACGTTTCTATCAAGTCGGAAAAATTGTTTTACACGTGTCTAAATTTGACGTTTGAGAATTTGCCGGACCAAGTACAAATATCTCAATATTGTCCAATTTACAAATTAGACCTTTCTATTACGACATACAAATTGTCCAACAAGTGTCTACTTTCGACTTCGTACAATTTGCCAGGCCGCGAACACTGGGATCTACCATGGGATGAAACCGCATGGGTCGGAGTAGTCAGTTCCCGTACTTCAACGGGGATCTTCCAGCGGCGCTGGCCGGGGAAGCTCGATGTCCTTGCCCTACTAACACGGGGATATTTCATTGGACCGAGCCGCGCAGCCTGCGGCAGCCGGATCCCGTGCAAACACGGGAGTCTACCACGGGGACGGAGCCGCGAGCGCCAGGACAGTCGGCTCGCGTGGTGCAACGGGGACCTTCCATAGAATCGAGCTAGCTGGCCGGGAAAGCCTGCTGTCACACTAATACGATAATCTTACACGAGACCGAGCAGCGCAGCTCACAGCAGCCAGTTCCCGTGCAAACACAGGGAATTACCACGGGGATGGAGCCATGGGCGCCGGGGCAGTCGGGTCCCGTGCTCCACCGGAACTTCCACAGGACAGAGCCGCGTAGGCCGGGGCGACCTGCTGCCGTGAGAACACGGGGAAAATGTCTGAATATTGTTTAATTTAGACATTTCTATAAACTCGGATAAATTGTCTAACAAGTATCTAATTTAGACGTTAAACAATTTGCCGGACTGGGAAAATGTCAAAATAGTGTCCCAATTTAGACAAAAGGCATTTTTATCAAGCCGACAAATTGTCTAACAAATGTCTAATTTCGACGTTTGACAATTTCCCGGAACGGGAAAAATGTCTAAATATTGTCCAATTAGACATTACACATTTCTATCATGTCGGAAAATTATCAAGTGGGGAAAATGTCTAACAAGTGTCTAATTTCGACGTTTGAGAATTTGCCGGGCCTAGGAAGATTGTCTAAATGTCCAATTTAGACATTAGACATTTCTATCAAGTCGGAAAATTGTCGAACAAGTGTTAAATTTCGACTTTGGACAATTTGCCTGGCCGCGAACACAGGGGTCTACCACGGGACGAAGCCGCATGGGCCGGAGCTGTCGGCTACCGTACTTCAACGGGAATCTGCCTAGGGAAGCCCGTGCCGTGCTAACACGGTGATATTTTATGGGACCGAGCCGTGCAGCCTGCGACAGGCGTGCAAACACGGGGATCTAGCACAGGGACGGAGCCGCACACCAGGGCAGTCGGCTCTCGTGCATCAATGAGGACATTCCACGGGATCGATCCGTGCAGGCTGGGACAGCCTGCTCCCGAGCGAACACGGAGCTCTACCACGGGGACAGAGCAATGCGCTAGGGCCTGCTGTCGTGAGAACAAGGGGAAACATGTCAAAATATTGTCCAATGAAGACACTAGTCATTTCTATCTTGTCTGAAATACATATGGAAAAATAGTCAAACAGGGAGAGCCACACACGGAATGACACCGCATCAAACACCATCTAACGAGAAACGGTAAAGCCACAAGACAAAACATAACAGGACGCATATCAAGACGAAACACATTAAACATTAAGCATATTAAAAAACAAAATTGACCGTAGGCTGAAAGCAGGAGTGCCGCCTTGGAACGGCCAGCAGCCAAAAGCAATAAAAAAGGGCTACTGGGGGACTTGAACCTGGTTTACGGGTACCCAACCTCGTCCTTATCCCACTTTCACCAAAGTCAAAATGTAAATAAAATTCCCCCTCCAGACAACACCACAACATGCGTAACGATGTATGCCAAAATGAAAATGATTTGAAAATGAACGCTATTAGAAGTAAACAAGCGACGTCATCATGTAAATGACGTCATAATTTAAAAGTACGGGAAAACTATTTGAAACACTTCTACACCGACATTTAAAAGATCAATCGCAAGAAAATACAATTACCAGTGGATATTAATCATACACAACTGTTTTGTTTGAAAAAGAATAAAGTTGACATCGTAGGCATGTACTCGATGACTATTCAGGTCAGAGCAGCTGTGGAGTAGTCATTTGGGGTACGACAGAACTGGCAAAATACAAATATCTAATTTCCTCCCTCCGTAAACGGGTTTCAGAGGGAATCTTCATAGAGTATTAAGCCTTTTCCGTCGTCGCACAAGCAAAGAGGAAAGCATAATGACCAACTGTAAAGGGGTCGACCACCAAGCATGTAGTGTGCTGCAATATAGAGGGGTCATATCCCTTTTTAATGAATTGTTTTATACGTTTGACAAACAAAGTATCAAAATAAGTGTGTCCAATAATTTTTCGAAGTTTGTAAATGACATCACCGTAAAACTCCGGATGTGAAATACCTAACTTTAGAAAAGTACGTAAATTACAATTGTATTTGCTGATGTGTAGAATATTACGGTGGTAAAATTTTGAAAATGTTTTACGAAGTTTGTCATATCTGTAGCCCTGTTTTAGTAGTTTTTCAGTGATAATAAGGTTACGATTGTTAAAATCATCAACAGAGGAACAAGCTCTAGCAAAACGAATAAGCTGAGAAATGTATACACCGTAACATGTAGCTCGGGGAACATCCCCATCCAAATGAGGATAGTTAACTATTTTAAAATTAAAATCATCCCTTTTGTCATAAATTCCAGAAGAAATTTTTCCATTGTTTATAGATAAATTTAAATCTAAAAAGGCTGCAGATATGTCAGAACTATTTGCTTTATTAAGCTTGAGCTCCCTAGGGTAAATTGAGGTTATCATAGAATCAAAGTATGGGTTATCAATATTAAAAATGTCGTCTAAATAGCGTGCTGTATTGTTAAAGGCATTGATGACATCCGTCTGTGAATCGCTGTTAAGGTTAAGCATAAAATCCCGTTCATAACAAAACAAAAACAAGTCTGCAATTAAAGGAGCACAATTGGTTCCCATTGGAATACCAATAACCTGGCGATAAACAGAATTACCAAAACGAACAAATATATTGTCTAACAGAAACGTAATAGCGTCACAAAGATCTAAACATGTCCATGAGGTATATTTATTTGTAACATCATTGGTAAAGAACGCATGTCTAGAATTACAGGCAATAAATGATACTTTTTCTCTGGCAAATGTTTTATTTATAAGATTAGTAAGTTTGATCTTAATTAGATCGTGTGGTAATGTGGTATAAAGTGTAGAAAAATCATAAGTGCTTATAGTGTTAGCTTGGTGTTGCTTGATTTTTAATTTAGTTAAAACCTCATTGGAGTTTTTAATAGACCAAAAAAGGTTAATTCCTGAATTCTCATAAGCTTTATCGCAGTAACGCTTGACATGTTCTTTGACCGCTGTTAGACACGATGTAATTAGTTTGGATAGTGCAGTTGTTGTGCACGAGACTGAATTTGCTATGAAGCGTGATTTATATGGCGTTTTATGGAGTTTAGGTATCCAGTACATCGTCGGAAGTTTATGGTGTGTGATTAATATATCAGCATTGAACTGTTTACATTTATTAACATGTTCAGATATTATGTCGTTTTCAGACTTAGAGACCACAATATATGACTTTGTCTTAGTTAGTTCTTGTTCTAAAACATCCACATAATAAAGTCGTCAAACGTCTAACTAGCCAAACTAGCTTTTTAAATACCAGGAAAAGTTATTTTGTAAGAAGCCTTTGTTCTGAAACAATTCGCGCCACGTTTAGGAGATTGTGCGGGTGAATTGTTTGTGGACCACATTGTTGGACATTGACATTGTGTATTGGATATGGCTGCGAATGGAAAGGACATGTCGTGTTCACAGGAGACACCTGGAGTAAAACGTAGTTTTGATCAGACTGTGAGTCCAAACTGTTCGCAAGGTGGTGGGGGGGGGGGGGGGGGTCATGCTGGGCCACCGAAGCCGACAAGGCGCCGCAACTCTATCGGCAGCGTGCATGATGTTATGTCCACCGGTAAGAGTCCCGACACCTCCATGGTTATTTCGCATAAGGGTAAATCTTTTGACCTGACTCGGCTTGTCCATACGACCGTCACAAGTCCGGGTTTTGTTGACAAGATTGCTCCGGCACTGGTTAAGGGTATTGAGCCTAGCCTCTCTTCAATAGTTAGCCATGCGGTACAGAATGCTCTGGAGTATGTGGTTGTCCGTTTAGACAGTCAATCGAAACACATTGAGGATCTCAGCACCGAATTAAACAGGAGAAATGCCGTCATAGACTATCTGATCTCTGAAAATGAAGCCGTAAAGTCCAGGGTGATCCACCTAGAAAAAGCATAGCTTGAAACTGACTGAAGATCTTGACAACCTGGAGCAGTATGGCATTTACGTTATCACAACGTACCAGTGGCCCAGGTTCCAGCCAGACTGAAGATTTAAAATTGAGCCTCGTTAATGAAGAAATTTAGCCTAGATCGTCCCATTACAGCAAATGACATTGAGAGGTCTCACTTTATAGGGGAGCCGTCAGGTGGTAGTGCACAGGTGATATGTATGTTCAAAGCCTGGAAAGCGAAATTGGCAGTGTTTAAAGCAAAGTCGAAACTCAAGGATGTACGTATATCTGGAAAGAAAATCTTTATTTCAGAAGATCTAACAAAGCCCAGGCAAACCGTTGTAAAAAAACCAAGAGGGTCATAAGGCCCTGAAGCGCTCACCAGAGATAACCCCAGGGGCGGGGCCATTTTTGACCACAAGAAATATTGTGTACACCCCTGGTAGAGAACTACAAGACAAAGCAATATGCCATTAATTAAAGGTCTAAGCCTTATGGTTTCAGAGAAAAATAATATTTATATTTTTCCCATGAAAAACTGGTAAGCCCTGATGCAGGGCCAAGCTTCGCCCAGTGGTCGGGGTCGTAAGTTAAACATTCTTGGCAGAGGACCACAAGCCACAGCTACATATTTGTAGAGGACCATTAGATCATGTTACATACCAAATATCAAAGGTCTAGACTAGGCCTTACAGTTTCAGTACATTTTTAAAGATTTTCCAATGAAAAACTGATAACCCCTTGGGCAGGGACATTTTTGGCCCAGTGGTCATAATTCGAACAATATTTGTAGAGGACCATTAGATCATGCTACATACTAAATATCAAAGGTCTAGGCCTTACAGTTTGAAAGAAGAATATTTTAAAAGATTTTCCTATGAAAAACTGATAAACCCTTTGGCGGGGCCATTTTTGGCCTGGGGGTCATAATTTGAACAATCTTTGTAGAGGACCATAATATCATGCTACATACCCAATACCAAAGGTCTAGGCCTTACAGTTTCAAAGAAGAAGATTTTTAAAGATTTTCCTATGAAAAACTGATAAGCCCTTGGGCGGGGCCGTTTTTGGCCCGGGGATCATAATTTGAACAACTTTTGTAGAGGACCATTAGATCATGCTACATACCAAATATCAAAAGTCTAAGCCTTACAGTTTCCGAGAAGAAGATTTTTAAAGATTTTCCTATGAAAAACTGATATCCCCTTGGGCGAGGCCATTTTTGGCCCGGATCATAATTTGAACAATATTTGTAGAGGACCATGAGGTCATGCTACAAACGAAATATCCAAGGTCTATGCCCTACAGTTTTAGAGAAGAAGATTTTTTTTAAGATTTTCCAATGAAAAACTGATAAGCCCTTGGGCGGGGCCATTTTTGGCCCGGGGTCATAATTTGAACAATCTTTGTAGAGGACCATAAGATCGTGCTACATGCCAAATATCAATGGTCTAGGACATACGGTTTCAGAGAAGAAGATTTTTAAAGATTGTCATATATTACCATATATGGAAAAATGACCACGCCCTCTGGCGGCCATGTTTTTTGTCGGATCAAAATTCTTTTAACAACTTTTAAAGTCTATCAACTAAGAAACATTTTGGTGAAAACTATATTCAAATTGGACAAGTCATTCTGGAGAAGAAGATATTTCTAGATATTGCGTACAGTTGCCATGGCAACAAGACCGATGACCCCGCCCACTATCTTTTAACAACTTTTGAAGCACACACCCACAGTATTTATCTGACCAAGTTTGGTAACAATTGGACAGTCGGTTTCAGAGAAGAAGTCGTTTGAAATTGTTGACGGACAGACAGACGGACGACGGAAACATAGGTATCACAATAGCTCACATACTTTGTGCTCTGGTGAGCTAAAAACTGTCAGAAGCTTGGAAATCCGGTTCTGTGTATTCATACTGGACTAGTGATGGTCGCATCTTTTACAGAAATACGGAAAAATCGTCACCAGTGCTTGTTTAGTCAATGTTTAGTGAAGAGCCCCTTGACCTTGACCCTGAGCCTGAAGAAGGCGAAACGTGTAGGCTAATCTGTAGCAGTATCGACCTAGTTGCAATTGCAGATAAAATTATTTTCCATAATGTAACTTTTTATGATCATTGCGAACAGATGTGACCCTCTTAGGACGCCGAGTTACATGGCGTCTCAAGTTCACATCTCTTTGACATTCAAATTCACATATGCACGCGGATCAATTGCAGATATCACGTCACCTAGATCTAAAATCAACCATTTAATTATATATTTCCACTCTTTTAAAACAAGTTATTAGAATTAAAGCGCAACGGTGAGTTACTTTTCAAATCCAGACGTAAATGGATATGCTGCCGACTGCACGTTACTTATGAACAGTGTGTAATGGTAAAACACAAAGCTGAATGAGTTGTGTTGAACTATTACACACGTGTTACCTTATCAAGTTAGTGGAAACCGGACCGGTACACGGATTAACACTTACACGCCCATGCTTATACATGTATTGAGACAATGTACTGTGTGGATCCCATGTACTGCCACCATTATGTACTGCCTGTCGCCAAAGAGTCACTCTCTCCTAGGTAGCCACCGGCATAAACGGCTGACCCTTAGTTTGCTATTGGCGACGAAGTGGGGCTCTAGCATGCGGCTTGGATCCGGATCTAATGCCGGAAATCGGTATCGGATCTGGAACAATGCTGTATGCTGTTTCGCACTTGGTCAATTGATTCTGCAAAGGCTGCTTGTAAGTAGGCTAGCCACTTTTAGTTATACAGTGAAGCGGGCGGGATTTATTTTAGCAAAAGAATCTTTTGTAGCAGACATTGCATAAACTCATCTCGTACATTATATAAACAGCGTGACATAGTATCTATCCAGTAGAATATATTTAATAATGTGCATCTTCCAGACTTACTGTTCAATTGGAAATGTCGGATGTTTCAGACTATACGTTTCTATATGCAAACGAGGTGGATCATGATCAGACAAGTAGCCTACTATAGGAGCCATCTGATCTGGGTACACTATGATTGTAAAGTCAACAAAAGTTGCGTTCTACATGTAATGTATTGGCCCTTCGCCTGCTGAATTTCAAAATACATTTCTCCTTTGCCCGTGCCCAGTTGTGTGGTTGCATATATCTTCACTGTGTACAAGAATTTCGCTGTGCGGTCACTGCTGTGGAGTGCATTGGTTGCATAATCAAATTGTGGGTAGTGCTGACCCTGATGAGACAGCTCCTGCAGGAGCTGTCTCATCTGGGTCTTCACTATTTACGGGTAGGTATATTGACGCGAATAGCAAGCGAAGGGTTAAAGGGATGGAGCCTAGTTGGGTCCAGCACAGTCGCTACATGACTGAAAGTCTTGGCTGACTCCAGACAGTGTGATGACAAGAGCGATCGAGATAGATAAATATGGTATAGCAATGTAAAGATTTTTTGCATGTATATAATTTATGTGATGATGATGCTCATGATGATGTGATGATGATGCTGCTGCTGCTGATGATGATGATGGTGTTGGTGTTGGTGGTGGCGATGATGATGATGACGATGATGATGATTGGTGATGATTGTGATACTGATGGGATGATGATGATGATGATAATGATGATGATGATGATAATGGTAATAATTAATGTTGGCCGATGGTGATAAGTGGCGATGCTCGATGATGATGGCGATGATTATAATGACGAAAATGCCATTTAACATATTTTGTAGTGTTATTGTGTAGTGTTTTCGCTCCGCTTGACTGTTAGGAGATCATGTTAATCAAATAGTTTCTCTGTCATCTGTTAATTCTTGGATGCATTGAGATTTGTTTATTATTCTCTGAATCGTGTATGCGTAATTACCAGTTCAGCGCACGGTGTTTCATGGTGATGATGAAGATGTTGATAGGTAAATCGATCAATCGATCGATCTTCCTGCACAGGTATCGGCAGAAAAGGTGTAATGCCAGTATGCAGACTGTTTTCATCTTGGTATGATGCACATAGATTGGATCCAAACCAGACATCGATATATCCGATGTCTGATCTGGAAGCTAACTGTTGTGTCTTGTTCTAATTTTTCTCGGGATACAGTCTAGACCAAGAGTAGACATCGTGTAATAGTTTACCGCAAAAAATCTGGTGTTGTTATTTCACCTAAAACTTGTCTCCCAAGTTCGTTTCGTTGGAGAGAGATAATAGGTGAAATTACTTTGTATAATATTCATATCCATGTACGAAATGTTCCAGAATAATAGATGATGTTAATGTATAGCTTAAGAGTATATTACCTTTTGTAATTTTTATACACTTTATCGTCGTATTTGCTTTGAGAGAGTATCCATTAATCATTATCCACTAGTGGATTATCCACTTATCCAATAATTGATTTATAGTTCGCTGTGTTCGGTAGACACTGGCGTTGCTTTCACGATTGATTTCAAATGTCGTACACTGATATTCCGTGCACGTGGATTTCGTGCCAATGTGTTTTTGGTTTTGTTTTTTTGTTTAGGAATGTTGTTGTATTATCCTCCTAATTTGACCTGAGACTCGATTAAATTTCGGCGTGATTATCGGGATTATTCGTAATACACTGTGACAAAAAAATAGCAAACCAAGAGCCGGTAATAATCATGTTCCACGAGGATTGTACAGTAAAAACCCATCTAATGCGACCACTGAATGAATAAACATGGCTGTCTTTATAAGCAGGTAGTTCCTTAATACATGACCAAAGTTATGCAGAAAGCTCCTACAGGAGCTTTCTGCATAACTTTCGTCCTGTATTAAGCTACCACCTGCCTTTGCCATTATGAATTATGCCTCCATATGCTTGTCGCACTAGAAGGGTTTTACTGTATTCTTTTAGCGCATTCTTATACCTTCGGAAATTTATTCGAAGATTACCGACGATAATACACGGAATATGCATAAGTCTCAGGTCAAATTGGTAGGATAATACCCCATCTGAGCATGAAATATCGGTTGATTTCTCAACCTAACGTGGTTTATTTAAAGGGGGAAATCCACTCAATTTACGAATTATGTAGAAAGAGTTACCGTTTCTAATTCTTGTTTTAGAATACTTTTAGGCATCAATAGTTAATAATTAAAAATAAAACAAAACCAATTCTATTTAAAGCAGCTTTCCTTTAAATTTCCGCGAATCAAAATTGATAGGATTGGAGATGTATTGTACCTTCTTTTTCTTTTGTATCCATTTCATCTTTTCTTTTTCATCAATTCACGTATTGCTTGCTGTGTCTTTTTCTCATGGATGTACATACGGACTTGTCTCTTCTGGTAATGGCAGCTCGTAAAACTTCATTTATGATAATGGTTAATGTCTGTTTACATTATGTTATACCGAGCTGCCATAGGAACATTTCACAGTAAATGTCATTATCGAATTATCAAGAGGTGTTTATTTCAGACAAGATGTAGAAATACATTTTTAAATTTGTTTCTCGTCATACTAAAGGATTACAAAACTGCAACAATAAGTTGACTAGAATTTCTTGCTGTAAAAAGTTATTTTCAAAATAGTCATTTTCAGTTTCTTATTATGATTCTTATAGTTTTGGCAATGGACGTCGAAAGAAACCCATGCCCTTGTACCGAAATCTCTATTTTTAACTGGATGGCACGAAGTATTAGAAATAAGATGGAATATCTTGCAGACATCGCAGAAGAATACAATATAATATGCTTTACTGAAACTCACTTAGATAATAATATACAAACAGACGACATTTTATTAGATAACTTCTGTTCTCCTTTCAGGAAAGACAGAAACTTTGCGGATGGGGGATTTTAATTTACTGCTCTGACACTTTGTTTTGTACTAGACGCAATGACTTAGAGTCGCCAATAGAGGAAACAATATGGCTTGATGTTAAACTTAATAATATAACTTTAATGTTGTGTGTTCTGCACAGACCCCCGAATGCAAGTGCTATATTTTAGGAAACATTTAAATATTCTGTTGATAAAGCTCTTAATTAAAACATGATAAGATGACGTGGTGCTTAGATGCCTTTCTAACAGCGAGAGTTTCTTTACAGATGGTAATTATATAGTTTCCTTTTGTATATAACGCGCATTGTTGAAACAGTTGTTTTATTATTCTTTTGGTATGATGGAACAAAGACCACAGGACTGAAAGAATAATCAGAATATTATCAAATAGATAGTTTGCTGTAGATATATATATATATATATATATATATATATATATATATATATATATATATATATATATATATACACTTGTAATATAATAATGATACATGTGCTACAATAAGTACAGTGATAATGATACAGGCACTATATATATATAAATGATATAATGATACAAGTACTACATTAATTATATAGATACTACAATAATGCTACATGAACTACAATAATTATACATGTACTTCAATAGTGATATATGTAGTGTGACAATGATACATTTACTACAAAAATAAACATGCAATAATTATACATGAACTGTACTAATTATACATTTACTGTGATAATGACACAAATACTAATAAATGATACATGCAATGTGATAATGATATGTGTACTTCAATAATGACACATGTACGGTGATAATGACACATGTACAACGATAAAGACACGTATGTTGTGATAAAACATGCACTACATGATTGACTATGCAATGTAATAATGATATATGTATAGTGATAACTGGCACATCGAGATAATGACACATGTAATGTAAAAAAGACACATGTACTGTGCTAATGACGCATGCACTGTAACAATGATGCATGAACTGTAATAATGATACATGTAATGTGACAGTGAAACATTTGCAACATCTATGATACACATACTTTGGTAATGATACATATACTGTGATAATGATAAAAAATGCTATAAAAATGATACATGTTTGTGATAGTTATACATGTACTATGATAATTATACATGTACTAATATAATGATAGAAGTACTAAAATAATGATACATGTACTGTGATAATGGTTTGTGATACATATAGTGTGATAATGAAACATGTACTACAATAGTGATACATGTACTGTGATAATATTCTGTGATAATAAAACATGCACTACAATAATGATGCATGTAGTGTTATAATGAAAAAAGTACTACAATAATAATACAATGGCTACACTAATGATACATATACTGTGATAATGATATGTGTACTACAATAATGGCACATGTACTTACACGACAAAAGTACTGTGATGATGATACATGTACGATTGGACAACGAATAACTCGGCACATAATCAGGATACTAACTGTTTAACACCTTGATTGCACTTTGGTACAGACTACCAAATATAGCATAGAGTTTGAAAATGTAGTGGGTGAACATTTCTGTAAAATAATTTGCTGAGCAAGCTACTTACACGACAAAAGTACTGTGATGATGATACATGTACGATTGGACAACGAATAACTCGGCACATAATCAGGATACCAACTGTTTAACACCTTGATTGCACTTTGGTACAGACTACTAAATATAGCATAGAGTTTGAAAATGTAGTGGGTGAACATTTCTGTAAAATAATTTGCTGAGCAAGCTAAAGGTTAATAGTTGTAAGGTTTTCATCGTTATGCATAGACTGCCATTGCTTTCCTCGAAAGATACAAGACGTCGCAAATTTGTCTTCTTAATGGTATTCAATAAAACCCCTCTAAACAGGAATTCTAGTAGAGAAGAATTTAGATACTTTTAGACAGGTGACTACTTAATACAGGGTAAAAGTCATGTAGAAAGCTAACAGAGGAGCTTTCTGCACGACTTTCATCCTGCTTTAAGATGCCATCTGTCTTCAAGACCGACATTTATGCTAAATCTAACATCCGGTACTGAGGGGTTTACTGTATAGTGTTTGTTCTCCCATTGTAGGTCACAGAATCGTCTGGTTATTTTGGTAAAACTGGGAGGAGTCTATCATCAGCGAACAATCACATGGAAGAGCGTAATCAGTGCATAAACTTTTTTGAGAAGGTGTATGGTTATATACCTCTATTATATACCACATTCAAAGCCAACTACATTTGAGAAAGTGAATGTTATATGTCTCAATACAAAGGTGCCCGACGCATGCTTGGACTCATTCATGGAACCCCCCCCCCCCACCCAACCAAAAAAAAATAAATAAATAAAAAAAAATTGTGATCGAAGCATGTTCAACTGGCCTAAAACTATCTATCTGAACCTAAAACCACTCCGAAAAACGAGAAAAACATGACCCGGAAAAAATTTCCTATCGGGTCTATATATGTATTGAAAGGTATCTAACTACGACAGATCAGCGGCGGAAAATACAACAGTCATGTTTTTCAAAGTCTTACAGCAAAGCCAATTCAACACCGATTTTAATCAGTTTGATCTTGATCCGTTCCAAATTCCATATGCTAAGCGGCACAATTAGTGCTTTCCTTAAATATTACTCCGTCTTGTCGCTGCAAGACCGCGAACTTGAAAAAACGCTAGAGCGAAACGATGTGACTCCCGCCAGGATGCATAGACGTATATAGGGCGGGTCTGTATTCGTTAATCTTTTCAACAAAAACGCGAATTATGGTTAAACACTATCTAAAAACATTAAACTCACCGCAATTAAAACGGTGCTTACTATTTCCAGTCAGCTACGAGGCGCCAGCTTTCTTTCTCCAACTTTCCTTTTGAACGGATGCGACCATTTTGCTGTGACCCGGCTCATAAACTATTCGATATGCAAATATCCGGGCCACAGCGATTTGGCCATCTCCGTTCAAAACGAAAGTAGGAGAAAGAAAACTGGCGTCTCATAGCAGACATCAAATAGCCAGCACCGTTTTAACTGCGGTAAGTTGAATGTTTTTCGAATGTGTTTCAGCATAATTCGCGTTTTTGCTGAAAATATTAACGAATACAGACCCCCCTATATACTTCTATGCATCCTGGCGGGAGTCACATCGTTTCGCTCTAGCGTATTTTCAAATTCGCGGTCTTGCAGCGACAAGACGGGGCAATATTTAAGGAAAGCACTAACAGTGCCGCTTAGCATATGGAATTTGGAACGGATCAAGACCAAACTGATTAAAATCGGTGTTGAATTGGCTTTGCTGTAAGACTTTGAAAAACATGACTGTTGTATTTTCCGCCGCTGATCTGTCGTAGTTGGATACCTTTCAATACATATATAGACCCGATAGTAAAAAAAATTCCGGGTCGCGCTTCTCGTTTTTCGGATTGGTTTAAGATTCAAATAGATAGTGTTATGCTAGTTTAACATACTTCCATCACAATTATTATTATTTATTATTTTATTTTATTTATTTTTTATTTTTATTTTTTTTTTTTGGGGGGGGGGGGGGGGGGGGGTGTTTCCATGGGTGAGTCCAAGCATGCGTCGAGCACCTTTGTCTCAATACACAGTCAACTAAATCTGAGAAAGTGTCTGTTACAGATCTCATTCCATGACCAACTACATCTGAGAAAGGGAATATTATATGCCTCAATACACAGTCAACTGCATATGAGACAGTGAATTTTTTATGTCTCTATACACAGCCAACTACACCTGAAAAAGTGAATGTTATGCCTCAATACACAACCAACTACACTTAAAAAAAGTGAATGTTATACGCCTCAATATACAGCCAGCTACATCTGAGAAAGTAAATGTTATATGACTCAATACACAGGCAACTACATCTGAGAAAGTAAGTGTAATACTTTCCAAGACCTTGAGGCAAGTCTATTGCACCAGAAATTAGAAAGGATAAGCTTTTTAGTATCACTGAAGGTGCATCCATTTCTTTTAATGCAATAATAACCAACAAATGCTTATTTTTTATTTCATTACTTCTGATATGTTATTTACACTCTTAATCGACCAGTACAAACAATTTACATTGCTCAAA